>OY740769.1:137207668-137827668 GCA_963513935.1 Aphrophora alni | reverse complement strand
GGTATTACAAAAGTTTCTCTAAGTAATACATATTTTATTTTTTCCAAACAACTCTAGTTTCATATCCCACTACATTTTTGTTACATTTACCTATCAAACTTTAAAGCCCAATATTATATATTTCTTTCAGGAAGTTACAAAGTAAAATTTGGTTAAGAAATTGTAATAGGGTACATTTACGGTTACATAAACTTGGTCTAACTTGAAAAGTAGTTTGACTCAAGGCAGTGAATAGGGAATGTATTCTGTTATAGAATATAATAATAATAAATAGAGTTAAATAAAGAGTATAAATAAATAAAGAAGGTAATTAGTACTAAATGGTCAGAGAGATTTGTAAAAATATGTTAATAAGAAAACGTATATAATATTAGATATAAGAGAAATATGACAAAAGTGTAGATGTGCATATAACTTTAAGAAATGTGACATCAGTGTTGTGTAAAGGTGGGGACAATGACAAAGCTGTTCAGTTCAGTGATATAGATACTTTCAGAGAGACCAGACGTGATGTTCAGTGAAATAGATTTTTTCTTAGAGACAAGAAGTGGTGTTCAATGAGATAGGATGTTTTTTAGAGACAAGACATTGTGTTTAAAGGATGGGATGTTTTACAGATAATGAAGTGATTTTCTCGGAAATGAGACATAAAATTTGAATAAGTTATATTTTAGAGTGAAGGGATGTTTTCAATAAGATACTTTTTAATAGATGTGATGTGAATTCAAAAGACGACATACTGTTTGAACAAAGAAATAGTTTGAATCGAATGAAAATTTTAAGTATATTGCACAATGTAGCTTCAGTGTTAGCATGTTTGGTATGACATGCTCAAATTATGTTTTATAACAACCTAAACATAAAAATAACTAAAACTTACAGTCTATTTTAACAAATTTTGGATAGGATGTTTTGCAGATATATCACATGGTTTCAAATAAGAGAAAAAGGTGTTAAATGATAATAAACTTTGATAAAAAACATTCATGAGTTGATTTTTTAAATATGATGTTTAAAGAATAAGTATTTAGTAAAAGAAATTTGGTAATATAAAATTATTGTAAATTTTGAGAATATTGCATTTTTATATATGTAATATTTTGATTTTGAATTAGGTTGCAACCACAAAATTAATTATAACTTAAGTATGGATGAATTATAATTTTATGATGTTATAATAAATGTGATGATTTATGTTTTCTTTCAGGAAATATTTTAACTTTTATGCAATCTATAATATTTTTTAATAATAAAATGTACATTCCAGAAATTGGATTCTGTATTTTTATTTGAAATTCTCCAGAGTACACTATATTAAAGAACTTACGACCCAATTAGAAATTATCTATGCTCTCTTCACGAGTATTCCTTTTTCTTTATTATTTTTATTTTGTTTTTGTAACAAAATGGCGCCCAACTTCATATAAAATATTACAATTAACATTAAAACATTATAAAATGTATTATGCAAAGAAAGTATTAAAGTAACATGTATTGTTAATATAATAACATAATTACCCTGATCCATCAGTGTCAAAAATGTTGAATATCTCTGAAACAGAAACATTTGTTTCTTCACTCATAAGGAAATAAAAATATGCAAATCCATATTGCATATCTTGAGGATTACGTAGCCTATGTGAAGATGTAATAGCATATTCATCAGGGAATCTAAAACAAATAAAAATTCTATGAACTTTAGAATAATGTTATAACTTTTTTAAGATTTTACACTAATTCCTTAATTACACTTTTTTAGTGTCGCATATCACCTTCCAAGTAACTTAATAAAGCTTTTATTAAGGAAAAATACTATTACAAAGTGTTCTGTGCATATTCTTCCAACATAAACAGTGACAGCTTATAAGATGAAGACATTTTACTTATATTTGTCATTGTATGATTAATATAGTTCAAGAAGATAATAAAATGTTTGAAATTAAAAACCTCAAAGAATAAAGTAAGCTAAAGTTTTAACAATATATTTTTATATTTATAAACTCAACAACATCTAATATAACAATATGATAACGTCAGTCTGGGGTAATTTATATGCCACCCTAATTCTTTTTCTGTAGGACTGTGAAACATAGCTATAAGATATAGGTGGTTGTTATGATAACGGCAAGCATGGATGTCTGTGAGGAGAAAAATGAAAACATTATGTATACTTACTTGGTGGATCGTTTAAAAAATCTGCTAGTCATATGCAGGGCTCTATATTATATGATCTGGAGACCACATTAGGTATCAATAAATCAATCTCTGCAAAGAGACCATACATGCATTTCTTAACCATTTGATCTCTTGAGGGTATAATGGTGTGAGGGGGTGAGTGCGGTTTCAAATGCGGACTTACACAACTCCACGTGGTGCAGAGTGAGCAACGTACTGACATGGCTGAAATTTGAGATGCAGGATCAATGCAACAAAAGTGTATTACGTTATCCAACCCAAGCCAGGGTGGAACAGCATATACCGATGGCTGCTTGGGTAAGGGGAATCTTAGTCTTGAATATGCGAACTCTGGATACCACGTGATCTCCAGTTTCAACCTAGTCTTACCTAAACAAGGAGAGCTCTGTATAGGTGGACGTTTATGTATCAAGCTACTCGTGGGACTTTTATGGAATCAACAAAACTAGTAAAAGTACATGACCTTGAGGAACTTGAAAAAGAGAAATTAACCAGAAGAGAAGTAACCACATTGTGGTGAGGAAATAGGGGTTGAGAACACACCTGTGAATTCTAATCTCCAACCTCTACAGCAGAACGTAGGCACTCAGGAAGTGTTGAAATATCTTGTAGTAGAGGAACATCTCCAATCCAAAGAAGGGTGAGGGTAGTTCAAGCAAGCTTTCATTACAGTAAGGTGGCAACAACCGTTTAACGGAACCTGCATGAGCAGGAAAAAGTTGATATCCCCCTAATAAAAGAATCATGAGTGACTGGTGACAGAATTGCAGGGCTATCCATCAGTGGAGGTAAGCTTGTATATGAAAAATCTACTAATAAAACTAGAACCTATAGAGTAGTTAAGAATAACTTTGAGCTATTTGTGCTATATTCTTTATGTTCCAGAGACATTGACCATCGTGTGGGCTCAAGAATTCGGAAGCTGATTTTCCGATCCGCTTACTTCCCACACGATCTAGCTGAGAATCCACCACTCGCCCTATTCAAGAAGATGGTAGAGAACGCACTGTGTGTGGAGGGATGTTGAACTCCTGATGGGAGTAGATGCCAATCCACATCACACAGTGTGGGGAAGCAGTGATACCAACAATTGAGGTGAGTCTTTTTTTATACTGTAGCATCTAATCGTTATAATTTCAATAAAGGAAATGTACCTACCTTAGTTACTAAGGACAGAAGGATCTAACACTTGAAACCAATGGTATATCCAATACTGTAATAAATGGTAATGGTATGTGTCAGATAAGCCGTCTATGTCAGATTATCATACATTATTTTAGAACTCCAAGTAGATACTAGATCAGTTAACATTTTTTGAAATCCCAGGAACACCAGATGGGGAGCATACGAGGAAAACCTCAAAATTAACCTTCAAGAGTTCCGGATATCGATCGGTAACTCACAAGAATTAGAGCTCACAGCGAGTAGGTTGACTAATAGTGTTGTGAACCTTTTCACGAAATTGTCCACTTACACAGAGATTGAATGGGAGTTAAACCAAGTGGTGGGCTTAATCACTTTCTGACCAAAGGAGACAGGTCAGGCGGTTGTTTAATATAGCCAAACATTACGGTAGATGGGAGGCAAATGATCCCTTACTGAGTATAACAAAAACATTTAAAAAGCAAGACCCGAATCTTGGAGAAAGTTCTGTGGAAAATTAGATTGGACTGCACAAGGAACACGATTCATATGATTCTTGCCTGCGATCCCCTAAAACCAATGGGAGTCTCATAGGGCCAGGTGGTAAGTTTACAGAAACCAGGAAGGAAACTGTTGAAGTCCTACTCAGAGTACACTTTCTTGGCTTGGTTATCAAGAGAACGGATAGGGATAGAGGGTTAGACATTCCCTGCATAGTTCCAACTAGAGAGAACTGGCATATTGCAAACCAAATAGTAAATATTGACAAATTTAGGTTTGCTACTAATTCTTTTAACCCATTCAAATCACTGGGCCCAAATGAGATTTTTCTGATTCTACTGCAGTAAGAGGATCCCCACCCAGTCCAGAATGTCCCTGGTTAGTCTAGCCACCAGGTACGTACCTCAAGTGTGAAAGGTAGCCAGAGCAGTGTTCATACCTAAGCCAGGACGCACCTCTTATGCTGAAAAAATTTGACAAGTTTAATCAAATGTAAAGGTTCTCCTCAGTGTTTCCATTTATTTCAATGGCATAGTGTATCATGAGTTTCTGTCATATGGTCGTATGGTCAATAAGGAATATTACCTGGAAGTTATATGCTGTTTGTATAGAGCAATCCGACGAAAACGCCCAGAATTGAACAAAACTTTTATTTTGCCTCAACCACATGGGCCCCTGTGACTTTTTTTTATTCCCTAGGCAGAACAGAACCATGAAAGGCCGATGTTGTGCCACCATTGATGAAATAAAAACAGAATCGCTGAAGGAGCCAAATGCCATAACAAAAAGTAAGTTTCAGAAGTGCTTCCTAGATTAGAAAAAGTGTTGGCACAAGTGTATTTTTTCACACCTCATATTTCGTCACTTAAGAAACAATACCGCCTATCTGAAGTTTTTGGTGAAACCCGGGTTTTGAGTGCTACACATTCTATGGGCGACCACAGGCACACTATTATGGTTAGTTTTCTGTCTTTTTTCAATAGATAGTGCTGTTATGTCGTTTGGAGCAATACCGCCAATCTGGTTTCTTCTAGAAATACCGCCTATCTGTTCAGTTGCCATTGGACAATCTATTGCAACAGATAAGCTCTGTTTAAACTCTGTCTGTAGAAGCTTTAAATGAATTACTATTGTACATTATTTGTAGATATAACATTAGGACAATAGTCATGTAACTTAAATTGTCAAAGTAATTGTAATTTTTCAATTGAAAAGTACTAAAATTGGCCATGATAAAGT
Source organism: Aphrophora alni (assembly GCA_963513935.1). Taxonomy (NCBI): domain Eukaryota; kingdom Metazoa; phylum Arthropoda; class Insecta; order Hemiptera; family Aphrophoridae; genus Aphrophora; species Aphrophora alni. The sequence continues at coordinate 137,822,589 of OY740769.1, read as the reverse complement.
TTTCTGTAGATAGGCGTTGTTGCTTAAAATAAGGAAAATGTAGTTAGGTGGTATTTTTCGAAGAGCGGTATTTTTCGTGATTCAGTTTTTTGTCTCTCCTGAAAAGTTTGAGTTTTGCTAGATAGGCGGTATTGTTCCTTAAGTGACGATATACGGTATTATTACTGGTAGAGATATGTTCTACACATTGGGGTACGAACTGCTACTTAACCTACTTTGTATATTTTTTTCTGAACTTGTCATGAATGTTTAAAACACTGACATTTTGTTATCTTACAAATTTTACAAATTTAACAACACCTGATTTAATAATACCAACCATAAAATCAAAATAAGGTTAGGTTAACTAACTTAGGTCCAAGAAAGATGGTAATCAAAATAATATTTTATTTCTGAATTGAACAAATATAAACAAAACAACAATTAAAAAACTTTTTCATAAGGAAAGTTATTTCACTTTTTATATAATTTAAAAATAAAAAGTAAAATAAATTTTTGTCGAGATCTTAGTAGTTGTGGTTTAGGTTCCTTTTTGATTTTAAGATATTTACTATCAAATCCTAACCTATGTTTTTCTAATATCATATTATTTTAGTAATTTCTATACATATTCCATATCCACTATGTGATAAGTAAATGGGGCCCATATTTAATAAATACACAATATGTTAACTATAATGAGCTAAACTTGTAGAAACTTCACTCTGCTGGGTTTGTGTGCGTGTAGCAGCTGAGAATGATGCTTAGTCATTGAAACGTTGTCTTGTATTTGTATTGCACAAATAACGTGATTTTTTTTTGGAAAAATGTATTTCAATTATTTGGTTACAGAATATATTGTCACGACTTAAATAATGAGTGAGTATTCTTTCATTACCTATTGTTTTGTTTTGTTTTTTATTGGTATCAAACAATAAATCTTTATTCATACATTCCTAATACAACACTTAGGTTAGAGTTTAATAGAGCACATAGCCTATTAGTTTAGTTTTTTCCATAAATAGGAGACACAGACTTAGTTTGGAAAGTGAACCTTGGTATCCTAGTAGTACACAAGAACTAGTAGAATCCTAGTAGGAAAACGCACAAAAACACTAGACAAGAATTTAGTCTTCTTTTTATACTCTTCACTGATTGAGTGAATAGTGTTTATGAAATATTTCAGAACTTTAGTGTTGTTTTTTTTTGTGTTTTCCTATTTGTGTACTACTAGGTAAAAAATTTACAAGGTAACTCTGTGTCTCCTATCCAAACAAAATCTAATACAATACTTACATAGCTTGTAAATCTGCCATGATATTTCTATCAATTAAATGAGGCATATGGGCAGGTACTTTCCTTGCTTTGAAACTATAGCGTTTGTTTAATAGTGAATTCACATGAAGAAGTGACTGTGCAAATGTATCTAGTTTTCTATTAAGTGTCGAAAGCTCAGGCTGGAAAGCATAAAACCTTTCAGCTAATGCTATAGCAGGTACTTGTGCGAGTGTCAATGTCTTTGCAGGAATCCCAACCCTGAAAAAAAATATTGCAAAATATAATGTAACAAAATTAGGATCATTTTAAGAAATAACACAAAGAACAATTCAATTGCAATTATCAAAAATATAGAAGACACCTATATTTATTTCTCACAGATGTCATTTTGCATGGTGTTTCAAGTATAATAAAAAGTTCCCTGCTCCTATAAATATATATATTAATTATTAAAAGAAAAATCACATTTTACAGCAAAAAATGATTTCTTATTCACTTTATGGAAAGCAAACATTGTTTACAACATTTAGTTACAATGAACCAACAAACATTACATTATACTAGGTTTTAACAGTTCATGACCATTGTTTAGTCAAGTAAAAATTAAAGTAAACAGTCGACACAATATAATTATTTATAGTTTACAACAATAATAGCTTGCAGTAATGTATTCGACACATTTAAATTCCTACTTATGCTAATAGGGAAAACAAGAAATCCTTGAGCACTCAAAAACATCAATCGGGTTTCGTTGTCAGTTATTTATCAAGCTCAAAAAACCGTCTAAATGAACAGTCTTTTTGAAGTGTTTGTGTCAGGAGTGAAAGTGTATTTAAAGGAGAAAAACTTGCAATCAAAGTGAGACTTTTTCAACACCTGGAAAACCCCAAACATGATTAATTAAAAATGTAAATATTGATAACTTTCAGAAAACCATGTAACAAAATATAGTTCATAATTTCCATTTAAATATATTAGTAAGATAAGGTAGAGTTTAATCTAAACTCAGGTAGTTATGTGTCTGATCTTGCCATAATTTTTAAAGATTTTTATTTTAACTGGTGATAATTATAGCTTCTCTAAAAACATAAGACTATCCCACAGTTACATTACCCTAAGCTATATGCACAGATTTTTATAAGGTGTAAGACACTAAAGCAAAATATAAACGATTGGTTCCCAGTTTGACTATCATCGGAGATTTTCGATTTCACCTATTCTGAAAAAATAGTTTTCTCATTTAGTTTTTTAGTAATTTGGCTAGTTTTTATTATACAAATAATGATCAAACAATTAAATCAGAATTAATTGTACTATTATTAAAGTATGTATTAATCAGATGTTATCCGTACTTTCTCCTACTACAGAAAACGGTAAAACGTGTGTAAATGGCATGTTTTGTCTTTTGAGGTGCATAGACCTGATAACAAATTTATACAAACACCCATTCAAAGCAAACTAGTTGTCCCACCTCATTTCTACTAGACTTAACGCTAATCATTATGTTAGCAGTTGGTTAATTATGTTATTAAATATTTAAATTTTATGTAAAATAGTTAACCGAAATTCGCAGTCGGTAAGTTCACATATTCGTGATTATATTTAATTTATTTACAAAACCATAAGTTTTTTCTTTATTTGGCTCAATTTTTTTAATTTTTTTTTATCCGAACTATCTTTCTCTACAAATCCATAATTAATGTTCTGTAATAAAATATATATTTGTTAGAAAGTGCATGAATGAAATGAGTTTATAATACAGTGGAACTTCTGTATAACGAAACTCAATATCCAAATAAAAAATTCGTTATTGGGGGGGTATTCGTTAATGGGAGGTTAACCATTGCGGGCGGAATAAAACTGTGCCGCGCGGCACCCAGCAGCCGGAGTTATTTAGCCAGCACTACGCGCATTTTTGCGGGCGAAAGACGTTGCGTTCAAGTCCTTTTCACATATTGGTATTCAAACAAAGCTATATCTTTTTTTATATAAATGTAAACAACTAAAATGAGTAAAACTAAACTTTAAAACAACATCTTGGTCTGAAGGTTCAACCACTTGTAGCTCGTCAAAGCTTCGCACAACACTGGATTACGCACGATCAGACGGGGACAAACACGAACTAATAATAGTTCTTTATCTAAAACATTTTATCATTTTAAATGTTTTAACATTTTATCTAAAACATTTAAACACTTTTGCTTTGACATGATGCACGGAAAACCTAACACTTCGAAAGACAACTGAGAACTGAGAACCGTGAGAACTGCAATAAAGACAGTAGGCCTACTGTATAGCTTAAGTAAGGCTGAGTTCATTTCCCGGAATTGACGAGTGATTGACAGTTGGAAGGTGTAGTGAAACGGCTGTTTACTGTAGTAGGGTGGGTAAACAAAGCTTGACACATTTATGACACTATACAATATTTATGGGATTTTTTTCTTGAAGCTTCGGCTTTCCAAAACTCTTTCAATTTTTACTGTGTGCTATGTATCGACTTCGTTATGAAGAGGTGTAGCATTCGCTATAAGGAAGTCAAAACACATGCAATATTATTTATAGTTCACGGTGAGGAAAAAACTTCGTTGTTTGGAGGATTTCGTTACTTAGAAGTTCGTTACATAGAAGTTCGTTACATAGAAGTTGCACTGTATAATTCACACCAAAGGAAATTTGTATACTTTGGTTCGATCAAGATTGTCTATTTCCCGTCAATTATAGCTACTTCACCTTTCCCACTACCCTGGTTTCTCCGTATTGCCCATTCCAAAACAAAAGATCAACATTATACTGATTATTATTTAATGTAAAATTTATCAGAAGCTTTAAAAAACTTGAGCTCAATAACAACTTGAGTTCGTTAAAAGGCTTGATAAAAGTTTGAACTCATTAATTAAAAGCTCAAGTTCGTTAAAAAGTTTGAGCTCATAAAAAACTGAAGTTTAGTAAAAGCGCAAGCTCAATTAAAAATCTCGAGCTCATAAAAAGCTCAATCTCGGTATACACTCAAGCTCGGCTCGATTTACCGAGACTTGGCTCGAACTAAAAAATCGGGGCTTGCACACCGCTATAGGTAACCACACTTTCTTATGACAACTGACACGTATGGTTAAAATCCATGAACAGACAGTATCTTTTACTTCCCTCAGCCTACTGTATATTTGTCCATTCTTCCTTCCATTACCTAGAAAAACTAATTAAAAATTGACTGATACAAAGTCTATGCCATAGCATGTTCCATGTTCCCTTTGCTGTTTCGTCAGCTTTTGTGTTTCCCATAATTATGCAATGCCCAGCAGATACCCCGCAAAATGATACTCTGACATCCCATAGCTGAAGTTTGTGTATGGAACACAGAATAACGTCAACAAGGGAGTCTTAGAATACATATCCTGGATTGCCTGTAAAGTACTTTTGGAATCAGAACACAAAAGATAGTGATGGAAACCAGATGGAACAGTATTAAAGCCATTCAAAATAGCAGAGTTAGACATTAAATACACTAGAAGCTGAGGATAATACATATACATCCGACTGGATAAGTAACATGCACAACTGACTTTATTGTCCAGTTTAGAACCATCTGTGAAGATAACTTCACTTCATGATTATTCATTAAGTATATAATGAAATTCCTGACGATATACTACATCATGAATATTGTACTTAATAAATCTTGACAATGAAAATCAAACTGTGGCTTTTTAATTAGGCATAGAGGAATAAAACATGGAAAATACTTGTACATTAAAGAAAGTGTAAATTCCAACAAAAGTGTTTTATATAAATTGTAGCGTAATGAGATATATATGGTTGTAGAATTATCTATAATCAAGAATTTTCCCTCAACAAAATGTTAAAATCAGTTATGTGAAAAATAAATAAATTTCAAATTGAAGCCATTGACATTGGTAGATTTAAGGTATGTCAATTTCTGAGGATTGTGGCATATATTTAAAATTCTAACTTTTTGCGTTTTAGGCCATTCTAAAAAGAAATCCATACAAAAAAGAAAAGGTTTTGAAAATCTCTTCTACTGCACTGAACAGCTGAGGAGTTCAAAATTCTCTTCCTCAATGCAAGTAAATATTACCAAGTGTCAATTACTGTCATTATTAATTACAATGATGAATTATAAATCTTAATCTAATGTTATTTATATATTTATATTGAAAACATATTTCTTCCCTTCCTAGCATTGTTTTAACTTCTGCTGATATGTTTCAAATAAATTCTATTGTCAAAAGCTATGTATGCTATGCTTTATCCCTCAAAGCAATCGTCTTATATATGAAAAGGACTATATGTAGAGAAGAGGGGGGAGGTTATGTGGGTTATATAAAACGACTCCATTGAGAGACAAAACAGAATCTAAAAAGCTTTTCAAAATGGAGTTCATCTGAATTGAATTAACAGAAGTTAAGACAATGCTATGAAGGACAAAAAAAAATATGTCCAATTAAAGTACAGAAGAGTCTCGACTAACTGTCCCCCTTTTTACCATCAGTTTCTGTTAACCGCCAGGACAGGGAGGGGTGGGGAAATAGTACACATGTAAGACATAATGATGTACCATATATATTTAATGTGGTATGAATGTTTACAAGTTAGTATCATACTCAAATTTGATTTTAAAGAATAATGCGCCGCCTAAACAGTTGACCACGGCATTTCCATACAAAAATTTTATAATGTACAGTACTGTGCCTCATCTACTGGTAAACGTGACATTATTCACGGCACTATTGGGAGCGTGTCACCAATTTCTAGAACAGTAACCAAACCCTCCTTTCCCTCTCACTCCTGTGTCTTAGCAAACAAATCATTATGTTAGTTTCGTGTGTGGCATCTGACAGTCTTGTCTTATTCAGTGTAGAAACTACAATACTGTACATAATTTTAGAGTGATTTTTTTATTTGTACTTGTTTTAAGTTACATTGTTAATAATATCTTTAACATAAAGGACAGTGTATCATATAGTTTACTGTACAGTACAATACTGTATTTTGAAGACTTTTCTAAATTTGTTTAATAAATAGAGTTACTGTAAATAGAAAATTTAAAAGTTTTACTAAATTTTCCCAAACCAATTTTTTTTTTTAGTTAAAAAGAAATAACAGTACAGATATTCTGTGTTATATACACTGTTCAAAACTTAATAGTTGTTAAGTGCAAAATTGATAATTTATTGATTTTCTTCGTGCCCCTTCAATATGATCGCGATACTTCCCGTGTGAAAACCATGCGATGGGAAATTGTTGCAAAGTCAATGACGTCAGCCCACAATACATCATTCCTCAAAGTCCCTCTAAAATATTTCACCATTGGTCAATCGCTATAAACCGATCTCCGATTGGTTCTCACATCGAGAACGAAGGGGCTAATTACTGAGCCAACGCGACGCGTTACAAGCGCTAAGGGTAGTCTGGCTTTTCAACTCAAGAGGAACACATATAATCCGATGTGTGCGTAATTCGACGTGTGTGGTGACGCCGGTTACGAATCTAGTTCAAAATGTTTTATGAACTATGATCTCCTCTCTCTCTCTCTCGCTCTCTCGTATTTCAACTTTATTTGAAATATGCGCTAATTAACCATAACTAGCGTTCGCTCAAAAGACTCTTTAGTTAGTAACTAGTGATGAACTCTATTCTGGACTCTTACGCGTGTGCGAACTCAGTGAACGTGTTATTTCGCGAAAGTGAACTTATTTTGTGTTTTTCTTTTATTATTAACTACAAGACCAATTAGTAATTAATTGTACTGTATACTCTGTGCTTACTACAAACCTAGCTAGGTATCAACGCAGATCTTCTCTTCAGCATCGGACACGTGCAGAGGAAACTCGCCATTTTATTCAAGGTAACTGTGACATCTTTCAGTACAAATAACATTATTATTAATTGGTCTAAATCTCATTGTACATTGTGTGTATTACATATTTTATAAACATTAAGGTTCCACAGCTTTTCTGTGGATGGTCCTCCGAGCTTAAAATTGATCATGAACTAATTTGAATATTTTAAAATTAATCGACTAGTTAATTTTAGAGTGAACATTTTTCTAATTAGTTTAAATATATTTTTCCCACTCTTCTCGACGCCAAACAATAGTACAGTATTTTTATCGATCGCCGATGACTTCCAGAAGTCTATTTCTGTTATCCCTCTATTCTCTCATCCGTCGCTCCACCGGTCCCGAGAATGACGGTTAATCGAGACTCTACTGTATATCAATTATGTATTTGCTAGCAGAAATAATTATTATCATAATTTTATTTATATATATTAAAATTTTTAACATATGTGCTCTCTAGAAACTATTTTAAAACATTCATGTATTAAACAAATAGACTTACCCATTAGTACTAGAATTTATATTTTGAGAAACTGTAGTGAGCCATGAATTATTTGGAAGTCTATCAGTAACCATCTTTGGAATTTGTTCAGAGACATTTTCATCTATATTTTTTAATTGTCTTACTTTCCACAGATGTTTGACTAGTGTGTTACTTGTTATGTTTTTTTTACATTGTGTACAGTTTATATATTTACTTATAAGCCTATTTAATAAAATACTATTTTTAAATAAATGCATATTTTTTTCTTGAACTAATTCTTTAATCAACAAATCCCTTTCTGATAAAACATGATTAACTTTATTTCCTAACAATGACTTGGAAAATTTAGTAAATAAAAACTGTACAATATCTGATGATAATACAACCTGTTCTTTGGATAATGTGGATAACAGCTTTTCCAGTTTAGCATTATTATTATAAATATATTTACTATCGTCATTTGATTTAAATAAAACACTATTTTCTTCGTTTTTATATGGTTTGGTGTTTATTATGTTGCCAATATTATCATAATATTCTTCAACCTTATTTTCTTTTTGTTTTTCATTTTTATTAGACGTATACTCTTCGTCCTCCTTATCTTCTTGTTCATGAAAGTGCATGTGATGAGTAGGAGATTTCGTAGAATTGCAGTCACCTCCATCGTAGTCACAGATTGATACATTACAGGGTACATCACATGTCTTATCACCAACCCAACTCCATGGACACAAAGGAGTACAATCAGGTACTGGCCATGATAAGTATACCTGCACATGATAAGAATAATCATAATGTCAGTATATTAAACTATTCACTCAGTTTAATGAATATTTTAATCAGTAATAAACATCAGAAATAAGAACAGTGTATAAAACAGCATTAATATCTATACAAAATGTAGAAGAAACAGATGTAGAGATAAGTACAAATATAAATCCATATTATAATACAATTTAACGATTAATACAATATATTCTGACTGATGTGCCATATTTTTGTATTATTATATGATGCAACCAGCAATACAAACAAGTAAACACAACCAAACAGAGAAGATATCCAATAAATTAATTCAGTCATTGGGTTATGTTGATGACAGAGATATTGTCATTCGGTTGCAAGTTGTTCTATTCACTGGAGAAGGTTTTTGTGGATTTTAGACAGAGTATGGAAAATGGTGCATATAGTAAATCAAGAAAAAACTAAATACATCCAAATAGATAATACAAGTTCAGCAAAGCAATTTGTAGAAAATTGTTCATTCAAATTTTCTAAAGTAGAATATTTCACATATCTAGAATAAATAGTGACCTCCAGCAATAGAATTTCAGTCAATGTAAATAAAAGAATTACGAATCCACATAAGTATATCTTCGGATTGCATAAACATCTAAGCAGTAGAGCTAAATCGAGAAAGACAAAAAATATGTTTATAAAAAGCCTCAGAACATTACTCAGTACTCACTTATCCTTTGGAGACCTAAACCCTATAAAAATCTTAAGTTAATGAGATCATGGTTTTTAAAACAATAATATTACCCGCCAACCGCCTACCATAAATATTGGCATTTTTCGCCTTTTTTAATAATTTTGCAAAAAAAAAAAATCATTAAAAAATTAATTTTTATTCAAAACCCAACTTATAAGACATCATTTATTTCAGGAAAGTGCATAGAATTTATCTGTGTAAAGAAAACAATATTACATGTTACGGTTTTGGAGTAAGTATGTCAGGAATCAAAAAATGTGAAAAAAATAAAGTGAAAATCCTACAGAAAAGCATATTATGCATATTATTAATGTAGAGGGGACAAGCTATTTCGCTTTTTTCCTGTCTCATCCAGAAAATAATTTTTTTGTTTTTTTTCCTTTGTTTCGCCATATCTTTACTTTGGCTTTGAATTTGAAAATTTCACAAATGCTGTCCTCTTCGTTTTGTTTCGTAGATTCCATTAAAACTTCAATGGTGGTTATCGGACCATAACTTTCCAAGTTATTCGAGTTTGAAAGTTCTCCTAATTTTCCATTGACCATTTTCTGATCCTTTTAGGTTTCTGAAATTTGATTTTCTTATTCCCTTTACGTTGAAACGGAAGATTCTTTTTGGTTTATCACTGTAGTCGACTAGGCTGCAAAGATATTCGTCATCCAAGGTTTTAGTTTTTTCGTTTTTTTTTTTTTTTTTTTTTTTTAGTGAACCCCCCCGCCCATTTTGTGATTTATATGCTTCTATTGGTTTAACCTTACAATAATACATATTCTACATTTATGATAAATTTTCCATACATTATTGTTTAACATGTTTAATTTTGATTTGAAAACTTTCACCACTTTTTATTTATTTCCCACAAAAAGTTTTATCCGATTTTCACCAAACTTTCCAAAAATGTGCGCATTTATATTCTTTATCTATCATTATTTTTACTTTCTCAAAACCTTTATTGACTTTTCTTTTATTTGAGAAAAAGGTCTCAAGAATAGACTTTGTCACCATTTTTCTCAAAGAATTTTTTTTTAGGATACAATCTTGTTGAGCACTGTGGTGAAATTCACAATAATAATTCGAATTTGCCCCTAACCACAATCACTGGAACTTAATAAAACACAATTATCTGATTAATAGTTCTTTATTAATTATATCCACTTAATGCCCTGATGTACATTTCGATAACATGGTTATCATCATCGGAGGGTCTTGCTTATAAACTAAATCTAAACTTACATATCTATTACTAAAATAAAATTAAACCTAAAACTACGATAACCTGAGTGCAGGCTAAAATCCCTCCCACTCCACAGATCAGTTGACCAGTAAGGGCTTGGGCTGGCCCTTTGTCAAGTTATTGTTATATATCTTTGACCTATGGAGTGGGGTGAAAGATAACTGTACCTCTAACAAAGCTAATGAGAACAGGTGGCCTACTCCTTACAAGTCTTTATAACTTAGCAATACAAAATAATGTGACTACTTAATTTATTGTGACTATTAATCAGATTATTAAGTTCCAGTGATTGTGGTTAGGGGCAAATTCGAATTATAATTTTTTTTTAATTAATTTTTTTTTCTTTTGAAGTATTTCATTACCTCTTTTGGCTTTATTTAACCTCATTTAGTTTTTCAAAATACCTTGTATTTTGGATTTTAATTTTTTCAACATCATGTTTTTTAGTGATAACTTTTAAAATATTAAAGCTATTTAATTTCTTTTTATACATTCTTATGTAATCAGATACATTATACATAATATATTACATATTATGTAATATATATGTAATATATATATATATATATATATATATATATATATATATATATATATATATATATATATACATATAGCCTAGATAATATTATACATAAAAATCTTTTTTAATTTCAATAAAATAAAGTTTGGATATTAGTTGCTGTACGTTAGAAATCGTGTTACTTCATGACAAATATGAGGCTGCTTTAAGATGGCTGTCAATTACACCTAGCATCATATGAACCCAGCTCTGTATCATGTCTATACCTGACATTCTACATTTAGAAATTTTTTTATTATTGGAGAATCTTTCAAATTCTGTTTTTGGATATTTTTGGGACTTGAACAGTTTGGTGAGAAGCCAAACCGTTTCAATATGTAGTCATTAGTTAACAATTTTTGTAGAACTGTGCATAAGGGTAGCGAAATAGCCATATTTTAAAAAAAACTACCTTAAATTATATTAGTTTTGATTTATGTAGTCATTTAAAAGTGAAAACTGACTTTAAGCTTAGTCATTGTACACCTCAGCCATTAGTAATTATTGAGTTATATAGAGTTCCTAAAGATAACATTAAGCAGTTTTTGGAAAATCTTGATGCTGCTTTAAATATTCTGACTTCTAAAAAATGTAAATTTATTATATGCAGAGATTGAAATGTTGATGTATTTATAGTCTGAGGGACTTGTTAGCTATGCATGGATTGAAATGGTTGGTGAACTCACCCCACAAGAGTGACGGGATCTTCTGCAACCGGAATTGATAATGTCATTTCAAATATTTTTTCTAGTCATTGTGGTGGATGTTATTCACTCTGATATCTCTAATCATTATTCACAGGGGATAAGTATGGTGGTTTTTTTTCCCGGCTGGTATCACCTCTTCAAATTTTAATAAAGTAAGAACTTTAAATTTCGACAGTATACATTTATTAAAATATCTTTAAAAAAATGAAAATTAGGAAGAACTAAATTCATTAATTACTTGGAGGAAAATTTTGATTACTTTTATGAGTCTTTTTTAAAAATATTTTTTTGACTGTTCGTGTCCTTTTTAAGGGCTTGTAAAAGTCAACAAATCTAATAATCAACAGTATTTTGGTTTCACAGAATAAATTTAAAAACATGAAATAGTAAATTTACAAACTCTGAAATTTTTTACAAAAAATATAAAAATACATATAGAAGAGTTATTAAAGCAGCAAAATTATATGAACTCAATAAAAAAATTTGTCTTCAAATAATGTGGGTCAAAACTACTTGGACCATTATAAACAAAATGAGAGGGAAGGATAAATCAAAAACCTTCCCAATAAAATTGAAAATAGGTGGAAAATATGTTTCCAACCCTGTAAAAATTGCAAACTAGTTGAATATGTTTTTTAGCTGTATAAAGTTTAATGGTAGCAAGGGTAATTGAGATAAAATAGGAAGGGATTGAATGCTGAGGTCCATTGTGCTTTCTCCTGTGTCTGATGGGGAGATTGTTGAGGCTATAAGACAACTGAAGTCAAAAAAGTGCTTCGACTTGGATGGTGCTTCCACCTGACTGTGAGTAAAATATCTATTTACATGTATATATATTTAAAAAGGTAATTTCTTTAGGTTTAAAATGATATATAATAAGTCATATATGATAAATATAACAAATACCACAATTTTTTAAAAACATGTACAAAACCCCCAGGCACAGTAGGAAAGCAGCGCGTTAGAGAGTTAGGCTTCAAAGTGTTAAGAAATCTTAGGAGTTATTGTAGCCTACACACACTTTTAACCTCATACTATGGGCTTGTTCATCCACACCTGCACTATGGCATCATTTTATGGGGCGATTCATCAGTTCAGCAAGTGTAAAAGCTTTTTATATTGTAGAAAAAGTGAATATGACTTGTCACTGGAATAAATAACTGAACATTGTACGAATTCATTTCGGAAACTGCGTATATTGACATTTCAATGCATGTATATGAGTCAAGAATAATTGTAGAAAAGATTTGCAATGTAATTAATTTATAGCTGATGGTTATTATCAACTAGTAGATTGTTATAATAATATATATTATATTTATTTATTTATTAAACTTACCTTTTGACTACCTTGCTTTGTTATAAAATCTTCTGGCCAAACTTCTTCACCAAAAAATATGTCATCATTTATATACAAAAACTTTTCAGACAGTCCAGGAATTCTAAAAACAAAAACAAAATTACATATAATAAATATGCACATATGGATTAGGAACAATTATAGGTATAACATATTTTATAAAATCATGCTTTACATTTATTTAAAAAAATGTAATTGACTTATAATTGATGCAGAAAAAGTGTTGACTTTAAAACACAATAAATAAGATTGTGTATATAAAATACCCTGAACAGAGCATTAGAGAACTCCTCATTTCTTGGTGGTCTTTAAAACTATGAAATACATCTAATTGCTTCAAAAACAAATTATAGAAGATAAATCTTTAAAAATTTTGTTCTAAATTGTTATAAAAATGTTTGCAAAACCAGTCTAAAAATCAGACTTTCATGGCTTAAGAATTCATCTAAATCTAGTAACACACACACACGTACGCACGCACATGCGCATACACACACACATATATATATACATATAAACAGCAGCCGAAAACATGTAGAAAGTGGATTTTGTCTAAATTAAGTAAATATAGATAAACTTTTTCTTGCCATTTTTAACTGTATGAATAAATTTATGGTTTAAGTAAATATATTATTTTGGTCAATTTTAGAACAATATAAATGGTAAATGGTTATTGTTAATAAAGTTATAACTAAGCCAGTATATTCTGAAAATTTCAACTTAAACATGTAGATAACAATTGAGGTCGTTTCCAGAAGAAGGGCACATAGATGAAACATATTTTTTGAGAAACCTCAGTCTACAGTTTTTATTGCTACATTGTTAACTATGTTTTTACACTTTTTCCAGCCTTTCAAAATAATTATAACTATAATATTATTATTAATTCAAATTAGCTTTTTTACTGTGTTTTAGAATTTGGTTACTAAGGGATAAAATTATATATTGTTGTATAATATGTGCCCTTTTACCGACACTTGTATCTAAATAGAAAAATACTTGTACCCGACACAAGTTCATAGAAAAAACACTCAATATTTTTGAAACATTTTAATTTACACTTCTTAAATTATGTACAATATTGCAGTGAATAAAGAAAAATAGTCCACTGGAATTTCAACCTCAATCACTAATTTTGCAGCTTAAGAAAACACGTCACACAATCATATTTCATTCATTTATCATTACATCTATCCAGTCAGCAAATTCCTATTTAATGTATTAATAACAAACTTCTAGTGTCTTGAGTTTTGCTTCGCTTAATTCTGGAAAGGCGACAGTGACAGGTTCAACTTGTCAGAGAGTTTCAACGTTTCTTTTAAGAAGGTAACTGAATGGAACAAATGTCAGTATGTAATTTTCTGAACAAGCAATGCTTTCATCCATGTTGTTTTTAATCATAACATACTTCATGATTTTGTAAGCGTGATTTGCTGAGGGCAGTTTTTCTTGGAAAAACTCTTTTAAGGCATTCCCCCAATCCTTTATAATGGATCTATCCATAACAACCTCAAAATTAGAAGGTTTTGTTCTTCACAGAGCGATAGCCTATAACCAAGGCTTGGTGGAACTGATTACTTCTTTCTTCTTAACCCTCCAACTGTTAAAGGCCCAAAACCGTACCCATTCTCCGGACAAGTTGGCTATAAAACACATATTTTGCAATTCAACATTTCGCCCACTTAGAATCGTCCTATTGCAATAAAAAAAATAGTGTTGGAAAGCTAATTATCCGTAGATACATAATCATGCAAAAAAAATACCACAAAAGTTATAAATAATATTCCAAAAATTGCGGAATTTCACGTATTTTTGATGTGTAACGTCAAATATTTGCGGTAACAATTTGTAAACAAAACTAACGTCATGTTTGTCTAATATTCTTAATTTGACATTTCTGTCAAATTGATCAAACATAACACTGTTCCATAGATCGTTTCTTTCTCATCCAATCTGTGGTTTTCATTTGTTTCTAGGTGAAATAGTTTTTATTATATAAAAATTAAACAAAATCAAGAATTTTAACTCCTTTTTACACGCTAAAAATTACATTTTTTGCAATTCAACTTTTATCCTAGTAGATATTATATTATCGAAATGTATTCTATACCATTGAAAATGTAATTTTTTAATCTTTCATAACCAAGTTTAGAAAATTTTATATAGCGTGTAGTAGAGAAATAAGACTAGACTGAAGTTTACCTTGTTAGCGCTAGATTGCGACAGTTTCTCGCGGCGAGTTTTATATAGAAAATATCACCTATATGTTCATATATTTTTTCGAAATGGTAAAACTTGTCCAAATGTTACAAGTTGACAATATTATATAGTATTTTTCTTCCTCTTTCGAACTATGAAGACGAAATCATCCTAATTTATATAGTTTACGAGTTATATCCATTCTAGGAAATGATCCTCTGAACTTTCAGACCGGTTTGCGATATTCAGTGTCTAGACAGTCTTGAAGAATCCGATCTTTATTTTTATACAATCTTGTCGTTTTTTATATAACTGTAAAGAGGAGGTTTCAATGTTTAACCTTGTATTTGAAACACATCTGTACAAGGAAAAATACAAAGGCTGTAGTACTTTATAAAACGTAGAATAACCTCAAATTTGTTACTTCGATCTCGCAAGATTTTTGCCGATGTGGAAATTTCAATGTGCAATAGCTTTGTGTTTTTATAGTGAATATAAGTTTCACTAAGTGATTTTTTTATTATAATTTGTTTATACAACTTAAAATAAATGTGTCAATGTTTGTAGAGTGTAGTTATGAGTGATAATTCATATTTTCGGCCTAGTCTAGCCAAATCTTGTACTAGTCAGACCTAGCCTAGTTCTAGATTTGCTATTGGAACTTTTAGTTTCAAGAAACCATTTATTTATTATAATATGTATATACATAATATATAAATGTATATACAACTTATAATAAATGTGTCAATGTTTGTAGAGTGTATTTATTAGTGATATTTCATATTTTTGGTTTTTTTTTCACAGCCCTAACCTCAACGTCTAGGCTATTGTGAAGGTAGATTTTTATCATAAATGACCCATGTCTAATGAAAATTTTCAAAATTGATTTTTCTTTTTAGCAACTTTTATCCACAAATAAGTCACAAATATGTAGTAACTGTTGAAAATATTTAAAAAAAAAATTTTGTAGGATTTACATTACCATTTCTGTGAAAATCTTGCCTGCGTTACTCTCGGATTTTTTGGTATTTCACATATAAACTCCAAATGTTTTACATCTAACTTTTTTTCCACTAGACAGCTAAATTATATGCACCTTTCTAAATATAATAATATATAGAATTTGTGTTTTCCATACATATTACTATTTTTGGTAAATTTTTGAAAAGAAAAGAATAAAGTTACCTTTTTTTAAAAAAATGATAATTTTTTTTTTTAAATGTAACAAATGTTTTTTTTCCCCTTCTAAATATGTTCACAAATATATTACAAACCTGTTTTTATAGTTGAAAAAATTCCAAAAATTTTTTTATTATGGTGTACATTACCATTTCTGTGAAATTCTTGCCTACGCTACTTTCCGATTTTTGGTTATTTTACATAAAAACTACAAATGTTTTACATCTAACTTTTTTTTCACTACACACCTAAAATCTATGCACCTTTCTGAATATAATGACTTATAGAAGTTCTGTATAAAATATATTTTACTATTTTTAATGTTTTTTTGAAAAAATAAAGAGAAAATTCAGTTTTTACGTAAAATATTTTTTTAAATTTTAAAAATATAACAATTTTTTTTTTTTTTTTTCCTAAATATATTCACAAATAGTACACAAAACTTTTGTATATCTTAGAAAAAGGTGGTAAGCTTTTGATTTTGGGTGAATCAGCTTTTTCTTGAAAAATGATAACGTCGTTTTTGACATGTAACATACTTACTCCAAAACCGTTACAAAAAAATTTTTTTTTTTTACATAGATGGATTCTATGCATCTGTCTGAGAAAAATGATGTCTTATAAGTTAGGTTTTGTGTAAAATTAATATTTTTTATTCATTTTTTAAGAAAATAAAACCTTTAACATTGAACAGTTGGAGGGTTAATGAAATTCCGTACAATACCTAAGTTTCTATCACACTGGGAAAAAGAATTTCCTCATAAGGAAAACAGCTGTACCATAGAAATAATAGAAATACAGTAGACTCTCATAAATTCGGATCACAAAAATCCGGACCGGACGGTAAATTTTTTGAATAACAATTAGCCGCTTTAGCGCCTTCAATTTTCACACGATCTTCCGCATTGCATGAATGACGTATTTTGTAATGATTCATGAGCAGTGGAAGTTTACGCGCGGCTGTGGTAATTGACACGCCCTACCCTGTGTTTTACTTAATTGCAGTCCAGTACTGTATTATGTACATTACAGTAACAGTACTATTAGTTAATGTGTCAGAGTATGACAAGTGTCGTTGGGTATCGGCATGGGCCGGTAGCGATTGCATGTGCGGCTTATCACCGCTCGTATCGGTTCCACGGCCGACTTATCTCCGACTCCGGGAAATCCGGATTTTTCGGAATCCGGACCGGCCGTCCACCACAATAGTCCGGATTTATGAGAGTCTACTGTATTATTAATTTTTGAAAACCATGTGCATTATATAAGAACTGTTGCATTTCTATTCTGTCCTCCTGCAGAATCAGACATTAAAACTACCGTTTTATTGTTAGGAAACATTTTCATGCATTTCTTTAAGTAATCATGTAAAAACGAGACTACTGAGTTTGAGTTTTTACTAGCTTGTGTCTCCATAAAAGTATGAGGAATCATCGTTATGAACATGTACATTGAAGCAGTAAGTAGAGCCACAAAAGTCTTTTATAAAACTGGCTGTTCACGTTGATTCGAAGTACTGCATAGTTTTGGCCATAATCAAATGCAAGCACAAGAATAGACGATTCGTCCTGTGCCTTTTTATTATATTCATTTTTAAAGTACATTAGCCTCAATCTCAATAAAACAATAACACAGTAAACAAATAGCTTGCCAACAGCTGCTTGGAAATTGTCAAACCAGCTGTGCATGAAGTAATACAAAATTGCATAGTAGCTTCAGTTTGCAAGGTAATGCTTTGATATTTGCCTTGTTTACTAGTAACAATATGGCTGTTCGTTTAAAACAATGATCGGGGAAAGGGCACATAAGCCTATGTGCCCTTCTTCCGAAAATGGCCTCAATTTAGGGATAAGATAGACAAAATCTAATAATACATTTGAAATCTGGAACAACGAAAAATGGGTAAAATGAATTTCATCTAAATTGAATAAAAAAATATTCAAACCAAAGAGAGGAAAAACTTCTCTTAATGAGGCTTGTACTTATTGTATCTTCTCCAAAACTACTGACTGATCTTAACAATGTTTCAAATGATTATTTCGGATGAATGTATTTTGTAACAAATAATTTTTAATAAGACAAATAGCTTAATTATAACTAGTTACAAATCTGAAGTGGATAGAATGACCTCAATTATCATAACAGTTAACTCATAAAACTTAAATATCTAGAACTAAAAACATATTTGATAAAGAAAAGTGACTAACATACCTGTGTATATGTGTTTCAATTGCAGGACTACTAAATGAAGGTAAATGTGACTGATTGATAAAGATGGTATTATGAGTTATGATTGTGATTCGTGAATTTGACAAATCCAACCAATGAGGAACTTGGCCATTGGTTACAATATATATTTTTCGAACCCATGGAGCAAATTTTTCCAATGAACGTAAAGAGTATCGAAGCTCCTACAAAAATGTTATAAAAAATTTACTGATGTGACATGATTTTCTCATTTACATAACATTCAAACATCTAATAATACTTATATATGCACTACAGTTAATCTACTTTTGTTATTAGAATTAGTTTAAGGTTAAAATTAACAACACAAAATACAGGCACAATCAATAAACCTTCTTCTTCTTCTACACTGAGAATGACCAAGTCTGGTCTGAAAAAAACAAACTTTTGAGATTTTATTAACTGTAGCCCAATCAATGTACATGAAATCCATCAAATTTTTACAATATAATATGTAAATGTTATTAAATATAACTTACTTCTTTATCCTCAAACCTTGAAGGAGCAAAATCCAACGTTTTAAGAGGTGAAAGAAGTTCAAGAATATAATAGCCTCTTGTTATATTTAATATCATATTATGGTCAACAGCTAGCAGTCTCCAAGGCTTTCCCTATAATTTAAAAACAAATTAGGTTGAAGGTATTAGGTTGAAGGACTGGGGTAGAATTATATAAAACATTATTGTTTAAGTTAAAACACAATCAAAATAATAAAATGAGTCATAATGCTTATTTTTAAAATTTGCTTAACACATTGGTGTTAAAATTTTTGCTAAAGAAACTGCTTGCTAAAATTTTTACTTGGTGTTTTAAACTGCTAAAGAAATAATGTTTTTTTTTAAAAAAGAGGACTATTTTATCCACATTTATTTAGTCTCTCAAAGTAACTTAAGCTAAAATGTTTAGGAATAAATTTGTGTATTCTACCTATAATGAATGGACACAATAAAGCCTAAAGTATGACATCTAATAAAAAACAATCTCTGGCTAAAAAAGTCTTCACGAAATTAAATTTTAGAAAATATCTTAGCCAAAAGAGTTATAAAATCTAAATTATTTTTTACCATTTTATTTATTACGTGGTGGCATGCTATTAGTACAGATGCAACTTAGTAAAAAAAGCAATCAAAAAGCAAGAAAGAGGAAAAAACATGGATAAAAAATATATGGGTCTAAGGATAATGTAATTTCATTATACACTAAGAATAAATAGAGAACAATTTTATCAAAACAGATAAGGAAAAGTAGCTGAATGTAACAACAAATGTAAAATAAAAAGAATAAATGAAAAATATACGGTTATGTTGTCGCCATTCCGACTATTGATTATAATCTATGATTAATAGAATTTACTGACTGCAATATTCTTCTTTTACCAATCAACAATGACCATTTCAGTTATTCAACCATTCTCAAGTTGAGCAGGATTCCTTTGTACAGTAAATGTTAATTGACAAGGAATACATCATGCTCAACTTGAGAATGGCTGAAGAGCTCAAATGGTTGTAGTTGAACACTGAAAGAAGAACATTGAAAATGGCAAGTCCTATTAATCATAGAAAAAATGAAAAATGTGAAAATACAGGGTATAAAGAAGATAATTAAAGTACAAAGAACTGGTTAAGCAGGGTCTGATAAAGAAGAAGTCCACTATAATGAAAGATCCTAAATTACTTGGAGTGTTTTTCACGATCATGCAAACATGCATAATATAGTCCAAGAATAGTCCATAAATATAGAACTAAAAAAATTGAAATAATATTTATTGAATATCACATGTAGCTAATTTTAGAGATAATATAAACTGAAAAATAAAACTACAAGTATGTACCTCTAAAAGAGCAGATACATGATGTTCTGATATTAACTGGGCATATGCTATGTGAGAATAAACCCAGAGAGAATGAACTACTCTTCCTATCCATTCTTCTAGTTGCTCTTTAGTCAGAAAGCCAATTTCCTTCACCCAAGAACTCAGTGCTATTGTGTTATTAGGTGAGTAAACGTTTACTGCAGTTTTGTCTACACATTATCATAAATATAAGAAGAATTTGAAATTTAAAATTATAATTTAATGTGAAACAAGGAATTTGTTGATAATGAATTTACCAACAATTCCTTTAATTATACATTAAAGGTACAGAGTAGAACAAAATCCTGATTAACGCAGCAAGGAGTTATAAACTGTGTACCATAGCATACACAAATATGCATCTACTTTAAATTATTAGTAAATTAAGATATAAGTATATTCTTTATTAGCTTCTTTACCACAAAAATTTAAATAAACTTCCGTTTCAGGTTAAAAACGTAGAACAAGAAAAAGTGAAAAACGCCAATGTTGCCTACTAGTCTTAAAGTAGAGGAATTTTTATCTTCAATTTTGAATTCAGTTTTATTAAGGGAAGCCATAATAGACTTATTTCAGTATCGGTTTGGTTGATAAGATTATTTGATAGCTTTATATATGAGGCTTCCCTCATATATATATATCATCTTTTTTCCCCGATGATTATATTTGCCTCTTCTAATTGAATTTATGAGTTTTACACCAAATATGTTTCAATCCCAATCAATGAATATTCAATGTGTATCTAGGAAGCATAGCCTACATATTCATAAATGATTTGAGACATGCTCTTACAGCACACGTTTTAAAGTAAAAACTAATTGTTAAATAAGAAATCATGTTAGGACATCTGAGCATACACACCTAACAGCATAAATGAATATTTTCTCAAAGCATCTAAAATCAATATAATAAAATTGCTAGTCAACCGGTAATTAGGCCTACACCTTGTATATATGGACCTCAATAAAGTATATGATAGTGTACCACTTTCAAAACTATGGGATTCCCTACAAGGTAAGATATCACTATCAAGCTAAATAAAATCTGAATAAGGATTTAATATCAAATATTAAGGTTAAAAATACTAAAACTGAAGGGTTTTAAGTATCCAGGAGGTTAAGACAAGTGCAACACGTATCACCGACACTATAGGAAGGCCAGAAGTTAGTAAAAAACAAATTAATACTATATAGGCATCCCTTTAAGTGGGAGTATGATCTACATACTAAGTTTTGCTGATGATCAAGTCATATAAACTCAAAATTAAGTGAAAACATGGACCAGAAATCTGTTAGAATGTGAAAATGGGGTTGGGGGAGGAATATAAAGAAGACCGAATATATGTGTGTTGTATAGGCAGTTGGCAACAAGACCTGATACTAGAATATGGAAATAATAAAAAGTATGCAGTGGATACATAAACTTGGGAATAAATATATCACAAGTTGAAACAGTGGATGAAGCTAAATGGTATTTTGTGCTATAAACAGGTATCTAAGGAGGAAAAAGGTAAATATATAATACCATTGTAAAGATCATCATAATCTATAGCGCAAAGATATGGTTTATAAAAGTAAGAGCAGAGCAGATCAGCAGATGCTGAATGCATTTCTGGTGATGAACTGCATGTATTTCTTGATGATATAGGTTGGTTTCTTGCACTAACCCAAGGGTGCAAGAGATAATGAACAATTCTCACACTTTGGAAGATTACGTTAAAACAAAACAGCTAGTTTCGTACAGAAATCTACAGCAAATGAGCGAACATAGAATGCAAAATCATATATGGCTATGGATGCCAGCTGGAAAGAGATGATGAGGAAGGCTGAGGTAAGGAGGAAAGGAATTGATAGGCCAATGAAAGAAAGAGAATTGGAAGGGGTGTATAAGGTGACAGAGTGGGATAAAGACATGGTATCAAAAGCAGAAAAAATTGCTATAGGCCGATTTTTATATATACACTCAAAACTCCTCTTAGCCTCACTCCTCCACCATCTATTTCCAATTGGCACCCACTGTAACATCTGAATTAATTAGCAAATTATAATGTGTTATGATGGATATCCTGCACTAATTATTAACATATATATATATATATATATATATATAATTTCTTAATTTTACCAAAATAAGACCATATAAATAAGAGACAATAGATAATAAATATAAACAAACTTTTCTCAGTTTATTTTGGCTACTCTATAAAAAAAGAAAAGAGTATAGATGACTGACTATTCTTTTTCCATTTTTGTTTAACTAAGGCAGGGGCTAAATATCATTTATTTATATTTATTATCTACAGTCTGTTATTTGTTTCCTCATTTTTTGATTAAATATATTGAAGCCGTTTGACAAATTCATTTCTCAAGAACATATTTATATAAGACATATAGATGATGTTAAACCTACTGTATTAAAATCACATGGAATAAACTTGTTGGCTCTGAATTCATTCACAAATTTTTATCTTTTTGTTGTTATCTGAAGAACACATCCAGTCCAAATTGTCCACGTAATATGTGTAGATTATGATATTTAATTTGTTCATCAAAATTTGAATGCTCCGTCCTACCATTTTGAAGTGTTTTCGAATAAAAATATTGATGTCAAATATCTATAAAATTCTAAAATTTTACAAGAAGCATTATTTTGCCCTTTTATTGTATATTGGAGCGATACAGTATTTTGATCATATGTAAAAGGATGTAAAAAGATCATATGGATAAAAATAATCTCATAATAACTTATTACAAGACTTATTTCATCATATATGCAGAAAGGGGAAATATATGGACGCGATTGAAGAGTTTGAGATCTATAAATCGTTTAAGCATGACTCACACAACTTACTGAACGACCAACTAAACTTCTCTTCCAACACAATATACGATACGGCAATTAAAGTCCAAGATAATAATCTTAAATAAACCATGCTGTAAATACGAGACGTTAGTTGTCCTGGACATCGATATGATGCGCATCGCAAGTGTCGCGATATGATAAGTGTTGTGTAAATTTATATATATATATGTCCGTGTGTTTTTATATTTTATGTTTTAATGTTGTTAACGATCTCAACTGAGTGAATAGAACTCTGAAGATGGAGCAGATGCTCTGAAACGAGTTAGTGTTTTAAAAAAAAGAAGTCACCTGGCGGAAACCATGGAAGGTAATTCAATTGTTAGTTAAAACAATAGTGACTTGGATACTAGCAACATGATTCTTATTTCATTTCATGGAAGTTTGTCGAAGAATCTCAAATCACAATGAAGTTATTCTAGTTAAGATCTCACGTATCCTTAGACTTAAAATTAAACAAAATGTCAGCATATACTATACAGAAAATACAAAAACTATTATCTGTTGCCATTTTTTGGCAAAACATATAGTTGGACATCAAAAGCTATAAACATGTTACAACAGTTTAATGAAACATTATAACTCTTGGTAGTCTTATTAAATACCATGACATAATAACAACAAGTTATTGATCTTCAAATCTCTAAAACAAATTTTACAATAAAAATGCAGAAGGATAAGTCAACCACTTTGTCAAAGGGGCTTATTCTTAATATCTTGTTGACCCTAATCAATCTCACAGTTCAGGGGTTTATTTATTGGAGATTCTCAATATTAAAAGTAATAAACACAAATTGAATCACAGCTTTTAATAACTATTAAAGAAATATAATCTAAAATGTTTACATGAGTATACTGTAGAATTGCCTACATACCTCTGGTCCAGTGTACATGAGAATAAGATGCATTGTTTGTGTCATCATCCATAGCATTATATGACTCCTGAGCAGCTCTATCAATTGAATCCCATCCAATAACTGTCCATTTTTGATCTACACCAGTAGTTATAGTTTCATATGAAATATAAAATTTGCTCCCCAAATTGATATGTTGTGATAATACAGACCTGTAAATTGTGAAATAAGAATTTCGTTTATATGAGTAATTATAGTTTTCTCAACGTAAGAATATGTCTAGAGAGGAAATAAAATATTAAAGATAGGACACCCTATCACAATGTATACATCTGACTTGTAATATATAGGTATAAGTAATATGTTAAATAAATTAGTAGACATATTTTAAATTGTACAAGATTAGAGGTTAAATGTTTTAAGAATTTTATGGTGTCATGAATCTTATCTTGAGAAAACTATACAGATATCTTCAATAAAATAAAACGTTAGCGAGAAAAAAGGCATTAAATAAATAAATCATTGTTAAACAAATAAATGAAACAGAAGATGTAACAGGTCATTGAAGAAATGAGTGAGCGACTATATATTAGGTTGAGGTAGAGGATGGTTACAATTAATTTCCTTTACTTGAGCATTCTGTATATAGATGTATAAGCTTAAATTATGAGACTCTGTTCCTACATCTAAAGAAAGCAGTAAGAACTGATTGTAATCTCTTCGGCGAGACCTTGGATCTGTCTAAACCTGTATGACAAACATTATTTGATTGCAGTTGAAACCTCGACCTTGCAGTTGATTGTGAATCATCATTTAGTGCAGTTGTGTTTTCTGTTGTATGATCTTTAGTAAAACTGAAGTAAACATTAACATAATGTTATCAAATGCTCACTGAATTTTACGGAGATAATTGCATGTCTTGTGACCATGTGTTCGAGTGGTACAAATGATTTAATGAAAGATGTCAAAACGTGGAAAATTATGAACCTTTCACTTCAAAAACCGAATAAAATTTAGAAAATATTAACCAATTTTTTCAAGAAGACTGCCGACTCAGTGTCTTTATGATAGCTGAAGTAGTGAATGTTAATGTCAAGATGGTCCTTAGAGTTCTCACAACAGAGCTAAATTAATGCCGCAAAAAATTTATGATGACATGATGAAAAAATTGATGCGAACCCCAACCTTTTTCAAAAATCATTTCTTGTGTTAAAACTGGGATATTTCAATGTGATTTTGAAATGAAACGACATTTAATGTACTGAAAAACACTGTCATCACCAAAAATGAAAAAAGCTCACCAAAGCAGACCATATGTAAGTTGTGGTAATTGTGTTTTTTATTTCAAGTACATAATTTTGGAAGGAGGATTCCAGAAGCCACCACAGTGATCAAGTATTATCATAAAAAAAATAAAAAAATTACAATCTGAGAGAAACAGTAAAAGAAAAAATCTGACCAGAACTGTGGAGAAATAATTTCAATTTCAATCAGGATAATGCATCTGTTCACACAACACTTTCTGTGAAGCCATTTATAGCTGATAACACATCGAACAACTTCCATATCCATCAAATTTGACACCATATGACTTTTTATATTCCCTAAAGTGAAACCTGTGCTTAAAAGAAATGTTTTAGTCAGTTGATGCAGTAAATAATATAAAATAAGTCTATCAGAGAGTGACTGAAAAGAAACAATTAGATCTAATTAATTAGAAGATGGTGTCTATTTGAGGTAATATATTGAATTACTTGACTTTCTAAGTCCAGCACCCAGGTTTATTTAGTCTAATTTTGGTGTAATTTGAAAGTTTATGATCCAAATTATTGTTCCTAACTGAATGTAAAAGAAAATAGAGGTTGGCAAGTAATTTTAAAAACTCTAAAATCCACATTAATGATCAAATGGTGAAATTTAAAATTGGCACATAAATTTGGGTCATAAACCTCCACCTTTTACAAATTTCTTTATCAAAACTGCTTTGCCCATTGTAAGATAGTAATCTATAGTAGGGTCTGTAGTTTGATTTTCACTTTTTGAGTGATAACTCCTGAATCATAATTTTTGGGAGACACCAAAACCTTTTGTTTGATGTGATACACCAAAACCTCACCAATTTATTATGCTTAGTCCGTGAAGTTACACTTTACAAAAATATACTATAATCTTTAAAAAAAATTATAAGTTCAAATTTTAGTTTTTGTTCTTATGACAACTAATCCCAAATTTGGAAACATCAAAAACATGAAACTGTAGATATAAGACTAGACTAAAATATGTCCACATACCAAATTTGATCAAAAATAGTCTTTGGATTTGAGTTATGACACAGCATGGAATATTGAGAGAAATATCAGAAACTACTTTTGTAATCTTAGGAGAACTCAAAACTGATATTTCCTTTAAAAAATTAACTTTTTTCCCTTTTTTATATTACATTATATATGAATTTTCACTTACATAAATGAGAGAATATATATTTGTTTTTTCTTCTTTTTTCCTCTTTTTTTTTTTTTTTTTTTTTCAAAGTATTTATTAATGTTTATTTTTTTCTCTCAAGGGCGGTAATTTTATTTTATTTATATTTAGAACATTAGTTTTGAATGTTGAGTTTTATATTTTACCAAAGTTTTAACAACATTTATAGATCCATTTTTGAGAAATTCAGTTATTTAGGACATTAGAGCAAATTTTCACTAAAATCGTTGGACCAGACATTGAGAAAATCAGAATTTTTGTGTTTTTTTTATGCATTATTTGCATAAAAAGATGTTCCTTTTCATAGTTTGTACAGAAGTATTATTTTGAAAAAGTTTATTAATTTTTCTTTCAGACCTAGCTAAAACCAGAACCCTAAAAAAAATCGGAAGATATCCATATGTATCAACTCTAGAGCTCAAAATATTGGATCGATTTTCACTAATCTCTTCCTACAATGGTCTTTCCCCTTAATTGATATTTTACTAAGTTTCTATAATGTTGTACTATAATGAATCCTAGGTTTTTTTTTGCATTTTTGCATCATGGGCTATTTAACTTTCTACTATCATTGAATTAGAATCTATGTGTAGATTTTAATATAAAGCTGTTTTGAAATAAAATATTATATTGTTAGAGCTATTAATAGTTGCCAAACTAAAAATTAGGATTTAAAGCACAAAATGAAAAGAAGACTTGCATAGCTTCTAGGAAGAACAATTACATAGCTTCTAAAAACTTACCGGATAGCAGTTAAGTGGGAAGGTACACAACCTTCAAAGGAACATGATCTTGATGTATCCATTTTCAAAAATGTACGGTATAATTTTATTTGTTCAATTAAAATTGGATCTGATCCATTAACCCATGTGTATACAACATCAATTGGAGAGTATTGGCAAAGCCTAGAACAAAACTCAAGAATTTAATTATTTTTTATTTTTATATTTAATTACTAGGCATAAAAGCCTATCTAGTAATACACATTTCATATCAACTATCACGGTTTGCTAAAGTATTACCCACCGATGCACTTCTGATAAGTATACACTCAATTCATGTATAATTAATTATATGCACTCTAAACAAAGTACTAGAGGCTTCGTCCTTTTCAACTGGCGTATCTCACCAGAGCAGTCATGTAGGCAATTCATTTCAACATTCTCATGTTGTAGAAGTCCGTGTTTGTGCTTCTCTTCATATTTCTTGATTTCTTCTGTGACAGTGTTCATCTTGAAGTCACGATGAAGACTGACATTGCGGATGAACCACAATGCATTAACAACACTCCACAGAACCTTATCCTGGAATGTCTGTATGATATTAACATTTGTTTTTTTGTACATCCCCACAACTGCAATCCACAAGTCAATACTGGTTTCAATATTTGCCCATAGAGAAGCAGTTTGTTGTGTAGATCTAATTCTGAGTAGGCCTATCTCACCAGTAACCAGTACATCTTACTAAATTGCATGTTCAATTCTACCTTCTTCTTTTTGACATGATCCTTCCAGTGTAGCTTAGCATCAAGTGTCATTCTCAAGTATTTAGCATTATTAGCTGGAATTACTAAATAGGGATTTATTTTAATAGCAATTGGATTGATTTTCCTAGTTGTAAAATTAACATAAGTTGATTTAATATCACTTAATTATAATCTACATTTCTTCATCAAATGCTAACTCTATCAATCGCTCTTTGTAATTTTTGTGTTGCCTCTTCTGGGGTGTTACATGTCGCCAAAATTTCTGTGTCATCTGCAAAAGTCGCAATAACTGTATAGACTTCTTGAGGAATGTAACCAGTGTACAAGAGATAGAGCAAAGATCCAAGGACACTTTCTTGTGGTATCCTCACTGATATACTCTTCAATTCAAAGTATTTTCCTTTCTGTTTAACTCTAAAACACCTTTACGATAGGTAAGAGTCCAGATCCTGACAAATCAGCTCTGGAAGATCATGATACAGTTTATAAATTAATCACTTGTGCCAGACCTTGTGGAAAGCTTTAGCAGCATCTAAAAATATAATTGAATATATTTTGTGTTCTTCTAAGGCTTTTTCTATTACATGTGTGATTTTGTGTACTTGATCTCTAGTTGAGTGTTTGTCTCAAAATCCAAACTGGTGATGAAGGATCAGTTTTTTTTCTTCAATGATTGGTTTAAGATGATTCATAAGTAATTTCTAAAAATCTTTGACATTGTTGGCAACAAAGAGATTGGTTGGTATGATGTTTTATCATTGGGATCTCTTCCCAGTTTGGGAATCATAATCACCTCTGCAATCTTCCACTGTCTTAGAACATACTTCAGCCTAAACGTACCGTTGATTAGGTGGAGAAATTTTTTCAATGTTTTATTTGGCAATTCTCTTAGCACCTCACCCATGATAAGATCATAACCTGTTGCCTTTTTATCAATGAGGTTTATAATTTCATTGATAAGTTTTTTGTATGATACTTTAAAATTTCAATTTCATCCTTGTTATATTTTCATTAACTGTCTGTCTAGAAAGAGGCTGGAAGATTTCTGCTAGGTATTTAGCAAACTAATCTCCCTTTTCTTTATCACTGCTAGCCCACATTTTGTCATATTTCCTGACTGGAAGCAATTGGATATTTGGCCTTTTGAGATATTTTGTAGCCTTCCATATCCTGAGTTCATTATCTTTATCAGCTGAAAGACATTCAAGGTATCTAGGAATGGATTAATTTTTAATAGTTTTTAGTAAATATATAAGTTTCTGACTAATACGATTTAGTTCATTTTTATGTTGAGGAACTCAAGTTTGCTACCATTTTTTCACTTTTTTTTCTTTTTTCTTTAATCAATTCCAGCACTTCATGTGGTTAGGTAATGCTATTACGGTATCCTTTAATTAATTACTTGAGGTGCATTGTTCCATTCTGCTTACTAAATATTAGCAACAAATAATTATTTTTTCTCCTCAAGCTGCAATGATGTTTGAAGTGGAACATGCAGGTTAATATTATCTTCAAGTTCATCTCTGACACCTTCCCAATTAGTTGTGTTATTTGTTAATCTAGGTGATTCTTCTCTTTGTATTATTCAATGGCTTTTTGTTAAAATAATCGGAGAGTGATCAGAGCCCAAATCAATACTTTTACTCAAGAGTTGTCAGTACGCCCTTTATCACAAAGTAGTCAATAAAATTAAGTATCTTTCTTGGATTCAACAACCAATATGTTGGTTTACCAGTTGAATAGGAGCCACACTTTCCCTCCTTACTTGCTTCATACAACTCTCTACCTTTTACATTAGTAAGTCATGATCCTCAAGTTTTTTTTTTGCATAGGGGTCCTTTGTACTTTGAAGTGTACAAGCTCTTCAGAAATGCCAAATAAATATTGAAACATACAATACTTACAACGTTTAACATACAACCTTGTTAACATAAAATTAAATAACTCATACTTTTATTATTCCCACTTTAAGTCAAAATATCTTTTAAGCAAATAGTTTCTCTCCATCTTGCACTCTATCCCAATTGTACTTTACATTCTAATTCTACACTGTGGCATAACTAGAGGTACCCCAATGAAACGCTTGATTTTAAAATATCTTATTTTATTTCTTAATTCTTAAATATAATACATGAAAACCATATGAACAATTATTGAAAATGCATTTAATTTAAATCAATACTCAATACAATACTTAAATAATTTTAAAACATAATTATTTCAATCTGTCCCTACTTACATCTTAGCCCAGAATAAATCCAATAACAATAACCTATATATCTTTGGGATCACTTTACATCTAAAATTAATACAACTTAAATTTATCTAATGCTCATAATATCCAATGTCCAGCATCCACATCACTACTCCCTTCTACTCACACCTATATCACTACCTATTACCACTCATTCCCTACCTTTTTCCATTCACTACCTTTTCTCCAAGTTGATATTTTCTGCCTTGAGAAGTTTCAATCTGGTCATTTTTTATTGGTTCTTGACACTGAAACTATAATCATGATAAAGGAATGGCTAATTAACAGCAATTTAGGTGATACCGATGTGAATGAATATTTATTACTTATAAATTTATGCATGAGCATTTTGAAACTAATATTAAGGTGTCCTTAAAATATTTTCCGCGTGTGTGGGTGAGATATGTAGATGATATCTTTGCAGTGTTTAATAAAAATGAAAACCTTGAAGAATTTTGTGATATTATCAATGAATGGATTTTATCCAACTGTACAATTTACGACAGAAGTTGAAAAAGACAATAATCTTCCATTTTTAGATGTGAATGTTTTTAGAAAAGATAATAATTTAAGTTTTAGTGTTTATAGGAAGCTTCACACACACTGATAGATATATAACTAAAGATTCACACCATTCACCCACACATAAAAGAGCGGCTTTCAATTCTACGGTTCACCGATTAATAAGACTACCATTATCTAAAGAACATTATCAAAAAGAGCTTAACTATATTTATGGTGCTGCAATTTTCAATGGATACCCTAAAGAAATGATAGATAATATAATAAAAAAAGCTAAATTCAAGAAAATGAAGGAAGCAAGAAGTACCCTTGTAAGTGTTAAGCCTCGGCAACGATGGATAAAAACTGCTTTTGCTCCTCCAATGTCAAATGTTGTGAAAAAATCACTAAATAAACATACAAATTTGAATGTAGCAATGTCTGCCGAAAATAATCTTTACAAGATCTTGGGAAATCCAAAAGACCGGATTCAGGAGCATGATAAGTCAGGAATTTATTGTATACATTGTGAAATGTGTCCGAAAGATATGTAGGCCAAACAAAACGGAGCATTAAAACAAGAACCAAGGAGCATTTTGCTCATTTCAAATATAATAGGGCTTATAAATCAGCTATGGCTAAACATTGTTTAGATGAAGGGCATTATTTCAAAAAAGAAAGTTCCATATTGTTAAAGAATGTTACAAAATTAAATACTATGGATGCTTGGGAAACTTTTTATATTAATAGGCACCAAAACGTAATTGTAAATAATGAACCAGGACCTATACAAAATTCTATATTAATGTAAAATATAATATATAATGTTAAATGTTGGTTTGGTTCGATTATCTTGAATTGGCTGTATGTTAAATCTTAGGTAGCTAAACTGACACGAGACGCGTACTATTGCCTTGGCAGTGTAAAATAATAAGCCACGGCCACCTTGAGTTTGTATAAATATATAGACTTTTTATATTAATAAGTAACAGGACATAATTGTAAATAATGAACTAGGACCTATGCAAATTTCTATATTAATGTAAAATGTAATGTATAATGTTAAATGTAGGGTTAGTTCGATTATTTTGTATCAGCTATATGTTAAATCTTAAATAGTTAAATTGACACATGGCGCGTACTATCGCTTTGGCAGTGTAAAATGATAAGCCACGCTCCCTTCAGTTTATATAAATATGGGGTTCGGCGCAACGTTGGATTCAGTTGTGGTTTGGTTGGTGTAGCTGGTGTATCACTGAAGAGGACAACCTTGTCGTTGAAACGCGTCTGATACTTAGGCGTATTTTTTTTTTTATGAGAATTGTGTTCTGTGTGTTTGTTATACTGTATAGTTTTTCTCATAAGTCAAGCTCAACATTTAATATGAAGTCACACTTGTTCAAACAAACAGAAGCACAAATGTTTACCTTCTAGTCTGGAATGGAGTGGCCGGTTACCCATGCCTACACACACTCTCTTTCAACCCCTGACATAAGTCAAGGTCAGATGCCACCATTAAGGTTTCACAGAAGAATAGTAAAAAAGAAGATAATCTGTCAAAATGACACACATGCAACTGATGCCAGGTTAACAAAATTCCACAGAATATATAACAAAAATTATAACAATTATCGCATAAAATTATATGAAAACATATAACAACAACTAATAATGTTTGATATGTCAAATCAAATTGATATTAGGTTAAATATGATTGCCATTTGCCAACTGAATCAGGTACTTCAATTAAAATATTATGCAAATGAAATAAACTTACTTGTTTTGAAAAGACGTCCCTCCAATATTATCAGCAAACAATTTCACAGATTGTTGTAAGTTCCTGGGCCAACTGCCAATCCATACCTTTAAAAAACAAGACTATAAAAAACAAAACATTCAAATTTTATAATCACTCATTTATACCCATTGTCTATAAATATGGATATCAAATTTCAAATGAATATAGCATATAAAGGGTGTTTTGTTTAAATCTACTCCTATTGACCGGTAATAATTATTACCATATACAGTAGGGCCTAAATATGAAAAAGGGTAAATGTCCAGTTGATACCTCGTTGAGATTTAATATAGAAGTTTTATGAAATCATGTTTTACATACCTCATTAAGAAACAATTGGATCATCCTTAAGCTGGGAAGACCATTTTCAAGTATGATAATCCATTATTTCTGTCTAAAATAACCAATTTAAAAGTTTACATTCAATGATCAGAATACATGATGAGTCTATGCGTCTAGGTTTTGTAAGTTAAGAATAGCTAATAGTATAGTGTGTCGTTAAAAGTGTTGTGAAAACTAGATCTCGGGAATAACTGTAAATACAATATCCTCAAAGTAGGAATGTGTCTGGGGTGGAGAGGAAAAGAGGGGCCCCACACTTTGTTTGTTGCATTTGTTTTCAGCGGTACAATATCAATCAAAAATAGAGACCTCAAGTGCTTCTGTGTAAACGTGTATCCTACTTTCATTTCCTTTATCAGTGTGAATAAGAATAAAATGATTACAAAAGTGTAGAAAGGAGCATATTAAAGAGATGGACTCATTTTTGTTAATGAACAGAACGTGTAACAATTAGTTGTTTTATTTATAAATATATTTGTTAATCTTTTGTAAATCTTTATTTAAAAAGTTTTTAAACACATATTTAAATTTAGTGGATAGGAAAAATATTGATTAATTAATGCCTCACGTTGAGGTGTCACATTTTACAATAAAACAAAAGCCCTACCTTGTGGTGCTTAATTTGCAACAACTCTGAAATAAAATTATATGAAACAAATAAGTTTAAATTCTAAAATTTATTAATAACAATAAAATAACTTCAATAAAAAACAGTTAGAAGATTATTTTCTTCAAAATCAGAATTGAATAAATATTTCTTAAAACAGTTTATCTTTCAAAATCTTAATTATATATTTATCGACGAAAATTGTTCAAAATTTAATTAACACAATGTTGTCTTTCTCAGAACCTATAAATATACACATAAACAATATTCAATTAGTCTTTCATCTATTATTAAGAGTTCTTAATCTTGGGGTTTGGGGTTGGTGCCGGCTTTTTCCAATCTTTAGAATAAGAACACAAATATATACACATAAAATAAGAAACAAATTTAAAATAAGTCCCAAAATATTTAAATTAAATTTACTGTTTTATAAAGGAACATATGTATTGAAATGTAAATAAGAAAAGGTCTATTTCATTCAAGGAGTTTTTGATCAAATTGAATTGTCTATATCAATTTTAAACAATGACTATATGTAATTAATCAACTACATATCAATTATGATCACTTAGTTTAAGTGAAATTAATACTTGTCTTTGGATAATCATTATAAATTTAGTGTAAGAAAATGGTTGGATTTCACCAATAATTCTGTTAAGCTGTAAGTACGTTTTTCTTAATTGCCTCTTTAGGATTCGGAAAAAATTCTACTATATATTGAACACGCACTATGTAATACTTCTTCTAGACTTATTAGACAACCTTGTACTCGTTGTACCTTTTAAAATCTTATTTAAGAATCTTCAGCTCTATAGGAACGTGTTCATCTACAAAACGCCAACAACTATTCATTCTTTTTGGGATAACGTTACTTGGTTTCAAATTGCTCGCCTTCCATATCACCTGACCTTTTATGTATGCACTTTGTGTGTGTGTGTATTTTTAAAATGGCTCGCCAAATACAAAAACGCCCCTTACACCAGGCACACTCATAGTTTGAGGCTACTATATATACAGAGAGAGAGAGAGAGAGAGGGGAGGGAGGGAGGGAGGGAGGGAGAGAGAGAGAGAGAGATAGAGAGAGAGAGAGAGAGAGAGAGAGAGAGAGAGAGAGAGAGAGAGAGAGAGAGAGAGAGAGAGAGAGAGAGAGAGAGAGAGAGAGAGAGAGAGCTACCTTAGCCCAGACATGTCTATACTAAATAAACATATTAACACATATAATTACCTATCCGGATCTATTTGCTTTGCGCAGATGGAACATAAACATCGAGTGATGAGACACTCAATATATTCACAATCATTGGCTTATGAATTACCATAAACCTAGTAACGCTAGGATTTCATACTTTTAAATTGCTCATTTTAGACAGAAATAATGGATTTTCATACTTGAAAAGGGTCTTCTCAGCTTAAGGATGATCCGATTGTTTAATAATGAGTTATTTAATAAAACACGATTCCATGATAATTTTATATTAAATCGCAACGCTGTATCAACTGTACATTTACCTAAAAAAAGAATAGTGAGAAGGTTAAAGGCCCTTTTCATATGTGATCAATATTTCACTAATTCAGTTGTTTGACTTTGAATCATACCTGCTTGACTTATTTTCAATAGCTCCTAATTGGAGCACAACACATTTACCTAGGTCCATACTTGTGTCCTTGTCTTCTTAACTTTTTCCAGATCTCCCTGGCTTTCACCAAGCCTTAGATCTTCTTCTTCTGCTCCCCTGAGATTTCTACTCTAATGGTAAACTACCTTTTCAATACTGTCTTATACTGCCTAAAGTGCATTGATCCAATGTAAATTTTTCGTCTTTATCTACCCTCCGATCGCTTATGAACTTCCAAAGATCTTCATTGAATTCTAAGCCACAAACTCATTGTAGCGTAAAGTGTTACTACATAGCCTAGGTTAACTTTGAACTTCGATTTTTTTACTGCTAAAAACTTTAGAGTTCATATCATAACCGAATTCGAAGGTCTCATTATGAAGATCCAATAAATTCATAACTAAAGAACAGTAGTACTATGTCAGGATCAAGAGTCAGTTCAATAAAATAAGACTGGCGCCTTTAACTACAAGACTTTAAGCTTAAAACCTAAATCTGTAACTTTCTCTCTCTTATATATATATATATATATATATATGTATTTAGTCACCTAGCCAGACCTAGAGTAGACTAACATAGTCATAAATGTTAATGTACGCATTCATAACCTGAGCTGTATTTTGTACTTCTATACTTCTTATTTTTTAATAAAAACTAATTATTTTGGTACTTCAAAAATGACTGGCGACACCTAATTTGATCTAATTTTTTTCAAGGTAGGTAGTAAACAATTTTCTTAACTAAATTTTAGGGCAAGTTCAATTGCATAATTACCAATATTCCAAATCACAACATCAAAGTATAAGGGAATTGTAGTAAGATGTAGACTACTTAAAATTATTAGGCTATTTGCTTTGCCCTTATTACACCAAATTGGACAATCATTCATTTAATTGGCAACATTTTTCTCCATTAATTTAACACATAGTTTACACCCTTGATATAATACAGATTGGATTTAGGTTTCTTCATGTTTAAATCATATCCCAGATTCAAAGTAAGTTGCATATAATCAAAACATAATTTAAAAGATACTAATAGAGAATATTTCAGTGACAGTTAACTGGATCATACATTGGAAAGTTTATTAATTAAGTCAAAATTCAATGTGTAAAAAAACTATGAGCAGAGATGATTTATTAATACTAAAGAAAAGAAAATAAATTTACCGCAATTGGAGGTAGATTTTCGCAAACACTAATACTGACCAAAATATGAAACCACTGTCTGGTTACAAATTCCCAGACATTAGACAAACATTGTCACAGTTTTGAAGACAATTTTAAGTAGCCTAATAGCTGAAATTGACAAATTAGCTTATATTTGATAAGCCAAACACCACAATTGAGATACAGAATTTTTCAAAGGATGAAAAGTAGGTCCATCTAATTTTAAAAAATGAAACACACTCCTACTTATAAAATCATTGCGTTTTATTACTGTAAGCTGAACGAAAATATAAATACAAAAACCAATTTTTTGTCTTATAACAAGACAAATTCCACCTACCTCACAAAAATGAAGTACTGATATTAAAGATGTGTTTATCAACAAAATAAACAGCAAAAGATAGTACTTATTAGATAAAATGTCATAAGTCTGTCTTTGCAATAATTTAAAAGTATTCATAATTTATTAAAAAAAGTTGATAAACATAACCAACAAAATTGTTTACATCTCTCAACTTTCAAATAAAACCAAGATTTCCCAGGTAAATTATTACAACCAAGTTACGTATCCATCTAATTTCTTTAAAAATCATTGAATAACTAATTAAAATTTCGTTTGACTACTCTCAGTAGATTAGTTGATGCTAAGAAAAGGTAACGAAAACAATTATTTATTTTACTATACTTATTTTATATATCCGATATGACAGTTCAATAATTCACACCAAAATTTACAATGTTCCGTTAAAATTGTATTTTGAGGGTTGTAAGTTGTAAGTTAGATAAATGATTTCTTACACCTAAATTATAAAATCTGTCCATACAAGTGAGCTTTGGGTTTTAAAGCAACGTTTGTTAGTTGTTAGCATAATATGATATCTATGTCATTTCTATTTGTTAGTGTCCATTTTCTGCAGACCTATGATCACGTGCTGTGTAGAATATATGGATTCTGGTAATATTCATATTATGTAAATGAAACCGTGCTATTCTGACTGGTTTGAGTCCAATATATTTGTAGATTTGTACTGTTGGATCAAGCAATTTCGTATGTCGCTGTTGAATCGTTTAAAAACATTAGACAGATTTCGTACAATTAAAATCTACATTGGATTAAAATTGATGTGGCCCAGCCAAGGAGCCCACCAAACCAAAACTATAATAAGCATATTTAAATTAGGATGTAATGGAAAGGGATTTTAAATAATAAAATATGAAATGGCACTTGCGATTTTGTTGAGCAGTGCAATATGACGTAGAAGGGGGGAGAGACGAGGAGTGGAGGGCTTGAACCAGGGAGCCGAGCGGGAGTCCGTTCCGAGAGCCGCGAGAAGGATGACCGCTACGGGACGAGGTCAGGTCAGTCCATTTTCGGTCACTATTAAGACTTTATCTTGCCGTTATGTCTTTTTTTATAAGTTATAAATAATTCTGTAATCTTTTAATACGCCAGTAAATAAAATATAACATTTAATTTCACTTGCGTTGCGTGCGTTCATTAGCGTCCTAACCCGACTCCTTGGCCCATCCTGAGAAAATTCGGCTAAAGTGTACGCGGTCTCCAGCCAGCCGGAGCTTCCAGCTGGTCAAAAGAAGTGGAGACGGTCACATTATTATATCTTTTACATGGGCCACTCTTACAAAAGAGTTAAGTTTTTATGAGAAGATTGTGTTGTAAATCTATTTACAAATAAATGAAATTACACTCTGGTTAAAAGAATATTATTATCCTTTTAAAAAAAGGAAATAACCAAATGAACCATGTTCCCATAAGATTAATTTTCTTCCCCCTTCCCCATTTACTCATGTACAGTACTTATCTTTTACTTTTAGTATATTTCATTGGTTTGGGTTCACATTTGATTAATATCTTTTCTGTAAGTTTTATGACTTATTCTCAGAATATTTAGAGCTCTGAATATATTCAATTTTAATAACGGAATATAGTAATTCCGACTATTCTCAGAATATTCTTCCTCCTAAATGTCGATTATGGTGTTTAGATTTAGTTGTTTCATAGTGTTAATTTCTTTTTCTTTTTTTTTTTTTAAATAATAATAATAACTGTTGGAGAGAAATCATCAGCACATCCAAGGACCATTTTGGGACATATACATGGTATAAATAAAGTGTGGAATACTTTTTTCTGTCACAACCTCAATGTTGTGAGATCTATTCAAGTACACTTTAAATGTCGCCACAAAAAGTAATCAAGAGCGGTCAGATCATGAGATTTGGCTGCCCACTATGTTAATCCTCTTTTACCTATACCTATTTATTTTTTCTTTGATTGTTTTTTAAAAGGACAAAAGCCATTCCATACTTCTCGGTTGCCATTGCATTATAAAAAAGGAAGAAAAAACATGAAATATAGATTTTTAACCAACGAAAGCATATAAATGAAAGTTAAAGTGCTCTAACAACCATACGTCAATTAAAAATAACCACAGTCGGTACTTGGTGAAATTCCAAATTAAAATTAGTAAATGACTCACGTATAAATTTCACATTTCAACAATGTATTGTGACAGCTGTTTCGCAATTAAGCACCTTCAGATAACTAAGTCTCAGTTATTATTTATATTATGAGGTGAGTTATTATTTACCAACTTTAAAGTTTCAATTTCTTACCGTTCTTTAGATGTTATGAGTATTCCGGGTTTTATTTACATACTATATATTATACAATGGTACCCGGTCGCCCAGATTTCTCTCACAGTTATTTTCCACAAACAGAAATTAATTAAAATTATGTAATAACTCAATCTAAAAGCAAAATTCACAAAGTAACAAGCTAAATATTCTGAGTAAAAAGTCGGAATTATTCTGAGATTGGAGTTGGAATTATTCAAAGCTCGACGTAAACGAAATAAGTAAGAAGATTATGATATTAAACCGAGCTCGAAATATTTTGAGAAAAGTAAAAATAATTTTACTATAATGTTAGAATTTTCTTTCAAAATAATTTACGATAACCATTTAGTCCGTCATACATCTGTAATAAAAAACCGAAATATATTTATGCCTCAATTTATTTTACTTAAGACGTCCATAGACGACCAATTTGGTTGTCAACCTCGTTGCCAACTTGGTTGCCTACAAACGGTCAACTTGTTGTTGCCAACTTCATTTGTCGATCAGTTTTTTTACCTTATTGGCAGAAAATGAGTAATCCCAATCCCATGTTGTATTTTATAATTCTTAACGAATTGTGTGAGGATGGTGAGGAAGTTTTTTCCCAAAAAATAAGAGAAGAAAATTGTGGTAAAAGGAATGGTACTTACAACGTCCTGAGTTTTCTCATTCAAATTTAAATTTGAACTTCGCGTTTCTGCACCTGCAGATTTAAAAAAAAAAATTAAAGAATGGATAGTGCAATCTATGATGATTTGTTAGATAAAGTACGTCCGTTCATTGAAAAGAAGGACACTATCATGAGATGTGTAATTACTGCAAATGAACGTCTTTCGGCGATATTGAGATTTTTAGCGAGTGGCCAAGAGCTTCGAAGATTTGAAAATTCTTACCGCATGTCCCCACAAAGTCTTGGAACAATCATAATTGAGACTTGCAGTGTTATCAACCAAGTTTTGAAGGAGTATATTCAGGTTACTACATACCATACAACAATCTATACATCACATCAGTGGCGGATCTGGGATTTCATCTTGAGGGGAAGGGGTTATGGTAAGACCTCATTTAGTAATATTCGCACTTTTGATGCCTGATTTTTGATCACTTATTGATTGAGATAAGCTATAATAAGCTCTGTTAGTATTTCGAGATTATCATTTCAGGCCATGTTGTTTTAATTACCAAAAACAGAACGTGAGTGAGTGACTGTTTCGGAAGAGCTTGTAAGAAGATGGAATTTCCCAAACTGCATTGGTGCAATTGACGGAAAGCATGTGGAAATTAAAAAACCTGCAAACTCAGGCTCGTAATACTTCAATTATAAAAAAAGTTTAGCATAGTCTTATTGGCATTAGTCGACGCTAACTATGAGTTCTTGGTAGCTGAAGCTGGTGCTAATGGTCGTGTATCAGATGGACGAGTCTTATCTAACAACACTTTTTATGACAGGTTCAAAAACGAAAGGCTATGAATTCCAGACTCCCTCTACCTTCATAATATATTAAATGTTGAGCTTGGCTTATGAGAAAAATTATACAATATAATCAACACGCAGAACACAATTCTCACAAAAAATATATAACGTACAGAATATATGTACTCCAGGAATTTGCATCTCCTGGTTACGTAAGAATTCCAGTAATTCAAAATACCATAAGTTTGGCCCATACTCGTCATCAGCCCCTCTACCAGATCTTACACTTTGTTCTACTTTTGTGGTAAAACAACAACTAACTTCTCCCTCCGATAACATGTTTTTTTGTATGTTCCCAACTCTTTTCTTCAAACTGTCAACATTTGCATTCGGTGTAATTCTTCGGTAAATTTCCAACAGCTTCAGCCATGCATTCTTCGTTTTATTTCTGTCTTTAAACACTACTGATTTCACTTTCCAAAGCTCAGGAAGTTCTTTGAAGTTTTCAAAAAATTCAGTCCAAATAGTCGTGTTTGGTATCGACATAATACACGCCTATTGTACTCACCGTACACTGATCGATAAGTATTGCTAGTGCAAAACACGCGTAGTAAATTTATCACGATATAAATACAAACACACAAAAAAGAGCAGGAAAAGCGATCACAAATTGACCACCAAACGACAGTTCACTATTGAGGTTGTGAACTGTGTCTTCAACTTCTCCACAGACGCTTCACCAACGTTACCAACACGAGGAAATCAAAACTCCGCCTATCGAAAATCAAAACAATTTGATCTTACACCAACCATCGGAACAACCGTTTACTACAACCGCCAACCTGCTCAAAGACTCCAACATGGCAAGTTGCCAACAAGATTGACAACCATCTTGGTTGTCTATTGGCCCCGTTACATCTTTTTTATTTATAACTTACCTGCTCTATGTCGAATATGAAATGTGCATAGGTTCTTGTTGGAAAACTCGATTTGCATCTCTCTCTCTCTCTCTCTCTCTCTCTCTCTCTCTCTCTCTCTCTCTCTCTCTCTCTCTCTCTCTCTCTCTCTCTCTCTCTCTCTCTCTCTCTCTCTCTCTCTCTCTCTCCATATACATAAATATTTTCCCCTTTGTTTTTTTAATAAAGGCGTTAACCTTTCGTTCATGATAGAATTATAAAGGAATACTCTAATAGCATCACTGCAATTGGATCGAAAGAGAACAAGAGTTTGTAAAAAGAGATCTGAGTTTAAAAAAAGAGAAGTATATCCCAAGACTTGATTTGAATGTAGATTACTATTCTTTTTTACAAAACTCTTTTTTACAAAATGGTTATACCATCAACAAGAACAATAAAAAATATACAAATAATTTGAAAAAATTGCAATTTTTTTTTCATTTAGAAAAATATAAAAATTAAACTTGTGTTTGTAAATTATTTACAACCGTATAGTAACATATTATATTGTGAAATTAGCTTCTTTTCATATTAAATAATTGTACTGAGCTTAGTAGTATATTCATAGACATGTAAAAGTCTCAACATTGGTAACACTGAAAAGGACCGTTTTTAGTTCAGTTTCAGTGTTTCGTTTGTTTCTGTGTTTACCGCTTTAAAATAAAATGGGGAAGTTTTAATTTTAATGGGAGGTGTTTTGGTTTTTTTAAGTCAATTTTATTTGATTCATCAATTACTGTGAATCATCTATCTCTCTTTTTACTACATTTATCACAGAAGTGAAATTTATTAATTATTATTTTGAAGTAAGTAATTAGAATTGCTATTAGTAAGCTTTAGGAAAACCGTTGAGAATTCAAATTTTAACTTGTTAGTACAATTAATTTAGTTTGATATATGGCAAGTTAAAACAAAAAGTAAATCAAAACAGTTTGGATTAAGATATGAAAGTTGACTGAATAAGTGAAGTTAATTTGTATTTTAGCTAGCTGGGTGATTTTACCAATTTTTATTGGTTACCATTTAATGCTTTAGCTAATTTGTGTAAGTAAACGATGTATAGAGGCTTTTACGATGTAAAAATTAGATTAATGACAAATAAAGTCACGGTTATTCTAAAGAAGTGTGAGTACTTATTGATTTGGTAATTGTTTACATAAAATTAACTTGTAATTTTTTTATTATCTACTACATACCTTACTAGGCTAGTTAACAATAAATAATGTTTTCATTGCTGAGGTCACTATTGTTCACTGAAAAATTACAATTTAAAATCGACGTTTTTATAGGTTGCACATAATGGCAAGACATGATATCAATGAGAATAGCGTAAGGTTTGATTCATGCACATTATACAATGACTATGATAGATTGCTGTTTATATTCTCTGACAGGTTTGGCTAGTTAGCTCTATATATATTTATATAAAACCACTGGGCTAATTATTTGCTAGTATAATATGTAGGGCGATATTATCATGTCACAAAAGTTTAGGCTAGGTGGCTATATATATATAACCGCCTGGTCAAAGCTTTCATATGTTTATTGAAGTTAATGTCATTAATATGAAAGATTGACAGCATATCACGTGATCTATGATCTCAGATATAAACATTGAAATTTCGAATTACATATGAGATGTGAATGTGAACATTAGCCATTGTGTATAACCTTTAACTCGTGGGTATAATATACGTGGGTATAAAACCATCTGGCCAAACCTTTCGTACGTTTATTGAATTTAATGTCATTAATATCGAAGATTGGCACCATATCTTGTGATCTGTGATATCTCAGCTATAAACATGGAAATTTTGAGTAACATATGAGATGTGAATGTGAACATTAGCTATTATGTATAACCTATAGGCTAAACCTGTTGATTGTAAATTGTAATTTTTTAGTGAAAGAAAGTGATCTTCGCAATGACATAATTTTTTTTTCTTAAGAAGTATAACGTAC
This sequence comes from Aphrophora alni, assembly GCA_963513935.1. Classification (NCBI taxonomy): domain Eukaryota; kingdom Metazoa; phylum Arthropoda; class Insecta; order Hemiptera; family Aphrophoridae; genus Aphrophora; species Aphrophora alni. Next base: position 137,779,226 of record OY740769.1, on the reverse strand, counting down.
GTAGTAGACAATAAGAAAAAAAACTGAACATTACAAGTTACAAAATTACAATGCTTCTTATAAAAAGGTTTAAACATTAATAATTAAACATCTATAATGGTATGACAAGTCCTTTGTAAATATTGGCTGTACCTCGGTCTCAGGTTTTTCTGTAAAAACTTAAATTTTAAAGTATTCATCTAGTATTAAAATAATTAGCCTAGGTCATTTTTTTTGTCGGAAGACAATTTTCAAGTTACAAAATAGCCTACATTAGTTTCCTAGAAAATAAGATTTATGAAAGTACGAAATCTAGCTACGTAGGTTAAGAATACAAACGTTAATATTTATGACATCGTTCATCAAGTCACTGAATGTGTGATCGCATGTTTTATTAGATCTGGCTAGGTGAATATATAGTATATAGTTACCTGCCCAAACATATCTCGTGATTCTTCAATCAAGCAACGTAGTAATATGAAGGTGGCAGATGAGATGTTATGTAATGTGTCATGAGATAGCCTACATGACTACGTTAGTGAAATTAGTATACAGTATGTGTTATGACTACCATATTTTAATACAATCAGATCATTTTTAATTTCGCAAAACTCCTTTAAAGTCAGAAAATGCATTAGTTAACTAGAACATAGAAATATTAAAGTATCGAAATTGACTTCACAATTAGTAGCATCTAAGTTGTGTAAGTTACAAAATGGGATGTAAATTATATATACGAGGTCAAGTCACTGAAGTCACTGAATATATATAGCCATCTGACCTAATAAAGATCTAAATTAACATAGGCGAGATCAAGTCAGGTGGCTATATATATAGCTACTGACTTGAGAACAAGGAAAATCATAGGCCAAGATGCAGTGACTTGATGAACGTGTTTATTAGTAACAATGTATGCATTCCTAACCTACGTAGCTGGATTTCGTACTTTTATAAATCTTATTTCTATTGAACTAACGTATTTTGCGACTTGAAATGTGTATTGTGCCACATAATATGATCTGATCCTTTGATTACAAGGTGAATACTGTAAGGTAAATTTTATTTCATGTACAATCCATATTTACCGTTACTTTATTTTGGTACGTCAAAAGTGTCTTCCGACATCATATATGATTTATTTCTTTCAAATTAAGGTAAGGTAGTAAATGATTTCATGATTTTTCGCCACTAAATTCCACCGGCATGTACACTCCATAATTACCATAGGCGTAGCCTACACAGTAATTATTTGATAGATCGATTTAAAGATTATTTTATAAAATCTGTCTTAATTTTTACTACATACTTTATTTTGAAAATTTATAATAATATTTTAACCTGGATTTACTATTACACTGAAAAATTATGAATTGAAAAGTCCCTAACAATTTCGTCTAGATGCATACACTTTCCTATGGGAATTCGTAAGTTCAAAAATGGCTTCTAAAAAGTTATCTGTAAAATCTTATGTATAAAAGTAATTATTTAACCTGAAATTTCAACATAACGATGAAAAAGAATATAAATTAAAATAGGCCTACTTTGACCTCATTTTAACCACTGACGGCCAAATAATATCAAGATTCATTCATCATATAACACATTTCTTATTAGTTGTTTTATTATTATTATTTTTAAATTTATTTATTCAGCTTCCCTTAGATTACAAAGCTTGACAATGCCAATAATAATATAGGAATTGTGAACACATCACAATAGATAACAAGTGATACAAAAAAACTAGAACGGAAGAAGTGTCTGAGACAAAATTAAACTCCATACACTCTTCCAGGGAATAAAAATCGGTCTTTTAAGAATGCATAAAATCTTTTCTTGAGACTGGTGTCACTTGAGCTATATTTTATATAGGCCCTATCAGACTGCAATTTATTGTACAGTCTGATTCCCATGTAAAATGAACCAGCCTTGTAGACAGATAGTCGATGCCTGGAATACTGAAGGACATTTTTGCCTTGGGTTTCATGTTTATGCTGTAAAATTCTATATTGAATATGTAGATATAAAAAAAAAACTTGAACACAAGATCTCAAAAAATAATGTTTAAAAAAAACATAATCAAACGCGTTTCAACGACAAAGTCGCCGTCCTCAGTGATACATGAGCTACAGTAACTAAACTATAACTTTATATGAGGATGGCAACTTTATCGTTGAAACGTGTTTGATTAAGTAAAAGTTATTTTTATGAGATTATGTGTTTGAATTTTTTTTCTATCTAATATTATCTCACAAGTCAAGCTCAATATTTATTTTTGAAATGTGTTTTTATTTAATCCTTTTACCGCTGATGTCCTTTTAAAAAGACGTCGACTTTTCGGCCAAAAACCGCCAATGTCCTTTTAAAAGGACGTTTCGTAATATGGCTATATTTTTGTTATTTAAGCAGATAAGAGATGTCTAAAATTTTTTCTAGGGTGATTGTGAACCTGTACATTCTTTATAAAATTAACTCAGAAAACTCTTTCTAGACTAAAATTTCAATTATTGAAGCGATCACTGAGGAATGGCTCGGCGACCCTCATCTGGCACATTTGGGTGATGAGCCTCTTTACCTTTTAGCAGAAAATAAACAGCGTAATTGTTCAGTATGTAGTGCTCAAGTATGCACCCGTTCTGAAGGCAAAAGGAAGAAAACTTGTTATGGTTGCAAAAATTGTAACAAAGGAGTTCATCCCATGTGCTTGACTAAACACAGGTTCTAAAAAGAGAAAGTGTTTGAACACAAATAATGTTGAACTTAATAGTGTAAATATTTTTAGTTTCCAGTTTTTTTATATGTTTCTAGGTTACTTATTTACGTTTTACGTGTGTTAAATAGTGTACAAACCCATACAACTAACTGTCCAAACATCTACAGAGTCTGCATTATTGATTCTGTATTACATAAGGTAAAAATATGTTGTACATCGATTTTTCCATGTTTTAGAAAATAGTTTATTGCTTTTTTGTTTATCATTATATTTTCTTGAAAGTTTTACAGGTCTCCGTTAGTACATTTACTTTAATAAAAAAAAAAAAAAAATTATGTAGGCTATAAATTTTTTTTGTTTATATTGATTTTTTAGTTCAAAATAAAAATTTCATTGTAAAAAAAAAAAAAATTGTTTTAGGTTTTAGTACTTTTTGAATGAAACTTTGTTTTGATATGTTTATCCTATAGCATAGCTATAGTCTTTCAAAAGTGCACCAACCTACAGAATAGTAAAAACTCTAGATAGAATAATCGCAAAAACATAAATTTTAACAAAAATTATAGCCTAAAACAGCTATGATTTAATAATAAAAATAAAAGACATGCATATAAAAAAGGATCAAATTTAGTATTGTTTAACATAACGAATCTTTATACAAATATCTCTGTAAAAGAAACCATTTCCATATTAATAAAACTATTAAAGGACATCAAATTTTTAGGAGAAAATCAATTACAGAATTATCCAATTTACTGAGGATATGGTTGTCACAAAACTATTTTCAGTTACATTACAGCCAAAATAACGGCTTAGTTATGGGAAGCCTACTATCTAGCATCGTGGCGGTAATACTTCTAAATCATGTTGAAAACAATAATATAATGACTGGTAAAAACAAACATCTCAGAAATATTGGATATTATCATAGATATGTAGACAACATATTAGTTTTGTATCATGGTACAAAAAGACAAATCAACATTCACAGCATACTTAAATAACATACACCCCAATTTGAAATTCACAACTGAAATAGAAACATATAATAGTATTAATTATCTCGACCTTACCATACGAAAATTAAATGAGATACACCAGTTCAAGATTTACAGGAAACCCACACAAACAGATCACACCATCCACGCTACATCAAATTGTCCAATACTTCACAAACTAGCAGCGTATAATAGCCTCATACATAGATTGAGAAACACACCTATGAATCATTAAGATTTTCAAGAAGAATTAAATATAATAAAACACTGTCAAAAATGGATACAACTCATATGTGGTTAACAGATTGTATAAAAAACAGGAAAACAATCACCAAAATGAAACCAAGAGAAATAAAGAAAAAAAATTATGTTGTGCTAGATTTTAACAAAGATTTAGAACATGTTATAGGGAACATGTAAAAAAGTAGGGAACGTATTTAAAAAACAAGGCTACACCACTGCATATAAAACTAAAAATAATCTGCGTAGCGCCCTAAATATAAAGAAAACTCACAACGACGAATTCGAAAGCATCATGCTCTGATTGTACGAAAAAATATATAGGTTTAACAGGCAGGTCTTTCAAAAAAATATTTAGAGAGCACATACCAACAGCTTCAAAGTCGGCTAACCCAGATAAAGTTGAATCTAAATTTACAGAACATTTAATACAGACCGTCATCAAAAAATTGTTAAAAATACTACACCATTGTAAGAAGGGGAAATTAATGAACACATTAGAAGAGTTTAAAATATATAAACAATCTAAAACAACGTCAGTTCATTGTTGAATGAAAAACTAAAATTCGACTAAAACTAAATTTACAAAACAATAATAACCAGTATTAGATAAGAACCTCTTCCTACCACCAATACAGGTGTACTGATAGCAGTTGCAGTACACGTCATGACCGTGGGCCTATTACACGAAGAAAATAAAAATAAAATTTATACAGTTTGTGTTAAGTGTTATGTGTTGTATATTCGTGTATGTATTTTTCTACCCAGCAAGCACTTGTTACTGACGGGACAGCCGAAACGGCCGTAGTCGATATTAAAAAGAAAAAAATATTGACTATTGTTGATGGTAAGTCATATTAATATATTTAGTAAATATTAGTCAATAGTCGGAATGGAGATAAAAACATGTATGAATTTGTCATTAGTATAATTAAATAGTTATGTAATGAAGGTAGTTAATTATTTTTATATTTTCAGAAGGTACAACATCTGATCTAAATTACAGGATCGGTAATAGCCCAAGTCTTATAAGATGGAGGGGCAAAAATTGAATGAAGATTTGCAATCACAAATCTTGAAGTTATCCTCTTTCGGGTTAAATATTCTAAAAAAGAGAGAGGTAAGACTAAACTTACAAATTTTTATTTAGATACTAGCTTCTTAAGGGAATGCAAAAAAATAAAACATATTTCGTTGTCGAACGTTGCATATTCTTACAGTCGCTACTGCTAAAAAAAATATAGTGCTTACACTCATGACTCTATTTCAAGTCTCAGACTGTACAATCCAACTGTTATAACTTGTCTTTTTAGTTCTTCTGTTTTAGGTGGTTGCACTTCTTATGTACTAGACACAATGCACATTACATACAGATACTGCATGACTTTGACCTAATATGTTAACACGCTATTTAAAGTCCGTTTTCTTCTAAATTTTGTTTTCAAATTTTTTTACTCTTTTGAAACATCATTTATTAACCTTTTTATACAACACATATTCTTTAAATCAACAAGTAAATAGTAGCCGGTTTTGATTTTTACTTCTCTAATTTTATCTTTTGCAATTGTACATCCCTTTTACTTGTCAAATTAAAATGTACCAATTAAGTTTTTTGCTTGTATTTTCTTCTGTGTACAGTAGAACCTTGATATAACGAATCTCAAGAATCCAAAGACAAAATTTGTTATATCGGAATATTCTTAAAAACAAGGTTTGTTATATTGAGGTTAAACTAAGGAAATATTCGTTAGAAAGGGGTTTCCTCAAAGCTGAATGAGAACTTCTATGTAACGAATATACCAGAGTGATGTGTTACAAAAAATAATAATTTATTAAATACCACGTTGGGTGTCATTTTGTAACGTGAAGCATTAAAAAAAAAAAATTATTTCTTTTAATTTAACATAAGTTCAAACACTTTTATGAAAAAATCTTGAGTTTTGAATTCTTACCTGACTGCTGCACATTGCAACTCCGATAATTCTAACAAAATAGCTGTTCTTAAATAATTTGTTTAGAAAATCATTTTTAATTAATTGCATTTATTAACAAAAAAACAAAACTTCCTTTTAACTTAAATTCTAACTTATAATCAACTACAACATCTTAACAAGATTCATTGCTTAATTTTTTATAGTTGTTTATAATCATCAATAAAAAGAAGGATGATTGTCTTATTTATTGTTGAGATAATGAATTGATCAGTTTAAATAATCAAGTTGTTTTTTCTAAGTCTTTTTGTTACTTACAGAAATTACAATGTTTGTGTCTACGTGCTTTGTCCATGCACAATTTATTACTTTTTCACTTCTCGTATTTTTAAATAACTTTTATAAAACACTTTAACATTATTTGAATATACTTCTGCCCACCTCACGTATTAATTTTGAGTCTAATTTTTATTCATGTACACATGCCTCCATCCCTTACGGGTGACTTCCAGAGTCGGATTTTTAGTAACACTAATGCTCTACCCCTCCTGTCCAAAAACTTTTATTGAAAACGTAAGTTTATGATCATATTTGGGAATGTCTCACCCTTCTTAACACATCTCACGATGTAAGTCCTGCCTTTCTTCTAGAACATTTTTTCTTTACTTCTTTCCTGCACAAATGTTTCTATAAAAAATTGAATTTTATTAATTTTACAATAATTATGATTAAATCTAAATATCCTTATGCCTAAATTGAATTATTATTACATTTAAACTATATTGTTATTATTTTAATTAATTTAGAATTATTTTTGAATCAAATTATTATTTATTCCTGGTTGGAGGATGCCCCATGCTTACATATTTTACGAATGATTTTCAACTGTAGACCTTACATCTATACTGGTATAGTACAGTACTATGTATTGAAAATGATACAGAAACAAACCAGTAAATATGTACTGTACGTAATATTTTACAGTTTGTTTTATGTAAGTCTTTCAAAAGCTATTTAAAATTTACAGTGGTGTTCAAAATTTACATTACCGGTATTGTATTAATCAGCATTGACAGTTTCTGCTTGTACTCTGATTTAATACTAAAAAAGTCTTTAATTTTGGATTGAGTGGAGTTTACAGCATCCAATGCACAGTCCAGCTCAGTTATGGATTTCACAACAATTTTACTCTTTTTAACAACACATGAATAGCTTCTCGGACATCCTTTGCTGTAGGGTCAGTTTGTCTTACTTACCTTCCACCTCGTCTTCTTCTGCTTCGCCATCTGCATCTGGGTCTCCCATAACTGAAGACAGGATCTTAGCTTCGAAGAGCTCTCCATCAACTGCAAGTTCGTCATCAAAGTTCACAAACTCTTCAAACTCTATTTTAATGTTTAGGGTGTCTCTTTTTCTCGGTCAGAATGTTGCAATGTTTGAATCTGATTGTGGTTGAACTCCTGGGTCATCCTCATCTTGGTCTTGGTTCTGCTCATTGACTTTAAAACCACTTTATTTTAAAACAGTTGGCAATTGTTTTGTCTGTAAAATTATTCCAAGCCTTTGTCACCATCCACATAGCACCTGGCACACTGTTTGTAGGAATTGACGAGTCACCTTCCTTCTGTAGTTGATTTTGAAGTTTTTTATTATCCCTTGATCAAGCGGTTGGAGTTTTGATGTTGTGTTAAGTGACAGGAACTGGACTTTGATGTTTGTTACCATTGGAATGTCTCCATATGCAGTGCAATTATCAATAAATAAAAGGATATTTTTCTTTTTCATTTCACTGTTTATTTGTTTCAGTCAGTTACTGAATGCTTCTCTGTTCATCCAAGATTTTTTATTATTGGGAGTGTAATCTCTTGGGAAACTTGTGACATTTTTGAAGCATCTTGGATTTTTTGACTTTCCAATAGTCAAAGGTTGCAGTTTGTTCATACCAGTTGAGTTGGTACCAATCAAGACTGTTAAACGATCTTTTTCTTTTGCTTCTGTTACAAAGATCCCCTTTATACTACGTTAATGTTTTGTCTAGCAGGCTCCGGAAAAATAAGCCAGTCGCGTCTGCATTGTAGATGTTGTCTTGATGGTATCCTTGGGTCAAGTCTGCAAGTTTGTCTTTCCACTTTTCATACACAGTAACATCCACAGCAGCACTTTCGCCGCACACTTATTTCATACATTTTTTTAAATCATAACCAGCCATTACTGGCTCGAAATCCTGTGTGTGCTAATTGTTCGACAAATTTTTGAACTTTTTCATGAAATACAGGACCTCCGAATGGACATGTTTTTATTGTGATATTGTTTCAACCACTTTCCAACAGTTTCTTCAACATCCTGTAGCCCACCTTTTTGCAAAGTTTAGGAAGTCCATCTTCATCCTCAAACTTATCTTTATTTTTAATTATCGTTGGTAATGTGGTGGGAATAGTATTAAACTTCTTAACAATGTCTACTTTCTTCCTCTTTGGATTGTCTTCAACAACCTTCAACACTCTTTATTCTTAAACTCCAGTGTAAGAGACTTCCTCGAATTTTTTCCCACCATCACAAGCTCCGATAAAAAACACTTGTTCACTGTTCAAATCACACTAAGGGTGTTGACAAAACGGTATACGATGCACTACGTCAGTTGGACAATGACTGTCAGTTGGAGGGGTACCAGAATCAGTGTTTGGTCATCGACAAACTTTATGTTGCATTGTCAAGAGTGCAACGTTTTGATGATTTAAGAGTTCAAGTTTGCCATAGACCAGAGCAAGGAAAATTACTTTCTGATATAAACAAAATTTTCACAAAAATACATTGTATACAAAGAAATTTTCTTAACATATATGCACAAATTTTCATTATTAATTGTAACACTATGGCAATATGTAATTAATTTTTTATTAAAACATAATAAATTTTTTAGTTTGTATATAATTAATTGTCTTTATATTTATATATCCCAGTACGATAATCAGATTGCAAAAGTTACGCCAGTTTTGTAAATTGTAGCGCTTATTGTATTATTCCTGCAATGGGGTTTATTGCTTGTTCTTTTATAACTGCCCTTTATTCTAACATGATTGAGATAGTTATTATTAGTATAAGTTGTCCTATAGTATAATTATTTAATAATTTGTTAAATGAATTACATTGGTGAAGAACAGTTCTTTTTTTATTAATATTTATCACTGTATAAGTGAATAAAATAATAATAATAAATAATATCGTAGTGTTTTCTTACAGGCTAATTGTCAGTCGATTAATGATTTACTGAATCCTAACATATGGAAAAGAAAAAATGGATATTCCCTTGCTAAGAATAGGACCAGAATCCAAGAAAATAGGAAGAATAATAGTAAGTATTAATTGATTTGTATTAAAATTACAGCAATTATATCCTGTATGTTGTCAGTAGACTAACATATTCCACATTTTTATTTATATCTAAGTAATAGTTTTACAACATTAATTGGTTTCTAATATAAATTATAGAAATGTTACTTGAGACATAAAATTATGCTTTTTGTTTATTAATATTTGTATAGGCTACTTATGTTTACTTATATAGTAGAATGATATTAAAAATAACTAAGTTCAAACTAAAATTTACAATCAAGAGTAACAAAGTGAACAGTACTCTTGTAAATAGTAAATTTGTTCATTGACTTCGTTTACAGGATTGGTTGATTTGTATGAATGAAATTCCTAATTTGTGTAATAATAAAAGGATTCACTAATACCAGAAAAGATACTTTACCCTAGAGCCGGCAATGTTAATTTTCTTAAAAATTCTTCGTTTGTTTAAAAATTAATAAAATATATTATTTGTATACAAAACCTAACATATAAGACATCATTTTTCTCAGAAAGATGCATAGAATTCATCTATATATATATAAAAAAAAAATTTGAAACGGTTTTGGATTAAGTATGTTACATGTCAAAAACGAAGTTACCATTTTTCAGGAAAAACCTGTATATTCCAAAATCAATAGCTTACTACCTATTTCTAAGATATACACAATTTTTGTGTATTATTTGTGAATATATTTAGGAAAAAAAAAATTGTTACATTTTTAAAATAAAAAAAAAAATTTTTTACGAAAAAACTGAATTTGCTCTTTATTTTTTCCAAAAAACATTAAAAATAGTAAAATATATTTTATACAGAACTTCTATATATCATTATGTCCAGAAAGGTGCATAGAATGTAGGTGTGTAGTGAAAAAAAATGTTAGATATATCAAATTTGGAGTTTTTTGGTCAAATACCAAAAAATCGAAGAGTAACGAAGCAGAAATTTCACAGAAATGGTGATCAAAAACATACTAATACATTTTTTGCAATTTTTTCAATCATTACTTGAGATTTCTAATATATTTGTGATTATATTTAGGGGAAAAAAATAATAATATGTTACATTTTCTAAATAAAAACAACGATTTTGACTAAAAAGTGATACTCTGACGGTTGAGGTTAGGTTTGTAACCTCCACAATTTAGCCTCACTAGTAACAATCTGAAGATAGGCCAAAGACAAAATCATTAGATTTTACTAAGACAATATATATTTTACAAAGAATAACACACATATTCACTTGTATAATCATATAAAACACTAAATATAAGAAAATGTGCATATAGGCTAGACTTACAATATTGGCTTAGGTTATCCCAAATATGAACCGTTCAAAAACTAAACTATCACTCAAAAACATAAACTTTAGATATAAAAACACATATATTGTAACTTGTATACACAATTTATATTCAATTTGTATACACAAACCTTCAAAATAACAAATATCTAACCCCAAAACAATAAGCGCCAAGCCCAATATTAAAGTTTTTACGTCACACATTTGCTTAGTTTGGGCATCATAACAAAAGCCTTCTAAGTAAGTATTGCCTATATCAAGTGCTACCAACTTATAGAATGGAATTTCCCCTACAACATACTGTAAAGAAAAATAATTTTAAAAACATAGAGAAATGAATTTCGTCTTTTCGTAAAGCGCATCGAATGCCAAATGAATTTCGTGTCATCAGGTTTGTTCTATGTTCAAGTAGGAATATCTCTGGATCTGTTAGACGCAGAATAATTTGTAATCTACGGTTAGAAAGAGAAACATGTGATCTATATAACAGTGTTTTAGTTGACTTAAATGACAGAAAAATAGAGTCGTAATCATACCAGGAAAAATGGAGCCGCGTTATACGAAAAGGCGCAGAGTTGAAATTTACGATTTTACGCTACAAAAATACGTGAACTTCACCAATTTTTGGAATATTATTTATAACGTTTTGTGGTATTTTTTTTGCATGATATGCATCTACGGAACATTAGCTTTCCAACGGTATTTTATTTATTGAGATGGGACAATTTTAAGTGGGCGTAACGTTGAATGGCAAAATACGTGATTAAGAGTTGGTGAAATCACTTGGGAGCACGTGGGCGACCTACTGTAGGTCGCCGTGCCGGTTTAAGGGTTAAGAAGTGGATTTTGATAATATCCTTCAGTAATGTTTTCTGTATGTTTGTATATTGTTATGGATTTTACTTGGCTAAGTTATTCTGCTTGACTAATAAGTATTGTTTCTATTACTTGTAAATTAGTTAATTACTTCACAGGGCTTGGTTGATTTACATCAATTAAGTTTGTAATTTGTCCAAGATTTGGGAGGATTTGCTAACACCACATTGGTCTTTTTCCTAATTACTGGAGTTTACAATACCCTGACTACTAAGTTGTTTTGTGTATGTTCGGATATTGTTACTTATTGTGAATTTGTTAATTTCTGCACAGCTTAATGTCTGATAAGTATCGATGAAGTTTGTATATTATGTGTAAGAATAAAAGGAACATTTTCCACCACCACTAAGGTTTTCATCCTAATTAGTGGAGTTGAATATATTTGAATAATTTTGGTTGGATTATTACATGTATCATGTTTAAAAATAACAACTTATCTACAAAAAAAACTTAATTATTTACTTCCTTAATGCAATTTTAAATTTAGGTTATTTAACATTTCGGTTCAAGTCCATTTTCAACACACACAATATCCAGAAAATTTCCTATTATATTTACTTCTAATTTCCATCACAAAAAAACATATTTCTTCTTCCTCCTCTTATTTCTCTGGTATTTCACCTTGTTTACAAAATTTTCTTATGAAATTAATAAATTTTAAAACTTCCTAAATTTATTTCTGTTTATCTTATTTTTAACATTCATTGTAATTTTGTAATTATTTTAAAACTATCTTAATTTTACCTAACATACTTTTTTAACACTTTTTTATATTATTCAAATAGCATTGAATTCGCGTCAAAGATATTTGATTAATCTTCAGAACATCTGTTTTTAAATTTACTTAGTTTAATGGCTAACCGTGCAATTAACAAAGATGGATGCCGCTCGCTATTCTATTTACAATTTTGACTTTATTCAACAGTATTTAAGTCATTTTTTTAAATTATCTGTTTTAAGAACTTCCAATAATTGAATGCTTATTTAGGATATAGTCTATCATATTTAAATGTGAGTGTGTGTGTGTGTGTGTGTGTGTGTGTGTGTGCGGGTGTAAATCGGGTGTTTATTAAGTTATTGAATCTAATGTGGCCTAAACTTGGTAATTATTATTATGAAACGTTTACAAAATTTTTACTTCTACTAAATTAATTTATTCGCTATTACTATTATTTTTGAGTGTATTTTGGTTGTACGAGTTCCCTATTCGAAGTGTACATTTAATATTCTAAATCTAAATGATAATAATACTTTTTTTTGGTTATGTTTGCTAAGTAAATGAATATAAACAACAATATGCAAATAAACAAAACATATTAAACAACTAATTCTACAGCATCTTAATAACTATTTTGAGTCAAATATTGGTTACAATATGGAAATGCTATAAACAAAGAGAGACTGACTGTAATACAGCCTCGTCAATGCCTTAGCAGGTGAAACCATTGGTCGGCTAGACTAATAAAAAGTGGATATTACAAAATAAAAAAATTGTGTTTTATTATTTTTAAACATGGAATTCCACCAAGAACCATCGGTCTCAACAGTAATGAAAATTAACATTAGTAAGTATTAGAAAGATCTTGGCTTATAATGCTGATACATTTAAAGTGTACAAAGTTTAAATTGGTATTTATTTACAACTTTATTAGTAATGTTACAGACAAGAGAATATACCACTTGTCTGTGGTAATGTTTACCAATGAATCAGTGATACTGACTCTCAGAGCTGGTTTTGAGGTTTAGACTGAGGATATAGGTACTATTGTATAGGTATCAGAAGGGCTATGATAAAATGCATATTCAGTAGTAAATGACTTGGTGGCAGTTAAAAAGGAGTTTGTCTCGAGGGGATCAGCCCTTAAACAACAAATGTGTAAGCATGGGACATTCTCCAACCAGTAAAAAATAAATTAATTAAATATTAAGGATTTAGTTATATATTAAATTAATTAAGAAGTTTACATAGAAATTAAAATTATTTAAATGACAATTACAAAAACTTTGAACAAAAATATTTAAAACAAATAATGATAATCGAACAATTTAAATTAAGCGCCTACCATGAATAAATGTAACACCCTCTAGGCTGCAATTGACAGAAGGCGTGAGTTGTCAAACACTCAGAGTCTGAAGCCATTTGGAACGGAAAAAGTAGAAAATTCTAAGAAATCACAATGCAACCTAGGCAAAGTCAGTCGAGCGTTCCTTTCCAGCAACATTCATTCCAACTTAGCGTTCCTTAGAGTATAGACGAATATTCTAAACGCTCTGCGTTCAAACAATTATGGAGCGGTTTAAAAGTATAAGAAATTAGAAATGCTACACAATGAAGTGCTTTTAAAAAGGGTGTTGTATTAATCAATTTATTTGGACGTAACATGTGAGTAAAAAATACTGTAACCTATGTACATTGATAATATGTAAGTGTTTGAACTTTGGAGAGTGAACCAGATTTCTAATATGTAAAGCTTCATGTGCAAATTTAGAAACGTTTTTTATTAATAATAATATAATGTCATTCCTAGTACATAAGTAATTTAATGTTTGTTAAGATTCTTTTGTTATAATTATAAACTATGTTATTTCTGGTCATAAAAGAAAGATATTCATTGATAGATATGAGTGAGTAAATCTTCATTGAGTATATCCTTCCATTCATGTGTCACAGTAGTTTGCCTGGTGAGTACAGATTAGAGCCTGAACCTTAAATTTCCTTCTTTCAATAATACTTGATAATTCAAAATCAACTAAAACTCGTAAATTAAATAAAAGCATCTTACAAAATAGCGCCCGAACAGTGGGTTAGCTTTAAACACATCTTACAAATGAGATAGAGTGCCTTCAGGATCAGTCGACAGACCACTCGGAGGTTGGAACGTTCGTCCTGAAGAGATCAGCCTTCAGACAACGAACGGGGAAGTCCGTGCTGCCAGGACCAGGATCAGCCAACAGACTACAAAAGAAAAGACAGTTAGGGAACAATAAAGAAAACAAGAGAATTTAGGTAACAATATCAGCGAGAGAGAGAGAGAGAAATAGAGAAGAGTGTTGTAGGTGACTGTGAAACAGAATGATTTTGAAGCCGATGCGGCTCGTATTTATAGTTGCTTGCGCATGCCTCCCCATAAACCTTGGGTAGTTCAGTGTTTCTCACTTTCTCTCTGCTGTCCATAATTTATTTACAAGATTAGATGTTATAATTGATTATAATTATATTTACATATGCACAACAATTTAGCATAATGATACGAAGGGGTAGCATGTTGTTAAACTGACATACTTATTTTTAAACATTTTTTGTTTTAACAGTAATAATTATTTCCCCTGTAATAATATTTATCACCCAGTATAAGTTTGGTAATGAGTAAGATGAGCTCTGACTTCTTAACACGTTGACTGCTAGCGTCCATGTGCGCGCATCTATGATCGTGGACGCCATTGTTTTGTTGCTTAGATTCGTCAGTGTGTCTAGCATTTGTGTGGTGTGGACGGCTGGTTTTGCGCATGTAAGGAGATATTTTTCTTCCATTTTTACTATTGTAGTTTCAGTTCCCGTGTTTCCATGGTAACATATGTGTTATGTGGAAGTCTCCAGGTGCTCACGTCCACGATAGTGGACGCAGACTAAAATGGCCTAAAATACTTTTCTTTTTTTTTGCCCAAATTGTCTTCCTACATGTTTTTCCATCATAACACATCTGATGTTAATTAAAAATAATTTAAAAAAATTTTAACATGTGCCACCCAATATTGCATGAATTTTAGCAGTCAATGTGTTAAGGTAGTGGTTTTGTTAGTCTTTGCCTGGAAGACTAAAGCTAATTGTAATATCCACAGTAACACTACATCAAGTTTCTTGGAGAAAAGAAAAAATTAATGAAAATTAATGATTGTCCAAAGAACATAAAATTTATTTCATAAACAATAATAGCAATTAAACAAGTTTGTTTTTTATCACACAAAGAAGTTTTGAAAAGTAATCTATTTATGTGGAATAATTAATAATTAAACTAAAAATAATAATCTTATTTTAAAAATATACTCTTTTTCTTATTTCCTTTCAACTCTAGACATTTTTCATATACATTATACTCTTACAACATTTTAGTAACAGTGAATCATTATTCAGATATTCAATTCAATTTCGCAGTTCCTTATTTCTTGCTTTTTTTACCAATAAAATAAACGATGAATAAACATTGTACAAAATACCTTTTGTTCAAGACCATAGGATCAAACTACAAATCCTAATTGGAACTACAATTCAAGACCATAGGATCAAAACCACTGCAGCAGATTTTGCAGAAATTACATATTATATTTCTTTGGACAATGGTAATTTTTTCAGAAGATTCAAACAACCCTAAATTAAGCTTACATTTCAAATTTAATTAAAAAATTTTCCTTTGTTCAACTTCCAGAGAAACTTAAAAAATTACTTTTTTGCAGAGTCAGCGAACCTACAATTGAATTTTTGTGTGATAAATACTTTCTTCCTATCATTATATTAGAAAATAAAATTATCTTAAATCCTGTTTTAAAATTGCAATAAAAAATTGGGTTTCACTGTTGTTACCTGAACTTCGCATGTCATAAGTTTTGTAACAGTCAAGGTTTAAAAAAACAAATGAGATGAAATCAGTGTAAAGCGATGTATAAGTATAATAGACTTCATGATTCAACATTAGTTTTTAATGGACATGTTCAAACATACATTTTAATATTTTATCAAATCTTAGATCATTACTGGAATAAAATTATGTAATACTGAGAACACACAAAAATACTTAAATGACTACAACAAAAATACTTTGTCATTCAGTAATTACTTTAAGTAATAGTAATCGTTTATTCACTTCCTGTTCAGTAATTACGTTCGTGTGAACAAAAACTTTACTTGACAGGATATACTTTCAGTAATTACTTTGTTTAATTCACTTTACCCAGATGCAATTTATTATTAAATTTCATAAATATTTTAAAATTAAATTATAATTAATTATTGTTCTAGCTACTCTAAAAAGCAGTCGTCAAACAAGAGTACGACCCAAAATACAAACTTCGAATGACTCATTAGATGCTCCAGCTGATATTGACTCTGAAGTATCTATCAGGAGTACAAGGAGAGCTGCTGCTCAGGTGACTTTTAACTCAATTATAAAATATTATGATTTCAAAAGTGGTATTTTAATAAGTATAGTATTATTACTTGTAATAATTGTTTATAGTATTGTATATTATTATAATACATTTTTTACAAAATATTCAATAATTTTTTTGTATGTTTAACTCCTATGCTTATGTTCCACACTAGATGTGACAAATAAAATGTTTAACTTCTTTAAACCCACCATTTTACTAACTTCAACCATAATTCCAGATTTTTCATTATATTGATTATTAGGGTTAGGGAAAAGAAGGTGTAATAAAAAACACATTACATAAGCAAGGTGTATATTGACAAGAAAAGTTAGCCCAGATCTCTATCCGATTGTAAACTTGTTGTCTTGATCTGTCTATCTCTCTATATAAAATGAAATGTCTGTTTGTGAGGTTATAATTCAAAAACAGCTAATCTGATTTTAATACTGTTTTATTTTCTGTGTAGGTACTATATCTGGTCGGATTTTAGTCAGTTCAAATCAAATTAATTCATTAGTTCCCAAGTTAAAATAATATTTATCTTAAAAGGAAATTAGAATTTTCAGCATGCTTTAAACATATTCAGATTATGATGTGAATGCTATTTGGTATGTAACACTAAAACCTAAAAGAAAGCCATTTAATTAAAACAATTTATTGTTTTATTTGAATTTCCACTTGCACACGACACAAGTACAAATCTAGACTGATGAACTCTAAATAAATATGTACATTGTTACAAGTCCAGTACATGGAAAATAAAACATGGAAGTTTTTAGTGATATACGTATATATACAGTATGAGTCAAAAGTATGGATACACTCTGTTAAATTTTAAAAAGATAGAAAAATGAAACTCAGAACACCTTTCTAGGAAATAAAAGTGAACTTTTTAGTCACTATTACAACTTTGCCCATTTCCCCAAAATGGGATTTTTGGGGGCAGCTCAAAATTTTTAAATGTAAAGACCCATTAAGTGACACCTCATTTTAAAGCCCTTGATTAAAGAAGAAGAACAGTGGAAACCAGAGCTTTCTATCTCAACCCAGTACAAAATGGCTTTTGTAACTTCTTTAGCTAATTGAACTAAAGAACTAATGTTCAGAAATATCAAACGTTTGACTCACTTTCTCTCTACTCCATGAATTAGAAATAAAGCTGAAAATTTTGAAGTTGTTTTCTTTATCAGATACTGCACATTTTTCTTTTCATTTCTTGATAATTTCTTCATATTGAATGTTGAATCAAAAAAATCATTTGATTATAAAATGGTCAAGCAACTTTTTTTTTTCTTTCTGGAACACTTAAATGGAAGCATATGAAAATTTCAAAATTTGTAACTTTTTAAGAAAATTGATGTACATCCTCCACAATAATGAGTATTCGTAAAGAAGATTATGTACTTTGATTTAAAGATCAAACTAATAATACACATATAACATGACCATTTAGACACAAAATTAATTCCATAGAGACACAATTCCAAATTGATCCATAGAGACACAAAATTAATTCTAGTTGTTATTAATTAATTTATACAATTATTTTTTTTTGTTTGTTTTATGGACTCTATATAGATTGCAGATATGAAGAATAAAAGTTATATGGCCATAAACTTGACTAAAAAGTTGCGTCGGCCAACAAATATAAAAGTAACTACAACAATTGGATCAAACCGGCTGTCTGAATTAGTAATATCTCCTATTCCTCCTGCTAAATTTCGGCGAACTCATAAAAAACAATCTGCTGGTGAGAATTTATAAAAATTTATTATTGTAGGCTATAGATTATTGGCATATGTATAGCTTTATTTTGTGATGATATTTTTTTGTCCCTCTAATTTTAATTGTTGCTTAAGTATTATATTCAAACAACACCTGTAGTTAGGCACTTAACATTATAATTACATTGATCAGTCTCTTAATTAAAAAGGAAAATTACAATCAAAATTATCTTTTTAGTTAAGATTTTATATATTTTATTTTATTATTATTATTTTATTATTTTTTTTTACAAGAATATAATGTATATATAAAATTAGTTCATCATGTTTCACTTGAAATGAGGAATACTTGTGGGAACTTCAATTCCAAATGATTGAAAAGACTCACATCCATGCTATTCGTCCACAAAGCGCCAGACAAAACCCATTATGGAAAATTTTAACAAAAATGTCAAATCTGAAAAAATACAAGTGTAAAGACAAAAGAGGTGGCTATTCAATCTCTTGAGTTGTCAGCTCCTAAATTTTTAGTATTCAGCAATACGGAGTAAGAAAAAGACCCGTCGAAGGTGTCGCCCTTCCAGATTAATAAAGGAATTACAGGCAGTTTCCTTCCTTAAACTTTTTATTAGTGAGAATTGGTTCAAAGGAAAGCTTGTCGCTACTGAAAATGAGTTCATTTTTTGAACCAAGTTAAGGTATTGGTAAAAACCCACCATTTCTTAAGAGGTACATGTAGGGATCTGCTTTATATTACCCTAGCAGAAATAAAGACAAAGTTATCGCTGCAATCTGTAATCAAGGTTAAACGGCTAATGTGAATTGAGATGGCAAGAAAGTCAGTGTTATGATCAAGTGAGTTCTATCTGAAACAAAGCCAATTGTGTATACAGCAATGTGGAATGAAAAGTCATCTTTCAACGATGCCAGAAAAATTCATTATTTTTCAAAATCTGTAGTCCATGGAAAATCTTTTGCTACTGCAACTTCTAATACATAGCCATTATGTGAGAACCGTAATCAGCTTACGAAGACAGGTAAAGTGCTAACAGAGCAGGTGGCTCAATTACCGGCCAGATGACATTGACATTTATAAGAGTAACCTCATTCCCCTTCCAGTAATAACTCTACTTACCTCTTTCTCTGCCTTACGTTCGAGAAGACACTAACATTATCAGTAAAACAATTTTTGAAAGATGAAGATAATACTTGTCTCTCAACAACACCAACAACTAAAATATTTGGTGTCAAAATCTGAATCTCCAAAAATTAGTTTAAAATATTTTAAAGTAGAGTTTCCTTTTCAATCACTTTGTTTGGGTCTCACAAATTCTTCTCAAATTTATCTCAGGATCTTCCCAGTCCCCAATTTCTGACTTTTCAGTTGTTGACGATTCTGTAGAGCTAGACCCTGAGATCGCCAAAACTAAAATTAAACCACCAGATGGTAATTCTAGCCAAACAGGTGAATAGAATAATACAGGTCCTAATCAATTTTATTTTTAACTAGCTTTCTTCATTATTATTTTTATGTTCTTATTAATACTTCATCAAAAATATACCCAGAAATTTAAATAACTCATACAATGAAACATTAACAACATGAGAAGTCTTTTGAAGATCTCAAGGTTCTTGTTCATAATACATCCCCCTTAATCATTTGCCTGTAAGAGACTCATCTCCATCAACTCCACTCTTTTAGATTAAGGGGATTTTCAGTTTTCAAACTGATTATGTCACTGCAAATAAAGCTATTTGTAGAGTGGGAATACTCTGCATAATTCTATCTTAAGTGTGAATCTTATGACCTCATTGCAAGTAGTAGCAATAACGATTACTACACCATATAAATTATAATTTCCTGTTCATACTGATTTCCAGGTTTGTTGATATGGAACTGATTGATTTTATCAGACAGTTGTCTGCTTCATTTCTCTTGATGGGAACGTTTAATGCCCACTATTATACATGGGATCAAATTACAGCTCTAGAGGAAACTGTATTGACAGGATTCGATCCAATTTGAATATTTTGATTCTGCTCAATGACAGTTTACCAACTATTCTAGCAGCGTTTATAAGGTGGTTGGACAACCATAGACTTGTAGGCCAGTAAAATTAGCCATAAATCTTCGAAAATTTATTATAATTCGTTTTCAGGATGCTATAAATAATATACATAAAATATAAGTATTGTCGAAAAAATTGAGCCCCAGATGAGCCTTCGACAACGGCAATTGGGTCAAATTTTATTAAACATTATACCCTTTAAAATAAATAAATAAAATTTCTCATAAACTAATTAATATCTTTTAATGAAATTTTAATGGTAATTTAAGGGGCATAAAAGGCTTATTTTCTGAAAGGTTTAACCCTAGAACTGGCACAACTGGCGCATGTTAAAGGTTTTGTTTTCTTAAAAAAATTCATAAAATATATTATTTTTATACAAAACCTAACTTATAAGACATCATTTTTCTCGGAAAGATGCATAGAATTCATCTATGCAAAAAAAAAAAAAATTAAAATGGTTTTGGAGTAAGTACAGTAGAACCCCTCAAACTCGACCCCCTCAAACTCGACATTCCTTCAAACTCGACAGGGCCAGTGACCAGGAGCGTGGGATTTCCAAGGTCATTCACTGCATTGTTTTACACCATGTGCCAGATGCCGGGAGATTGAGGCTTGTCACTTTTGTTTATAAAGCTGAGAGGGTTGCTTCTTTGTCAAGCCACTTTCTAATCCTACTGTGTAGTAGAGGCCAAAGTTAAAGATAAAGGGTCCAGGTAGACCGGGGCAGCCCTAATCATGTGTTGTCAAAACATTCATATTGTTGTGAACCCAAGCGCCTAACCACCCGGATGCTACCGGTCATTAGCACCGATTCCATTAAAGTAAGCAAGTCTTTTGTCATAACAATTCAACAAATTCTTGAGTGTCGTAGAACTATGATTCAAGTTTTGTAATAAAGGTCTTAACCAGGTGAGAAAAATGACCCGACTCTTAATTATATGGGATCAATCAAAAGTTTTTTCAAACAATGCTAACTTTGCTCTAATGTTTTTTTATTATATATAATTGCTTTAATCTTTAAACATATTTAATGGACTGTCTGTTTTTTACTGTAGACTTTACTGTAAAATTTATTACAACATATTAGGATAGATCTTTTTAGTTTACTGAGCCTATTGTACAAGGCCAATACTTTTTAAATCTCATTTGACCCATCGATAAATTTCATTTTAATGTGTGATTGAACACACTATTTTTGTTGTTGTCAGGCAGGGACTTTTTTGCAATAAACGTGTAATCATTGATAATCAATAAATGTACAGTTATTTAAAGTAATTTTGAGTATTTGTTGCAAACCTAACCATTAAATACTCGACAAATACTTGACAACCCCCAAACTCGACAACCTTAAAGTCCACATTGTGTCGAGTTTGAGGGGTTCTACTGTATGTTACATGTCAAAAACGAAGTTATCATTTTTCAGGAAAAACCTGTATCATCCAAAATCAAAAGCTTACCACCTTTTTCTAAGATATACAAAAGTTTTGTGTAATATTTGTGAATATATTTAGAAAAAGAAAAAAATTTGTTACATTTTCAAAATAAAAAAAAAAATTTTACGTAAAAAGGTAATTTGATCATTTTTTTCTCAAAAATTCACTAAAAATATTAATATAATATCTTTTACACAACTTCTATACGTCATTATATTCAGAAAGGTGCATAGAATTTAGCTGTGTAGTGAAAAAAAAATGATAGATGTAAAAAAATTAGGGTTACTATGTAAAATAGTCAAAAATCGCATCGTAACGTAGGCAAGAATTTCACAGAAATGGTAATCTACACCACACTAAAATTTTTTTTTTTTTGAAGTATTACTAGAGATTTGTAATATATTTGTGGATAAAAGTTGCTAAAATGAAAAATTAATTTTTAAAATTTTCATTAGACGTGGTACATTTTTACGTAAAAAGTGAATATTGGCTAACTATTTTAAAAAAATCACCAAAAATATAATTATTATTCAAAACAAAAGTTTTTATTACCTATGTTCTCACAAAGATACATAGATTTTATGTGTGTAATGCAAAAAAATTTATATGGAAACATTTTAGAGTTATCACGTGCGGAATCAACAAATTTACCCTGTAACCGAGGCAAAATTCCACAGAAATAGGTATATAAATCATATAAAAAAAAATTTTAGAATTTTTTTAAAATATACAAAAGTTTTGCAATATAGTTGTGAATAAATTAATGTTGGTAAAAGTCTAAATCAATTTATACAATTTTTATAAGGAAATAGCTATGTTTATATATAAAGTGGTACGACTAGGTTAGGTCATTTTTCAAGATATTCTATGTCAGACAGACTAGGGTCATACACCAAATCCCTGAGACTGTCGGACATCAACGTGGGTCTGGATGCCATTATTTAGTTTATATTTCAATAAATTTAATTAAAAAATCACATAGAATGCCTAGAAAAAACCACTTATATGAGAAATCACTTAAAAAAAAAAAAAAAAAAAAAAAAAAAAAAACACTTAATAAATACCTAACTTACAACCCATGTGAATCATGAAACTGTGCTAGGCCTATAAAATAAAACCTATAATATTGAATAATAAATCAATCAATTCACTCTAATAAAAACCCTAAAACTTTAATTGTAATTTGTAAAAACAAAATAAAAGAAGAAAATGATAAAATATAAACCTAGCTTGTTCAAAATCCACATGGTTTCTAAGTCTAGGCTAATTTTAATTTTTTTAACACTGATAAAATGAAAAAAAACGGTTTAAAGGACTTTAATTATTCACAATAATACGAGACAAGAAACAGTCAACTTACTAATCTCAGTAGCTCAAACGAAATGTGCCATTTTAGAATGGAAATATCGTACGTTTTATAAAAAATACAGCCTTCAGAATATTCAATCCACAAGTTTGTAACATACACAAAATTAAAGATGAGAATCTCCTCTATACAGCTGTGGGAAAAAAAAGACAAACTTCTATGACGTCAACATAGAAATATTCCATAATGTCTAGAAACTACTAGGCTCAAAAGCAGCCAGAAAATTCAGTAGAACACTTCGTAGAATGGATATAACTCATAAACTATACAACTTAGGATAATTTCGACTTCATAGTTCGAAAGAGAATGAAAAATACTATATAATATTGTCAACTTGTAACATTTGGACAAGTTTTACCAATTCGTAAAATTATGTGAACATAGAGAACAGATTTGTCTACATATTCCCGATCAAGACAAGTGCCACGATCTAGCGAAAAAGTCAGCGACTTTATCGAGTTCTAGAAAATAGAGTTTTCGTGTGATGGATTTTGCTAAACTTGGTTATGAAAGATTGTAACATTACCTTTACAATGGTATATTATACATTTAGATAAAATAATATTTACTAGGATAAAAGTTGAATTGAAAAAAATGTAATTTTTAGCGTGTAAAAAGGAGTTAAAATTCTTGATTTTGTGTAATTTTTATATAATAAAAACTATTTCACCTAGAAACATATAAAAACCACAGATTGGATGAGAAAGATGCGATCTATCAAACAGTGTTATGTTCGATCTGTTTGACAGAAATGTCAAATTAAGAATTTTAGATAAACATGATGTTAGTTTTATTTACAAATTGTTACCGCAAATATTTGACGTTACGCATCAAAAATACGTGAACTTCAGCAATTTTTGGAATATTATTTATAACGTTTTGTGGTATTTTTATGCATGATTATGTATCTACGGAACATTAGCTTTCCAACACTATTTTTTTTATTGTGATAGGACGATCCTAAGTGGGCGAAATGTTGAATTGCAAAAAACGTGTTTTATAGGTGAAACATAGCCAACTAGTTCGGGAGTGTGGGTCGATTTCGGATGTTTGCCAGTACGAGGGTTAAGTGCGTAGGTGATTTTCTCGAGGAATGAAAAATATTTGAAAATTTGATTTTTGTGTGCAATATTAACCGATTTTAACCTACCAGGTTTTAAAGATGGAGCATCTTCATGCTAAATTTTGTGAAAGCGATAATAACTGCAATGGTTTCCCCCCTTAACCCTATAGCCGGCAATGTTAATTTTCTTGACAATTCTTCGTTTGTTTAAAAATTAATAAAATATATTATTTTTACACAAAACCTAACTTATAAGATATCATTTTTCTCAGAAAGATGCATAGAATTCATCTACGTAATAAAAAAAAATTTTGAAACGGTTTTGGAGTAAGTATGTTACATGTCAAAAACGAAGTTACCATTTTTCAGGAAAAACCTGTATAATCCAAAATCAATAGCTTACTACCTATTTCTAAGATATACACAATTTTTGTGTACTATTTGTGAATATATTTAGGGGGGAAAAAAAATTTGTTACATTTTCAAAATGTAAAAAATTATTTTATGAATTTCGGGACATTGGTCATTTTATTTTCAACAATTTACCAAACATAGTAATATATATTTTATACAAAAGTTCTATATCTCATTATGTTCAGAAAGGTGCATAGAATGTAGGTGTGTAGTGAAAAAAATGTTAGATTTATCACATTTGGAGTTTTTTGGTCAAATACCAAAAAATCAAAGAGTAACAGAGCAGAAATTTCACAGAAATGGTAATGAATAACATACTTATAGATTTTTTGGATTTTTTTCAAACATTACCTGAGATTTGTAATATATTTAGGGAGGGAAAAAAATTTGTTCCATTTTCAATATAAAAATGACAATTTTCCAAAAATTGATATTCTGACGCTTGAGGTTAGGTTTGAACTCTTGACATTTAGGCGTAATTAGTAACTTTCTAAAGCTAGGCCTAAGACAAAATCATTAGATTTTACTAAGACAATATACTTTACAAAGAATAACACACATATTCACTTGTATAATCATATAAAACACTAAATATAAGAAAATATGCATATAGGCTACACTTACAACTTGCCTTTTAGGTTATCCATATATAAACGGTACATTCACTCAAAAACATAAACTTTAGAAATAAAAACACATATATTGTAACTTGTACAATATACAATTGTACTGAATTTATATACAATTTGTATACACAAACCTTCAAAATAAAAGAAGTAATAAAAATATTACACAAATGCCACGTCCTTTTGCGTCTAATTTATTTCACTGCATCGCGTAATATAGACTATGCTTGGACTTGAATAGAACCTACAGAAAATATCATCAGTTGGTATATCAAGTGGTACCAACTTATAGAATGAAATTTCCCCTACAACATACTGTACAGAAAAATATGTTTTTAAAACATAGAGAAATGATTACGTCTATTCGTAAAATGCACCGAATGCCAATTGAATTTCGTGCCGTCAAGTTTGTAGTTTCGTCATGTAGAAATATCTCTGGATCTGTGTGACGCAGAAAAATTTGTAATCTACGGTTAGAAATCTGAGAAACATGTGATCTATAGAACAGTGTTTTAGTTGACTTAAATGACAGATAAATAGAGTTGTAATCGTATCGGAAAAAATAGAGCCGCATTTTACGAAAAGCCGCAGAGTTGAAATTTACGATTTTACGCAACAAAAATATGCGAACTTCACCAATTTTTAGAATATTATTTATAACGTTTTGTGGTATTTTTTTTGCATGATTATGCATCTACGGAACATTACTTTTCCAACGGTATTTTATTTATTGTGATAGGACAATTCTAAGTGGGCGTAATGGTGAATTGCAAAATATGTGTTTTAGAGTTGGTGAAATCACTTGGGAGCACGTGGGCGACCTACTTGTAGGTCGCGTGCCGTTTTAAGGGTTAAAACCCTAACAAAACAAAAGTTAATAAAATGTGTGCAATTTTGACTATTTTTAAATTTAATTTGTCTTGTAAAAATACTTGTATCAGTGAAAAATTAATTATTTTTATGTTTACAGGCAGTAGTTATGAGAAAGTAGAAACCACCCAGACTGTTTTATTATGTGAAGCTAATACTATAAAAAATGAGGAAGGAAATATCAGAAAATGTGAAAATGAGATAATAGAAAATCTGAATACAAAAATAATAAGTATTCAAGAAAAAAGTGATGAAAGCAAAAAAGGAAGTCCAACAAGATTGAATATTATACCAACTATGGAGGAGAAAAATTCAATTAAAGCCATGATTCTTAAATCTGTTGAAAAAGATAGTAGAAGTTATAAACAACTTATTTCAAATGCTGTTGTTGTGATTGAAAACGCTCATGAAAAGCAGAAAGGAACCTCTGCAACATCTGATTCGGGTATTAGCGAAGAAGATAATCGTTATCATTCTGATCATAGTAATAATATAAATACACTAGGTAATACAAATTGTAAGAAGAAAAAACTAAGAAAACCTCTATGTAAAAATGAAAAAAAAGAAGATGTTAGTGAAAATGAAGTTAGTGGTACACAACAGATTGAAATGGAAGCAACAAAACGTCAATTCAGAACCAAAGTTGTAGAAAAAACTGCTGTTAGCAAGGAAAATGAAGATGACAAGCAGGAGGATGAAGTAGAAGGTACTAAACCTCGGACCAGAACCAAAATTATAAGAAAACCTATTGTGAGTCACAAAGATGATGATGATAAACTGAACGAAAGGGAACCAGTCGGTACTAAAACAAAAACAAAAAAAAAAGTTATAATGAATGGCCTAGAAGTTGATGCTGAACCTTCTAATTTACGAAAAGAGAAACAAATAATTCCAAAAGATATTGTAACTAATGAAGTTGAGCTAGATATTGGCAAAGAGATATCTGATGTGGAACCAAGGAATTTGAAAACAAGAACAAAAGTCATTAGTAAACCTGTCATAGTCGTAAGTAATGAGAATAATAAAACAAAGGAATTTAGCGAAAATGAAAACATTGAAAAAGAAGCATCAAATGTTCTTAAAAGAACAAATTTAACTAAAAAAGTAAAATCAGATGACATATTTGCTGAAGCTAATTCCTCATTTAATGAAACAAGGGATGTGTCGGAGGAAAATAACACACAATCAAGAAACGTAATTCCCAAGAATAATAATAATATAGTTATGGTTTTAACAAATGGTCAAGAACATTTTGATGATGTTATGACTTCTTCAGAGAAGAGTGTAAATAAAGCTGTAACACATACACAAAGGTAAATATATAATCTAAGATATTGATTATTTCATGTGTTGATTTAATTCTACAGAGTGTTTAGCGATCGGGAATTCCTGTAATAGTGGAAATTACACATGAATTTATTCCCGAATACTCATATAATTCCCACTTATTTCATGTACACAAATGTACAATTGTGTACATGAAATAAGCGTGAATCGTTTGAGAAATTTTCAGTTGTCCTTGAAAAACAAGCAGTTGTATTTTATTCTACTTTTATACACATAACTTTTTTTTAAATTATGTGAGACAGTAACAGTAATTTGAAAATGAATCCTGATAATTTTGTCATTTTATATTACGAAATCCCTAAAATAAATCTTGTTATAAATATACAATCGTAAATCATCAGAGACAGAAGAACACGAGTTACTATTAACAGTCTCAGTTTTAGTGTTCTGAACATGTCAATGTTAATATTCATAAGTATCGAAAACTAACGATGAGATTTTTCAATCTTATAGCACCAATTGATGCCCTCTGGTGTTTATCTTACTTTTGTTTGTTTTTTGTCTGATTGAAGATTGGAAGATGATAATCTTGCAATTAAATAACAGTCTACGGATAACAATAGGATTGTATCGTAGTACTGAATATCTGTATTTAAACTGTGTTTAATATGTCAATTCTTAGTAATTACTAGACATAGTTATCAATAGAAATACCAAAATATTTGACCTTAAAAAAAACATTGGAACGACTATCCGAATATATATTTACTATAAATTGTTGGTGCTGTGGCATAAAGATAAAGCATAACAGAAATATTGCACATATTTGCATGAAATAAAATAATTATTTTAACACCACCAACAGTACGCTCAGAAAAAAAATTGTTACCATTTACAAAAAAAGTTAGCATTTATATGATAGAAATTGAGATTATGCGATTTTTTCCTTTCATAGGAACTGGAAGTATGCATGGAGAAATTCAGAGTTTTTTATACAGTAGAAACTCGATTAATTGCCAGTTTAACCCTAATGCTGCTACTCGACCCAATTTCGGGTCAAGTGTTGACACATGGTTTAGTTCACCGACTCTAAAACACTTATTTGGCAATTCAACATTTCGCCCACTTAGAATCGTCCTACCGCAATAAAAAAAATAGTGTTGGAAAGCTAATGTTCCGTAGATACATAATCATGCAAAAAAAACAACAAAACGTTATAAATAATATTCCAAAAATTGCTGAAGTTCGCATATTTTTGATACGTAATGTCAAAGATTTGAACTGTGCCGTTGTAAGTAAAAACGACGCCATTTTTTCTCATATGTTCACAAATCTATTTTTCTGTCAAATAGGTAGACCAAAATACTGTTCTGTTGATCACATCTTTCTCTTTCTATCCGTGGTTTACAAATTGTTCTATGTGTCACAGATCGCGAGATATTTCTGGCTAACCAAAGAAGTACCAAACGGAACGAATTTCACTTGGTATTCGGTGTATTTTACTAAATAAGATAATTGATTATTCAATCGATATTTTGTAACCGATCTTTACAGTATGTTGTAGAGAACATTTCATTCTACAAGTTGGTATTACTTGATTTAGGGTACAGTTACTTTCAGTTTCTTGGTTTTAACTCGGAATATAGTCAAGTTTGGGACATAAATTGAAATGGAAAGGCGTGGCGCTTTGTTTTGGGATTATATATTTCTGTTATTCTGAAGGTTTGTGTATACAAATTGTATATAAATTGTGTATACAAGTTACAATATATGTGTTTTTATTTCTAAAGTTTATTTTTTTGAGTGAAGTTCTAGTTTTTGATTGGTTTATATTTGGGCTAACCTTGAAAAGATACAAGCCTAGGCCTAAAAGCAAATTTTCTTATATGGAGTGTTTTATTTGATTATACAAGTGTAAGTGTATTATACAAGTGTATATGTGTGTTATTGTTTGTAGAGTTTATTATTTTAGTGAAATCTAGCTTTAGATAGTTACAAGTTAGGCCTATGTTGTCGAGGTAACAAACCTAACCTAACTTCTGTCGATTTCCACTTTTACGAGAACACATTATTTTTATTTTGAAAATTTTAGAATTTGATTTTTTTTTTTTTTTTACCAATAGTTATTCACATTTATACTAGAAATCGTTTGTAATACTTGAAAAAAATGTAAAACAAAATTTTCTATGCTCAATTGGAGTTTGAAGTGAAATTTAGCCTTCGATTTTTGTGTGTTTTTTTGTTCTTTGCCATACTGAATCCAAAATTATTTTTCAAACTTTTTTTTTCATTACACTACTAAATTCTATGAACCTTTCTGAATATAATGATATATTGGTTGTTTTTCCATAAATATTACAATTTTTGAAAATAAATTAAACAAATTCCCTTTTTTTGTAAAGCAATTTCTGTACGGTATTTTTGAAAATATAACAATTTTTTTACCCCCCTAAATATATTCACAAATATATTACAAACCTCTAGTAATAGTTGAAAAAATTCCAAAAAATTTGTTTGTATGGTGTACATTTCCATTTCTGTGAAATTTTTCCCTCCGTTACTTTCCGATTTTTTCTATTTGACATAAAAACTCCAAATTTTTTACATCTAACTTTTTTTTTTTTCATTACACAGCTAAATTCTATGCACCTTTCTGAATATAATGATATATAGAAGTTGTGTTTTCCATAAATGTAACTATTTTTGGTGAATTTTTGAAAATAAGCCTAACAAAATCTCTTTTTTCGTAAAAGTTGCTAAAAAGAAATATCAATTTATAAAATTGTCATTAGACATGGTTCATTTTTACGTAAAAAGTGAATATTTGGTAACTATTTTCAAAAATTCACCAAAAATATAATTATTATTCAAAACCCAAGTTTTTATAACCCATGTTCTTGCAAAGATACAGATTTTATGTGTATAATGCAAAAACTTTTAGATGGAAACATTTTGGAGTTATTGTGTACGGAATCAACAAAATTACCCTGTACCAAGGCAAAATTCTACAGAAATAGGTATATAAACCAATAAATTTTTTTTTATAAATAGGCCTATATAAATTTATAAACATTTTGCATACATTTTGGTAAAAATAATCAATTTATAAAATTTTCATTAGACAAAATTATGTTTTGTAAACAAATGGAAACTTGCCTAAACATGTCAGCCAAGATATATCATAACCTAACTCTATTTATAGATAAGCCTATATAAATTTATAAACATTTTGCATACATTTTGGTAAAAACATAATCAATTTATAAAATTTTCATTAGACAAAATTATTTTTACTTGTAAACACATGGGAATTTTCTAAAGAAGAAGACCAGATTATAACATAACCTCTATCTCTAGGCAGCCTCAATAATTGATGTCTGACAATAAAATTCACTCAAAACAATAAATTTTACAAACAATAATACAGATATTGTAATTTGTGTACACAATTTATAATAAATAAATAAAACAAACCTTCAAAATAAGAGAAATATAATCCCAAATCAATAACCGCTAGACAGCTTCACGGCTTTTCATACGTCAATTTATTCACAAAGCTTCATTCCAAGCTAAAAATAATAACATCAAGGTTTGGTTTGCCTATATCAAGTGGTACCAACTTATAGAATAAAATCTCGTCTACAACATACTATAAAGTTCGATTACAAAAAATCAATTCAGTAATCGATTTAGTAAACTGCACCGAATTCCAAGTGAATTTCGCTCCGTTAGGTTACTACTTTCTTCAAGTAGAAAGATCTTTCGATCTGCAAGTCACAGAACAATTTGTAAACTACGCTTATAAAGAGAAAGATGTGATCTATAGAACAGTGTTTTGGTCGACCCGTATGACAGAAAAATAGATTTGTGATCATATGTGAAAAAGTGGTGTCGCTTTTACTAAAAGGCGCACGGTTCAAATCTTTGACGTTACGTATTAAAAATACGTGAACTTCAGCAATTTTTGGAATATTATTTATATCGTTTTGTGGTTGTTTTTTTTGCATGATTATGTATTTACGGAACATTAGCTTTCCAACATTTTTTTTATTATTATGATAGGACGATCCTAAGTGGGCAAAATGTTGAATTGCAAAAAACGTGTTTTATAGGTGAAACATAGCCAACTAGTTCGGGAGTGTGGGTCGATTTCGGATGTTTGCCAGTACGAGGGTTAATGAAAACTCACGGAGGTTTGTTACAATATCTCAATAAAGATGTGTCACTCCTTTTCTCAAAGTAGATTATTAATCCATCTAGTATTAAATTCGCTTAATTGTGACTGCATGCTGTTTCTTCATTATTATTGTTGTTCGGTGACAAGCTTTCATTATTTCGTAATCACATAGGATCAATATCACTGTCTTCAGAAATCCATGGCATAACATTATTTTTTTTCTATATTGGCTCAATATTCTAATTTGTCGAAAATTCTTACGAAATTGTTGTCATGTGCATTGTTTTATTTGTTGTTTGCATTTTTCACCACTTCTTCAGTTTTTTGGAATGCTGGGCCAAGAAGAGACATAAGTTTACTATTTCTTCTTGTTTCTCTAACAGTGTCATAATCAATTTCTTTCAATAGAGCCTCTTTGTTGCCACAACAATCACATCTTGATCTTTATCTGTAATAAAGCTGTAATGTTTGGTGGTGGAAATTTTATGAAAATATTGTTATTCTCCTTCTCCAGGATGCCTTGGGATGTTATCTGTAAATAATACGGCTTTCTCTAGTAGCCATTGTTCTTTTAAAAATTGTTTAACAGTGGGAACAAATTTATTAAAAACAATTCTTTAAATATGATCCAATTCATCCATGACAATATCTATGACATATAATGAGCTGGAAGGGAATTTATATTACAGTAGAACCTCTGTTAACCGGCCTCGGATTAACCGGTCCTCGGATTAACCGGCCTATATCGTAGTGTACTGGTTGGATGAGAGTTTCCGAAAATAAATTGTAATTGAAACACCAAAGCGGCGGCGATATCAAACGACTTTGTCGATAGCGGTATCCCATTGTAGGCGGCGTAAAAACACCGCGGCACCAAAGCGGCGGCGATATTAAACAACTTTGTCGATAGCGGTATCACATTGTCGGCGGCATAAAAACACCGTGGCACAAAAGCAGCGGCGAGTCAAATGATTTTGACGATAGCGGTATCCTATTGTCGGCAGCATAAAAATACTGCGGCATTGGCACCCGTCGGTATAGCAGACATACACCCACAAAAACGTTTGATGTGCCGCTTTTTTTCCACGAATCATTTTAGTATACATTATGGAAAATATAACATTTCTTTTCAGTTTTCGAAAGCGTGTGTTGGTTTCGTTTGAGACGCGGTTAAATGTGTCAAAAGACTTGACAGAGGGGAATCTGTAAAAAAGCTTTGTAGTGTTTAATTTTTTCATGTTTGATGCATAATATACATAACATAATATATACGATACATTTATGTACAATAAAATGAGTTGCAATAACATCTTAATTGCATAATTCTTAGTGCTACCTGATTAAATAAGCTTTCTTTGAACGAAAACCGATTTTTCACGGGAACCTCGGATTAACCGGCCAAACGTACAACCGGCCCGAGTGTCAGTCCCGACTAGACCGGTTAAGAGGGGTTCTACTGTAATATTTTTAAAAGCTCTATCTCTAGCTGATTTTCCTATCATTTTTAAACTACCTGAAGTGTTACTGCACAAAAGCAACATCACTCTTTCTTTCTTTACTTTGTGCTCTTTTGCTGCAGAATAAATTGTTGATGCTAATGTTTTCTTTGGCAACATTTTGTAATGTAGGCTTGTCGGTGTTAAAAAACTGTTATGGCTCTAATTGCTTTTTCCTAACAAATTTTTCAAATTTAACTGTAAAACTCTCACTGTCTCCTGACAAGAATTTCCTCAAACCAAATTGTTGAATGCTGTGCCATTCCTTCCACTCCATCTTGTCAACCACCCCACACTTGCGGTAAAAGAAATGTCACTTTAATGTTTCATTTAGTTTAAGTGCAGTTAGTAAAGTTGAGCCTGATATTGAAATATGTTCTCATTGTTTGCAACACCATAAGTACCAGTGCTTCATCTAAAGACAAGTGCCTCTATTACCTAAACTATCTTTAGGTATCATTTTTGCTCAACAATTTTTATTTCTTTGCGATTTTTTTACCAGTCAGAAACAGGTTGTTTGTCTACTCCCAATTTGAGCATAATTTTTGTATCAGTTTCCCCCTTTTCAAAATGAAACAACGCTTGCAATTTTTTACCCATTGATGAAGTTACCTTACATTTAGAAGCCATGTAAAACGCAAAAACCATTATACAAAAACAACATTTACTGTACAACAAAATCATAATCTACGATATTTGACGATGATAAAGTTTATGTGGACTCTATTAGGCAATCAAATGTCAACTGAAAACCAATTGCCTTAACAAGATTACGTGTACTGGAGGGGAAAGTTCCTTTCTAAAAAATAACTGCTTTTTATGGTTTTAAGGTGTTCTGTGATTTCGAAGAATCCACATTTTGTATCCCTATTGTACAGTCCATTCTAGAATGTGATCCCTAAATTTTCTTCTACAATCTCAATCTATTCTATAACTCTTAATATGTTATGTATGGTAATTAAAAAAAAAAAAAAATTGTACATTATTCATGTAACGACAATTTTAAACTGGTTTTTAAATATTATTTATAATTGTATGTTTACTAATAATAACTCTTTGTATTAAAAGAATCAATGTCAGTGTATGTACAATGTCAGGGTTAGGCAAAAGTATGGAGACACCTTTTTTTTTTGGTCTTGATTAAAAATTTTAAAAATGGCGAAAACTAGAGGTCTCTACCGCAACCCTATAAAAAGTGGCGGCTGATTGAAATCTTAGGATTCGTATCTCCATTAACATTTAAAAAGACATTGTTATACTGTAGTCAGTACAAATTTACATGTGAAACAAATTGAAATAAAATTAAAAACTCATTCCAACTACTTCCTATTTTTTGTAAAAATATTTTATTGGTACCTATAAACATGGTAGTAAATACTTACAAATATACAAGTAAATAGTTATTGATACTTACAAACATAACTGTTTATAACATATGCTCCCCCTGGATGGTCTGACAATGTACTAGCCTATTATAAAATTGTGAAACTGTGAGTAGTAAGGATTTTTCATAATGTTTGATTTCTCAGATCATTAATGCACTTTGGTTTGGTTTTACACATTGCCTTTAATATGACCCTACACAAAGTAGTCAATTGGTGATAAATCTTGTGACCTAACAGGTACTAAATAGTACCTCATCTACCTATCCAGCGATTTATAAAAAATCTAAATATGGGCAGACATGCCGTCCATAGTGTGGAGGTGCACCATCTTGTGGGAACCGAATTTAATCAAACTGGTTAACTGGACAGCTTGAATAATCTATTGTTAGAGCATTGTCAGGTACACTTCTGGATTAAGATTTCCATCAGCAAAGAAGGGTCCAACAAATTGATCTATAATACCAAGCCAGTTTATTATTTCAGAATGTTGTGTATGTTGTTCTCTCATCTAATGAGGGTTGACACCACTCCAGTAGCGACAGTTGTGCTTGTTAATATTCCCATTAACATAAAAGATGGTTCATCTGATAAATCCTGTTGTTTAATTCAAATTGTATTATTATCAATATTTTTCATCATTATCTTACTAACATCAATAATTCTAATCAATGATCATAGTCTTCCTCACGAAGTTCCTGAAACAAATGAATTTTATATGTTTTAAAACTGTTAGTGTGTAAAATCCTACACAATTATAGTTGGAAAATTCCTAAATCTTGAGAAACAGAATACCAGAATTCATTGAGACAAGGAGATTTTTGATAACACATTGGAAACATTTGATGACTCCCCCCTTCATTTTTTCCCTCCTATTTTGGTCTTTCTGATTTTGGTCGGTCCTTGATACTGTCTCTTGAAAACGTTAAATTTTTTTACTACTCCTGATATAGGGTTTGTGATTTAGAAAAGATTAATTAAATATGTTCTTTATCTCATCATGGGATCTAATTCGATCACCATAGCCTTGTATCATTAATATGGTTATACACTCTCATTCATTAGCCTTGTATGATTAATATGGTAATACACTCTCATTCATTTAACTCCATTTAACAGTAACACGAGAAAACAGTTGTTAACTTAATTAACACTTACAAGAAACTGAAATACTGATACAAATTTAAATCTCACAATAACTGAAAAGATTGTGGATACTAATTTGTCGAAACTGGTCAAAGTTCGTTTGTGAAGTTATTGTTTATCTTTTGGGATTTCCAAGAATAAAGGTTTTTCCTCAATTTAGACTTTATATTGTTATTTGTAAAGGAAAACTTACAAAAGGAATAACAGTATCATTTCAATGTTCAACCACTAAACAGGCTTTTTTAAATAAAGTAGTTTCTCTCAAGGTTGATATGAAAATTTCAATTGGTCACCATTTTTGATACGATTGTTATACCTCTATAAAAGAAGACTTCTAGTTTAATCTTATTTTATCAATACCTTTAAAAAGACGTGTCACTCGATGGGACTTTACATTTAAGATTCTTTAGCTGCCCCCTCTTTTTGGGAGCATGGGTAAAGTTGTCCTATAATTATCCTAAATGTTATCCTAAATGTACATTTTTATTAACTAAAAAGGTGTCCTGAGTTTGTATTTAATAGGTTCATCCACTGAAGAGCTAACAGGTTGACACACTTTTGCATAACTCTGTACATATATAAAGGGGTTGTTGAATATAGTGATACATAAGTTTCGGTTAAATATAATTGAATATCTTAGTGGTGAGCTAAAATGTTTCTTTATTTATAATCTAATTGATGGTGATGTCTTGTGAATTTTTAGTGAAACGGTCAAGAAACGTGTGGAGGAGTTTGAAAAAATAAATATCATAGATAAAGGTCTTTCAGTTGATATAAGTTGTGGTAGAGTGACACGTACTAAAACTAGAGCTATGGTAGCTGCATCTGTAGTAACTGATACAACTGTGAGTATTGACGTCTTAAAGTTTTATTTTATTCTTATAAAATTGCTGATTGCAACATGTATAAATATTTTTTAATTCATGAAGATATTCTCTGTTTGAAGTTATTTGTTAATGATGGAAGTTCAATTTTATTATTACACATATTTCGGACATTTGCCATCATTTGTGTGTTAAAATTCAAACCCCAACTTTTGATTTTTAACACACAAATCATGAAGATAGTTTTTTTATTATGTAGGAATGTTAGGCAGTTAGTTAGTGAATTTGGGGTCATAGGCTATACAGCTTCTTGTCACTGCGACCCAAATGGATCTTTTGTGATAATTACCCTACTAATTATGTTTTAGTCCGAGCCATGATTTAAGCTTCCTAAGAATCTTAAAATGGTTCTGGGTGATATTGTGATTACCTCTGCTACCGTGGGGAAAAGGAATGCTGAGGTAAAGTAGTCTTTTGTAGGTTAGAGATTCGCACAAACACAACCAGTGTTCGGCTGTCTCTTTATGTGTCAGGCAGAAGCAGCACGAATTCACTTGTGCCTTTCCCATGTGTTTCAGATAGTAATTCACTGAACAGTGTCCGGACAGTAGGCCTAAGCTCCCTTCTACTGAGATCCAGTAATTTTTTTTACCTTTGTTTGAGTAATTTTTGGCTTGTCTTAGACCCTGGTAGGTTGACCAATACTTGATCTTTCAATCTTGTTCCCAGGTTTTTATGATATTATGAAGATATGTTTTAGTTACCCCAAAAATTGGTTCGAGCCTAACAAAATCAGCCTCTGCGCCTTCTTTGGCAAGGCAATTCACTTCTTCATTTCGTGGTATTCCTTCATGTCCTGGCACCCAGAGTAAGGAGTTTTTGTTTTTTATTGCCAGTTGATTAATTAGTTGTAGACAGTCCCAGACCAATCTCAGCTCAAAAGTGTATGAACTTAGAGCCTTAAGAGCTGTCTCACATGATATAGATTTCTGCGCCTTTGAGATCTTTTTAATATTCTCTCTAACACAGAGCTCTATTGGGCGTATCTCAGTTTGAAATGTAGATGGAATTTTACTAAGACTATAATTTGTGCCTTTTATCTCCACTCCTCCCACCCATCCATTCCAACCCTACCATTCATTCTGTATCCATCAGTGTACTATTGGAGTCATCCCTCCTTTAGTTTTGATCCACCTTTCTTCCAAATATGTTGTTCAGGGAAAAAGGTCTTGAAATTCTATTCAAAATTTGTCATCTTAATCATTAAGTCAGAAACTGTTTTGGATAACTGGGTGGTTTTCTTTTTTAGCAAGTTTCCCAGTTTACCAACCAATATTTTTGGCATTGTGATGTTAGTCCCCCACTGTCTGAGAGCACCACTGTATGCACACCTTTTCACCTTTAGGTTCAAAGGCAGCAAATCTATAACCGCTTCTATGACAGCGGTCGGATAGGTATTCATAGCACCTGTAATGGCTAGGCAATCCTGCCTTTTAAGCTTTTTTATTGTGGATTTTTGTTCTGTCTTTAGCCACCATATTTCTGAAGCATAGGTGACCATAGGTCTAATTAGCCAGATATGACCAGTAGGTTATCTGTGGCTTAAGTACCGAAGTTTTACCAAATAGGCGTCTGCAACACCCACTTAGCCATATTCGCTCTTTTAATGGTTTTATCAATGTGTTTATTCCAGGTTAGTCTTTGATCCAGAACTATATCCAGATATTTTGTTTCCCATGAGGGAGTGATTTCCATACCATCTATTGTCAATGGTTGAAGAGTAAACTTCCTCCTTCTTGTAAAAGGAGTGTGGTTAATTAAAGTTTTTCCAAAAAAGGAAGTAATAACGTATTATATCTTTATCGATTTTAAAGGTACATTTTATACAATTGACAGGGCTCATTAGTTGGAGTATGGGGTCAAGGTGGCGTTTCAGAATACTTTGCTATAAATTAGGGTCTAAGGCAAGGTCTAATACTTTTTGTGTTGTAGATCTATGCAAGGTGTTGGGTGGAATACTCTTTCATTAAATACATAATGCATTTAATTTTAAGGCATTCTCCAGACCAATATTGGTTTAGTATAGTAAAACTTGGGATTTAATTGTTAATCTTAATAAATTAATAACAATGGTTTTGAAAATGGAGGGAAGATTTCAAAAAATGTAAAGTGGAAAATGGAGCATGTAAATAAACATATATATTTGGGAATAATTTGACAACAAATTTATTCAGGGAAGTTTATTTGAAATGTAAGCTACTTATGTTACAATTTTAATTAATAATGAATAGCAAAGGGTTATTAATAATACACATGCACCTATGTCCACAAAGATTACTTGCTTTAAGCAGTGTAAAGATCAGGTCTGGGGGGTACTGTGAGTTGCTGATCTCTAGAATTTTTTTTCATAAAAAAGCTATTTTGTTTACTCCTTAACATTACATAGATACCTCCTATTTTGTTTACTATCATTACATAGAAACAGCTTGGGAACATTCATTTTGATTTTTAATTTAAGTAAGTGAAAAATATGTTCAATAAAATTATGAAGACGTCAAGTAATTGTATTCCAAATATTTTGCTAAACGTACAATAAATGGGAAAAACATTTGATGGGAGTTATTTTTTTTACAAGTATATTATCTCAGTAGACTTAAATCAGGGAATAATTGACAATTATCATGCTTAGATAATATGTTTACTCAAAGCAATTAAAGATAAGCATAGGTGGTATTACTTGGAAACAATAGGAAGAACTGTTCATAATATGTACAAATCACTGCAATTACATTTGGGCGACAAAGATTATATTGATGGCTTTAGTAGTAATGATGTCCCCATAGGTTATATAATGGAATATTAAAGGAAAAACTAAAATGATTAATTTAAATTTTAAACCATGGGTAAAAGATCAAAAATGATAAATGTTCTTTGTCCAATGAAATTGATTATATTTTTCATTTTGTTGTTAACCCTAGACCTGGCAGTGCAGACTGTTCGTTTTTTTTTTAAATTAAATAAAAAAAGTAATTTTATGTAAAACCCAACTTATAAGACATCAATTTTCTCAGAAAGATGGATAGAATTTACTTAGTGTAATGAAAAAAAAATTTAGATGCATAGCAATTAGGGCTAGTATGTCAGGAATCAAAAATATCTACAAAAACTGAAGTCAAAACTCTACATGAAAGCCTATATTTACCATCAAAAATTGTTTAAAATTTTTTCCAAGATATATATAAAGTATTTGTACTATATTTTTGCATAAATGTTGGTAAGAACAAAAATAAATTAAAACATAAATTAATAAGTAAATAAATTAGTTTCTTTGTACTAACCATTAAAAAGTTTTGCACCTAGGCTAGACTAAGCCTGTAACAAATATACTGAAAATATTAAAATTCACTCTAGAAACACTAACACACAAATTATAACTTGTTTAAGCAAATTATAATAAACAAATCACTCTAAAACACACAATAACTTCATATAATAAAAATAAATTGAAGAAGCCCACCTTTACTGACAAGGCAAAATGACTAAAGCCACACAAGTGAATAAAAGGAAGAAGTTTCCTCTAGGAAATACAAGTTTTATAAAAATCACTGCCATGGCGATAATGTGTCTATGACGTTGATATTTATACCAACTTTTAGATCTCGATTTCTTCTTTGCATTAGTACAAAAAACGGCAGGAATATATAAAAATAAAGATCCAAATTCATTGGGCACTCCCAAGAGCAAACCGGAGGTGTAAATTTTTGGAGCACTTAGTAGAATGTATATATCTAAGCATATCAAACTATAAAACTTGCGATAATTTTGAATATGTAGTTCGAAAGAGGAAGAAAAATACTATAAAATATGTTGAACTTGTGGTATTTGGACCAGAACTACCATTTACAAAAATTATATGATCCATGAGTTCACAGTTACTTATATTGTGCCTTTCCATGAGATGTTTCACTTTCGCGGAAAAATACAAATATTCTATCGAATTTTTGAATTTTTATCTTTCGTGAGAAGGATTTTTGGATACAGGATTATGATTAATGAAACATTTCTTTAATAATGATTATAATACACATTTCGATAAAATAACATTTACTAGGCTCAAAGTTTAATTGAAAATATGTGTAAAAACGTATTAAACATTTTTTATATACAGGATGTTTATAAAAGAACTCCTTGATTTAAAAAAAATCATAATTAAAAATGAAACCAGGAAGTTTATTATTTAAGTGATGTATAAAAAATAGTTTTTTACCCAATTACTAAATTAGTAAAATATAAAGTTGCAAAAAAATTTTCTTTAAAAAATGATAAATACAATTTCTCAAGGAACCAAATGTAGATTTAATTAATATTTATTTAACGTTTATAATAACAAAACTTATTAAACCGTGGATTTTTTTTTCCATAATTTAAACGGTGTACATTTTAGTTTAATATTAAAAAAATAGCTTTTGTAAATAATTATGTTCAAGTGCTTTTAAATGAATCAAATGTTGTGTGATACAAAATAGTCTGTGAAATAAATACAAAATAGTAATACTTCATTAACTTTACAACCATCATTCTGATATAATCGATTAAGTAGAATCTTATGTTAGCTATTTCTGTTTATATAGGTAATAATGGATCAGTTGAATGATGTACTCCAAGAATATGGCAAAGAGGTAAATTTTATTTGTACCTTTTACTTTTTTAATTTCAATAATTATATATACATTACACTACCGTTGAAAGAATTAGACATATAGGGGTTGGGGGAAGGATAAAGATGGCATC
Organism: Aphrophora alni; assembly: GCA_963513935.1. Lineage (NCBI taxonomy): Eukaryota > Metazoa > Arthropoda > Insecta > Hemiptera > Aphrophoridae > Aphrophora > Aphrophora alni. The sequence goes on along the minus strand of OY740769.1, from coordinate 137,738,022 downwards.
AGTGATAAGGGAGGAAAACGGCAGAGTGTTATAGACTACTTATTCTAAATGTAGAGCAAATGTTTTCTGTGTTGACTCACAAGTACCCATAAATACATCATTCTAAGAATTTTTCTAATTACAGTGCAATCTCGTTAAGTTGTAATAATTTAAAAATAGGGGGAGCTGAATTTAAGTTGCCAATCGCCACACGTCGTTCGACAAATGTAACTATTTAGAGAACGTGGGGTTGAAATTTACTTAAAATAACAAATTGCCCAACTTTGTGAGACAATTGTGATAATTTACTAAAAAGGGAGAAGCTAATAATGAAAGAAAAGTGATAAAATGTTGGGCGCCATGGCAAATGCATATTTGCCCATTTAAATTTTGAATATTAATCTTAAGGGTCGTGAATTCTTTAGAAACAGTGTACTGAATGGAATGGAATGTAGAAGTCTTTTATACTTTTTAAACAAACATCTTATTTCATTAAACAGAAACACAAAAACATATATAAGAAGATTTTACAATTAGTCAATTCAAAATTTCCCAAACTAACAATACATAGTAGCCTACAAAATATCAATTTATCATACTAAAGCTTTCAGTAAAGAGACTTTATTATTTCTCTTATTTTCAGGATTATTGAGTTTGAGCCTTGTTGAATTGAAATATTTCAAACTATTCTATTTTATCCTATTCAAGCTTGAAAATATAGTAAAAATAAGAATTAATATATATATATATATATATATATGTGTGTGTGTGTGTTAGGCCTAGTTATGCCTATTATCAATATGTTTTCAAGTTAGTTATTTTAATATTTATAAAGTACAAAGACAACTAGAAAACTACAGACATTCATGTTCTTATGAAATATTGCAAAATAAAATATATATATATATATATATATATATATATATATATATATATACAGAAATCTTTTAATAAGTACACTAACATTAACTAAAACTAATACATACTATATAAATCCTGTGTCTTTTATTACAAACGTGGTTATTACCATTTATATCAACAACGCACTTATACCGTAACCTTCGAAGCACATGGCAGGTAAAGGTCTGGGCCCTATTACACACTCCATTTCAAATTTTTATTTTCTATTGTCAGTATTATTGGTTCAATGTACGAACATTGTCTAATTTACAACATACATGATATTATAAAGAACACTCAGTTTTTTATTTGTCGTTTAAGACCGAAAACTATCTTACTCCCACCAACACGTGGTCGCTCATTATAAATCATTTTCTAACCACATTCGGGTCATTTTTACTACAAACCAACCATCGTTGACCATATATATGTCCTCCAGCAATACAATTGTTCACTCTAATCACTATCAGTGTTACATAACTACACTTTTTATTTGAAAATCGTCATTAGCCATCATAGGTGACTCACATCTCAAGAGTTCTACTGTAGACTGTCGACTGACGCAATGTCTAGTTACCGCTAAAAACCTCTCTGGAACAAGTCACATGTCTCACTTCTATTTCACTTACAATAGTTCTTTTTGTTCTACCTATTTATAGACATCACATATGTTTCTTAGATTATTTCTGATTAATTACATCTTCTAATATTTTGTCATTTCTTATGTTATATAAAATAAACGTTCGGACTATTTCCTCTCGCGCACTAATCCCATATAGCCTATTCACATTTTTTCTTATTTCTAATTACAACAATTCTTATTCTCTACTTATCTCTAACTACAATTTACAATTTTCTAATTACTTTTCATCATTTATATCTCTTCGAATTTTATTCTTTGTTAAATTATAAAAGATCATTTTTGCAGACTATTTGGCTGTTCGATTCTACTTGCCGTTACTTCTGTTATACGTACCCCCGCCATTTTACATTATGCTTAGTCCCTCCCTTATTCAAACATCTGTTCTCTATTTCACAAACTAATAACACCCAAAAATTCACAATGTTACAAAGTCGGCCCCATTTAAGTCGGATCTCCGGGTAACCCGGACCGGTTTGCAATAAATGAACAAATATAAATTAATATAAAATATGCTTTTTCGTAGCGCTATTGCTTTATACGAGTGTATAATCGTAGCGTATTGCACGGTGATCGTGTTTCCGCCGAGTTCACGCAACCGAGTTTGTTTGCCGTGACTGTACATCTGATGCCTAACTGTAGCGCTGCATGCCTGCGTGGTCAGTCATTGTCACCCAGGTGATACAAACGAGCAAAACACTGAACAATCAGAAGTCATCAGTTATGCAGAAGCAGCAACTCACTTGGATGAATTGATGGTGTATTTTGAGAATCTGAACAAGACTACACCGGCTGAGCTTGTCATGTTGAAACTGATGCGCGACCGTTGCGGCACGTAAAAGTTACTCGAAGCTGATGCAACAGAAACTTACAAGCAGAAACACGGATTTTCGTTATTGCGGATCGGCCGCGGTCCCGGCTGGACCGACTTTACGAGGTTCTACGTATCATGATTTATCCAACAAGAAATTATTATATATACATTACATTATAGTTGAAAGTATTAGATATATAGAGTTTGTGGGAAGAATAGAGATGGCATCAGTGATAAGGGAGGGAAACGGCAGAGTGTTATAGACTACTTATTCTAAATGTAGAGTGAATGTGTTCTGTGTTGACTAACAAGTACCCATAAATACATCATCCTAAGAATTTTTCTAATTATCATGATTTATCCAACAAGAAATTATTATATATACATTACACTACAGTTGAAAGTATTAGACATATAGAGGTTGGTGAAGGATAGAGATGGCATCAGTGATACGGGAGGGAAACGGCAGAGTGTTATAGACTACTTATTCTAAATGTAGAGCAAATGTTTACTGTGTTGACTCACAAGTACCCATAAATACATCATTCTAAGAATTTTTCTAATTATAATGATTTATCCAACAAGAAATTATTGTGATGTAAAATATTTGTGTGGTTTTCATTATTCTAGTTTAAAAAAAAATTAATCCCCAATGTATTTAGGTTAGTATGTATGTAGTTTATTGGTATGATCTACTGTATTGTCCATATATATACACTCTGTATTCCTGTATTCCATGCACCTTATAATGTCTAATATCTTTATCTGTACTTGCTCTAGTACCTAGTACAATACATTTCAGAGATTACAGAATTAATTACAGAACTATGTAATTATATATTATTATATTATATAATATTACACATCTTCTATACTTTCAAATTATTCCATGGTGTAAATGCTAGGGATGAGAAGATTATCTTTCTGATTATCACTTATTTTACCAGTTCGGGCTTAACACGTTCAACCCATAGTGCCTAACACCTAAATGTAAAATTGCAACTGAATAAGCTTTGAATTCCTGAAATCTGTTAATTTTTTCATGTTTGATGTATAATATACATAACATAATATATACGATACATTTATGTAGAATAAAATGAGTTGCAATAACATCTTAATTGCATAATTCTTAGTGCTATCTGATTAAATATGCTTTCTTTGAACAAAAACCGATTTTTCACGGGAACCTTGGATTAACCGGCCAAACGGGCAACCGGCCCAGGTATCAGTCCCGACTAGACCGGTTAAGAGGGGTTCTACTGTATACCTTCAGTGGAATAAAAGTGTTTTAAAAATTAATGAACTATTTTCTGTGTATTATCATTGTGTTGAAAATATCAAGAAAAATATCATGCTTATAGTTTTTTTCTATTACCTAATGTCAAAAATTGACAGACTTGTATAATGTTTTCAAATTAACTCTTTTTTGTTCGTAAACATACTCATCTTCTACCCCAATTTTTCAAATTTATAATGTTCAAAGTAGACAGTTATATGGTCTATGTTAAATATGATCTAATACAATTTAACAATAAGCTCTTTAATTTAGCTTATTATGTTATTCTGACGAAGATTAACAAAGTTATATTATACATTTAATTCATTATTCATTTGAAATCTAAACACAAAATAATGGGTTTTGACAATGTACATTCACAAAATCTATTAAATAGTTCTAAACATGTGAAAATATATGAATATTTTATAAAAGTAATTATATAATTGGCAAAAAAATATACCCTAGGTTATTTCCGTTAATTTTGGTCATAGAGTTATAAAAAAAACTAAATTTCCACTCCTTCTGGCACAAGAGATTGTTAATAAATGTTTATAAAATTTGTTCAGTTTATGAAACTAAGTGTTTATGAAACTAACCATGTTAAACCATTAAAGTATGTGCATGTTTCATTATTCTGAATTTTTTCCTTCTTGTGGCATTTATAACTAATTTTACTGTACTTTGATATTTGTGGTTTTAAGTGTGTGTTACAAAGGGGAAAACATTAATATATCTTGAAAAATAAATTATATAAATTTTAATTTGAGTAGAATGGTTCATTTTGACAGCCAACTCTACATTACTATCTAAAATGTTTCATTTGTTGTACAACAATCAAATTCTGTAAAATATTTTGATCTTACGTTCAAAAACGAATTAAACTGAATACAAATTTAAAATTTCTGAGGAATATACTGAATAACGTAATGAAAATTGTGTAATGTAATTGTTGTGAATAAAAAAAAAGCAGTAATATAATAATAAATTTAAGTCACTGAGATTTTCAAACTTTGTAATTTGTTAATATCGTAGTACATTGTATACAGAACATGCAGAGCAGTATGACTTCTAATCATCACGGAGATGGGAAAAATGATAAAGAAAGAGTTCGATTCACACCGTTAGCTAATTACAACAGAGTTGTCACGCTCATAGGTCATGTTGATTCTTCTAAGAAGCAAATTTTCGTAAGTTAAATTTAATATTTATACCTTATTATTAGTAAGACATAATATACATAAGACAAAATAAAAATAAGACGTTTGTATATTTTGATTATATATGCAGTAATACCCGGAGTTATGCGATAGGTGGGACCAGACATAGAGCACTTAAGTCGAACTTGTGTAAGTTGGGGGTCAAAATTTACATATAAACACTGTATAAATATAATTAATCGGTATCAAGGGCTATTAAAACACTTGTTTAAAACAAAAAGTAGTACATTTTAATAAAATAAAGACTATGACATATTAATATAAAATATAATGAAGTTAATTAGATGTCCCTGACTTCATAAATCTAACAAACTCGTTTGACAACATAATGTCTTCTTTTTAAATATCTGTGTAGCAAATCAATAATTTTTTATTCCTTGACTAGTAGCTGCAATGTGTTCTTCATTAGAGATATATCCTCTAAGATTTGTAATCCTTTCTAAATTGAGTTGAGACCTTCTGCCAACCTTGTAATTTATTGTCATCAGTTTTTCTGATAAAACTGGGTCTGAGGTGTTGGCTTTTCAGCACTGTTTTGCTCACACAATTCTACATCATCACTATGATCTTCCAAGTCTAATCGCCTAGCAAGATTGACAACTTCTATAGTATGAGCGACTTGATCAGTTTCAGGTGTTACTATTTCCGTTTCACTTTTGAAAAAAAAAATTGACAAATTTTCTTTCAGCCACCATTCAAAGATTTTTGGAAAATTTTATCCCAATGATCCTTACATTGTCTAAAACGTAGATTTTTTCCAAAAATCTTTAACAGAATAGCTGACTGTTTGCCTCATACCTTCATTCAGATACGCAAACAAACATCTTGGGTAGTATGCTTTAAATGTTTTGATAACACCTTGCTCCATCAGCTGAAGCAACCTGGTTGTGTGTGGAGGTAAAAAAAAAACTTTCACACTTGGGTCGAAATCAATTGGAGTGGCAGGAGGATGCCAGGGTATTGTTGATAAGAAACACCACTTTAAACGGAATTTGTTTGTTACTAGCAATAACAATCTACTTCGGGTATAAAGTGGTGACCAAACCAGTCTTTAAAAACAGAGGTTGTCACCCAAGCTTTAAGATTTGACTTTCAAATCACTGGCAAGCCAGCTATATATTTATTTTTTAAAGCTCTTGGTTAGAAGATAGCCAGATGGACAATTACAATTACGTATAATGTTTCCTTAACACTGCAAGTATTATTTTAACATATTTATTCACTCATACACTCCATTCACCCGTTGTTCTGCAACATTAACCAAAATTGAAGACTTGTCAATCTGTCTATATTTCATTATGATACATGATTATGACACCTGTATGAAGTAAGACATCACGTCATATATAGTTACACCTCACTTGTCGAACAAAGTACTAACCCAATATGAAGCCTAAAAATGTGGAATGTTACACTATTCCCATGTTATATCCTATGGTAATATTGCATCGATTATATAATTCAATAAGAAAGATGTTTCAAAGAAACATCAGCTCAAGTGTTTGTAATAATTGTGTAATTCCGACAATTAATTATTCAAAATAGGGTTCGCTGTATGTCAATCTTGAATCTATTCCACTATACAACCTCCTGCAAGCGTAGCTCTATAGAACACAAATAAAAGCTTTAGCAAACTTTTGAGGACCATCGGGGGAAAATTAAAAAAGAAAATTATTATTCTGGGTAATAGTCATGGTAGAAACATTTCAAAAATGTTATCGGAACGTATAGGGACTGAGTACGAGGTTATGGAAATTGTACAACCTAGTGTTCCCATCATAAAGATAGCCGAATTGCATAAACAGGAAGTCTAACACAGCGTGACTATCTCATAATATTTGGTAGTTCCAAGGCCTTCTGTAATATCGTAAAGAAATCAGTCAATGGAATCCTCCCAATTTCACACAAAACAAATGTCATAATAAATACTATTCCTACTTTCAAAAATACTTTATTAAGAATATTTAGTGAAGTGAACTCTGCTAATAACTGCATATATTCTAAAATTAATTTTGAAAACAAATAAAAGTGCTAGCCGAATTTTCATTTTTGAATAAAAGACTCTCAACTAACCATTTTACAAACAGCGACCATTAAAATGTAAATGGGAAACATATAGCCACAAATTAATTTATAGACTTACTGAGTTAGTTTTAAATTTAATCATGTTATTAGAGAAACATATCAGAAAACCTACATTGTTGTATAAGTGGTTAATATCCAAACCTAAATGGAGCAAGACTCCACTAGGAAGATTCCTTGTGATTGTGTCCCAAAAGTGACTGTTACAAAAACGGTTACGGACTGGGAGGACCACTTGATGAGTGTTAGTGAATAAGTAAGTGACAGAAGTAAGCTCGTTAGACACAAGTTTTTTAAATATCAAATAGGATTTACTCTGAAATTTATAGTAGCTTACATTTTAATGATAATACTGATAACATCGAAGTTCCTAGACTAGAATGTAAGTGAGGGATCACATCTAAGAGTTGCCAGAAGGTAAAGTCCCATTTCAATATCATTCACCAGAATACACAATTTGCTATAAATACAAATTTAGAATTTAGTTTGTTTTGTTCCGAAAACATGCCACATATTTTTCTGTGGACACTGAGTATGGTTTTAACAAATGTAATATTAATAGTTTTATATTAGAACAGTTTATTTTAGTAAATTCATTTCCAGATCACACTTCAAAGGTGGAGATTAGGCCATTTTTGCCTGTAAGGATGTCAGTTTTGTCTCTTTCAAGCTCATTGAAAATTGTGTATTGAAAGAGACTTTAAAATTATTAGTATTAAATGTAGGGGTTTGAATGACGAATTGTCCATAATAGGGTTTTATTGGGTTCCAAGTGGGGATATAGACTTGTTTTTTAGTAGTTGGACTTACTTTTACAAAAAATATGAAAAGGTATACATTTGTTATATGTGGTGACAAACATAAATGTACTTGTAAAAACGTAGTGTACATAATAGACTAAGGGATATTTTGGCAACTCATGATCTTAGGTGGTGCATTGTGCCTCCCCCCAAGGTGATGGGGTCCTCTGCAACAGCGATTAACAATGTTATATCCAATATAGAGTTCCAGAAAATTTATTGGTAAACATTATTCAGATCTTAGATCGTTATGCACAAGCGAGATTGATGTTTGTGGTTTCTCACCCATTTGTACTAAGAATGATTTCAGGGAGATCAGGAATTTTAGTTAAAAAAATCTCGTAAGATATTTGTTTTAAAATTAAAATTAGGAGTATGTCAACTCTCAATAGCCTTGATGAATAATTTGATTTTTCTTTGATTCTTTTATATTTTTTTCTGAATGTAGAAGATTTAAAATAGGTAATAAACAGAACAAAAGAAGGTAATTTCGAACTGGATAACAAAAGGTATTCTTGTTTCTTGTTTCTAGAGATAAATTAAAATTATGTTTTGAAATATATATATATAAAACCACAAATAGCCATAATTTTAAACAGTTCTTTATAAAATATAGACAGATTTACAAATGTGTGGTTATTGCAGCGAAATCCTATGAATTGTTTAAAAAAATCAGCAATTCAGACAATATTGGCAAAACTTCTTAGGAGATTATAAATTCTTTTTGAAATAAAAATTACAATCCTATCAATGTTAAGTTAAGTATTGAGTACGGAATATTGAGTATCATGCATAGCCAATTTGTTTAATGATTTCTTTAGTCATATCATAATGGGACTCAACAAAATGTTTACAACTCTGTGTCACACTATAGAAAAATTGTGAAATCATCTAATATTTTAGACAAATCAAAATTTCTTTAAATTGGCCAATATGGCTTTCAAAAAGGAAAGTCAACAATAGATGCTATATTTGAGTTAATGGACTTTTTAGTATAGGGTCTTGGTGGAGGGGGGGGGGGGAGAAAAAGAAAGAAAGAGAAAAAGAGGGGGGGGGAAACCGTAATATTATGAATATTTTCTAGACGTTTGGAAGCATTTGACTTTGTTGATTTCAGTTTATTACTTAATAAATGTGAAAGGCTCAGTATTAGAAAAATACCACTAATGTGGTTAAACTTATTTATTAACACAACATGTTAATTTTGCAAGAAGCATGTCTAAACAGAATAGCATTAATTCAATTTGCTCTGATGACACAACTTTGAGTATGGAAGCAAATTCAGTTGAAAATTTAGAGTATAAAGTTTTTTTTTTCAAGGTACTTCGAAAACAAAACAAGTGTAAATAACCAAAATTTCAAGACAAAGGAAAGCGTAGAGTGGGAGTGATTAATAAATGATATATACAGTATTTTTGACAGAAAGGACAAAGATCTGACCTGTGGGATGGAGTGGGGAGGTATTTTAGAAAGCATGGTTTACATAATAGGTTTCAATAGGGGTGATGAGTTAAGATATATTTGTTCATTTAAGTTGGAAGTATGGTTTTTTAAAATAGATATGTTGATATTCAAACATTCCAGGTTATTGAGTTTCCTACTTTTTTATTCCATGTGCAAAAGTTTAACATTTATCTTAGGATCAAAATTATGTCCTGCATCTAATAAATGATTTGCAAAAATTCAATTAGATTTACCACACTTCCAACTATGTACATGCTCTTTAATTATATTTTTAACAAAGACATCTTATATATCTCTCTACTTTCTAAGCGATATCTCTTATCTTTACTGTTAACAACTAATTTTCCTATATTTCTAGAGAGGAAAAAACAACAGGTTTATATATTAGATAATAAATTTCCATCTTTATAACTAATGTTTCCAATATTTTTAAAACTCCAATTTTAAAAAATTTCTTATTCTTTTCGTTATAATAATTATATTATCACATTTTACATTAAAATTTTTTATTTAAAATATTGTCTACTAATTTGACTTTGTACATGTTATTGACTTCAATTTCTTTGATAGTATTCAATTCATTCTAGAAATCTATAAAGGATAAGGTAATACTTATATGTCTGTCTGTGAATCATGCTATTGAAGGCGGTATATTTATGGTTAATGAGGTGGTTAGAATGTGTCGGAATATGAGCATCTGAATATGTAGGTTTTCTAAATACTTTGAAAGAGTTAACACTATTTTCTATGTTAATATTTAAATAAAAAAAAATTGATGTTATTTCCTTCCTCAATTTCCATAGTGAATTAAACAAACACCTGGTAGGCCTATAATCACTGGCTGCAATTCTGGAACAGAAGGATTTCAGCTTTCCTAAATGCACATCTACAACCATTAGTAAAAAATCTTCTGACATTCAAAACACCAATTACTTCATAGACAGAATATTTTCATTCAATATTACAACAACCCCTGTCTTCAAATACAATTCTTTTACCGTGGTTGTTGTACCTTTATCCCTAACGCACATTTTCTATCATCTCTATAACATTTCTTAAACAAATGACAGGAAGCACAAATCCTGCCTTTTTTTTATTTATTTATTTTTTTTTTTGTAAACCTCAATAAGTTCATACTTCAATGGAATAATTTTCAATTCCAAAAGAAAAACGTTTTACAAATAAATGGAACAGCAATGGGTACCAGAATGGCTCATCAACCTTTCTGTTAGTACAGATACATTGACAATATCTTTTTTATTTGGACATCAGAACAGTTAAGCCTAGATCACTTTTTAGAAAGTCTTTCAAAATGTTCTAAATTTCACCTGGACTATGTCTACTTCACATGTTACCTTTCTGGATGTCGATGTAAAACTAAGGGACAGCAAAATACAAACTGGCATCCGTGTTACATCGTCAAACCATATAAATACCACCACTTCGACAGCAGTCATCCTATGAATACTGAACGAGCCATTTCCTATAGCCAGACAATCAGCCAAAAGAATTTGTTCCGAGGAGAGTGAACTACACAAATTTAACGAAAAAATTACATCTACTACCTTTGTAAAAAGGAGTTATCCTGAGAAACTGGTTAGGAATCAAATTCATTTGGCACAAAACACAGATATCACACCCCCAAAAAAGAAAAGATAACTTGTCCATCTCTCTGGTCACAAATTATCACTCAGGCCTAAACAGATTAAACAACGTACTGAAGGAAGGCTTCATAATTCTACAAGCTTCCAACCATACCAAGAATCTTCGCACAGAACCTCCCAGTGTGATTTTTAAGTAGCCCACAAATCTGAAACCCATGTTACTTCACCCCAAACTTCCGGATCCCAACACACCTAAACAATCTACCCTTCCCAAGAGTTCTCTTCCATGTAATAGGCCAAGATGCAAAATATGTCTTCCCTCCAACAATTTCAATAGTCTCTTCAGTAAAAAAACTACATTATAATATATAACAAATTAGACCATCGGTTAGTTTATCGTATAAGATAAGTTTTCAAATTATCTAATAATTACTTTAGTTTTCAGTAAGAAATTTTAGAGTACAGTAGAACCTCTCTAATCCGCCCTCGGATGGCCCGTTACTTCGGTTAATCCGACCGTGCTCGAGCTCGCGATATTGTGCCGACTTGTCGATGACTCACGGCCCGACTGGCGCCATTCTTTCCGGTTTGTTATCGCTTTCCCGCTTCAGTGAAGTGTCATCTCTCGTGTTGTTTCTATTGATTTGCTATAGTACTTTTAAAAGTTTATATATCACTTATTTCACTTAAAAAAAATCACTTATTTGACTTAAAAAAAATCTCTTTACATAATATGTAATAAATATTGACTTTTTTCGGATAATCCGACCTTATTTGCGTTCCGACCATGCCCCCAGTCCCGAAGGTGACGGATTAGAGGGGTTCTACTGTAATGTGAATTATTTGTTATACAATTATAATTATTTAATATTATTACAGGATTTACTTGCAACGAAATCCAAAATACTTTGCTCATTTCATATGGTATAACATTACACGTATTTCGGACTGCACAATACACATAACTTTTTCTTTCTAATCATTATTTATAAATATTCACTATAGAGTTGATTGATTTTTGCAGATGTTCACTCTGCAACTGATTTGATTCCTCAATTAACGGTTGAACCCGATGGATGTTATGTTTTTGGATCGAGGGAATTAGTTTAAAAAAACAATTATATTTGTTACAACTCTATTTATTTTAAAGTAATTCTAACTATTGAGTTTTTGTACAACACTTAATCACTGATGTACACGAAGCCTCGTCTAACTCTAAGGAAACAAAGCTTGTTCTCTAACACAATACATATACTAACAATTCAATGAACCATGCATTTATTAATTTTGCTATACTACACAATATTTTCTTAACATAACTTATACGGGGTGTATATAAAGTCCCGCACGGGCTTAATATTTTCTAAACGACAACAGATAAATCAATAAGATTTGGTACATCAACACCACACCTAAAAATCTACTTTTTTAAGGAACTATCAATTTTCTGTCATATCATGGGGACGTCCCGCAAGGAGTCAGAAGGAAATCTTAAATAGGAGCATAGGTCAATATGCACATCAGTTTAAAGGGCTTAGCTAGCAGAGTTCAATGCCGGAAACCGCGCCTCAAAAGGATCACCCGTTACAAAATGGCGGCCATTTAAAGTGGGTGTACATAAAGTCCCGCACAGGCTTAATATTTTCTAAACGACAACAGATAAATAATAAGATTTGGTACATCAACAACACACTTAAAAATCTACTTTTTTAAGAAACTATGAATTTTCTGTCATATCATGGGGACGTCCCGCAAGGAGTCAGAAGGAAATCTTAAATAGAAGCATAGGTCAATATGCACATCATTTTAAAGGGCTTAGCTAGCAGAGTTTAATGCCACAAACCGCATTCAAAAAGGTTGATCCAGTACAAAATGGCGGCTGTTCAAAGGTTTTATTGGAAAACAGATGTTTACTTACAAAATGTTTTCAGAGTAAATGCTCGAACTGTTCACCTCCAGTTATTTGACAGTTGGAAAGACGCACATAAAAAACTATTAAGAGAATTTTGCAGTGCAACTTGAGGAATCGCCTGACATTCTTGAAGTATTCTTTGTCTCAGTTCATTTACATTTTGAGGCTATGTTTTGTAGACGTTGTCCTTAAGGTAGCCCCAAACAAAGTAGTCTAACGGAGACAGATCTGGTGAACGCGCTCACCATTCTACAGTTCCCCGCCTTCCGATCCACCGTTGCCGAAAAACAGTGTTTAAATAGGCCCTTAAGTCGATGCCGTAGTGTGGGGGTGCTCCGTCCTGTTGAAACCAGATATTCTGAAAATGTTCTCCAAACATGTTTCGAAGTGTTGGTGTAATTTCATATTCCAGCAAACGTTGGTATGATATTGCATTTAAATTTCCTTCAATAAAGAAAGGACCTACCAACTGGGTACCTATCACACCAAGCCAGACATTCACCTTTAGTGGATATTGCGTGTGTGCCTCCCGCATCCAGTGAGGATTTTCGCTACTCCAGTAACGGCAATTGTGCCTGTTTACGCTTCCATTCAGCATAAATATACACTTGTATGAAAACACAATATTGTTTACATCAATTTCGTTGCGATCTTTTTTAGCCATCATAGTTTCGCAAAATTCTATACGTCGATCGTAATCATCTTCGTTGAGTTCGTGGACCAAATGAACTTTGTAAGGCTTAAAATTTGACCCTTTCAGAATGTTTTGTCTGTATAAACAGACTTAACAGAGATGTCATGAGTTTGTGCTGCTGAGCGTAGGGACCGGGTTCTCAATAAATGACTGCAAGACATCTAAAGAGTTGTCTTCGTTTGTTGCAGTAGCGGGCCTTCCTGATCTAGGACGATCAGAAACACTTCCTGTTTCCATAAAGCGTTCAACAGTTCACCCTACAGTTGTTCTAGAAATTGGCTGCCTCTCGGGGAAGTAGTCATTAAATAAATGGCACGCTTCCTCGTGTAATCGTCTGTTGTTTCCCCAACCAACCATCATAAGAAGTGTTATACGTTCACGTTCGTTAAGCGACATAGTGTTGTGAAGAACTACAAGCAATAGTACAAACTTGTTTGTACTAACGCGCACTTACAGAAAGGTTGGACAGCACTACTAAAACAAGAAAACTAGAATAGCCTACTATGAATGACTGGCTAATATGAAAGTCCAAACGGCGACCCAAAGATAAGAACTTTCTAATTGTTACTATTACCAGGTTTTCTCCGTTATCAATAAGTTATGACCAAATTTGTAACCCTTGAGGATAACTAACGTCATAATTCACTTCTCTATTGACACGCATAATGTAGTATTTAGCTGCAGTATTCATTTAGTTGCAGTTTTGCTTTAATGGGATTGTGGCTACTGTACTAATAAAATGTAACAAAATAAAACCTTTGAACAGCCGCCATTTGGTACTGGATCAACCTTTTTGAATGTGGTTTGCGGCATTGAACTCTGCTAGCTAAGCCCTTTAAACTGATGTGCATATTGACCTATGCTCCTATTTAAGATTTCCTTCTGACTCCTTGCGGGACGTCCCCATGATATGACAGAAAATTGATAGTTTTTTAAAAAAGTAGATTTTTAAGTGTGGTGTTGATGTACCAAATCTTATTATTTATCTGTTGTCGTTTAGAAAATATTAAGCCTGTGCGGGACTTTATGTACACCCACTTTAAATGGCCGCCATTTTGTAACGGGTGATCCTTTTGAGGCGTGGTTTCCGGCATTGAACTCTGCTAGCTAAGCCCTTTAAACTGATGTGCATATTGACCTATGCTCCTATTTAAGATTTCCTTCTGACTCCTTGCGAGACGTCCCCATGATATGACAGAAAATTGATAGTTCCTTAAAAAAGAAGATTTTTAGGTGTGGTGTTGATATACCAAATCTTATTGATTTATCTGTTGTCGTTTAGAAAATATTAAGCCCGTGCGGGACTTTATATACACCCTGTATAGATCACTTCAATATTGTACCTTCAATTTATCATAGCTGAGTTGGATTCTTTGAAACTTAAACATTGTACAATGGCACAATCTAGGCTTTCTATTTGAAATAAATATTCATCTATGAATGTTTCTTATTATACAACTTTGATAAGAATAACATTAAAACAAAATTTGTACTTCTATTATTCAAGATTACTATCATGAAGTTAATTTTTTAATTTATAATTATTTTCTTATTTCAATCTAACCTGTTGTGTGTTTATTTCCAATTTCATAGCTTACAATTGTACAAACATTATTTTAAAATGGCACTGTATTTAAAACAAAATATACATGAATGACACAATTGTTAGCAGTATTGTTTCGTGTTTTATTTCTTAACGTAGACCATATTATGTTATTGATTAAATTAACGTGTTGTTATGATTGTTCATTCATGTTATCTGGGTTTCTTGATACCCGGATCACATCTGGAAATCATTAATCCATATAAATTCTTGAAAGTATGGTTTTGGTTGTAGAATGAAGGTGATAGATGTAGGAAGTTAAAATTTCTGGTTCCAGATGTAACTACACTATTTTATGAACCATCTTTTTTTATGAAATGCTGTTTCTTCAAAAAGAGAATACGGTATGTCTCATATACAAATTATTGTTATAGAGAGTCGGCTTTAATTTGATTTTCATAGTTGTGTAGTATTTTATTGACATTAGCTTTTTTCTTTTTGTTTTAGACTGGTAAATCTGCAACTTCTGCTAATCGTGGAATGCCATTTATACACAAAACACCTTTAGAAGAAATCAAAACTAAAAGAAAAGAAGAAAAAATTGTTAAGAAAAAAGAGAAAATTGACAAAGCTACAAAAATTAAAGAAGAGACGTTGAAAGCTACTGCGGAAGAAACTCGAAGGTAAATTAAGAGTTAATTAGTTTTTGACACATATTCTAAACTATTTGTATTTATAATTACTTTAAGATTGAACATGTTCTTTATACTAATTGTTTTCAGAATACCACAGTAGTTATAATACAGACTTCCAACGTATGTCAAAACACCTGAGAGATATGAATTGTCAAAATAAACTAGTTTTCTATAAGAAGGCTTAGTCAAATAATAAAATAAACACATTTAATAAAATAACATTTGAATTCAGTATAATTTTCTTCAATTGCCTTTTATTGAATTTGCTCTTTTAAAGAATTATTTTTAGACAAATGTCTTGACTATTCTTAGGTTAATTAGCTTAAATATGCTTGTGTTTTACTTTTTCAAATAATAATGTATTATTAATAGCCATTTTAACGCTAGCATGAAATAGAATGTTTAAAGGAGAACAGTGGCCAAGACACAGGAGGGAGTGTAGGCCTTTCCAAAATAAAATCACCTTTTGCTGTAAACGAGTGAACTGGTGAAATAATAATTATTATAAGTTTCTCCTTTCCACTGAACATCTATTAACTTCACAGAATGCCTTAGCAGCTCTACTCTATCACTTCATCGCAGATCTAAACTTTTACTAGCTTGGTTCTTGATATAACTGTAACTGTCGTGATCAATTATTTCATATGTACCTCATAGCCGAGATAGAATCAAAGCGGCTGTTTTGCAGAAGTCTATCCTTAGCAGTTTGTATAAGTCTTTACAGTATACATTAAAGAAGTTTTTGTTTATACTATTAGTAAACAGTGTTACGTTATTAATCTAATTTTCTGTATGATAAAACATATTGGTGACCAAGACATACCAGACCTTGCACTTCGAAAACATGTTTTCTGCTTCCTTATGACATTGTTTTCAACAAGAGTTGAATTAATGATTATCTTAATCATCAATCTCACAATCGTATTCACTCATCATACTTCGCTCAAGTTCATTGTCACTTAAAATCTCAAAACCAGCATCATATTTATCTATTCTTAACCATTCATTAACATCGTTCGTTGGTATATCTTCTCCACAATGTTGTGGATAACATGGATGTTGTATATGTTGTGGCATATTTTCATAAAGTTGTATATCGTTTTATTACGTAATTTCAATGTTTTCTGGCTTAGGTCACAATTTATTCCAACCTCTTTATAACATTATCTCAGAAACCTCGTTCCAAGCTTCGGTCACATTGAAAATTGCATCTTTAATTGTATATGATTTCCAGAAATCTTTTACATTTAGCACATCATCAGTGAAAACAAGAAACCTTTTCCGGTATCAGCGTTTCATTGCTTCTATATGCCCTGGTGCATAGGTTGAATCAGTGTAGTCATATTAGCTGGCAGAAAGAGAAAAGTGATTTCTTCATCATCACTTTTTAGTTCACAGTGTGATGTGTAAATACATTGTCCATAAGTAATATTGTTTCTTGTAGTAACTTCCTTGATGCTTAGTGCGGTTTTATACCAGGCATGAAAGTTTTATCAAACCAGTCCTGGAGTATATTCCGACTCATTCAGGCATTTTTCTGTGAATAATATGTTACAGGTTATAGGTAAGGCCTTTGGATTTAGATGTTAAAAGCCCAAGGCTTTTTTGATTTGCCAATAACAAGTGGAGGAAATTGTGTGTTCCACTTGCACTCGTGGAAACTATAACAACCATAATATGGTCCTTTTGCATTTTAAGTCCTGGGGCAGATTTTTATGTTAGAGAGGCGAAAGTTTTTTCATGTAGAGCTTTCCAATTCAGGTCTGTTTTGTCACAATTATAAACCTGCTCTTTTACCAATTTTCATTCGGTTATCTCAATTTCAACTTATCTCGGAACTCTGTTATGATGGTACTATCAGCACTTAGTTTCTCACATGATATATCCAACTGTCGGATACCATACCGGCACTTGAATTTATCTAACAACCTCACATTACCGAATCAAGTTGTACACTAACTCTTCTTGTGAAATTTGTAAAATAATGCCACACGTTGGTGAGTCAAATTACATTCTCACAAATATGAGGTGTCGAAAATTACAATTACTTTTTTTTTTTTAACCTCTACTCGTAAACAAGCTGAGATTATATTAATATTATATTTTTATCAGAAATATTGAATTAAATACTTTTAATCACTGTGAAATCAAATAACAGGATTTTTCTTTTTATTTACTAAGTATAATATGAATACAATAGATAACATTCAATGATGAGTTAATAGTCTTTGATTGTATATACATAGGTTAAATTTATTGTCTTATCTCGGGGAGGGGATTAAGCATGCCGGCACTTTCCACAGTCACTAAAATAATCATATGAGATGATTCTTAATTATAATGTTAACAGTTTATAAATATTTAAAAATCAATTTGTTGATTAAGAAATTCAACCAAATATCTTAGATTATTTAAATGATAAAACATGGAATGAGGACATGTGAAGTTCATCATTCGGATGAACGTTATGATTCACTAAATATTGTCTTATTAGGTTTATTGATTACTAGGTTTTTATTTAAAGAGTATTATGTCAACAAGATTATATCTGCGTATATATAGTTCAAGTTCATAGTAGAAACTAGTTAAATCGCTTAAGCTAGGCTTATGGTAAAGGATAGTATCGGATTGATCTCACCAATTGGTAGGATTACTGAATCAGGTCAGACGTCTTCAATCTTCCCTTGTAACAGATCAGTTTTGGTTATTTTTATAGGTTTCACTTTGTCTGGTTCCAAAATAACTTGCTTTTCTGCTGAATATTTTACGGATTGTTTTATACGTCTGGATGCTTCCACAATTCTTCTAACAATGGCTATATTAAAACCAGCATGCTCTTGGGTCAGGATCTGGACGACACTGCCTTGACATTTTCACTGCATTTCGCTGATTTAGTTCATGAAAGGTGATGTTTATAATGATAAATGAAAAATGCTGAATTTGGACGTTATTTCTGCCTAATGATAATTTTGAATACTTTAATTCCTATCGGTTTTAAAATTCTTTTATATTTTTTAAATTTAAAATATTTATTTAAATTGCATTTATATGTTGGTCAGTGAGATATAAGTATTTGTTCATCTACGTTTGAGCTTCGTATTCTCTCGCCAATAGATGTCGGGAGCGATCGTTTTCTTGCATTTGTTTTATTTGAATGATTATAATAATTTTGAATTATTGCAGTTGTTCAAGTTTTGTTGATTTCATAGTTTTCCTTGCCTTTTATATCAACATCACTACCATGCATTTTAGACACACGACTCAATTTTGTCTGTATCTCATTTACGGTTGTCCGCCTGATACTATTGTACTATTGGCGCTATACTGCTAGCACTTTCATATTTACACAAGTGTTTTATAATTTCTAGTTTTTATAAAAGGTCCAAAACAACACACTTCCTTTTTCACTCATTTTAATACCACATTCAAAAGCTTGTATACGAAACACTAACTAAACACTTGACTAAGATATCAGTTAAGTGAAGCTAGATACGACCAAACTGACTATTAGCATTCTCAGAGTGGAGAAAGAGGGGATGATGAGTAATCGGTCTTGGAATGTGTGAGAGGGGGTCTATCCCCATCCTCTCCTGCCTTAAATGCTGTTTTCAATTCCTTCACATGTTACACATTCAGTAGGCAGTCAAAAATTTGTTTTGAGGCTACTTTTTTTTGGTTTTTATAACATTTACTTATGATTTTATTTAATGTTTATTCTATTGTTCACTTCATTTACTGGGAAAAAAAAGAAGAAAAAAACCTGAACAGTTCGACGTTCTAACCAGAAGTGAGTAGCAAAGTGTTCTTTTTCTCCCTCCTCTCGCTACTGTTCCAGAACAGAACATTCTATGACTCTAACCAATCAGCATAACGAGTCTCCTTTTGCTCCCTTATATGGAGTATCACGTGATGTGTAAGACATATATTGAAACTCAACAAGTAGAAATATTGTCATTTTTTCTATAAAACCACTTTTTCTATTAAACGTTCACTTTTATATTTATTATTAAAATTGTCACTTATACTTTTCTTAATTACAATATGTTACTCACAAGTACCATTTATTTACAAATCACAATTTACAAAATAATATTTATTAGTTGAAGATCTCCCATGCTTACACACTTGCTCACTACACACCAAGTTTAAGGTTATAAATCTACAAATTAAATGATAGATTTCATATAAAGTTGTTTTTAATGCAACAATTTGAATTTTCATAAAATAATTTTGGGATTCATATATAGAGAAATATATTTGGTTTGGGAATTTTTTGAAATTAGACGGGAACTTGAATTTTCTGATCTGGCATACTTTTGTTATTGAATCATTCTGAAAACTTTGGGCTCTTTGGTTTGCAACATGCTCGTTTTTCTTAATACATTCTGTTACACCTTAGACGTTGTTTTATAAGAAGGCTGTGATACATCCGTGCTTAGGAAGTGAGTTTTACCGCAGCCTAATCTTATGACAACACAATTTAACACATTAAAAAATGAATTAATAAACTTTTTCTTAGTGACATACATAATTACAATGGAACTATATAATTTTTTTTTTAAACCCCATATTCTAAAAATGAATCTGGGAATATGACCCAATCGAGAAAAATACACATGAGGAATGAACCTGTTCTCCCTAATGAGATTGAGATTATATTGAGTTTTTTCTGATATAACTTTCTATTTTTGAGATATTGCAAACTCTTAAAAATACTAAATTTAATGAATTTTAAACATGATTTTTTATTTTTATTTTATTTTTTTATTTATTTTTTTCCTCTCCATATTTATAGGAAAAGAGAAGAAAAACTGCAAAAAGCAGCAGCTGCAAGAGAAGCAGCTGAGAAAGAGAAAGCAGCATTAGCTGTAAAACATGAAAAAGAAAAAGAAGAAAAAAATAAACAGGTACAATTGGAAAAGGAAAAACTAAGAGAAGAAATGGCTAAGAAAAAATTGATTGTCCATCAAAAACTACTTGAAAATGAAGAAAGGAGAAAGCAAGAAGAAGCAGCTCGATTAGCGAAGATTAAAGAACAGGTGAGCTGTCATATAGTTGAAATAAAATAACAATGAACTGTATATATCATTGATTTCAAATATTTATAGTTAGTATCCATTCTACTTAATAAAGTATAACCTTCTTTTCTTCAATTATTTTGATTTAAAATTTAGTATTTTTATGGTCAAACCCATTTTACTAGGGGTAGATGAATCATAGATTTTAAAGTCAGGTCGGATTGAATTGGATAATATTTTTGAACCTAGGGTTGGAGGGGGAGTGTTATTATCGGCATAGCTTTTGTAAAACCTTTCTGGGAAGTTTATTCCTAAGGTATTGTTATGTGATCTTCTTTAATAGCATAAAATTTGTTAATTTACTTCGATAATCGAATTTTGTACTTCTTGAGTATTTTATACTAACATTTATTCAAATAATATAATTCGGAAATCACAAATAATAGTAATATGGTAAGGAAAAATAAATTTTACAGCTAATAAGGAATCAGAGAAACCACAAAAATAGGAAACGTCAACTGAGATTGTGAATAATCCAGTTATGTTTATTATAACACAGTTTGGATTATTCGCAATCCTAGTTATTGTTTCCTGTCTTTGTGGTTTGGGGATTCTTTGTATTCTTCATTGTGAATTTCATCATAGTATTCTTTGAACATTGATCTTTACAGCTAATATTAATCTACAAAGTAGGAAAAAAATACAGTGAATTACTACAGAGTAAAGTTTCTACTATTTATCAGTTTTGAAAAGTCATTGTTCATTGTAAATATAGGAGCAGAATTATTTATAATTGTAAACTCTAGGAATTGTACATCTATGTGATTAAAATTGTTAAAGCGGAAATTCTAAAAGAAGTATGTTAGTAATGTGAATTAAATTGTAAAATTTTGTTAATTGTATTCTACTAACTGGCCATTTGGCATTGCAAATGACTTTACATACTGTTTATGGCAAATAAATAAATTCAATGTCATCATTCACCACATACTATCTTACCAAATTCTGAATTCATTCTAACTTGAATGAGAACTATTTTACAATAACAACATTACTTACACATTAAAAGTAATTTCGGGTACTTTTATGGCCAGTAAATAGTAAAATATGTGTAGTCACCATGAAAAGAAAGTTTATTTAAAGTCACTTTAAAATGTAAATACAGTAATTTAGGACTTCATGGTGTTTAAAATTATGCTTTAATTAAGGAGAAATTTCAGTTTAGTTAGAAATAATCTATAAAAAAATATGTGAATGCAGGGAGTTTCGATGCTAGTAGACTATGTAAGTTATTAAAATGTCTTTAAAATAAACAGAAATTTATTAAATTGTATGCCTATAAGTCATATATTAAATATAAATATTTTGTAATTTTCTAAAATTATAGAATCCATAAGTATAATGAAATTTTAAAACGAATAAACAGTTTTGTATTTATCCAGTACAAGTTCTCATGATATAGCAATAACTTCTTGTTTAAAAAAATCACAGTTAATATGTTATCTAATACCATGAAACAATTTGAAACGTATTCAGTGAAAATATATTGCAGAGCAGATATTTAAGGAATGTCTTTCAAACGAGGAGCGCCATACACGAGATCTAGTGGGCATTACAATCAACTCCAATTCAATATTCAACCATCAACTGGTAGGCCTAGGAATGCATGAAGAAAATTGGAAATTAAAATTATTTCCTGACCATGTTTCCTATCTCAAAATTATTCCAAATTAAACGGTTCATGTAAGAAAATTATCAGACAACCATGATTCGGCCTCTGAAAAGAAATATCCTAATTTTCAATACCACTTAGAAAACTTAGCATGAGGATCATAGACAAGGTACCGCAGAATTATGAGGATATTAGAAAACAAGAATTTATCAGAAGAAACTAATATTTTTAATGGATAGAACGGAATCTAATACATGAAAAAAGTTGTTTGGAAAAATAGATAGGATTCATGTGTAATTCAGTATAAATTAAAAACAAAACCAAGTCCCAAATAAACATGGGTGATTTTATACGTCTTCTTAGAACATCGAATCAACAGACACAGTCATTTTTAAAACTCACATTCCCAATTGGTGAGTTCTAATAGATTTGTAATGCAATTTGTATTAATTAAAGTAAGTAAATTAGATAGTAATATTTCAGTGTAATAAAGAAGTTCTTTGTTCGTTTATGAGTAGAATTTAATTTATTTAGTGTCCTAGAGTCATTTATTCAAAATTAAATTGTTAGAAAACCCAAAAGAGTAACTAATAAATAATTATTCCAAATATTACACTATGGTATAAAAAAACATACACACACAAAAAACCATGTGATTCAGAAGGCGGGCAATTCAAAGATTAGGAACGCTATTGCTTCAAGAATTGTTATTGTTGGCATCCTCAGGGACAAAAGGACGCTTTCCTGTATAAAAAGAATTGAATTTAAATCTAGCTAACTAATCAACTCATCCATTATCTCAGATTAAGACTAGAAGAATATTTAAACAGTGCGGTTTAGTTACATAGTTCGTTTTATTCATCAGCGATGTCTGTGCCACACAATTTCTTGAATAATCGGGAGTACACTGTATTTCACAATAATTGTTAATATCCATAATAGAACCCAAAGTTATTTTTTATTTTTTTATGTAATTGATTTTTTTTTAAATTGTATTTAGATTAAATTCAATTTTTGTCTTTCATTACAATTTTATATATACTTTAAAACCTCCAACTGTTGGAGCAAATAATTAACCTGTAAAGTTATGTTTCAAAATAGCGTTTTGACGTGGAGCTAATCACTAACTCTAGTAATAATAAAACATTTTAACCATTATAGCCTAGATTATGTTATAGTATTTTTTTGTCCGTGATCATGTAACAGTAAATCTATAATTAGCGCTATTAGGTCTACAATATCTATTTTCAACACAAATTAGAAGTTGTTTTCAAAACCAGAACATAGACTTGATGCCTTTACTTCATTTCTGTAATTAAAATTGAAAGGCATCAATGTATCTCATTAATCCAATGAACATTTTATTAAGAGGATTAAAGTAATGTATTATTGTAAAATATGGTTTAATAAGGTAAACATACCAACAAGTATTGATAATTTGAGACTGAAATGTCATAGAAAAGCAAAAAATTATAACAGAAAAAATAACCTTAATATTTATTCATTGTGAATATAGCTACCAAGATTGTTTACTTAAATTAAATTACCTTGATTTCTGTCTGTCTACAATCTTCTTTATTATCTACTTAAATTACCGGTTTCAACTGTAACTTTTAAAATTAAAATAGTTGAGCAGAAGCTCTGGCTTACCTTTCAAATATTGCAAGTGTTTCTTTCAAATTAAGTTTTATGATTCCATTCGAGGATAAGGAATATTTTTGATATTTCGGTTTCTTGAAAGCATTTTTTAGTTGAGTATGATCGTTGATTATGAACACGACCTCTAGTTTTCTATACTGGTTTATTTCTTTACCTATGGTGTAACTAGTCTGTGTTGCTAACATAGGTTCTGGGCTTATGTTTGTACTTTAAAAGTGTATGTTCACTTGATAATAAGAATTTATCCATGTTCTCGAAACATCCTATTTTGTTTGATATACAAATAATTCTAAATGTCCTAATAAATAATATTGATAATATGAACCATCTTTCATATTACCCAGTAACTGTAAACACATATTTTAAAATTGAAATTTTCTTTATAGGAAGAAGAACAGAAGAGGTTACAGGCTAATAGAGAAAAAGAACAAGAGAAGGCTGAACGACTACATCATAAATGCCACTTGGAAGAATTAAGGTATTTATTTGACTAATACATATAACATTTGTCTAGTTTATTCCTGTTGATGAAGAGCTCTAATTAAACAATATCTTACATATACTTTTGTTTGTAAAACCAAAATTTCAAGGTTATTTATATTTTTAATCTCACTAGTTTGGAATATTAAAGTAAATAAAAATAAAATGTTGAAAAATAAATTCTATTTATGATCACTAATTTATTTAAATGAACAGCTTAAATCTGTAGTATGTACTACATTAAAATATTCTAAACTATAATATATTCATTAAAAGTGTAAGCATGGGACATCTTCCAACCAAAATAAATAATAAATATTAAGTTTAAATAAAGTACAAGTAATATTAATGTAGTAATAATATTCAGAATAAATATTAGAGATAAATAAAAAAAAGTGTAAAGTGTTCTAAAACAATGTAAAACATTGAAAGTTTAAATTTCGAAATGTGCGCGCCGATAAAGAATTAATAGACATGAATAAAGGAAGTTGAACCCTGGAGAAACTTCACATGAGTCAGCGAGCATTAGCTTTGCCAAGCAAGAATATCCCATGATGCCTTGCGAGAGCGTCTTTCCAACCAAGAAGAAAGCGTTGCTAAGCCAGTCTTTTTGGAACCACCTGGGGGAACAGTCGTGTTGACTTGACGGCTGGAGAGACTCAAATCAGCAACAAAATGGTGGACTTGTAGTAATTGTGAAATAGTTGCGATGAGGTGAGAGGGTTGATGGAATGTAAAGTGAATTGGACTGGCTTCACGTGAGTAAAGTGAAAAGAACAGAAAAACAATCATTATGAAATATCGGTGTTAAATTGAACTAAAATATAAAAACTTTCATTTGGACTGTTTTACATGTAATAATTCGTATTCACTCATGATTGAAATTTAGACTTTAAGTTATTAATTTGATGATACCAATGTCTTTGTTTCTTAATAACATAATAAAAGAGAAGATTTCTGTTTTAAATATGACTGGCTAAATAATTTGTGTCAACCTGTGCCATGCTATGCTAGTAACTGTAATTACGATTTGAGATTGCAATCCTGCCCTTAGGATAATTAAAAATGGTAAATTTAAATGTAGAGTTGTAAGAACGCAGACTTACAACTAGGTAAGTACTTAAAATATTGATTAAAAGCTCTTAAAGCACATAATAAACGTTATAAAATGGCGCCCGTTTGGTCCTCAATCCGAAATAGCAGTTGCAAAAGTAGCGTGGTACAGGTTTATACGCAATTCTAAAAATAAAACTAAAATAAATTCAAATAAAGGGAATATTGTAGAATATATTTAAAACATAATTGAGAATTTATAATAGATAATATTTAAGATGGAAACAGATGAAAATAACTTAGACGAATCCGGTTTAGGAGTTAGTTTTACCGAAGTTGAAAGCATGGCAGAGACAAATATCGTAGAAGAGGTTAAGTTGCCTAAAGATGAAAAATTAATATCATTAAATGATCTGGTAGGATTACTAACGAGCAATTTTAAACAATTAAGAGTAGAACTTAAAGATGATATGAAATTAAATAATGTAGAAATGAATGTAAAATCTGAAAGTAACTTTAAACAAATAAGAGACGATATGAAATTAAATAAATTGGATAGTGACAATAAATTTGAAAAGTCTGAAAATAATTTTAAGGAAATGAATGATAAATTTGACAATAAATTTGAAAAATCTGAAAATAATTTTAAAGAAATGAAGGTAGCTATGAATAATCAATCTGAGAAATGTGAGATTAATTTTAGACAATTAAAAGAAGAAATAAATTCAAATAAGGTAGAAATTATTGATAGGTTAGAAAACCTTGATAGTAAATGTGAACAAATGATGGTTGAGAGAGGAATAGGCTTTGAAAATTTAGGTAGGAAATTTGACACAGTAATTAATAAAGTTGACATAGACCTTAAGAATGAAATTAGTAATGAACAAGTTGTAGTAATAGACAATATCAATTGTAATTTATCCAAAGAAATTAACATTTTGAAACAAAACAGTAATTATGACGTTGAGCCTACACTAGGGTTAAAGAAAAATCTCAGTGATGTTAGTGTTTTAGTAGAAGATAGTGCATTGAAAACAGATATTGATGTGAATAAGTTAGGCTATGTTGAGATAAATAGCATAGACAATGTAATTGAGGTTAAGAAATTGGTAAACAATAATTTTAATAACATGGAAGTACAGGTAGATTTTAAAATAAAGAAACGATGTAGTTATATGATAATGGGTTATGAGGAAGTTTTTATTAAAAAGATTAGGAATGAATTTAGAATACAGGATCATGAAAATAAGTGTATCATTGAAAAAGAAAGTTTTAATAAAGATAAAATTAGGCTACAAGGGTGTTATGGGGAACTATATATAAAGACATTAGTTGATTCTACGGAAATATTTAAAGAAATTAGGAGTATAGAGGGGGTCAATTATGGAGAATATTCTAGAAAGTGGACTTATAGGTTACGGCAGGAATACAAGATGAAATTTAGTGTTAGCAAAGTTGTTAGACTAGGCCAGAACCATAAGAAAAAGTTAATGTCGGAAAAAGTGTTTAGATTGGGTGTAAACCATAAAAAGAAAAGAAATACTGATCAGGAAGACAGTAAAATTAAAAATAAAGTAATATAATGTAACAGACAGGACAGTAACGTAATTAATCATAAATGGATGTGCAGATGTAATAAATTTTAATGTGAATTTGAATTAAGTTGTTTTTAAATAAAAAGTAGAATCTAGATAGATTTCTAAATAAATAATATATGACCTGAGATAAATAGACTAAATTATGATAATAAAATGTTATATTAACTAAAACGAGGACAGTTTAGGCTAAATTAGGAGGAGCAACCTAGAGTAAATATTCACCAACCCAATGGAAGGTGCATCCTGAAGGACATATTTACCAAATTCATAAATTAAATAATTTTAAAATGTACGATGTTTTGAGGGGGTGATTAATATGAATGGGTTGAAATAAAATTAGAAATGAAACAAAAAAGAAACTTCGGAAAACAGTGTCACAGGGATTTGTTGAACGGAAGTCATTGTGGGGTTCTTACTGAACCAAGTAGGTACTGAATATTCAAACTCACTTTGACCAAAGGGAGATGAATTCTGTAGTGACATAAGTGTTTATTAGTATGATCAGAAGGACATAGAAATGGTAGAGAATGGTTCAGGTGGTTAAATATTAGATATTGATGGATAAAATTAACACAAAATTTTAAAATTTCAACTAAAATAAATTAAAATAATAATAAATGGTGATATGTTTAAATGTAAAACACAATTAAGATTAATATTGATTATAAGCCTAAAAACCCGTTTAGGCCAGTTTTAGAAATTAATATTTGTAAAGAAACAAATATGAAACTTGAATAGAGAAAAAATTGAATTAACGATAGAGCCTAAAAACCCGTTTAGGCCAGTTTTAGAAATTAATATTTGTAAAGAAACAAATATGAAACTTGAATAAATAAAATTTAATTTAAAGATAGGCTTAAAACCCATTTAGACCAGTGTTGGAAATTGATATTTGTACACAAACAAATACGAAACTTAAATAAGTATAATATAATTTAACGTTAGAGCCTTAAAACCCGTTTAGGCCAAACTTAGAATTAGTATTTGAGGAAAGAACAAATACGCAAATTTAAATAAATGAAACATGATTTATAAAGTATATACTTTAGAAAATCAGTAAATTTTAGAATTTCGATATCTATATTTTAACTTAACTTATAAATATTCAATAACAAATAAACCTTTTAGCGATAGAATCAGAAGAAACTTTAAATTGATGATTAGATGATACATAACTTCAGGATAAAAATTTTTAAATTAAACCAAGTTGAAAGGTGGATAGAAGCCAAGACTACTCCAAATAAAAATAAGATTTATATAAAAATAACATAATTGAGAATTTATAATTAATACAATTTAAGATGGAAACAGATGAAAATAATTTAGACGAATCCGGTTTAGGAGTTAGCTTTACTGAGTCTGAAAGCATGGCAGAGACAAATATCTTAGAACAGGTTAAGTCACCTAAAGAAGAGAATGTAATATCATTAAATTATCTGGTAGGATTACTAACGAGTATGAATGATAAATCTGAAAATAATTTTAAAGAAATGAAGGTAGATAGTGATAATAATTTTAAACAAATAAGAGACGATATGAAATTAAATAAATTAGATAGTGACAATAAATTTGAAAAATTTGAAAATAATTTTAAAGAAATGAAGGTAGCTATGAATAATCAATCTGAGAAATGCGAGGTTAATTTTAGACAATTAAAAGAAGAAATAAATTCAAATAAGGTTGAAATAAATGATAGATTAGAAAACTTTGATAGTAAACTTGAACAAATGAAGGAAGAGAACAAATTAGTTTTAGAAACAATTAACAATAAGTTTGACACACAAAATACCAAACTAGAAAAAGATAAATTAGAATTTAGAGAGGAATTTAATGGTAAATTTGATACTTTGTTAAAAGACAGCATAGATTTTAAGAATAACGTAGAAAAACAAAATTTAAATTTGAAATTAGAAACTAAGACAGAAATAGATAATTTTAAAACTGAAACTCTTAATATTATAGCTAAATCTGATGAAGAAATTAGGGCTGTTATTGATAACTTTTCACTAGGACAGATAGATAAACAATTAACCTTTGAATCCAAAATAGGAAGTGACATTAAAAATAATTTTGAAACTTTAGAAAATAAACTAGTTGTTAAATGTAATGAACAGGATCTAGCCATTAATAATATAGATTGTAAATTATCAAAAGAATTGCAAAATTTAAAACAAAATGGTAATTATGGCGTTAAGCCTACACTATGGCTAAATGAGAAATTCAATGATGTGTTAATTTCAGAGTTTTTTAATGAAACAAAAGGGCCTCACCCGAAAACATTTTTAGAATCACTTAAGGTTTTGGAAGATATAAGAGAAAATAATTGGGATATTATGGTGTGTTATATGAAAAAATTTTTAAAGGAAGAAGCCTACACTTGGTTTGAGGCACACAAAGATGAATGGTCAAACTATGATCAGTTCAAAAATGCTTTTCTGGATAGATTCTGGTCCCAAGAAAAACAGGAAAGTTTTAGAAGCAAACTAATGTTAGGTCCAATGTATAGGGGCCCAATCAAAGAAATACACAATTATATCATTAAATCTTTTCACAAAACACAGTATTTAGATCCACCTATGCCAATAAATTCATTTATTAAACACATAGTAAAACATGTACCAGAAGGTCTGAAATTAGTACTTCTTGCAGCTAGACCAACTGACCTTAATAATTTAGAAAAAATAGTAATGGACTGGCAGGAAAGCCAATCCATAATTAATAATGATTTTAATAGACATGCTAATGTAATAGAAAATAGGGGTCATTATATAGACTATAGAAATAGGCCAAACATGGGTAATGCACAATTACCAAATAGAAAATTTCAAAACCAAAATAGTATGAACTACCATAGTACAAACCAAAATAGACCAAGTAGTAATAATTTTAGAAGTGACAATAATAATTTTAGAGGACACAACAATAATTTTAGAGGAAACAATAGTAATTTCAGAGGTAACAATTTTAGGGGTAACAATAATGGTAATTTTAGGGGAAATAATAATAATGGACCACCACCACCAGTAAATAGGGGCTCTGAGAATAGAAATGTCAATGGAAATAGTAATAATAGGGGAAATGGAACCAGGCAGGAATAGATATGGCCGGATTACTGCCACAAGACATAAATAGGCCTAAAAATGAAAGTGAGGTTAAGAGTTTTTCACTAATAGCAAAAAAGTCACAACATGATGAACTTATGATTTTAAATAATGAGGAATTAATTAAGGAAGATAATTATAATGACATTAACACTAGCAATATAAAAGGGGAAATTATTGAAATTAAAATTAAAATAGGTCAAGGTGAATATAGTTGTTTAGTAGATACAGGATCTGAGATTACTGTCATTAATGAAAGTACATACTTAAACATAAATAAAACTTTAAATAATTCTATAATGGAACTTCCTGTATCAAATTTAATTGTAATGGGTGTGACTGGTACTAGAAGTAAAACAATTACGAAGCAAATTTGCATAGAAACTAAGTTTAGCGATGAAATAATTCCAATTAACTTTTTAGTGGTAAATGGTTTAAACATAAATATAATATTAGGTTGTGACTTTTTAAGAAAACATGAAGTAAAAATAGACTTCAAACGAGAAATCATTTGTTTTGAAATAAATAATAAACTCATAACAACAAAATTTTACAACAAGTTCAACGACAACAGGTTAGGTGCGTTGAGGTTATGTGATACAGGTTTAATATTTAATGAGTTAGAAAACTTAAATGGTTATGTCATTCCTACACAGGAAGTGCTATTTATGCATTACAGTAAGATTTTTTATGAAAATGATAACAAATTTAGTGATAAAGACCAGGATTGGTGTAATAATATAAATGATGTTTTAATGAACACTAACCTTACAATTGACAATGAAAAACAACAATTAAAATCTTTACTAGATAAATATAAATCAATATTTTCAGATAAACCAGGTAAAATAAGAAACTTTAACGCAAAATTAAATATAAACAATAAAGAGAAATTCATAAATAGGTCATATGCTATTCCACACTCCAAGAAAGATTTGGTAAATAAAGAAATAGAAAAGTTAATAGCCTTAGATATTATAGAGAACTCAGATAGTCCATACTCAAATCCTTTAGTGTGTGTAATCAAAAAAGATGGTTCAGTGAGGTTATGTCTAGATGCTAGGCAAGTAAATAAAGTAATTATAACAGACAGGGAGGCGCCTGAACACATTGATGACATTTTACAGCGATTTGAGGGGGTTAAATACATAAGCACCATCGATTTGGTATCAGGGTTTTGGCAAATAGCGTTAGAGGAAAATTCGAGAAAATATGTAGCGTTTAACTTTAATGGAAGGAATTTGCAATTTAAGAGGTTACCTTTTGGACTAAATGTTAGCACATCTATATTTAAAAAAGGCCTAACACAAGTTTTGGGTCCTGAAGTGACAGAATTTGCAGTTGTATATGTTGATGATATCTGCATAGCTTCTAAATCATTTAAAGAACATTTAATGCACCTAGATAAAATATTTGATAGACTAAAAAGATTCAACGTTACTTTAAAATTAAACAAATCAAACTTGTGTAAAAATAAAATAAAATTTTTAGGTTATGTCATATCTGATTCAGGAATAATGCCAGATGAGGAGAAAGTAAAAGTAATACAAAATTTTCCTATTCCTAAGAACTTGAAACAATTACAAAGCTTTCTTGGACTTTGTAATTATTATAGAAAATTTAGAAATAATTATGCACAATTAACCTCAAATTTTAAACATCTGTTGGCAAGTAAAACTATAAATAATAAGAAAGCATGGGATTGGCAAGTAAATGACACACATACATTTAATGAAATTAAAGAAAAGTTTTTGGAAAATATAATATTACGTCATCCAGACTTTAATAAACCTTTTTATCTAAATACCGACGCCTCTGATGTAGCTCTTGGTGTAGTTCTATATCAAATTGATAGTTTAGGTGATCATTTAGTAATTGCATTTGCTAGTAGAAGCTTGCAGGATTTCGAAAGGAAATATACAATAACAGAAAAAGAACTAATGAGTATTATATTTGGATGTAAAAAATTTAGAAACTACATTTTAGGCAACGAAACGATAATAAGGTCAGATCATAAAGCTTTAATTTTTCTTAAAAACTGTAAACTCACAAATGGTAGACTTTTAAGATGGATGCTGTACTTACAGGAATATAATATTAAGATTGAATATTGTCCTGGAAAAGAAAATGTTGTAGCTGATGTTATCTCTAGAATTAATGAAACTGAAACTTTGAATAATAATGACAAGAATGTAATTAAAATTTATAAAACAAAACTTGAAATACAAAATTTAGATAGAGATAAAAAATTGAGAAATTTATTTAAGGACATAATAATAAAGCAAAATTTAGACCCTAACTGTAAAAATATAATGGATATGATTAATTTGAATGATGAGAAAAGTGAGGAATTAAAAGAACACTATACTATTTATAAAGATATATTATTTTACAAAAAGAATGATACATTTAAATATAGGCTATATGTGCCTGAATCAATTATATACTTAATTATTGATGACTATCACTCAAGATATGGACATATAGGAAGCAATAAATGTTATAAATTCCTAAAACAAATATTTTTTGCTCCAAAATTTGAAAATAAAATAAAACAAAGAATTAGATCTTGTATAATATGCCAGAAAAGTAAGGTTAGGACTCAACAGCAACAGGGTTTAATGCAGTGTAATGTGCCAAATGAACCTTTAGAACTTGTAGCAGTAGACTTATTCGGAGAATTGCCGACTAGCAAGGGAGGTGTCAAGTACATATTTGTAATGTCAGATATTTTTTCAAAATATATAAAACTATATAGTATCAAGAAAGCCTCGGCTAAAATTTTAAGCGAAAAAATTATAAAAAATTACATAAAGGAAGTAGGTAAACCAAAAATGATTTTAAGTGACCATGGTAGTCAGTTCACATCACAACTATTCTATGAAACGTTAGGTTGGGAAGGCATACATTTAAGAAATACATCTGTTTACCATCCACAGAGCAATCCTAGTGAAAGATGTATGAGAGAACTAGGTAGAATGTTTCGCACCTATGTACATGACAACCATAAACAATGGGCAGAGTATGTACCGTTCATAGAAAAGTGTTTGAATTATTCCATACATGACTCTACAAATTGCATTCCTTATGAAATAATGTTTAAGAAAAAGTGTCCTAACTTCTATGAAAACTTAATTACATACCCAGAAAAAGTAAAAATAGATTTTGATGAGAAAATAATAATTGCTAAAAATAATTTAAAAAATAAAGCTGAGGCTAGGGCCAAATTACATGACAAAAATGTTAAACCAATTAAATACGAAATTAATGATTTAGTCTTGGTAAAGAACCACTACCTGTCTTCTTGTTTAAAAAGTGAAATTAAAAAATTCTTTCTATTATATAGGGGACCATATAAAGTGTTAGACATTAAAAAAGAAAATGCATATGTGTTAGGCGAGGTAGATTCGGGTGACAAGGTTGGCACATATAATGTAGTTGAATTAAAGAAATTTTATCCATCAATGAACAGTTAGGTAGTGTAGGGTGAACCAAAGGGAACTTCGGAAAACAGTGTCACAGGGGTTCATTAACCTAAGGTCATTGTGGGGTTCTTACTGAACCAAGTAGGTATTGAATATTCAAACTCATTTTGACCAAAGGGAGATGAATTCTGTAGTGACATAAGTGTTTATTAGTATGATCAGAATGACATAGAAATGGTAGAGAATGGTTCAAGTGGTTAAATATTAGATATTGATGGATAGAATTAAAACAAAATAATAAAATTTCAACTAAAATAAATTAAAATAATAATAAATGGTAATATGTTTAAATGTAAAACACAATTAAGATTAATATTGATTATAAGCCTTAAAACCCGTTTAGGCCAGTTTTAGAAATTAATATTTGTAAAGAAACAAATATGAAACTTGAATAAATAAAATTTAATTTGAAGATAGGTTTAAAACCCATTTAGGCCAGTGTTGGAAATTGATATTTGTACACAAACAAATACGAAACTTAATTAAGTATAATATAATTTAACGATTAGAGCCTTAAAACCCGTTTAGGCCAAACTTAGAATTAGTATTTGAGGAAAGAACAAATACGCAAATTTAAATAAATGAAACATGATTTATAAAGTATATACTTTAGAAAATCGATAAATTTTAGAATTTCAATATCTATATTTTAACTTAACTCATAAATTTTCAATAACAAATAAACCTTTTAGCGATAGAATCAGAAGAAACTTTAAACTGATGATTAGATGATATATAACTTCAGAATAAAAAATTTTTTTTAAATTAAACCGAGTTGAAAAGTGGATAGAAGCCAAGACTACTCCAAATAAAAATAAGATTTATATAATAATAAACATAATTTACATCTGACATGTATTAAGATATGATTAATGAAAACACCAGGATGATGTTGAATGATGAAGAATGACTGGGTGTGTGAGCATTAATTATGCTAAAACCAATTATAGGTTATGTACGTAATTTTAAGTGTAAAACGTAACGATAGAATAGGTTAGGTTAATAATAGCAAACGTACAGGTTAGGTTGATAATTTTTTTATATACATTAGATAAATAAGAAGTAATAAATAAATGATAATGATTAAGATACTTGATTTGATTCTTAATAATAATAATGTAGATAAAGTTCAGCAGAAGAACTTAAGTGAACAATGGTAAAGTCATAGATAGAACTTTAAACACTTTATAATAATAATACAGGATTTACAAATGGCTAAAAAATAATAATAAATAATTCAGTGGTAATTATATTTTAAATAAAATGAGATGTTTTTGATGAAACTTTGATGAATATTAATAAATAGATGATGTAGAGTTTTAAGGAAAGTGAATAATAAATAATTTTTTGAGGAGATGCTGAGATGATGTTAATGAAACTTTTAGTAAGGAGGATGATTTCAGGAAAATAATAAGTAGTTTGGTTTGTGATTTAGTATTTGGTAATTGGAAATGTTAATAAATAATAATATGTAGTTTTTTTTTAATAAATCAGTAAGAGTAATGAGGTTTTTGAGGGGGTCAGTTGATGATGTTCTGCGATAAGGTTCGACGATAAATAATAGACTAGGGGTTCCAATGTGACGCTAGATCTTTCAATGGTGTTGTACGAGTGTTTTCTACGATTTTGCTGCGATGATATATTTGATTAGGGGTTCCAAAATGGACGCTAATCCTTGATGGTAATTTTTAGAGATTCCAAAGGGAATACTCTCATTCTACGAGGTTGATGATTTTTTTATAAGACAAGAGAGTCTTATTGGTGAACTGATTTATTAAAATTTTTTTTCTTTAAAATGAAAGTAGGCAATGTACCAAATAACTGTTAGAGATGAAGTAGAGATAGATTCCTGAAATCCTAGGTAAATAATAATAATAAAATGATTTGATTAAGAGATAAAAATGATAGGGAAATATGAATTCTCAATTATGAATTTGAGGGATGGGTTTTTTGATTGGAAAAGAAATCTTCTTTTTAGCCATAAAATAAATATGTTTGTATGTTTTAAAAATTTCTTATAATGTGATATGTTTCAATAATTTGTTAACATGTAATAATAATAATGAATATAGATGATTTTGATTTTAAAAGATGTAATAATAATAAAGATAGATGAATTTGATTTTGAAGATGCAATGTTTGTAATGAATAAAGATGACTTAGTAATCATGAAAGAGTTAATAATAAAAAATTGTAATGATGAAGAAGTGAATCATAAAAGGTGATGATTTGAAATAATAATAATTGATTTTGTCAATGAACATGTTTAATGATGTATTTTGAAATAATGCTGATATGTGATGTTGAGTTTATGATATGAAAATTTTCCAAAATTTGTTTGTCTATGATTTGATGATTATTTGTTGTTCACATGTACTATGTTATACAATCTTCTGCTGTTGTAAAATAATAATGAATTAACAATGATGCTACGTTATGCACATTTGATTATGTTTTGATGATGAATTATATGATGTCAAATTTGTGCTTTTAAATATCATTTGCATTATGATATGATTTGAAAATTATCTACTTGTTCACATTTTATATGTTTTAATATTGTCTGTTATGACTATTTTACAAATTGAAAATGATTTTATACTGTATACTTTGTAATATGATGTGTTACTTGATTCATTTAAAAGATTCATATTGGTTATGTCATGAATAATATACTTTGTATCACTTTCTGTAATCGAGCAGTATATTTTATGTAGTAAATTGCTAAAAAATTACTCTGTGATGAGCATTCTGTAATTGATTTTGTTTGACTTTTGATTTCTGTATTTTGATGTGTCATGAACAATATTATGTTTTGTTAAAAACATGTTGAGAAATAATTGATGATGTTATAACTTTTTGATATTTTTGGCTGTTAAAATTGTTAAATAATAAATTTAAATTTCTTCAAAATTGTATTAGAACTAATCTTGTTCTCCGTAAAAGGTGGCAAGGGGTTGGAATGTCCCAGCTTCCATGTTTTTTTTCTTCGAGATTCTTATTTCTGCGTAATGAGAATCTCGAAGGAGGGGGTTTCTGTAAGCATGGGACATCTTCCAACCAAAATAAATAATAAATATTAAGTTTAAATAAAGTACAAGTAATATTAATGTAGTAATAATATTCAGAATAAATATTAGAGATAAATAAAAAAAAGTGTAAAGTGTTCTAAAACAATGTAAAACATTGAAAGTTTAAATTTCGAAATGTGCGCGCCGATAAAGAATTAATAGACATGAATAAAGGAAGTTGAACCCTGGAGAAACTTCACATGAGTCAGCGAGCATTAGCTTTGCCAAGCAAGAATATCCCATGATGCCTTGCGAGAGCGTCTTTCCAACCAAGAAGAAAGCGTTGCTAAGCCAGTCTTTTTGGAACCACCTGGGGGAACAGTCGTGTTGACTTGACGGCTGGAGAGACTCAAATCAGCAACAAAATGGTGGACTTGTAGTAATTGTGAAATAGTTGCGATGAGGTGAGAGGGTTGATGGAATGTAAAGTGAATTGGACTGGCTTCACGTGAGTAAAGTGAAAAGAACAGAAAAACAATCATTATGAAATATCGGTGTTAAATTGAACTAAAATATAAAAACTTTCATTTGGACTGTTTTACATGTAATAATTCGTATTCACTCATGATTGAAATTTAGACTTTAAGTTATTAATTTGATGATACCAATGTCTTTGTTTCTTAATAACATAATAAAAGAGAAGATTTCTGTTTTAAATATGACTGGCTAAATAATTTGTGTCAACCTGTGCCATGCTATGCTAGTAACTGTAATTACGATTTGAGATTGCAATCCTGCCCTTAGGATAATTAAAAATGGTAAATTTAAATGTAGAGTTGTAAGAACGCAGACTTACAACTAGGTAAGTACTTAAAATATTGATTAAAAGCTCTTAAAGCACATAATAAACGTTATAAAAGTGAGATCATTATTAAATAGTAATTATCTTATTTGGAGTTGTATGAACTAAAAATTTTACTGCTAACTGATTTTGAGTTGAATCAACATTTTTTAAACTGAACCCAACACCAATTTAATAAAACCAAGAGACTTGAACTGATCTTCAGTTTACAAAGTTAAAACCAAACTTAATCAAATCTATCTGAAGATGAACTGAATCAAATTTAAATTGGTGTTATTATTTAAAATGTAGCATTGTTATTTTAGTATTAAATTTTAATTATATTTAAAATGTCAATTGTAAATAAGCATGATTGTAAATTAGTGTGAATATAAATTTATAAATTCTATTTTGTTGTAAATATAGACTATATCCTATCTGTTATCATTAATTTACAACATATAGTAAATCATGTTAAACATTGACACTTGGTTATGAATACCAGCTAATACCTATAAAAAATATAAAAATTGTTTTGTTTGATATCTGAAGTAAATAATTAAACTAGGTCTTTCCCATTTCCCTTTAGATTTGTGGATGATTATCATAAGGTGTACGCTAACAGATATGCAAAATTCTAAGAGTAATTCGTAGGTTTAGTAGTGCAAATATTACGGAACCTCAAAGGAACATGCTTTCTCGATATAATAAGTGTATTACA
The DNA here is from genome assembly GCA_963513935.1 of Aphrophora alni. NCBI lineage: Eukaryota > Metazoa > Arthropoda > Insecta > Hemiptera > Aphrophoridae > Aphrophora > Aphrophora alni. The sequence goes on along the minus strand of OY740769.1, from coordinate 137,699,757 downwards.
TTTCTGCCTAGTTCTGGAGATTTTCTGAACTGATTTTTATAAAATGTGCAGACCTTTGGACTTTTATGATATAATAACCTAAATATGTAGCATATATGTTACTGCTTTGTGTGGAATCCACTGAAACGATTTACATGAAATTTGTCCTAAATGACAGAGATAATACCATATGTAAGGCATAAAATCCATTATTGTAAAAAGTTTATGTGGCCGACAAAGCTTGATATAGCTTAAATTCTTTCAAAATGCTCGTATAAATTTTATACACACAGTATGTAGGCAAAACAAATATTTATACCAGTAATCCTGGGAATATTCAGCTGGAAATCATAATCATAATTTATTTACTTTCAAAATAATACTCAAGTTGGCCACACAATAAATGAATTGTAGTATTTAAAACTTAATCTATTTATTACAATTGGAAATCTAGCTCACCGGATATGCTTATAAATAACTTTTAATATGTTACTCACCGCCAGCAATCCTTTTTTTGAAGTTTTTCCTTCAGTACATATATATTACCACTACACCTTGTTTCGGACTTTTTACGTCCATCGTCGGGTGGTCAAAACACAATTAAAAACATTTAACACAATTTGTAAAAACACAACACAAACAACACACACGCACAAATGAAGTCTAACATGTCTCTGGGCTGACATTAAATTGTACAAGCCTTGTAAAATGACCAAAGCCTTTTTACCTAGTTTTAAAGCACTAATGTCGGGGAGTGCAAACAAAACAAAGTTATATAGGCTTAAAATTTTTAAAAGAAAAATATTGCTAACATTAAATAGATAAAAGCTGATGTAATGGCCCTTGATATAATTTTTAATTTAATATTCAATACAATAATAAATAAGAAATTTGTACTGGAATCATATGTTAGGGGTTGGGAAGAGTGTAAGCAATGTAGTCTGGAAATTTAAAAAATCCATTCAGTGAGCCATTCATTTGTAGTCAAGTAGGAGAAATGAATGGTGCAAAATATGTTTTAATATGAAAACTAATCTTATTAATAATTTTGGATTTTTATAGGGCCAAAGAAGCTGAAAAGTTGAAAAAGAATAAAAATTGCAAGTTCAACAAATTGGTTGCAGTTAATGCTGCTAAATTAAAACATGGTGTAAGTATATTGTTTTATAATATTTTCATTTCAATTAAACAAATTATGTATGGTTCAAAGCAGTCACCAACAAAAGCAATGTTAATGATTGTATAAAACAATTTGAAAAAAATATAAATATTTTAGAGTGCACAATTGACATAAATCTTCAGCAGTGATTGTCACTACATATGCGCCTGTGAGTTGAATATTAAGAAATTCTTGACCACAATCATCTAAAACAAAAGTTTTTGAAATAAGATACTATTAAATAATATTTAGTTTTAAGTTTTTTAATGAAATTTCAGAAAATTGTGTTGCAGTGTAAACTCCAGTTTTGTTCTACTAAATTAAATATAATTAAAGTTACTGCTTTAAAAAATTAATGGAAAAATAATTGATTGAAAAGAAAAAGTTATGACAAGTTGAAAATGAGTAAATTTTTGAAGTCAAGAATAAAGCTATTTTACCCCCAAATTTCATAGACATCCATTTCAAATTCAAAAGGGATTGGAAACAGTTGAACAAGTAGATCATAAGGTATAGATTATAACTGAAACTAAACTGTAGTCTTTTCCGTGCCCAGTATGTAAATGAAAATGGGTGATTTTTTGCTCACCTTGTGTTCTTCTGGTATGCTAGTTCTATCATTTTACCAAAGTTTTCATGCAGTCTTTATTGAGTCCTTATCAAATTAAGCCTATCTATACATTTCAATTTATATAAGCAGTCTTTTTTTATTGAAACTTGTTATTAGAATGAATATGTTTGTAAAGCAGTGTTTTTATTAAAACTTTATATTAGATAAATATATTTTTTAAACATATAATATATCCATCATCTATTAATTAATTATTTTCAAGAAAGCTCAAATTTCATTAATCTTCCTGGTAGACAAAGTTTGCCTCTCCTTTTTGGTTTTCTTAGTGAAGGAGTATGACCCTACACTATCGACTGTTGTTTTATCTCAGCATTTCCTAAGACATCTAAGGAAATTGCCAATCGCAATTTTATTGAACAATTCTTTTCCCTCCACGTTGTAAGGTGAAAGAAAGTCTAAGGCAGAGCCCATCTGTTGTATTTTGAGATTATCAGAAACAAAATTTCTGTACCAACTGAGCACAGAACTTCCAGGAGCCTAATTGTTCTGTAACTACTTTATACAAAAAAATGTGAGTAATTTATGGGACTTGTTCAGCCAATTTTCATGGACTTTTTTAATCAATTTTCTAAACGAGTTCATTACTGACTACAGATGACCGGCTAGGGACTCGGCTGGAGCTTGAGTTTCAGATAACAGCCCTAAAATTATCGAGCCGGATTCTACAAGCTCAGCACAGTTTGCTAGGCAGATCTTGCACCTACAAGCCTGGGTTGGTTTTAGGACAAAACCTAAACTGAGTTATAATACTGCAACGAAAGCATGGTATAACATGAACTGATGAAATGAATAAATAAAAACGTCTTAATTGATATCGTATATGATATGTAATTTATCATTAGTCACAATTCTCATGAGATAAAAACAAGTTTTTATTAAAGTGTATAGATCAGAGGAAGTTACCAGGAGAAAAGAAGTATACTGGCTTAATGGTGGCTCCACTTGTCCACTTCAAATATGATGGCTGAAGATGTATTAAATAATATTAAGATGTATTACTGAAGACATACATCGTGTTCCCATTTTAATAGTTTTATTTAAACAATAGTCAAATAAGGAAAATCCAATTTCAAATTTACAACAAAAAAAGAAAAATTGAATTATTTATGTTAAATCTTAAGAAATTTTATAATTCATGTTGTTGATAATGCAGTACATGTGATTAATACTGTAAAATTGATTACAGTGGGCCTACATTAACGAAAGCATATCACATAGCAACACGATTGAATTCAAATAATCCACCAATAAGAGGATTTTTATTATTCAACATTTTATAGAGTTTTAAATAATAGACAATTTTAAACTACTGTTAGAAGGTACACAATGAAAAAGAAAAAGGTGTATCATTCAGGAACTGAATATCTCAGAAAGCAGCAATCGTGAGGAAAAGATAATAATTATAGATAAGAAATAGACATTACTAATTCTACAGAAGGAATACAAACACTAGGCAGAAGCCGTGTGTTAAATACATAAAATTAAGCTTTTGTTAACAATCCTACCCATCTGGTTTAATACCAACACAGATAATATACTAAACTACATGATAATAATATGGTGGTAGGAAAACTAATTGTCCTTAAATATGATTGTTGTATTTCTATATTATTTATCTTATTGCCACAAAATACTGCAATTTAGTCGCATTTAAATTTCTCATTCATATAAATAATATAAACAAAGTAAAAAAGAAATAATACATTTTTAATGGTGAATACGAGAAAGAGCTGGGTGTCCCAAGTCGAAAATAGTAGTTTTTGGAATGATGTCTGTCCCTTATCTTCCCACAGTTTTTGAGGGTAGTTCCATTTTAACTGGCGATAATTTTAGCCTTTGTAAAAACAAAAGATTATACACATTTACGCAGAGATTTTTATAAAGTGTAAGACTTCAAATAACTTATTATTTATTTTTTGGATATAAAATAAAGAAGAAGAGTATCGGCGATGTTATCTAATGATATTTCCTGGTGGGTGGATGTTTGCTGATTCCATATACACTCTGAGACTGGATTAGAGATTTGTCACTGCCGTCTCCATTTTGCACAGCGATTACGGCTAAATTATCAAAGATTTTCATAACACAGATTATTAACTTTAAATTATTACAAATTTTATATTAGTAATTCTATCCTTTTGAAGGTACAAACAATAAACCTTTATTGGAAAATATACACGTGGGTTCTCATTACGTTTTCATTGTGCGATTAATCCATTGTTATTAAATGATTCCATGTCAATTTTGATTTAATTTTTTTTTTTAAAGTTAGTGTTATTCAGTCTATTTAAGTTATTTATTATTTATTGCAATAATAGCGCTCTCTGCCTGTACTGGGGTCCAGTTAGCTCAATTTGAAAAAAGTAAACTCTTTATATTTATATCGACAGCTTTGTATTTAGTATTGACTGTCCATTGTTATGATATATTGAAATGGAAGTTTTTAGATTTTGATTTAGTCGAGAGTTGTTTACTTCTCTAAATCATGCCTCACTAAACAAATAATAACCCGATTTTTGTAGTAAGGATTAAATGGCAAGATGGCTTCTACTTTACAACATCATTCATATTTGAGAAAGAGGTGTAACCAAGTGATTAGCTTTTCCTTCACAATTTAGGCTGTACACTAAACAGATGATAACATGATTGTAGCAGTAAGGGTTAAATGGCAAGATGGCTTTTACTTGACAACATCAATTTTGAAGGGGTGTAACAAAGTGATTAGTTTTTCCTTCACAATTTAGGCTGTACACTGAAAACAATATTTTTTGACCAAATATATCTTTTTTTCTTTTTTTTTATTTGAAAACATTTTTGCAGCTATAAATTTGTTCTAAAATTAGTGGTGAAAGTCCATTGAATGTAAAAATAAACTTTACCTGTATGCCTTGTTCTTCAAACAACAATGCAGGTATGTTTCCGATACATTGAAACTCAAAATGTTTTAAAATAAACATTTATATTTTGATCAAAATAATACTAAACTAGTAACTCAGGTGATTTGAGTGTCTTTTGAGTGAATCGAGGCTTTCATTGACCTTGGCCAGCCGGAATAATTGTGCTGTAGGCCTATATAGAAATGGTACCAAACTTCAGTTTCTGATCTCACACACAATGTTTAATATTTAAGGGGAGAGATAACTACTATACAGAAATTAGTAAGCCAAGTGCAAGAACCGATATTTTGACCATAACTTAGGTCTTTTTTTTAACTCAATGTTTGGTAGCTACCATAATTAAAAATTTTAAATTACTAGTGATTTTGATTTAATTTTTCTCAAATGTAGCCTTCAAGAACCCAAACAAAAAGGTTTGATTCCTATTTCTCCAAAACTCTTAGTTCATAAGTTTTCGGTAAGAAACAACAAAATCGGCTATGAGGTTTTTAAAAAGTACAATTTTTTTAAAATTGGTTCTACAGATCTTGATAAAATTTAACCCTATGAGGTCATTAAAATTCCTAAACTGGTAGGCCTTTTTTGCTCCTTTAAGTGCTTTGTGAAGATTAATGGCCCAATTTCGTGTGCAAAATCTCAATGAAAAAGGGGGAAAAAAAAGAAGAAGATATATATGGTTTAGGAATAATTACCAAAAAAAGGAACCTAGACCACCATTAAATACTTGATTTTAATCAAATACTATTTTTGCTGAGGACACGTTTACGACAAAGTCTAAGCAAGATTAAACCCTATTTAATATCTAAATATTTTGTCAATGGTTTATTTAAAACTTTTACTGACATTTTGGGTGTTGTTTTTTTTTTTTTTGTTTTGTGGAGCAGTGAGTGAGTTTTTCACAGTTTGTTAATACAATTCACTACTACTACCAAACACTATTGATTGCTAAGGTTTTGTTCATGGTAAAAGTACATATTGATAAAATGATAATGTAAAAGCAATATAATTTATATTCATAAAGTTTGTGAAATAAAACTACATAAACACTTTAAAATGTAAATTTTGCAATATATAATGTGATTCAAATAGTATAGAACATCGATTCTGTTCTAATATAAATTGTGGTATATACTTATTAAGAATAAAAATGAGTATAATAAATAAAAACATTTTTGAAAGAACTACTTCCTGTGTAGATAGGAAAATGAAGAGAGAAAGGAGTAACTTTGTTTACACCTTTTATCTTACTTACTTCTTACTACGTGCGTCCAGCCTCGGCGCCGATTGCATGTTGTCTTCTATACAGATGGGCAGCATGTTGCACAAGTTTCGTGTAAGTGAGATGGATGACATAAGATCCCGTGTCGCAGTGCCAACCTGAAGATGTCTCAGCATTTCCTCTCTGACTGCTCCATCACCATGGGTACACTCAAGGACCACATGCTCCAGACTCTAGCTCCTCTGTCCACATCTAGTGTACAGAGATGAGTCCATCATACCGATCCGGTACAGGTATTCCTCGGTGATGATGTGTCCAGTTCTGGATCGGGGGGTGAAAGTTTGGGTCTGCCTATTGTGGTTCCTGTATTGTTCCTGCCTATTGTGGTTCCTGATCTCCAAATCGTTTGGCCATTTCAGCAGTTTGAACAGTCCTCTGCCGGTTGTATCATTCTTCCACATGTCGATCCATTTCAGTTTGAGAGAGCGTTTCGCTTCCTGAATGCTAGTACAGTAGACTCTCATAAATTCGGATCACGAAAATCCGGACCGTACGGTAAAATTATTTAAATAACAATTTGCCTCTTTAGCCCCTTCAGTTTTCACATGATCTTCCGCATTGCATGAATGACGCATTTTGTAATGATTCACGCACGAGCAGTGGAAGTTTCATCATTTGTATATATATACAAATTTACTTTATTATGTTTAAAACCGTACTCTAACTTTACACTGATAATCATTTCATTTTGTTCTATTCAAAAATCATCCTTCTGCTTCCATACTATCCATGTTTAGTAATATATATATATATATATATATAAATGGCTTGCTTTCAGGAGCGGATGTAATTTGAGCTTCTTTCCAATATCATATTAGGCTGTTATACAACTACAAACAAAAAGTTGTATTAAAGCCACTGAAAAATTATAACAATTTGATAGAAATGATAGAAAATTTACTAAAATATAAAATATTGTACTTACTTCTTTTTTATAACTGTTTTACTAATTCTAGATTAAAACTGAAACAAACATGGTTTCATATGCAATGACACCAGATAGGGATGAAAGACCAATTTTAGCCCCTAAACGGGCAGATGATTATGGGATTGATGATGCTCAAACTGATGATTCAAGTGATGACGAAAAAAAGCCAAAGAAGAGAATTCCATCATGGGCAGAAGGTATAGTTTTGCAATTCATTTACAAAATGGTTAATGGCTGTTTAATTTAAATAAAATATTCTCTTATCCATACAATATATCTTATCTAAACATAATAGGCTATGTGCCTTAAACTTTAACCTAATTAATTTTTTTTTAAATTTGGATTTAAACTATAAAACTTGAAATGTATAAAAAATTGGATGATTTTTTAATTTTACTATCACATAACAAAAATTCAAGATAGCAAAAACTATAAAAACTTGTGACATTGTCACAAACAAATTGTAATGAATACAAAATAAATATAAATACACTTTCTACTTCTAAGAATTTAAAATAGAACTATTAAGTTTCAATTTTTTAAATCCTTTATTTATTTTAATAAAGCCCAATTCTCCCCCCCCCCTCTCATTTATACACTGGGTATAAAGAAAAAAGTCTGACAGATTTAAGTTTACAGTAGGCTTGCGACTATCAGGATGTTGAGGGTAAATCATTTCCTGTACAATCATAACTCACAGTTTTTTAATTTCATCACAAATAGTATTATTATGCAAAACCCAACTTGTTATATATATATATATATATATATATATATATATATATATCAATTTTCTCAGAAATGGAAAAATGTTAGATGTAAAAATTTTGGAGCTAGTATGTTAGGGATAAAATATTGTGCAAAAAATTAAAGTGGGGGAAAAATCACAATAAATCCTCTACACAAACAAAATCCATGCAACAAAATTTTTGTAATTTTTTTCAAGGTATACAAAAGTTTGAAATATAGTTGTGAATAAATATTGATAAAAAATAAATCAATTTATAAAATTTACCTTTAAAAAAAATTAATTTTTCAGGAAAAAAAAATCTTGCTGAAAAGTTAGGTTTACTTTTAAAAATTTACGAAAAATAGTTATTGTTCCAAAACCTAACTTGTAATATATCATTTGTTAAGGCAGGTGAGTAGAATTTATGTAAGTAATATAACAATATTGGACAACAATTTTGAAGTTAGTGTCAAGAATCAAAAAATTGTGCAGTAACTGAAGCCAGAATGCCATCAGTGGATTGATGACTAGAGCCTTCTCACTGAACATGTGCACTGCACACCTGCACACTGAACAAACAAAGACGCTTGGTCTTCTGTTTTGTCTGGCAGGTTAACTTTGGCAGTTTTTTCAACAGTTAATCATGCTCACCACGTAGCGTTAACGCCCACCACTATTACCTAGTAATACACAAATAGAAAAACTTAATAAAACACAAAAGTTCTGTTATATTTTGTAAACAATGTTCATTTTCTCAATCAATATAGAGTATACTAAAAAGAATATTTTAAAAATCTTATAAAATTATTTCAGAACTTTAGTGGTTTATTGTGTTTTATATGTGTGTACAACTAGGTAATAACAAGACCCACTTTCTAAAGTAAGCCTGTATCTCCTATCCATAAAAAGTAATAGGATAATCTCCTATCCATAATCTAAACATAATAGGATATTTCCTCTAGGTAAATTTCATGTCAGTTCAACCACACCATGACACCTATCATCTCAGATTTTGATCAAACTTGGTATGGTTGTTCTATTCATTGATGTAAGTAGCCATGCCAAATTGTTTTGGTCTATCTCTAATGATTTAGATTTTACAGCCTCTTAAAAATTTTGGATTACTGTGATTTTTATCGTTTAACAAACTAAATTTGTTTTCTGATGAAAAATAAATTAATCTTTCTTGGTTACAAACCAATGTAGATGATTTTTTTTTAATTATGCCTAACATAATGTAGATATTGGCACCTTTGAGAACTTTTTCATATTCTTTTATACGATTTACACTATTGACCGATGGTACTTGGTAGAACTCCATTTTAATGAAAAACAAACACAATATTTAGTAAATTCTACAATTTATTTGAGTCTTGCCGACCATGGTTTCGCCAACAACGGCATTTACAAGGCAGCTTAACAAAGACTAAGGAAAAATATAGAAACTAACATATTATTACTACAAAAGGAAGAACAGTTACTTAGCTAGGGTAGGGGGGGGGGGTAAGAGCAAGGGAAACATGTGGTCATACGGAAGACAATGGTTTTAACAACGGTGAATTTGACAAAAATTCCACCTGATCATTAAGTACTAGTTTGGAGTCTTTACAAATTATTCTCTTAATCTCTAACATTTCTAATAAATTTAATTTCTTACTTTTAACATTAACATGGAGAATTTCAAACTTAACATTATTCAAAAAATCAGACACTACATGAGTTTTTAAATGATTAGAAAAACTAGATTCATTATGACCCAACCGCCAATTTCTTTCGTGTTCCATTAACCTGCATTTAAAACTACGGCCTGTTTGGCCTACATAAACTGCATTACAGATATTACAAGTTAATTTATAAACACCACTTTTTTGCATGTTATCTATTTTATCTTTACAATTTAGTAACATTTTTCCTAAATTGTTTTTGCAATAAAAAGCTGGTTTACAATGATAAACCAGCTTTTTATTGCAAAAACAATTTAGGAAAAATGTTACTAAATTGTAAAGATAAAATAGATAACATGCAAAAAAGTGGTGTTTATAAATTAACTTGTAATATCTGTAATGCAGTTTATGTAGGCCAAACAGGCCGTAGTTTTAAATGCAGGTTAATGGAACACGAAAGAAATTGGCGGTTGGGTCATAATGAATCTAGTTTTTCTAATCATTTAAAAACTCATGTAGTGTCTGATTTTTTGAATAATGTTAAGTTTGAAATTCTCCATGTTAATGTTAAAAGTAAGAAATTAAATTTATTAGAAATGTTAGAGATTAAGAGAATAATTTGTAAAGACTCCAAACTAGTACTTAATGATCAGGTGGAATTTTTGTCAAATTCACCGTTGTTAAAACCATTGTCTTCCGTATGACCACATGTTTCCCTTGCTCTTACCCCCCCCCCCTACCCTAGCTAAGTAACTGTTCTTCCTTTTGTAGTAATAATATGTTAGTTTCTATATTTTTCCTTAGTCTTTGTTAAGCTGCCTTGTAAATGCCGTTGTTGGCGAAACCATGGTCGGCAAGACTCAAATAAATTGTAGAATTTACTAAATATTGTGTTTGTTTTTCATTTTTCATATTCTCTATAGCGCCTGAAATATGGATTGAGTTTTTCTTAGAGATTTATTAAGGTTGAAGTTTGAATCTTATATCCTCGCTTCCTTCTTTTCCTTTCTGTCTGGATCCATCACTTTACCATTGGAGGGATCCTTCATCCAGATTTGGTCCACTTTCCTTCCAAACTTGTCGGCCTGGGGAAAAAGTCTTGATATTCTTTTCAAAGTTATTGTTCTAGTCATTTTGTCCAAACCTGTTATGGCCAACTGAGTGGTTTGCTGTTATTGCAGCCGTCTCAGTTTGCCAGCCAATATTTTTGCCATTATGTTGCCCGTCCCCCACTGCTTAAGAGCGGCACCACATGCACACCTTTTTACCTGCGGTTCAAATGAAGTGCCATTTCCAGGCTTGCAGTTGGGCAGGTAACCCATTGCACTTGTAATTCCTAGGTAAAGTACGAACCTTTAACCCAATAAATGTCAAAATAAAAATTAAAAAAAAAAAGTTATAATTATTGTAAACACTAATGTTAAACAGTAAACAATGTTTTTTCGAGCCTATTAACATCTTATTACCAAAAAATAAATAAAATCCCAAATGGGGATCATTACATTTTGGTTGAAAACTATGTTTTTTAAAGAAAAGTCCCAAATGGGGATCATGGCATTTTAGAGGGAAAACTACAAACAATCAATTTCATTTAACTTTTATTTTTGATTGGTATAAATGTGTATTGAATACAAAACGGAGATTAAAATATCAATGTATAATATAGTAATGATATGTACGGTAACTAGAATAAAGTTACAGTCTTCAAGCCTACTGTTTTTTTCTTATGCCAGTTAGTAAAACAGGGGATGTGGAGTCCCACATTGCATTTTGCACAATGCTTTCTTGCATTCTTCTTACAAACAGCACATTTCCTTTGTTTACCTTCATTCGTCCGCTCAAGGATGTGACCAATGGGGTCCAGTCGCACAGCTTCTTCTACTCGCTTCATAGATTTCTTTGAAAGTGATAGCCTGTCAGCATTCCGAAGGTCAGAGATAGATGATTTAGCAAGATAGGTTCTGGCAACACTCCGTCTGAAGTCAAGAAGGGAGACTTTTTTGTTTGTCATACAATACAAAATGTAAGCATTAACCAAAGCTGTATCAACTAAGTGAAAATAGGAAAGCACCATTTTTTTCCCTTTGATTTTTGTACGATACTTGTTTACGAACCAATCCATTCTATCCACACCAACCATGGATTTATTATAAGTAGCAATGCAGTGAGGTTGATCAACTTTGATTTGCCTCTTCTCAGTCTTAGACCATCGGGTAACTTTTTGGAGTGGATGCAGTCCGTCAGTGTTTGACATAATTTTCAGTGTTATTGTCCTTCCACAACACAGTAAATACATTACTTTCCAGGTCAAATGCACAAACATATGTGCCTCTCTCTTCTGCCTTCATGATTTTGTCACTTTTTAGTGGGTATTTCTTCATCATTCTAAGCTGAGCTGTACCTGTTGCACAAACTTTCATTTCGGTGAGTTTCTTCATTAGTGCATAGCTTGTAAAAAAGTTGTCAAAATAAAATTAATGGTTCTATGGATTGTCTACTAACAACACTTTTCTCAATATTACAGAAGCACCTAAGGTTGGCATTTCTTTCTCTTCAGTTTCCTTCATAAAGTTCCGTGTGGAACAAGTAGCCAGTTTCTCCACAGCATAAAGCCCATTGCTTGAAACCAAATCTAATTGGCTTTTCCTCTAATGAACTGCTTCAAAAAATGTTGTCCATAATAACACACCATTTGTTCATCAATGCTTAAATTTTGTGAGAACACTCCAAATTTACAAAAGTTTTTATTTAGTACATCATATAAAGGTAAAATCTTATAGCATTTCGTTGCCGAGTTGTCAGGAGGAATTTCATTGTTTTCATTGAAATGCAAATTTCTTTTTATCTCAACCCACCGGTGTCTTGACAAACATTTTCCTACACAATCAGTTGACATGTCTTCGTCTTCACACCAATATAAATGTTCTTGTAGAAGGGAATGATAGTCTGAAAATAATAAAACTCCCAAAAACATCCTCAGGCAGTCAGTTGTAAATTCAAAGTCATGGCAATTCTTTTGTACAGCATAAAGTAAACTTTGGTTTACAATGTGCTGCATTAGGTCCTCATCAAATAAAGTTTCAAAAACTTCAACAGGAGTTTTATTTTCTAGTTCTAGGCGGATTCTATCTCTGTGTTCTAATATGATATCGTCAGAAGGCAAATTCAGTACAAAATTTGGTTCTATTTTTTTCCACAACGTTTCAATTTCTGGTGTTTTCTTGTCAACTTTTTTTTGGGTTTTTTCAGCTGTCTTACGCTTTTGGTTCTTTTTTTGCAAGTTTCAGTTCCGTTTTTTTGCAAACAGCTAATGCATTTTCATCAATTTCTTTGGAATCCGATATTTGATCAACTTTATCGGGGGTTTGCTGTGCACTATCCCTGTGTATGCCATTTTCAACTGATTCCAAATATTCCGGGGCAGCTAAAACCACTTCCACTTTAATTTTCCCGGGAACATCTCTCATAACCGTATCAGAATCTAAAACATTTTCATTAGTTTCCTCTGAATCTGATAATTGATCAACTCTATCCTGGGGTAGCTGTACAATATCAATGTGTGTGTCATTTTCTATTGTTTCCAAAAATTCCGGATCATCTTTTTAAGGTCTTCTACTTCTTCGAGTTTCAGAAACTGTCGGAACTCCATATCTGAAAATACATTATAATCTGTAGTATATCCACATACAAAGTAAGTAAAATGTGTGGATGTGCCATGATTCTCAATTGGGTATCTGTATTAACGCTGTTACCATTCCTAACCTAAAAACTAATAAACACAACACATAAGTTTCCCTGTTCCTTGGTCTATAAACTGTACAGTGTGTATGCATATCAAGTGCTAAAACAAGTTATTAGAAAAGTGGTAGATCTCTAAAACTTACTATGCAATACAAATATCCACTTACCTGTCCTTCTTGAGATAAATAATTGTTAAAAAATCATAAACATGACACTAACAATGTTTCTGCTCATCATACAACTCACAACTAAACAAAGAGTAAGTAAAAACAACCAGCTGGTGTTTAGAGTGCAGGGCTGCCAACCTAAATATTCAAGAGTGAAATATCCCCAAATGGGGATCATGAATTAGAATGAGTTTCATGAATTAACAGTTGTAGCTTTATCGTTATACATTTTTATTTGGATAGATAATTTAAAATCTTCTTATGTAAAATCTTTTCAAAAATACAGTTGTAATCAAGTAAATAGGTTAGATTTCCATAAAAACAAATAAATTATTGTGTCTTAAATAAATTGCAGATAAAATTATTTTGATGTGTTTTACTTTATATATTTTATTTTTTTATTACAGCTAAAAATCGTCAAAAGTGTTTGTACTTTCAAAACTATATACCAATGGTATGCTGGAACAAACTAGTGACAAGTAATCCAAAACCTCTTTTAGAAGAAATATTTTCTGAAGATCAACTACCACGGAAGGATAGGCAAAGGACGTCGAGTGCAGTTTGGTCATTTGCACCTGTATCCTCTAAAATGATTAGTTCATAATTTTTTGCAAACAATAAATCAATCAGGTAATATTTCTTAAAACATTTTTTACTTGTTATTAAAAAACGTTTTTGTATAAGGTTAAAAGTTGTGGTATTTATTGCTAAATGGTATGAAATGTATTATATTGTAAGTTTGTAGGCTCTATCTATGGTGTGTAATAATTCAAATATCTTTATAGTATCATAAGTTTAGAACAGTTTTATAAATACACCAACATTTTGAACAACAAATTACTCACAATTTTGTACAATATTTTATGTCAATTTCAGATGTTTAATATATTGTTGTTAATGGCTTATATATAATGGATGAATTTGTATTGATTTTTTCCTTGTATTCGTGCATTGTTAGTTTGTTCTAAAAAAAATGTTCAGTTTTGATTTTGTTTAAAATTTAAAACAGTTTTGTAACACAAAAGATTTATTTTTTAACCGAACTCATTGAAAAGTTGTTTGTTAATATGTTATTCTATTATATATCTTTCTATTTTGTATTATTTAAAGTAAAGACATTAAATATGGATGGAATTAAGTGTAAATGTTTAGGTTTTAGATCTTATCTTATATTACTTTCTTACCAGTTTATGTAATGATGGAAATAGAAATTAATATACTCTATTATTAAGGAAGCTGTGTTTTTTTTTTGCTTTTATAATTTATGTTCTTATTGTTGAACATTCTATTTTTTACAAATAATAAATACATTCTATATTAAAGGTTTGAAATAATTAATTTTGCTTGTTATGGCTACAGTGTTACTTTGGGTTGGTATTGTATGCAAAGGCTCACTTTCACTTGTGGAATTTCTGTTTGAAAGACACTGCTCGTGTGTGTGTAAAAGTGGCAGTTTTTATAAGCCTTCTTGAATGTATTATATACTCACTAAGTCAACCCATTGGAACAGAGAGTCATGCTCGTGTATGTGTGTGTGTGTAAAAGTGACAATGTTTATAAGCCTTCTTGAATGTATATTATACTCACTAAGTCAACTTGATTGAACAACTTTATTTGTTTGAATAAGGTTATGTAAGGGGATAGAATTTAGTATCACAATCAATTAGCGGTTGCTATTTGCACCCTAGATATTATATTATATGTTAAAATTGATGTACAAATACTTAACCAAGATTTATGTTTGAAACACTTTTAATGTCTAATTATAAATGGCAACTTACTATGTGGTATCAGATTTGGGCTACCTTATCATAAAGCAGCAGATGTTATATGAGTAAACTCACACTTGGAAGTCCATATAATTTTATAGTCAGATTTTATGGTTTGATATTTTTATGAATGAAAGATTTGACTTAGAGAAACAATTGTGTCATTTTACTGGACTAAGCATGTTACTCACCATATTGCAAACTATTTTTTCCAAAAGTTTCATTTGAGAAATCTGACCATATTGGGGAATAATTTATAAATAAGAAAATATATGTTTTTTCGTCCTTGCGAAGGTAGTTAAAGTAATTATTTGTCATCCTCAAACTCTGACGACATTATAGTCTATATAACATATTACCATGTCACTCTTTGAAATTTAAGATTTTCAACCTCACTTATCACTTAATTTTTTTTAGAGATTCTTTTATATTAATAAATTATATTGTTGCTCGTAACTATAAATGATGTATGGACCTAAGATACTTTGTTAAAATATAGTTTCCAAGAATCCAAACAAAACATAAATTCATAATTAGCTAAAATCCATGTAGTATTTGAATTTAATCCAAATTTGTTGAGAAACAAGAAAATCAATATATTTTTACCAGTCTTTTTTGTTTTTAAGAAGCACGATTAAACCATCCATAAAATGTGACAATAAGGATGTAAATCCATATATTAAATCAGTTTAATGAAAATAAATTTAGAAACAAAAGATTAATATTTTTATGTTTTTAGGAAACACGTATGAGCCCTAGATAAGTTCTATAGTAAATTTACAATCAAGTATGTAAATAGAATCCACATAGCAAAATGAATTTGATAATATTCAGTTGAGAAAAAAAAGTTGATATTTTTGGCCTAATGTATTTTTTAAGCGGCATGTATATAGATCTTATACAAAATTTGATAATATATTAGTAAACATGAATGTAAAATTTAATTGGTAATTCAGTTTAACCAAAATCAGCTGAAAAGTTGATATTTTGGTCACTATTTTTAAAGAGGCCTTAAATACATTGTGATAGCAAATTCGTAATCAGCAATCTAACAAAGGGCATAAAAAGGTAAAGAAATTAGGTCACTGGTCAAAAAAATAATGAAATGAAACATTGGGTCATGCAATTGATGTTTAATAATTCCCTGGCATAGGGGTTGGCGATCCATCACCCAGCATACTGTTCACTTAATGCTGCAAAAATATAATATAGGTAATACTTTCTATTTCTATCAAAAGTTTACTGTAACTATGCTTGGTAATGAAGTCTGTACTATCAATATTTGATTTTCGTCTAAAATAGCACAACTTAATTAAATTCCTGTTAGTTTTTCTTAACAAAGATTTTTAACTGCTTCAGAGAAACTAATTTTGTAACTTAAAAATATATTTTATACACATTACTAAATCATACTTATGTCAGGGAAAATGGAATTTCTGCAGTTAAAATTCATGGAGGAAAAAGGAAAAGGAAAAAAAGCACCATTCTGAATTGCCCCTTTTGTTTACAACTGGGAAACAGAAAACATTCAGATCAAGTCTAGTGTTTCCTCAAATATTCACATTCAACTTGAATTCGAAATACCCTCCTCGATTTATCCGCAAGATGTTAAAATACCTGAAGCTCCTTTTAGGTCCTTAGGCCAAACGAAGCAATGAGACAAATTCATCATGAATGATGATACCATAAAAGTTGAAAATCTGTGGGCTATATGCAAGATAATGTCTGATGGTTCTTCGAGAAGTGAAAATTCTAGTACTGAGTTATTTCCATCGATTTTTCCAGATAGTTCGATAATTAATCACTTTAAAATGCAAATGTCTTGTGTGATCACTTATGGACTTGGCCTGTACTTCCAGAAAAATTTATTGAATGATGTTTAAAAGTATGATTTTTATACAATATTGTTGAAAGCATCAACAAGGTATTACAATAAGGATAGATGGAAGGATAGTCTGCTATTAGGGTAGAATTTCTAACGTTGTAGCAACAAGGTACTGTAGCGATTTTAGAAAAATCGCTACATATATTTTTTTCTTTAAAAAAAAACAACTTTCTCCACAACTCACCTTAAAATTGAAAAACACTTAAATTTAAACATTCCACTAATGCTAGCGCCGTAACCTCACCCTATCTAGCAGGCTTCATACAAACCACGGCACTGCTGTTTTCGATATAAATCGACTGCAAGCGGTCGGTGTAGCATAGAAACCTTGACTAACATTGAGGTATCATAAACGGTCACGTCATGTGCAAGTAAAAGCGAAATTTCAAGAGTAAAAGTGATATGTTAAAAGTTCTTCTTAAATGTAAAAGAAAAGGAGAAAAGCGTCATAAATGGTGCTCCACATGTTTCTTTCATTCACTTCAATGAGGGCCGGACGAAACTTCTTTCTTCACGTAAACCAGTTTTTAACTGGTACGACTATGGGCCATTAAGCAAAATAGCATCGCTCGCCAAAAGGAAAAAAATTAAAACCACCAGCAGTTCCATGAATGTGCAATAATAATTATCAAAAATCAAAGAGCTATGTATAGATAACTTTGGATATAAAAAAAAATAACTCAAAACTTTTTTGGAACTATGTGTTGAGAGAAAAGTGTATATTAATTTGTGAATTTTGTAATTTGTAATTGGATGGGATAGCTAGCATTTTTGATCCTATGACCCCAAAGGGATTATTTCAAATTTTAATATATTTTTTTTTTTTTTGAAGAGATGTCTCCAATAATTAAAATGCTCTCATTACTAATTTTTTTTTTCTTCTTAAATTCTTGAATCATTATTAAGGTTGGCCAACTAAATAAAACACACACACATATATATATATATAATATGTAATGTTATCAATATAAAACAAATAATTATTGTAATTTTTTATTAAATCTATATTTATACAAATGGGGAGTGTTAGTCTAATTCTTTTTTTGGGGGGAGGGATTTTTCTTAATTCAAGTGACAAATTTTTTTTAAATATGTAATTTTTTATTAAGGGCACATCATTTTCTTCGTTTTTATTTTAAGGGAATATCAATAAAAAAAACTTCAAACAAAAATGTTTTGAATTTTTTTTTAAATAAGCTGTTGATGTAGATATTGTATATCTGTCTTTAATTTTTGTTGTAAATAGTTCACTCAGTTTTTTTGTTCAACCTCGGACAACAAGGTAAGAGCAATTTTCAGCATCTCAGAAATATCCGACTAACATGTGCCACGTCTAAGCGGTCCATCTACGTATCTCCATTATCGTCCTTAAAGGTGGTACATGTTTTTGGTAGCAGAGCGTGGTTTTTTTATAAAGCCTGCCTAGGTTGATACCAGAGAGAACAGAATAAATATAGAGCGGCTTTCCCTATACTGAATGCATACGAGGCAGTGAGGCCGGTGGAGGCCGCCATTAGCGGCCAAAACTCGACAAGACCGCTGTGACTGACGGGGACGAGCAATTGACGCCGTTAGACATATCACGTCATTTATACCTCTAAACATCGTTAAAAAATTATGAAACTTCACAGGTATAAGAACAAAGCCTTAATGAAGGCAACAGTGTGCTTTAAATGTAAAAAACCTAACACTGTTGAATGGGAAAAATGTTTTTCTAAAGCATTAAATTTTCGACATGCGAGGAAATTTTTTATTATTTGGCCAGAGAAAAAATTGTCGGCTGAGATATGTTGCCAAAGAGTTTATTGTTTCATATCTGAAAGCCATTTTCACCTACCGTTACTACTTACTTAGCAATCGTTGATTATTTAAACGTGTATTAACTGTGTTAAAATCCCGCGCTGTAGCTGGCTCGTTGCACAGTTTAGCCTTAGCCTACTATTATTGCCTATGATTTTGTTATTTATCAAACGGCATAGCTTATATTATTATGTACAGGTATTGTATTACTTTTTCAAACATTTGTGTCAATTTATAATTTCTGGTTACTGTTGAAATATGTAAAAATACTGTCCAATTTAAAATACCGCACATTTTAACAAATAGATTAAAATATATTTTAATTCAGTAATTGTTTAACATACGGTACGTTTATTTAATGTATTAATCTAACATAAAGTACTGTATATTTAGATTTTTATTGTGATTGTTTGCTTAATATGTTTGGTTTTAACAATAATTACTAACTGAGGCCACATAGTTTATTCTAAGGTGTTGTTCAATGCATTTAAACAATTTCAATACACAGAGTGAACTGCCTTTATTTACAGTTTATATCAATACAGTTACAGTTTTCTAGAGATACTTATAAATCCCATCTTAACAGTGTTATACAACACACATATTTATTGGCCCATAAAAGTAATTGTCTTTGTAAGATGGGCTCTCACTTTTGAAAAATGCAATTTCTCATTAAACTTTTTAGTATAGTACCTTAGTCGAAGATTTAAAAACTTTTGTGAAACAGCTTTTATTAGCAACACAAAATGGCTTAGTTCAGATTCCCCATCATACAAATGATCTAAATTGGAGTCCCCACAAATGTTTTTACCTACACAAAGGCCAAGAACTTCTTGAGTCATCTTTGTCATTGCTGAGTCATCACAAGTACCATGCACTTTAAAAACTCTTCTGAAAATAACTTCACAGATTTCACAAATTTGAGTCACTGATTTGGATGGTTGAGTTAGGCCGCCCTTATTTTTACATGATATCAAACTTCTTGTCCCAATGTCTATGTTGCACGTGAGCAGATTCACACATTGTTTACACATTATTTTTTGCTCCAAACTGCGCACAATGTAACCGGCTATGTATTCGACAATGTTGCAAGTGAGCGTTGACAAAACGTCCGCTGAAGCCACAGTTGCTATAAAGTCATCCATTTCTTGGTCATCAGCCAAAACTTGCTGTCTTTCATCTTCTTCTAGGACTCTCCACTCGGGAAGGGAAGCATTTATTTCCTCTTCAGGGGCTTTGTTAGTATTGAGTTTAAATAATACGGATTTGTCCAACACTAGACAGTTACCCTGGTCACTTTCTTCCAGCTCTTTATGTAGAAGGATCCTTTTAATAGAGCCCGTAAACTGTTTACAGGTTGGGTTGTTGTTGTTTCCGCCACGAGCTCTTACATAGCCAAAAAGCCTCTCAATGTGATCCTGGCCTATTTTGTAAAGAGGAAAGTAGGTCAAGCAACCATTCACTACATATCTATCGTACATGGCTAAAGTGCTCTCTATACACGTCAAAAATCCCAAAACCCAGTTTTTCTTATGCTTTTTAAAATAGGTGAGCCATGTTTGTTCTTGAGGCCAAAAATGTAGGTTTTTGCCCTTAACAGGAAGTCTTTGGATGTGTCAAAGTTCGATGGAGACAAAGCCTTTTCAGAGTACTTTGCTTTTAAACTCCGTGAGTTCAAAATATCAAACAGTTGGTTAAATATTTCAATAAACTCAACTGTAGGATCGCATTCTTGAAATCCTGGATGTTGGTTTTCCTTCAAAAATCGTAGAGCATCATAACAGATTGGCTAAAAACTTGAGCTGCAAGTTTCATCTTCATTTTTTGTTTTTTGTAGTTGATGTGACTGTTTGTCAATCTGTTACCTAGGTGGAGTGTATCCAGATTCTGAACAGTATGTAATTCTTCTACAAATCGCCACTCAATAAGATTGTCATTTTTATCTTTGATCCAAGAAGTGGCATGGATCCAAGAAGAAAAAAACTGGCTCTTTCGTTACTGGATTTGGAAAAGTTGTAATAAGATTTTCTGGTTTCAAAGTACACCCTAACATGTTCAAAGATGCTATGTTACATGATGCTCCATCACAGGTCAAGGACGTTACCGTTATGCCTGAGTCATGCATAAGTGTGATACATTGCTTTATCAAACCACAAAGTTGGTCTCCAGTTGTTCCAGCTACAAAAAAATACCAACAGGGATTTTCCAAGAACATTGTAGGAAAACTAGGTGAAAGACCATCGCTTCGGTTGCCATCGTTACGGCATCTCCATCAATATAACTCCCGACATTAATTGATCCATGAAACTTTTTCCCATCCCATTCAAGGTGTTTTCTTATCGCCATGCTGTCAAACATTAGCGATGCTAATACTGGCCCTTCTGTTCTTGACGAATATTCTTTTAGAGCTCTAGCAACCTCCTTTGAAAAACCGAGCTCTGCATCTACACTACTGTACCATCGACGTAATGTTCTAGGGTTAGGCAGTGCTGTGTTAAAGGTTTTTCTAACAAAGTTGTATGCTTTAGGCGATAAAAATGCAATGTTATCGAAAACGACCTTAGTCGGTCCTCAAAGACTTGGTTATATCTAGTACTTTTAGATTTGCGTATTGACCTTTTCAACAGGCATTCAGATGTCTTGGAAATTGACTGGAGCATTGAGCAGTCCTCCTCAGACATGTTCAACTTTTCCCTAAGCTCTTTTAAAATGTTTTCTAGGTTTGCAACCTTTTTGAGGAGTCTCCGATTTTTCTGTTGCAAAGTTTTAATTTTTCTTTTTGATTTTAAAAGCTGGATTTTTGTTGTTTTTAATTCTTTGCGGAGAACCTTCCTGGGTGACTGTGTTACTTCAGGAGACGGGTCAGTTACACTTGTAGTTGCAATGTCTAATTTCCTTTTAATTGGTCGCCTCTTTTTCAAATCCTTACCCGGTATTGCTGGAAATATGCAAGGAACAGCTTCTTCTCGCAGCCTTATACGACATAAAGAAGTCATATCCGTCTTCTTTTCGGAAATGTGCTGAGCATATAGTGCTGAATTTTCCAGGAACCCAATTGTCTCTCTTCACCGCAATTGTCCATTTTTTTCTCAAATCTTCATTCTTTGGAAACCTGTAACATAAATTATTTTTGCACATTGCACTGTAAAAACACAAAATTCACTAGAATAATTTTTGAACACTTATTT
Source organism: Aphrophora alni (assembly GCA_963513935.1). Taxonomy (NCBI): domain Eukaryota; kingdom Metazoa; phylum Arthropoda; class Insecta; order Hemiptera; family Aphrophoridae; genus Aphrophora; species Aphrophora alni. The sequence continues at coordinate 137,677,940 of OY740769.1, read as the reverse complement.
TCATAACGTTGGGGTATGGATAAACACAATATATTTTAAAGTGTCCGATTTGTTTCAGTCAGAAGTGTATTATTTAGGAATTTTAAACTATTAATAAAATAAAGTACTTACTTGTGGAAAGTTATCCCTCCTTCGTTGCTTCTGTTGTTGCACCCAATTGCAGCACAGGACGGCATAATTGGCCCACATGGAAATCTAAAACAAATAAAACGCACATAATTATTGCTGTGTGATAATCATTCAAGACGAATTAATATGTATCCTAACATTCCGTTCTCTCTGATCCTAACAAACTAATATAAGGGTTTAAATTATACCCTGTATACCAAAGCTACATCTATCTATATATTAATAGGCGAGGGATTTTCTGTTCACAGTCATAACTCGATAACGGGTGGACGGACTTTAACATTTGAGGTATCTAATGAAAGGTATTTTGACTTAGATTTGCTAATGTGTCTCAGAATTCTTAAAAATACATCAATAAAGCGCTGAAATTTAGGAACATTGATGCTACCTATTGGCAATTGGTTTAACAAAACCCAAAGTTAATATTTAAAGTACTGTTTTACATCAATAGCTGTACATTATACCTTATACACTAATATTACAGTGTAACACTTACATGAAAATGAGAAGCTGAGTAGGCTTGTAGATAAACGCTAGAAGAAACTACAGTAATAGATAAATCACTGTGAACAACATCTATATCCACGAGTTCACGGCAGTGACTGACAGAACGGACTGCCCGAATGGACATCAGGTGCGCGCGGCACTGGTCAAGGTCACGCCACCTAGCCGCCAGCCGGCCTAACCTGCGAGCCTCCAGTGCCCACTATATATTTATTCTGTTCTCTCTGGTTGATACATATGGTGGAAGTAAAGTAGGGTTAGTGTTTCATTGAATTGGAAAAAAAAAAAAAAAAAAAAAAAAAAAATCTTGTTGCATAGCACTGTGTAAACTTGCATCTATAACACTTTCACGTCCGACACACCTTCCTCATAATACGTCGTAACTTGTAACACTCAAACCGATATTGATGAAACTTTTCTAACTTTTGTTTAATTTTTTTCCTCTTGCTTTTTTATTTTTATTTCGAACTTGACTCGAACAAGCAAGGAAATACCAAAAATATATAAAATACAAATAATAAATAAAATTTTCTTGCTCGTTTGGCCTTGAGTTGATTTTTTTGTTTTTGTTTTCAAAAGAATAATTACACGCTAACACAGTACCACTGCACATATACATTTTTTTTCTTCTTTCTATAACTCTTTTGTTTACATTACTTACTTAAAATTCAACTTTTGTATGCAAACCTACAGTTACACTTTCAACCATAACTTTTCATATATTTTCTTTTATAAATTATAACCTGGCTTCCTATTTTCAAAAATTTAACATGGATGACATCCAAAGTGTTGTAGATTGCCTCAGGAATACAGAACTTGCCTTTGAAGCGGTGGTGCGAGGGGGGTGGTCTCAGCACAGTGAAGACCATGCAATCCAATTTTCTGAGCCTAATTCAGGCAGGTTCTGAACCAATTGTTGATTATATAACAGCTGATAACCAAGAGGAGCATTTCGATCTAGCTCGCGACTCTCTAGATGGCTTAACAGACAAACTTGCGAGTTTAAATCCAAACCAAATTTTAGAAATATCTAGTTTCAGCATTAGGTTGGACCTGTATGAAGGGAGGTTGAGCATATTGATGACAGTTTTGAATAATTTAAATTAAAATGCCACTGATCGTAATGTTGAGTGTAATAAAATGTTAGGAACTTTTCAAAGCCTTAAGTAAGCCTTTCAAAATCTCATTAAAAACAATTTAAAACAAACAATTGCTTCAACGCAACCTTCGGTGTCGGGCCAATCCAGTGTCGCCGCTATTTCAATGGTACCTTTGCTTAGATTACCAGGGCCCGAAAGAAAATTGCTGGGAAAAGACTTAGTGTCTGCTCCCATTATTTTAAGTCAGGAGCACTCCACTCCTGAAATAGTTTATTGTAAGCTCAGCCATCCAGCTGAGAAGTTGATATCAACTCTTCCAATTACAGACGGTTTCGATCTGGAGAAACTAATTAAATTTATTAAAATAGCTTTAAGCTTGTGCAGGATTTATCCTGATATCAAAAGAAATATTTTAAGAGTTCTAATACCTTACACAAAAGAATCTTTAATCACACAGCGTTTCGAGATTTCCATAGAGATGCATTATCAAGTTTCATTTCTGCTAAACGTCGGAACACTTTGGAGCAGGATCTGGAACTTTTTTTCGTCCTCTGGGCCTGAAAAAGACTGCACCATTTTGTTTCAGATATAAAGAAAGCAGCGCAGGAGCTCCTTATAGATAAATCAGAGACGGAAATAACTCAGGTTATCGTCGATGCCCTCTCACCGGAGGTCCGAAATTGTATGGTGTTTGAACACAAACCAGTTAACTTCAATGACGTGGACACCCTCTGTGGCCAGGTCAATAATACCATGTATGTTGACAAAGAAAGAGTGTCAGCAGAAAGAACTTTCTCCAGGTCGGAACCCGAGTATACACCCGTTAGGTCTCCCATTACTTGCTACAAGTGTGGCCGGAGAGGTTTTACCAGCCCACAGTGTAGGAAGCATTCAAGCAATCAACCATCAGCAACATTCATAAAACGACTCAAGGGGCGGAAAATAGTCGGTTTTTCAGTAAATGCTCCTTTGAAGAAACCCTACTACAGTCGTAAATTTTTATCAGTCCTTTTTCAAACATAAGCTTGTCACGAAACCAACACCCTTAACCTGTTCTCAATCTAACAAACATACTCATTTTCAGTCTAAATCAGGGGTACTACACAATAACAGTTTAAATTACAAATCGAACCATACACATACCTTTTCAACGCCCAGTCAATTTCATAACACTTTTGATACAAAACCTAGAATTTGTTCCCCTTTTCATCTCAGGGCCACGTGCCTCTCTTGTAAAGCAATAACTGGGAGTGTCCTTCATTCAACCAGTGCAGAAATGTGGTCGCTTGCTTTTCTCCTCTAACGAAAAATTCACTTATCCGAAAAACGTATAAGTCTCTGAAATCCAAGGGTTTAAGCAACAAGATTTTACCTTTTGTAGAAATCAACTTCAAAAATTTTAAAACTAACGCATTTTTAGACTCGGTCAGTCAGAAGTATCAGGTCTGCTGATCTTTTTGAACATTTGAAATCATTGTACCTAATTTAAAATGTTCAAGAGGTAAAATCTGAGTGCCTCACCGCTAACGGAGAAAAGCTAGCGATCAGTCTAGTCTGTAACGTTCATTTTTAAAATGTAGTTCGAAGTTCCACTGTAGCTGGAACTTCGAAATTTTAGTGGCACTTTAGCTGTCCTGTCCTTTGATTCTAGGGTCCGATTTTTTTCTTGAGAGTCAACTCGTAGATATTTTCCAAGGCACCTTCACTTTCCATTTTCATAAGGCTAAACCCTTTAATTTAGTTAATTTAAAAAAAAACGCCTCCTACAGTCACCTTATCCTCTACTACTCAGGTCTCTGAAAACCCACTGGGTCACCTGGATGACGAAAGTCAAAGAGTGATCTCAGGACTGATAAAGCATTTCCCTGATGTCTTTACAACAGAATTAGAACTCACCAACCTAATCAAATACCATATTGAATTAAAGGATAATATCCCGGTGAAAAGTCAGCCCTATCAACTGGCCCCTCCGAAAATGCAATTTATGAGGGAGCATATCAGAGATCTCATTGACAAAGGAGTAGTAGAAAAAAGCACCTCAAATTATTCGTCACCGCTTTTTCTTGTTCAGCATCCAGAAAAGAAACTCAGGATGGTAATAGATTATCTTAAGCTGAATCAGCACATAGTAATCGAAGCCATACACTTTCCTAATCTGCACCAGTGTTTCAATTGGTTTATGGGAGCCAAGTATTTCACTGTGTTCAATCTCAATTCCTCCTACCATCAAATTCCACTCACCAAGAGTTCTAATAATCTCACCAGTTTTTGTACACCCTGGTTGCTCTACCAGTTCACACAAGTCCCATTTGCACTTTGTACTGGTGCTCAAGTTTTGACCCGACTTCTAGACCAAGTTTTCTCAGACATCAAGTTTCAATATGTTTTCAATTATCTGGTTCCATTCAAAAACTTGGGAAGAGAACAGATCTACGCGAAGTCCTTTCTCGATTGCGACAAACGAGGCTTACGGTTAATCCCGATAAAGTTAGTTTAGCTGTAAAAGAGATAAGTTTCCTTGGACACTTGGTTTCTGCTAGAGGCTTGCAAATTGACCCCGCAAGAACCAAGGCCATCAGAACCTACCAATCCAATGGCTGTGTCATGCTTTATTGGAATGATTAATTTTTTGTCTAAGTTTATCCCGAACTTCGTTGAACACACCGCTCCTCTAAATCTGCTCAGGTGGAAAGGACAAAAGTTCGTTTGGACTAAAGAGCAAGACATTTATTTTGAATATTTGCGTAATGCCATCGCACAACCTCCTGTCCTTCGTATGGACAAACCTTTTGTCCTTCAGACGGACGCAAGTTCGTGCTTTTTAGGAGCAGTCCTACTTCAAGAAATTGACGGATCATGTCAACCTATTGCATATGCTTCCCGCACTTTAACACCTGTGGAAAGAAAAGCCTCTTCTGCGTATGAGTCAGAATGTCTGGCCGTAGTATTTGGAGTAGAGAAATTTAGGCAATATCTCGAACATCGTGAGTTTCTTTTAGAAACAGATAACCAAGCGCTTTCCTGGCTACTTGCCCGTCCCTGACAATTAGGCAAAATAGGGCGATGGATAGCAAAAATAACTTCCCTAAAATTTCAAGTGTCACATATTAGGGACACTCAAAATGTGATCGCCGATTCCCTTTCTAGGATGTTTGAGCTAGAGAACCAACCAGAACAAATTTCTCCTTCTGAGAACACCGTAGTTTGCAATAGCCTTTTAACCAATTTCCTTTAGCTTTTCAAGACATTTGGCGCTCAACAGCGCGCTGATGACATCTTAAAGCCCATAATTTCAGATCTAGAAGCAGGTGCACCTTCTAGCCGTTATTGTCTTAATAAAGGGAGTCTTAGCCTTGAATCACAAAGCTATCCCTATCAAAGTTTATGTACCCCGATCTTTAGTAGACCTGATGATAAATTATTATCATGATTCCCCAGTAGGAGGTCATTTAGACATTTTCAAGACCACACTCAAAGCAAGTGAGTTTCTCTTCTGGCCTTCACTCGCAAAAGGTTAGAAGTTGTGAAATATGAGCAGTGAGCAAGCCCGCTCAAAATAGCAAATTAGGCTATTTGTCGCCGATTGTCCCAACAATGGAGAAAATCCACATAGATTATGTTGGTAAACTACCACGAACTACTACAGGCAATACCATGATACTGGTCGCGGTGGACCAGTTCTCTAAGTTCACCTGGCTTGGCCCTGTCAGAGGAGCCACATTTTTCAACACCATTAATGCTTTAAGCCAAAACATTTTCCAACATTTTGGCTTCCTAAAATCATAATCTCTGATAATGCTACCTGTTTCACATCACACTTGTTCCGCAACTACTGTTTTACTCATGGAATCAAACACTGGAAGTGACAAAACTTCAAAGCGGTCCGACAACACTTCATATGCTTTTTTTGTCTACTGAAGTTTTTATTTCAATGATTTTAAGATATTATTTAATTCTAAAAGCTGACCTTCCATCAAATTCGACTTCATTCTCATCTGTTTCATCAGCAAATATTTTGCGTTTTCTAATTCTGGAATAAGTGGAAGTTTCACATCCAAGATTAAGAAGAGCAGTTGTGGATTGTTCATATTTGTCAAATTCGTCTCTTTTTTCATCGATGAATGCTTTTAAAGTATGAATCTGTTTCGTAGCCGCTGAAAGATGCATGGTCTGCATTTGTAAGTTGTCACTACACTTGTCAACTCTCTCAAGGATGTCATTCCATAGTAAGCATTAAAAAGCAGTTTCAAAACTTTGAAACTGTTTTTCAAGCGTTTGTTATTCTAATCGAGCTCCAGGTTTTGCTATGGGATCTTCATAGATTTTTGGATTTCTTTATACCCTTTCACTACAGCTTTTAGGGCATCTGCTCGAGTGGGTTGACACGGAGAAAAAATTGTACAACTCTTGTATAAAAGAAAAGAATTTTACCACTTTAGTACAGCATTCAGCAGCAGCGGAACCAACAAGGTTCAATGAATGCCCCGCACAAGGAACAAATTCTGCTAGTGGGTTGTGCTGCTTAATCCTGGCCTGCAGTTCTGTGTAGGCCCCGGACATGTTAGAAGCATTGTCAAAACTTTGACCTCGCAAATACTTAATATCTAGTCCGAATTCGGAAAGACAGTTTATTACAGCCTCTTCTAAGAAACTGGATGAATGACCTATCTCAGGCAACTGCTTTAACAGGCGTTCTTTGGTTTCACACTCTTCCTAGCGAAGGAAAATAGCTAATTGGTCTGTGTGGGAGCAGTCGGGAGTAGAGTCAACAATGAGGGAGTAGTGAAGAACATTTCTCATCTCGTTCGGAATGGTTTGAAGAATAATATTCCCCATCACATCAATAAATTCATTACAAGTGTTCGCAGATAAGTAAGAAACATGTCCCGAGCCTTTGTTCCCATACTTTTTTATGTGTTGAGCAAGGAAGGGATCATATTCGCTTATCAGCTCCAGACATCTCAGGAAGAGTCCGTTGGAAGTGGATCCTAAAGTTTCGTTGTCTCCCCAAAAAGGTAATCCTCTTACAGCTAGAAATTTGAAAACTGAAACTACTCTTGATAAAACATTTTGCCAATATTTAACTTCTTCTTCGTACTGAGTCAATAACATTGTATTGACTTTGTAATTTTTTTGTCCAGTAATGTAAGTGAGCATGTTACGTCTATGGTCAGCTGACTGTTCATGGTGTTTGATTAGGTTTTGACCATGCTTCCAGTCATTAAAACCAGAACAAAAATTAGTTTTCTTGCTGCCTGGTTGGAAAAGGCAGCAGGGAATACAATACAACTTTCCAGTCGACGGGGAGAACAACAGCCAGTCCGTGGTATATGTCTCTCCGTTAGGAAGCACACATTTGAAGAAGTTCAGAGACAAAGTACGTTTTTGATCGGCGTAAACGAGCTCGAACTTTGAAAAATCTGCGCATAAGTTTTGTTTGGGAGATTTTTTAACAATATTTTCAATAACCAGTTCCAAGCAGCAGAGTCTTCAAGTACAAATTCGTTAGACAACAAGTTTACAGTTTCTGGAACTAGATTGGATTGTTCAGTACAAAGTTCTTTATCTATACACTAGATTGAGTGGGTTTAAGGGTATCATACTGGCCTATTTCTACAAGGTCGTTGATGATTCAGATTCATGGAGGGGATAGGAAACATTCTCACTGTTAGCAGAGGTTACAGTACTAGTACTACTTACAGACAGATTGGGGGGGCCAGTAGTCCCGCTAGACGAAGGTGTTTTAAAAAAACAACCAATTTTCGGTACTTTATTTAACAGTTCCTTTTCATCATTCAGTCTTTTCGCAGCTCTCTTCTTAAATTCCGCACCACTCAACTTTTTATTCATTGTTATTTTATGACTTGTAAGATCAATCTGAAGAGTCTAACAGTCACAGCACAGAAATCAAAATACAAAACTCAGTTTCAACACACAATGACAACATGCATGACTGATGAGTGATGACTAGACATAAAAAAAGAGTTCAGTGTCCAAGTTAGGTTAGGGGAAGGGGAGGGAGACAGTGGAGGTGGTGATCGGTGGGTGAGGGTGATTCAAGGTCCATGCGAACACCCATTCCCGCTCATTCCCCTGCCCTCTATCAAACACTGTGTAACCATATAACTTGACGTTTATTGAGACGAGTAAACAAAGTGTAGGGTCTTTTTATGCAGTTTTTGAGTGCTCTAATTACAGGGGGAAGATTTCGGGTATTTCCTACCTCAAGTAAGTGCTTACAACTTAAGAGGTTTTCTTTAGAGTGGAACATTACAACAAAACTAATCAAAACAATATTGTAAAAAAAAAAAAAAAATGGAAATTTGGCGCCCTGGGCTATAGCCCAGTCAGCCCATATACAAAGTGGGGTCTGCATGTAGACGTCTGTGTGAGTGAATACTAGGTCAGTATTCTGGCGTAACCAAGTAAACAAGATCTTTTATAGTCAATGTCCTGTGTCAGTATCATTTCTTATCTTGTTAACATTTGATCCATTTAAGTCCCTAATAGTAGATGGAATCTTACCTGGCCTAATTCAAAAGGCTCCAGAAATACTTCTCTTTCTATAAAGTAAATTTTTTTTTTTCAACAAAAAGCCTCTTGTATGGTTGACACTAGTTTAGAATAGACAGTATTGCTGACAACCCCCTTAATGACGGGATAGTAAACTGAATTCTGATCCCTATCTATGTGCAATTGCGGTGAAACCGCCAAAACCTTAGCAACTGACAAATCAAGAATATCTTCTGTGTTGTGTGTGCTAAGGTGTGTTGGTTAGTAGGAGCCAGTAATATATCATTGTTTGATTCTATGTAGTTGTCCTCACTCGAATTTGTATGTGTGTAGCCCTAGCGTGTTTTTTAAAAATTTAAGTCCCCGGAGATAACAACTTTGTTAGAAGTTAATAGGAGATTATATTACCGGGGGAGGGGAGGATTGTATGCTAAAATGAGTTTTAGTGTGGTTACCATTGAGCTCAAGCTTGATAGCCGTAGCTTCAACCCGTGTTAGTGTGGGGAACAAATTTCAACATGTTTTATAATATATTTATGTATATTTACGGTCATACCCCCTCCTGGGTTGTTTGAAACGTTCTGTCGGTGTAGTAAATTTTAAAAATTGCAAGAGTAACTTTATTGTGTGGCTTTAAGTTTGCCTCTGAAATTAAAACTATTTTACAATTATTTCTTTGCATTTAGCGAAAAAATTCTAATTTTTTATTTTTAATGCCTTGGGCGTTCCAAAAAGTACAGGTAAGTACTGTACATTATTATTTACGTATTTAATAGTGTTGAGAGGAAGGACAAAAAGGTAGTGTTGGGGTAGTCATCAGAGATAATAAAAATTGTAGGAAGGCAGGCTGAAATGAGTCCCAGGTGAAAGTTGGGTTTAGAATTCCTAGGATAGGATCTAAGGAGTTTTGGAGCAAATAAGTGTTGGAGTCGGGTGTGCCTGAATTGGACTGGCGTGTAGTATTCTGGGGTGGAAAGGTTTTAGGTGTGGCTTTGTCTCTTTAGCTTGCTTTTCAGCACACGGGGTGGTAATGGGACCTGGTGCGCCGAGTCCTCCGCTTCCTGGGTGCAGGCTTTGGCTTCTCTTTAGGAGGAGGTATTACCTTCTTCGGTGCTTGGGGGACTGCTAGCATAGTCTTGGAGGGAGCTAGTAGTGGTGCCTGTTGTGTTGAAACATTTGGCTTACAGAGGGTTACAGAGAGTCTGATGTGTCGAGTCGGCTTGACGGTGTGAACGTTATCTTTCATGTCATTAATGCTTCGTGCTGTCTGTGGGCCTCACATCCATGATAGCTATCAGTGTACCACTTCCCACATACATCAATAATACACATCAATAAATACATACTTATGGCCTGCAAGTTGAGTAAAAATAATTTCAATGTTGTTGTTTGTAAGGAGGTAATTTCAGCAAAATCAAGTGAGAAGTGTAGGCCCTATATTGGTAGAATATTGGCGCGTAAAGCCAAATGTCCTGAGTTCAATTACTATTCAACATCGGATTTTTTTCACCTATTTATTATTGTTGTATTAATATTATATTATTTAATTTATTGTGTTTGTTAACACTACTCCTGAGAAAGTTTTTTTAAAGTTATTAGTTTTGATTATGGTTGCAAGGTTTTTTGATTTTTTAAAAAGAAATGGCAATCTAAAATTTGTTAATCGTTTATAGAATTTTGTAATATTTCTTTTAGTTCAATGTCCGTTTCTGCAAAGAGTATACCAATAGTCTCCATTCTGTATGCTGATAGTATACGTTATCTACAACGTATTGTTGTTATTAAAATGAAAAATAACAGATATACAGTATATAGGATGGTACTTACGTATTAACGCCACCGCAGCAGAAGTTGCGCTAATGCACATGCGCCAATAAAGAGTAAACTGGTTTGAGGGGAGCAGAATTCCATTTTGTTCGGCTTTGAGATTCATATACTTTCATTTTATGATTTGTCGCAAAAATTTTAGGAGTAGATTGGCGGCACTTCACTTTTCAAGCTCATATTTATCCATGATCTAATTTCAAATTATTAACTTCTATAAACTTACGAAAGGTTATGCCAGGTGTGTGTGTGTGTGTATATATATATATAGCTACCTGGCCAAACCTGTCGTGATATATAATTATATCGCAAAATAAGCAAATATTGGCGCATGCACATTAGCGCAACTTTTGCTGCGGTGGCGTTAATACGTAAGTAACCAAAGCAGCAAGGGTTCATAATAATCATAATACGAGAACCGCACATTTTAAATGAGATAAAGCGATAACAGAGGTTTTTCAAGCTGTACAATAAAGAAAAAAGTCTAATTCTAAATGGCATACTCCGTTGTTGAAAATTATTGTTTTCTCTGAGTACGGCAATTATTAACTATATTATATGATTCAGAACCCTTTTGGTATGTTATATAATATACCGGATTGAGAGAACTGAAATATACATGTAAACCTAATAAAAAGAAAAAGGAATACATGATGGTGAATCATTTTTATAGTCATTTTTTTATAAGGAAATAGATTTTTTTTCATCTAATGTAGAAACACCACTGTATTATAGTGAATTCATTTTGCCTAAGAAACAATATGTAAGAAATGAGATTGGGTTTATAAGGGACTGTAGAAGGTGTGTTAACCTAGACGATAATTGGGAATTACTAGTGGAAAGAGGGAAATCAAATTCTGGTATCAGTGTAAAAGTAGGAGTCTTGGGAGCGTTAGTTTGTATTTTGTGGTTATGTTTGTTTATGTTTATTTGTGACTTTTAAAAAAGAAAGTGTATAGAAATATTTTATAGATATTTTAATTTTTAAAACAATGTATTATTCTGTGATGTTAATTTTTTACGGTTCGCAAATTATTTAAATATATCTTAATCATGATATAATATTAGTTATTAAATGTATTATAGTCATGACTTGTACTACTTCAATGGCAATAGGGCTATAAGGTAAGAATTTGATTACAAAATTCGAATTTTACCCTAATAACGAATTCGATATTTCTAAGATGGTTTTTTGTTTTAAGTGTTGCATTAGTAGTTATACAATTAAAACTAACAGAAAGAAACCTAAGTTGTCTTAAATGTAACATGTTACTAAATATTAATTAATAACAAAGTGTCAGCATGTATGATCAGTCTTGACTGATATAACTAGTGTTGCCTTCAGTTGATTGTTTAATTTACTCAACCCATTTGAATAATAAGCATGGACCTAACCTGATGCTTTGATTATGCAGATTGTTACAGACAGGTTAGAATTTTGGTTGGTAGTATACAACAGGTTAACCTAAGTTGGTTTTGTTTGATATTCAATTGGCCTGTTTTAATTAGTGAGGTAGGCAATTATTTATAAGTCATGACAGATTCTGGAAAAGACCCTAACCATTTTCCTCATAAACGTACTATGTATAGGTACATCATGTTTGCCAAAAAAAAAAAAAAAAAATATGATGGCACTAGCACTTCTAAACAACTTTAAAACATTAATAAATTTCATAATATACATTTGAATTGCACAACTTCTGTAGCTTAAATGGCATTTCAGATATTCAGTGTCTTTATAAATTATACAAGAAAGTTTTGGTGTCTATGTCAGGTTACAGTTTGATTTTATTATTTATACATTAAAAGTATAAAATATATTTACTTTGCAAAAAAATAAAACTGCTCCTGGAAAAGTTAAGTTTCAAAAAACATCTTCAATAGTGATTCAAAGGCAGATTTTATAAAGTAGTTCTTTTAGAGAAGGAGAATCACACCTAAACATTCAGTAGTCTAATAATTCTAAATTTATTCACATTTTACTTGTCAGTTTTAAACGAAATGAGTTAATTTTATAACATAATAATATATAGTTTTAATACAGGTATAAAATCTTACCTAGGCCCTAATCTGATGTAAAATGTGTAGCTAACATAACACCCTATTAATTCTATGATGCACAAACAATAAACACTTAATTCATATAGGTAATTTTTTGCAAAATGTCTGAAAATTATGGTAAATTGTTAAATTCATTATTTTTTTAAAGTGTAAGTAGGCCATATCTTTTATAATCTATGATTGTAAACAAAATATAATATTTAAAATTTACTTACGGTATTTTTGTTTTGTCCGTCACATGACTTCCTTTTCTTTCCTTTTTATGACGCTTTTTGGAGATTTACTCCATCTTCAGATATGTATCACTCTTCTGAGATCCTTAAAACATTAAAAATATACTTATACAAAGACACTTAGGGCCTACTTATATATTTGAAATATTTAGTGTTGGGAGCACCCCTTGTAGTGGTCTAAGGACAACGCCATGTCATGGTTGTATAATACTATGATGATGCTTATCTGAAATCCTGTTGTATTGTAGGATTAATTGCTGAAACACGTCATAAATAGGAAGTCACGTGATGGACAAAACAAAAATAAGTAAATTTTAAATGTATTCTATGTCTTGGATACTAAAGTAAACACGAACCTTTAAATATTTTATGATTATATTTACTCCAGAAGCACTTGTTAACCCAGAAATAACTTAACAATGTTACGAATCCAAACATTGCATTGTGGGTTAAAATCTAGAAAACAAATATTTTACATTTAGATAGACTAGGCTTCGTTTCCTTAGCTTTATATATATCTCTAAACACTATTCCCCTATTTAATAATGAAAATTATCAACCCAGGTTGTTTTCTTGATAATTTGATTATCATACAACATACACTAGGGCTTATCTTCATTTAGAGTGTTTTAGTTTGGATTTAAATATGAATGTTATGTCAGTTTTAATATGTAAATGACACTGTGTTAACTTAACCTACATATTTATTTTTAGGTTGTAAAACAGATAATGTTATGTTCTAATGATTTGTAAAATCACTGATAGTTTATGTCCTTGCCATGAACAAACTTTTATACAAAGACAAAGAAATCCCTCCACGGACACGAACATATTTGAATTGACGGAGGAAAATGTATACAACATTTAAGAGCTTAGAACACCTTTAGAACTCGAATTAACAGACGCGAATTTGTAAACAACTTTACAAGACGACCAAGAATGTCGCAAGAAACTGCTTCTTCTGATAAGAACAGGAAGGCCGAATGAAATGAAGAGATAGACTAATGACTTTTAAATGTATGCTATTGATGTGATAACTGCCCGAACATTCTGTTAACATTAGGCTGCCAAAAACTATGCGTTGTTGTTATTTTATGACAATTGTACATGTAATCCCTCAATAGAACTGATATCAAATAGAAAACATGACTTAACTTGTTCATGGTGTTGTTGTAACCAAATACTTAACCTAGCCTTTACTTCGAAATAAATTGTAAGGTTTTACCAAGCTTTAGGTGTATGTAAGAAGGGAGATATTAAAAAATAGATGAATATGTGTTTATTGCCTTGGTAGCCTAGTACGGCAGTAGAATTAGTACTTCTTTTAGCTTTAAATTTGTCTGTTGGTAAAAGGCAATAGGCCTATAACAAGTTGAAAAAGAAGCTAAATGAATATTTAAAAATAATGACTGTTCCATTCAAATTACAAATATGCTGCATAATTTTGTAATGAGATCTCATTGAGTTTTGTATTTGTAGTGTAAAGAGGCTATCTTATAACAACTGGGATAAATAGACTTAGTCTATTGTGGATTTTGGTATTTCTTGAGAAGTTTTTATAAATGAAGAGTCTAGTTTGTTGATGTCTTGAATTTGTAAATCATTCAAATCGACATCAAACAAATGTAATTTACACATTGTTGACTATTCACTGGTTTGAACAACACTTATTCCAACTGAAATTTTGCTTGTGGTGTTTCACAAGCGGTCACCCATCCAAGTAATAACCACACTCAATGTTGCTTGACTTTGATTGTCAGTCAAAACATTGTGTTTGCCATGTATACTTAACCTACAAATACGTCATTAAAATATGTCAATTTTGAAGTGAAAAACATTTTTGCTCATAAAAAAATGTTACTAATATGAAGACAGGTATGTACCTAGTAACTTACAAAAATAATGGGGAAAAAAAAATCAAAATTGGGGTGCTACAGTAAACCTTTGTATTTGTCATTGGGTTTTTTTCATCATCATATATATTATATATACCATCAACATAAAGTTAGCATAAAACTCTGCATTTTTAGATATCCCTCCCTTATGCTGTTAATAAAATAAGTGGTTAAATTTAAATAATTCTGTTCTGCTATAACCTCTAGGAGTTTTACTATTTCATTTCAGAAAAAGAGTTTAAAGTATATATTATATTACATTGTATTAAGCAGGATATTATATAAATACATATACATAGGAATGGACATACAGGTACTATTTTGCATATTGCAATTGATATCCGAATACAATTCTGAACTGAGGAAAAAATTAATCTAATGCAATTTTACATTACTGTAAACTTAATGAAAAAAGAACATAAAGACATTTCTTACAAGATTTGTGTGATTTATTATATAAAAAATTATACAATATTATAAACTATACACTAGGAATTGAAATATCAAAATATAATTAATCAACATAATTCAGTACGTAATGAAACATTAATGACTTATTCTAAAATATAAGAAATACAAGTTTAATTGATTTTGTTATACCTTGTTATATAATACACATACATACACACATTTTGTTTCATTTATTATTATTATTATTGTTATTGGGTGTTCCACGAAGAGGATAATATTTTAAAACTGTGTACTGGTCATAGTTGAAACTCTACAAATTTGAAACAGTTATGTTCCAAAGGTATGTAAACGAGCTTCTTTAAAGTTTTAACTTATTATGTTTAATCAAATTAAATGATAGAATTCAAAATAAACAGCCTAATTGAGTTGATAGAACCAACTCTTTTTTTTACTAGAATAATTTTTCATTTTCAGTCAGCTGTTGTTTTATAAAACACACAACATCATTTTAAATATAAGGTGAAAAGCTTGAGCATCTTAGTAGGATGTTTGGGGTTGCGGGAAGGTGATAAGTATATGGTGGTTACAGGGGATTGAAGTTTGGTGATGGGAATGGTGGTGTTATGTAAGGCACAGTTGTTGGCCCTGAAAAGGATCATTCGGCAAAAGGGATGGGGAGCCTAGAGAACTACATATAGCGGAGCTCTGGGTTAAGGATTGGTGAGGAGGAAGGGCCTTATTATATATTTATGTTGGACAACAACAGGCTTTATAGTTTTGATAAGTGCCACCCCAGCATTTAATGCCATACTGCAATCGCGTCTCAACTAGTGTGAAATAAATGTTTTTAATCAGTCTATTGTCCAATACAATACTGAGATATTTCAGTGACTCGACTTCAAGAATATTGACACAGTTACAATTTGACTCACTACAACAATCACAATATTGATATTTAAGTAAAGGAAAATCGAGACACCTACCACTAAGATTAAAATGTATGATAGTGGTTTCAGTAACTTATAAGATACATAAAATTTCTGTTCAACCAATATTGTGTAAGTTTAATACAGTATCTGCTCCAATAGCAACATTAACCTCTTGCATTGATTTAAAGGAGTAGCACAATGATGTATTGTCAGCATAGGCTGTTAGAGCACCAGCAAACTTTGCATTACAGAAATTGTTGATATATAACCTATAATAAAAAGTAAAGCACCTAAAATAGACCTCTGTGGCACTTCAAAACACATGTGGGAAGATTTTTACATGCAAGAATACACCATTCACTCTTACATGCTGACTTCTCTTATTTAAATAATTTCTAAACCAATTATTTATGAACCATCTTATACCATAAGACTCTAACTTTTCAAGGAGTATAAGATGATCTACAGTGTCAAATGCCTTCTGTAAATCTAAAAACAAGCCAATCCTCTCACAATCCAAATTTATTCCCTCAAAAACTTCAGACAAAAAGTGAATCAAAGCATGGTTTGCCCTTTCCAAACTGATTTCTACGTATTGTTTCAAATTTAGTCATGAATTGAATGAGACGTACATTTGTATATACATTAACTTTTCTAAAACTTTAGATAATGCTGGTAGCAATGAAATAGGTCTATAATTCTCATACTTATTTTAATCACTTTTCTTAAAAAACTGGAATTACTACTGCATGTTTCAATTTACTTGGGATAACACCAAGTAAAAACAAGTAATAACCTAGTAGAAAATGTTAAGTTAAAAATATAAACAAGATTTGGACTAATATGCTCTTTAATTAATATTAATATAACGATAAAATTATAAACAAGAATTGGACTAATATGGTCTTTAATTAATATTAATATAAAGAAACTAATATTATCCAAACCCTAAGATTTAGTATTCTTTATAGAGTTTATCATATATATCCATTCTACTACAGAAATAAGACATAAAAACATTGAAGAATTAGAATGGGAATATTTAAGTTTAGATTGTAACTGATTCACAATTATTCCCATTCTCATAGGCATATCAATCCTCATTTGACCTGACATTATCAAAAAAATAATCATTAAAGCAATTAGCGATGTTTTGCATTCAAAATACTTCTGTTTGTTAAATTCTATTTCTTCAATAAGTACTGGCTCTCTGGCTGAAACATCTATTAGGTTAGTAATTATATTTCATTGCCCTTTAGAATCTCCCTTTTTAAAACTTTCAAAGATATTATTAAAATAATTTCTTTAGCTTTCTTTATACAATTTCGTTATATAGGTTTAAAATAAAATAAACTATGGTATAGTTTATTATATAGTTATAGTTATTAAAATAAACTCTTAAACTTACATTATTACTAAGTTTATTTTTGAATATAATTTTACTCAGTAATGTATTACTTATCCAGGGCTTTAAAATATTGTTCTTTTTATAATTACCATAGACTTAAAAATTTATCCTTTGTTTATGATAATTTAGACTTTGTATATTTTTATAATTCATGTTTAATTCTTTTCTTCTGCATAAACTCCTCCTTAACAATACTGTATTTCTAAACAATTTTATAATTATAATTCCTGGAGGCCTGTCATTTACAATCATATTACTTAACCAATGACATGTATCTAGCATATTGTCATTTGTTGGAAAATCTAATGTGTTACCAACTCATTCTTCTTTTCCAACTATTCATGAAAATATTGCAGAGTCACTCATATTTTTTGAGATACTTTTTGTTCTTGTTTGAATGACTTCAATAGTTCATAAATATTTTCCTTAGTTATAGCGGCTTCATTTACCAAAGTTTCAAGTAACAACTATTTACTTCTTTCTTTTCTACAATCAAAATGAAAGGACACTTACAATCATTACAAATCACTTTGATTGCCCTAGCTGTAATATTAGGCATACTCCACAAAGAACTCATGTTTTTTAATATATTTTATTTATTTTTTTATTAAGACTACAGAACAAATTCTGACTGTCAAAATATGAAAAAACAAACATTTAACTAAAAATTCACACATCAAAACATAAACCTAAACCACATTAAAGCTCCACTGATCATAATACAGATAAGATAAAGGAGTAAGATATACAACAGGTTTGCTCTGCTTGTACACCTGAATGTGTACTGTTGATTCATATATTACCAGTATACACTTGTCATTGAATCTCTGAGGGGGGGGGGTATAATAAACATGGTGAATACAAGTTATGGGGTAGAAACACTTGGTCTGTACTAGGTGTATCACATATATGTTACATAAACACAAGTAGGCTGTGGTGAGCATAGATTTGTCTGCGCTTTAGACGTGTGATTGACCGGTGCTACACCCTGGTAGCCGACTGAGGAACCTCATATAAATATATAACACATTATAATAACTTTGGGTGGGTGACCGATGCTACACCCCGATATAGACATCGGAGGAACCTCATATAAATATATAACACATTAAATGTACCAGATGTGGACACTACTCTGTATTTTGAATATTGATTTGTTGTTGTATACATAACCTCAGAGCAACTTTAACCTAGAGGTACAACCCAAACCCTTACCGTAAGACGTACCGAGTTTTTCGTGTCCGTGAAAAACTCGGTACGTCTTACGGTAAGGGGTACATGTCCTAAGTTCTACGATATGTACAGGCATATCATTCAGGGTAAAACTTACGGTGGCGCGCTCCGGTTATTCTTCAGGTGGTTTGGGTCCTCTGGTGGGACAACTCTGCGAGTACGCGATTGCTCAGTCGGTAGTGTGTTCGCCTTCGAGTAACATACTAAAGGGTCTGACGTCAAAGTGTAAATGTGACGTCAAGATCTAACCACTCCCACTACACCTTCCACAATCTTCTACCACCATCTCCCAACACACCTCCCACCATAAACCAAACCCCAGCCACTCCCACAACACCTCCTACCATCTCCCACAACACCTCCTACCATCTCCCACAACACCTGCCATCATCGCCCATCACACCTCCCACCACACCTCCCACCATCCCCACCATCCTCCACCACACCCCACCATCTCCTACCATACCTCCCACCATCCACAATCTCGCCCACCACATCCTTACCATCCACAACCACGCCCAAACACACCTCTCACCATCCCCCGCCACACCCCCACCACACCCCCACCACACCCCTACCACATTCCCACCACACCCCCACCATCCCCCACTCCAATCTTGTTTTAAAGTAGCCCACTCTCTACTGGTTGAGTATTTATTATTGTGTTTTCTTCAAAAAATTAAACAATATTTAATTAGTTTATGAATTTTACACACCTTCTTGTTAATAAAAAACAACGTATGGTTAAATTTAAATGTTATAAGTCAATCTTAATTACCAAATAATAATCCCGGAATGATTACACTTATATTTTCTAAAAAATATCAAATTAACCTTCATTACTATCTTAAGAATACCACTAGTTAAAACTTTCATAGTTTGTGCATTCAAAATTAGATTAATTCAAGTTAACTTACAAATTAAATCCTTGAACTTCACATGGATTGGCGTGTTCTTATCTCAAAATTTATATGTTCAAGTTTAGCAAATTATAAGTAAAAATTGAATTCAGCGACGACTAAAGCCCATCTAAATTTTCAGGCTTCCTTAAAGTATATGGAGAGACGAAGTCAATCCTGCCCGTTCAAATTTAACTTAAATTTTGCCTTACACAATTCCCACCATTATTGCGCTATTATTCAATTACATAAAGAACTAACATAATTTTGATCTTTAATTCGCGGTTTAAAGTTTATATCAATTACCTCTGTCCTTCCTTGAACGAAAATACCCAAATCTTGTATTTTACTATTGGTAAATTTCGTCTGCCAAGTTCAAGGTTGGAGGACTCGCATTGTTCATTCCCTAGCCTACACTATTTTATAGATGTCGCGAAAAAAACCGTACATGGAAGTTTCCTTACAAGCGAAATTTGGCGAAAAAACTGTACAGTCCGAAGGGCCGATGTTTGACAAGGATAAATCTTGTGGAAATAAAATTTGACAAGTGTAAAAACCCCACAACACCCAGAGTCCACCGTGATCATATCCTTTTAATTAATAATTAATCAATACATCAAGGAAATATTTTTATTCCCAAATTATAATTTTGTTTGTTTAGAATAAATAGTGTCTTTATCTGATTCTCAGGACGAAGAACATATTTTAAGGCGATTTCAAACCAAGAATATTTAATAGAGAAATTTAATACAAAAGCGAGCTTAATTTAATATTATTGGCAGTAAGTTGTTCGTACATTTGTAGACCTATAAATAAAAAGTATTAATATATATTTCGAGAGTATGGATAAGTCTCGTTAACAAGCGATAAACATACAAAACATAAAAAGTAGGGAGAAAAATATAGGTTAGGCCTATTTACTTGTAAAATATATTATTATCCAATGACTTTAAAAACAGAATAGATTCATGATACGGTACTAATTAATTTAAAAATTGTCCTATTAAAGAAATTTCATTTGAGATTAGCTAAGAAATTTTAAATTACATAATCAGTGTAATGAAAATCCATTTGCTACCTTATAGTGGATAAAAAACCCTTATTGTAGTAAAAGTCAGAAAAAAATGTTAGATAAGTCAGAAATAAGTTCATAAGTGAAGGTATGAAATCATACAGAAAAAATAACCTCCAAAATAATTTTAATAAAGAGTTAAATCGTACTAAATATAAACAAAAAACCAAATTATCTAAACTTAAAACTCAAAAAATATAAAAAGATATTACGATTACGTCATAAAATGTAGATCATGGTCCTTATTTTATTATTAATCTTTCATCCCGGTCTCATTAATTAAGAAAATAAAATGTCTGAATACTTGAATTTTTCAATTATGGCTATAAAACTAAAAGTGCAGGATTTTATAACTAGAATTGAATCAGCTCTTCTGTCCTTGTTGCGGGAACAAGCCGGACAATTAAGTGGCAAAGCCAGCATTTTGCTTATCACAAAACGAACAATAAACTTCAAAAAAAGAACGCAAGGAATAAATAAATTTCCCATGTCGATGACATTCTATTTTTGGATGTGTGTCTTGAGAGAAGTAAGGAGTTCAGTTATTTTTTTTAAAGGCTTCAGTTACAGAAAAACCGTACGCAGGTTAACTATTTTTTAAAACTTCTGTTACGGGAAAGTCCTTACTGGACAGAGCTAATAATATTGTTCTAAATGAAGAAGTAATCGAATTAGAGATAACATAATTATCAATGGATATCCTCAAACCATAATTTCAAAATGTAATAAATACTTGCTAATAAAAAAAAAAAAAAAGAATCTACCGAAATGATAAGCATTTTTGATGACAATTTCATATGTGCCGGTATTTTCGTTAAACGTTAGGAAACAAAACAAGTACCGCTTTAAATAGTGAAAACATCTGGTCAAAACCAAACTTAAAAATATTCTTGAGACATAAAACTGTATTAAATGTGAATGTGACAGGCGGTGCATTGACGAGATACAATTTAAATAAACATACGACCTTTAAATAATGTAAGAATTACTAAAAAGTAAAGAATTAGGGCTACTAAATAATTGAAAATATCGAAACATATTTGTTCTGAAAATCATAAATTTAATTGAGAAGAGGGAGATAATATACCGGAAACAAAACTAATATAAACGAAAAATAATCGAAGCTTCATATATAAAGCTAGCGGACAAACCTATCAACCAAAACAGTGTAGAAAAAAGGCTGTTATGGCGTCCATTAATGCAAACTAAATTCAAAATATTTTCCAGAAAGGATCAAAGTTTGTTAAACCCATAAAAAACCGTTAGGTGACTATCCTGTTGGCACACATCCAACTTTTATTTAGCTCATAACAAAACTTTCTCCATTCTCATTTGAGAAATCATTACCAATTTTTATCTTATCACACTTTTTATATTATATGTACATGTGAAAAACTCAGTTTTAACTCATCGCAAAACTTTATTGTACAAACATCTGATAACTCATTACTAATTTTTAACTCGTCGCAAAACCTTTTCTATTGTACGTAAATGTGAAAAATCATTATCTATATTTAATTATTCCTAGAACTTTCTCTATGTACGTACATCTAAAAATTCACAACTGATCGCAAAACGTTTTCTTTTGTACAAACATATGAGATTTTTATTACCGAATTTTAACTCGTCCAGAAACTTTCTGTATTGTACTTATATATGTGATAAATCTCATTATCGTTAAATCATCGTAAAACTTTATGAACTGGACGTAAATATGAGAACTTATCACCCATTTTTAACTGATCGTAAAATTTTCTCTATTCTACGTACATGTGATAAACTTATTGCCAACTTTAAACTCGTAGCAAGAGTTTGTCCATTTTAAAAAAATTGCCCGGTGTTTTTGATGGAGAAATTTTGTCAGTAAATGTACCTTAGTTTTAAATTAGATTTTTCACGCAAAGATGGAAAACAGATATAGTGTAAATAAATTGTATGGCTATCTTGAGGAGATTAGCAAAAAATTGAAATACACGAATGTTACAATCTTGTTGAGCACTGTGGTGAAATTCACAAAAATGATTCGAATTTGCCCCTAACCACAATCACTAGAAACTTTAAATAAAACACAATTATCTGATTATCTGATCTGTGGAGTGGGAGGGATTTTAGCTTGCACTCAAGTTATCATAGTTTTAGGTTTAATTTTATTTCATTAGTAGATATGTAAGTTTAGATTTAGATTATAAGCAAGACCCTCCGATGATGATAACCATGTTATCGAAATGTACATCAGGGCATTTAGTGGAAATAATTAATAAAGAACAATTAATCAGATAATTGTGTTTTATTTAAAGTTTCTAGTGATTGTGGTTAGGGGCAAATTCGAATCATTACACGAATGTTGTTTTGTAATTATTAATGTTGTAAAATTATGAGCTTTAATTAACAGTCACCAGTTTAAAATTTAAAATTTAACTTAAAATCGACTTATGTTGCAAACAATTATTTCAACATCATTAACGAAAGGAAATATCACCTTATTCAATAAGTGCTGATGAAAATGTTGACAATATCATTTTTCATTTCAAAGTTTATTTTGTCGTAAATCGCAGTTAAACTAGTAGAAAGTTTCGATAACTCTACAGTATAAAATAAATTCGTATGTTTAACATCTTTAACTTTAAAATGTGTATTTTTGCAGTGTTTATAGTATAAAACGTCTAAGGAAGCACTGTGGCGATATTTACAATAAGGAAAACAAAGATTACCCGAACGAAACTAAGACTAATAAATCGAGTATGTTTATTATATTCACATTTCGATGACATAGTCATCATCCTCAGAGGTTTATTATGTCTGCGTACATACTAGTTCGCTTGTCAAAAACTCAGCAGTAAAATGCTCTCTTTGAAAGGTAATTATTGTGGATGATTATGATTGCGTTATTGTTTATAATTAAGCAACATTAAATTAATGCTCCTAATGAGCGTACAACATCAATATAGAATATGTATTAAAACAAGTGTATCCAAAAAAATGTTGGTCACTTAATAATAAAATAGCATTTGTTAATTTCAGTAACGCGAAATTAAAACTGTAGCCAAATAATAAAATCTCTTCAAAAATACAAATTCTACTCGACAAAGAATGGTTGTTCAACCTTACTACCTGTCGGAAGCAAAACATATTTGTGTTTTGACTGAATGATACATGCTACATTTTAACTTGTTTAGTCAGAGAAATTTAATTGTACATGGAGTGAGGTAATGCGCCAAGGGAGAGTGGGGGTTAACATTTTTGTAACTGCTCAACGGACCGTGGAAAAATCTCTTAGATTAATTGTTGAGAGATACATCAGTCGTATCTAAAGCATCAACCTTAAGAAATGTGCATTGTTGTTTTTCATAACAGCTGTTTTTATGTGTTCCAGATGTCGTGACAGAGTGCAAAATGCCCGAGCTGGCTCATCTACGTTTGTGGAGCGGACTCCTGCATCACAAGTATGTCTTGGTTGGTTTCTAACTATTAGTTGTGTAAAGTCAAACATGCACTACAATCATAGCAGTAGGTTGTTATATCTTTCGTTCATTGTCAATGAATTAGTTATGGGTACAACACATCATAGCGGTTCCCCTAAGTCCCGGTAGATAAGGTCATAGTTGTCCAGCTTCTATAGTTTATTATTTCAACAAAACGGATTTTATCTCCGAGTTTCAAAGAAATTACAACGAGTAAACTACACATTTCCAAGATAAACAGCAGCGAATTGTCTATGCACGAAAACTAAATATTGTTGTGGGCTATTCTTAGCGAATGAAACTCTAAATCTACCAATACAATTGTTTTTATACTCTTTAAACAGCCGCTATTTTGCAAACTGAAAACTGATTTAACATACGAAGAAACATTAAAACCAGTTTTTTCCCCTCCGCCAAATTTGTAGATAAACTGACAATTAACTAACAAATTGTTTAGTAACAAAATTTTCATATGATGTGCGCCAAATTTGTAGATAAACTGACAATTAACTAACAAATTGTTTAGTAACGAAATTTTCATATGGTGTGCAATGATAACAGTACAGTATTTATCATTTATTTAATTATATTTTTAAAAAAATATGAATATGTATTAAAATATCAATGAAGTAATAAAAATAATTGTGATATGAATTTTTAAAGATTTTGGATGGGAGTTATTTGAAAATTTAAAAAAATCAATTTTCTGGCCGTCTTGATATGATTTTTCCACGAAATTTGGAGACGCTAATTTTTTTTAAAGGAAATGTGTAGGGAACAAAAATAGTCATAGACAAAATAAATACATATATACAACACATGTATAAATAGGGAAAGAACAAAAATAGTCATAGGCAATAATAACTTACATACAATGTATGTACATCCCCCCCACACACACGCACACACAAAACACGCGCGCACACACACACACGTACACTGCCAACATGACGGTGCATCACCACATTATCGCAGGAAGATACGAGATTGGGTGAACGACAATTAATTTTCCTGGGCGATGAATAGACCGAAGGGGTTTTATTGAGTGGCCAGCAAGATCGCCTGATTTGACACTCTTAGACTATTTTTTAGGGGCGCTAAAGTCTGTAGTGTACAAAACACCGCCAGTTGATTTAGCTGATATTAGAAATCGAATAATGGAGTGTAGGACTATTCCGAGAGAAACATTGTAGTCAGAAATGATAAACATTTAGAACATCTTCTTGTGAAATTTGAGAAGAAAATGTAGGAATGTGGTGAATGTTGTGTTAAACCAGCTTATTTAAATGTTTGTTACTTCACAAAATGGCGCAGTCTAAACTTTTCACGCCAACAACTTGTTTTTACCAACATAAAGAACTTCAGCAAACGTCTTTGCAGTAGCAAAACTTTGTAAGTATAAGTTAAAGATCGTGCAATATTTCGAGAACGGATGATCCAATTTCATTACATTTTTCATCAACAATTTTCGTTTTTTTTATGCTCTTTAATTAACTGTGTCACAACTGAGAGGTTGCCATTTGATATTTTTAAGGGGTTTTGAGGGTTGCAAGTGTGTTGGGGTGTGCGGAAGGGTTACTTATATTCCACAAAACTAGTTCCGCTTGAGTGTATTAACGTTTCCCGTTAATTACACATTCTATTAGATCTCTTTTAGTTTTTAAATTAAGATTCAATTTTAAATAAAACACTTGGTATATATAGTACATAGGATGAATACGCGAAAAAATGCGCACAACTGGAATTTAGTGAAAAAAGCGCACAGCCAGCCAGGTTGATGTTTGACGAGGGGGAGACAAGGGTCAACCCTTGAGGAAACACAATTTGACAGGCGATAAAAGCGCACAACACTGAGAATCTCCGTCTCGGTGCTGACAAGAAAGATTTGACATAAGCAACAAATCAATTCTTATGCTTAATCAAAACTTACGAGTAGTGGAACTTACTTATAAACAATATTTAACCTAACCTTACCTGACTCGACAAAAACTGAAGTTGCTATTTTAATTTAACTCCATAAGTAGGCTATTTTATATAAATTTTAAAACTGCTGTAAATATTGATTATAAGTCAGTTCCACTACCCGTAAGTTTATGTAAACAGTAAGAATTGATCTAATCAACACCGAGGCAGGGGTTCTCGGTGTTGTGGCTTTTTTCGCCTGTCAAATTTTGTTTCCTCAAGGGTTGACCCTTGTCTCCCCCTCGTTAAACATTAACCTGGCGGGCTTTTTTCGCAATACCCGTATGATTGGTAGGAAGTCTGAAATATAATTTTACTTCGGCTTTAGTGTACGTAGAAAGATGTCTGACCCAGTGTTGAGATAGCTTCGTACTAGAGTTATGAAACTCCGTTAAAAATACAGCTGTTTAAAAAAAGTTAACAAAGTGTAATTTAGTTTAGCTCTTTTAAATCTAAGTATTTAATTTTTTTTATAGTTTCAAAAAGTACATATTTTTGTATTTTCATTATGAACTGAGATATGGGGAATTTAATTTCTGTACTTCACATTGTATTAGCCGAGTCTTAGTTCGAGATAAAAACCCACTGAACAACGATTTGAAGAGCTGTTTACTTGTAATAAACTTGACTAGATGAATTTTTTTCCCGTTTTTTACTAATTTTAGCACAAGTTTCATTTTGACGCAAATGTGAAATTAATTTTATCCTTATAAAAACATATATATTAAAAAAAAAACGAGCTTTTACTTCGTCGTTTTTTTCGGCTTAAATTTACAGGACTATTCAGTTATCGTTTAGGTTCATTGTATTACAAGCTATCGGGAACAGTATTTGTTGAACAAGGCATGAATAATTTGGTGTAACGGATGTGACGATGTTGCAAAGTAAGAGACAAAATGTGAGAGAGGATAAATTAAAATATACAAGCATAAGAACTTTCACTTCTCTAGTTATAGCAGCAGCATGTACATGAGCCCTGAAGCTACTTGAAAACCTGTCTGTTGTGTGAAACCATTAAAATACCTAATGGATTTGTTGTTTTATCTTATAGTATAAACATAGACACGGCAATTCAGTTATCTTTATTACTGTTATTAATATATATATAAATACATTAGAAAGAAACTGGGCAAAGAGAGGTCCTGTTTTAGCTGGTACATTTGACATTTTATATATTGTATGTTTGTTACTTATTTACGTTCAAACTAATCCTTACAAAATTGAGAAAAATATTTATATTTAGACTGAACGAGTATCCACAATGTTTTTTAATTTTAAATATTTAGTAATGAGAGCCTTAAAAACAATAGATATTAAGTCGTTCAACTAAACATCCGTTTTCAAATTCTCTGAATCTATATAAGATATTTTGGAATGATTAGTCTCTGTAGTTCGTGCAGTGTACTTACCTCCTAAGCAGGTGAACTTTCGTATGTGGTAATTTTCTAGCCGTTTCTTAAAGCTTTTTTGTTTTGTTTTGTTCCTTATCGCATTTAAAAGTATGGGGTATTTGGCATAAAACCTAAACTTAAAATTTCGATTTCTTAAAAAATCGGTAATAAATATTGATTCAATTTTGCTCAAATTAAGTTTCGATAAGGCTCCACATAAAACCTTTTGTTTTTCATTTCCACAAAATGCCAGTGTGAGAGTAATCGTTCAAAGAGTGAAAATGATCCTATGGACGCCATTGTAGAAGGTCGAATTTCTCAAAGTTGGTCATATCCATTTCCTTAAATTTTGGTAAATGGTGAAGTTTAATATGGCCCAAATTAATGTGTCAAATCACACGTAAAAGAAAATGACGACCTGTGAATAACATTGAAAATACCAAAATTACCCCGTAACAGAGATCTTGTGTTCGAGTTAAAAAAAAATCTAATATCTCACAAGTCACGCTCAATATTTATATATAAGTTCATATTTAACAATACAATTTCATACTTAACAATAGTTCGTATTTTCTTTTGGGATTAAAGTTTAAAAAATTGAAACCACGAGACACATAAGGAAGAGAGTTGAAAAGTGAAAATCTCATAAAAATGGTCCAGACAATGGAGACGACATCGTGTTTGAACAAAAACAAACATTTCTTTAACAAACAAATTTTGAAGCATAGATTTAAAAAATGGATTTCGTACTGCTCATCATGTAAACCAACATTACAAAAAAAACCCGATGAGAATAGGTTCAGCACGTGCTGGTAGCTGTAACCTAAATGTTACCAATAAACTGATATCCAATTTGAATTTGTAAATTTGTGTTCAAATAATATCGGAGGGATTTGTGGGTTAGCACATGTCTGTGATAATAACTGTACGACAATTGACATTTTTCATTGAACTTCAGCCTCATTGAAAAATTAAAAGTTTATTTTTGTTATTTAATGTGTGTTATGTACATGAGTGTTTAAGTCATGAATCCGAAAGACTGAGAATCATTGGTAAATGGAGGCTGATGTCATAACAAATTCTATATTTTGATAGGTTATTGTATAAAATCACAATATGTAATAAGTCAAAAACGGGAATATAAATAATGTAAGACGAGTCGGAGACAAATAAAACATAAGATGTATGATAATTATTAGCATATAGTTTTCTTTTCTGAATGGAAACCATACAAAACGCGTAATGATAAAGTATGCATAAATAGTGCTCTAATATATCACTGTTACGTCTCCGGGTTTTTGTCTGTAACTTTGTAACTGAGGCGTGGTGTGAAGTATTACATGTTGTAACTTCCCCGTCTCTAATATGAAGTTGCGAATCGTAGTGCGTTATGCCATTTACGGTGTTTAAAGAAAAAAAAAGGATTATATGGAATCTGTATATTCTGTCAGAGATGACAATAGAATAGTTTTTTTACAGTTAGGCGACCAGAGTTATTAAAATCAGGACACGGTGGAGGGGTTAATAATAGATTTATTCCGTATTATTGTCGCTGTCGCTTTGATAGCTTTGTCTTTCGAGTTGTAAATTATTGAAAAAAGTATATTATTAATTCTTATTAATCTGGCTATTTTAACTCCCCAAATGATTTTTTCCATAGTCGATATCTTGCAAAATCTATTTTTCCGGAAGCGTTTGATTCAGTCTGTTTCATCAAATCCTTAGTCCCGTTTTCAAAATAAAAGTTATAAATTTACAGTGTGTTACATGAGTGTGTTTGAATGTTTAGCTTGTCGTGGGGCAGTTGTTTTGGATCGATTTGCTTAAAATTGTTTATGGATGTTGTAGGAATGTATAAAAGTATACCACAGAATGTTCAAGTAAATATCTTGCATCCAAACAAAATGGCGGCTGTTTAAATTAAAACACAATTAATTGTGGACCTATCTTATCTTTATTAATTACATCGTAATACATTTTATTCACTTCTAAGTTAGTATTAAAGGAAACAACAGTCAACAATAAATTATCAAATATCAACCCCCCCAAACAATAAAACAATGATCACTATTGTTTTTGTCTTTTGTTGTTTCTTCCATGTTGAGAGATGAAATTTCAACAAAGTTCGGTGAATCATCAAATGTAACCGATCAGCCGCCACCTTTATCTCTAGCTCTTGTCATAGATTCTAAGTTTCATGTGTATCACCCCAAACAGGTTTTTTTTTTATAAACCTCGGGGTCAGACTTTATTAGTCTTAAGTTTGTAAAGTTTTTGTAAACTGAACATGTATATGTATATAGTGACTAATAAAGATATTTCATTCATTCATTCATTTAAATTTGAAACCATCTATCGCTATGCATTGTTAGTACCGTCGAATGAAAGCTTCATAGAAATGCCAGGAAAATGTGTTGTGGGATCTTGAGAATTTTATTTTCAGTAATTGTTTTTAGCTCCCCAAATGTATTCATAGTGTGAGAATAAACTCGTTCTTTTAAGTAGCACCACAAAAAGAAGTCACTCAAGGTTAGGTCTGGCGATCTTGGCGGTTAGTCCATAAATTCATTTCCCCTCCCAAACCATCGACCAGCAAGTTCATTGTTCAACAAAAGTCTGAACATTAGAATAGTGCGGAGTTGCACCTTCTTGCTGGACTCCCATTTTTGGAACTGTAAGGTGTTGATTCAGTACACCATGGTAGCTAGTTCCATCCATAGTGCTCTCAGAACTGTCGTAGGTTAATACTCCATTAACTGAGACTGCTGCCCACACCGCAATACACTTACTTTCCAGTTTTTATTCAGTTGTGTCGACGTACCAAGCCATTGAAGTAAAATGTTGATTCATCAGAAACACAATTCAAAGATGCCATCCAGGGTCAGTCTAGTAATGAATGTTCGACGACTTTAGAACAAAACACCACTCTTCTGTCTGGATTGTCTTCAAGCTGACCATGGACAGTGTCACTTGTAAAACTTCATTTTAAATTTTTTAATGATGGTCCCATCGGTGTTTAAAATGAAGTGATAACTTAATCGAATTCAGTTTAGCGAGAATAGCGGTTTTATTAAGACAGTACTAACATTTCTTTCATATTCGCGTCAGATTGTCGACTGTATTTTATTACTAAACTTCCAGTATTCCAGTTTAGTTTCTTCCGCTTTGCTATGGATTTGTGTGAGAGTGGTTGAATATCTGGATACATACCTTGGAATTGTCTGCTTGCTTCAAGATCATTATTAAATATGATTGATCACGAACAGCACACTACTATTAAAAAGTGTTGACTAAAGCAACAAAAAGAGGTTAACTAATGAGCACATCGGTTTCGTACAATACAATTTAAAAACTACTCAACAACGCACCAAACAGCTGTTAATAAAAATAAGATAGTTTAAGAGCCCAAAAACTGTGTTTTTTTTAAACAGCCACCATTTTGTTTGCACGCGAACTATTTACTTGAATATTCTATGGTATACTTTTATACATATCTACAACATTCATACAAAATTCAACCAAATCGATTCAAAAATCTGTTCCACGACAAGTTAAACATTGGATGGGACACACTGTACCTACAAGGAATTTCTATTTTAATAGTATTGTATATAACATATGGTTACTATAAAACAGGAGCTCGTGCTGGATGAAAGTACGTACAGTAAACGGGAAATGACGCCGTAGGTTTCAGTATCATGTTGCATATTTAATTTCAAACTGCATTAACTTTCTCTTTGTAGAATGTAGGCGTATTTTTTTACATTCTAGGATTAACAAAGCTGCAAATCTAGCCGGCACTAGAACTATGACATCACTACAAGAATGTACTTAACCTAGTCTCAACGCGATTGAACTAGTTCATGTTCTTATTTTCATAAAAGAAATGTTTTAAGATTTAAAGATGTAAACAATACGTAATGTATTGAACATTAGGACAAGTCTAAATTAAAACGTATGGACGGATTTTTGACAAAATTGCCACGTAAAATGTTTTTAGATTTTTTAAATTATACATATTGTATTTTGAAATTAGGGGAACCTACTATAAGAACAATAATCTGATAGATCAAAATAAGTTCTCTCGATTTGTTTTGATTGTGCGGAATTCTATTACGGAGGATCTCAAACAAAAAGTATTGCCACTTCTTTTCACATGTATTTTTTATAAGTTTCAGAAAAATGTATGTATGTGAGAATGTATATGCACCAATAAATTTTTCTGTATATTTATCCCTAGGTTGTAATAATATTTAGTTGCTATTGGTTAATAATTCTGGTCATGAATTCCGATACATATTGGTATTTTAAGAAGTTTGAAGCTGGTTTGGGCGTTATTAATAGTTTCTGAGTTGAAATACTTGTAAACTGTTTAACAATCCGATGATTTTAAATAATAAATTAGAC
This sequence comes from Aphrophora alni, assembly GCA_963513935.1. Lineage (NCBI taxonomy): Eukaryota > Metazoa > Arthropoda > Insecta > Hemiptera > Aphrophoridae > Aphrophora > Aphrophora alni. The sequence goes on along the minus strand of OY740769.1, from coordinate 137,646,508 downwards.
ACAAAAGTTTTCACGTCTAAACACAAAAATGGCCTCTAAATATGTTATAATAATTTGGGAAAGGAGGCGAAAGACATTGACAACAGCACAGTTCACCATTTATTTTCGTATCATATATTTAACCCTTAACTAACATCATGATTTAAAGTTACGCAATCAACATCATACGTCTGGGAGACACCTATGGGTATTTAAATGAAAAAAAGGCATAATTATTGATCCATAAATGTAATAATCAGTAAAATGGCTTTACATACATAGAGTGGACGTAGAATTAGTTCAGAAACATCTTTTTACAGTTTCCTTCACCACGCGTCTCGATAAAAACCATAGATAAAATCTATAAAATAAAGTCACGTAAACAACAACATACGTCTCACAGACAGAAATTTATCAAAAACTATAAATAGCGCAGCCAAGGGGCGAGAAAAAAAACTGGCAATTTTCACAGAAAAAAGACCAACGTCCGACTGGCAGCTAGACGGCCGGACAAAAACAATAGGTCAAGAGGAGGGGAAATACGCCGATTTTTATTTTCGCCCCCGTCTTCAAGACGTATGATGTTAGTTAAGGGTTAATTATAAACTAGAATACAACACAGCTGTGTAGTATGATTGAGTGAATACTGTACAGCTATAGTATTTTTGTGTGTGATTTTTGTATTTCTTTCATTCTGTATCTCTGAAAAAAAAAAGGAAACAGAATATTATATTTCAATTCAAACTTACCAAATATAATTTGCTCTACAAACTGACAAAATAAGAATAGTTTTTTTAATATTGTTAAATTCGTATAATTTTGTTTAAAATTTGATGTAGTTGTGAAAATAAACGTTTGAAATTTGTTGTTTAACAACAGTTTTTAACGACAGCAAACAATACACCTTAATGGAACTGCTTACAGACAAGGATTGAGTAGCTAAGGTGTATCTTAGTTAAAGCTGGAAGCGGGAGTAAAGGTGCAGTCAGAAGCTGACTATAACAAACACCTTAATGTCCTTAGTTCATTTCTCAGAATTCATTAGGCCTGGGACATCTGTGTCCCACCTTTAGCGATATCTCTACTGTATTGTATGTCTGGTAATAGGCCTAAAACGTATGGCTAGTTCTATCATATTGCTTGATTTTTAAGCTGCATAAAATAAGCAATTGCTCGATCTCATATAACGTATAGAAGCTAAGTTATAAATTGATCGAGTTATCAATTTAAGGCGCCTTTAAATTGAATAATCGTTTATAGATTACAGTCTATTCCACCAGCTGTGGCACCTGACGTATTAGGAGACCCTTCCTTTCGTACGCGCACTCACGAGCGCCTTGGTCTGACCGGCCCGGCCATGCAGATGACTCATACACTGGGGCGTCCAGTAAGCAATTGCTGATTTGATAAATCACAAATTTTAACAAATTTAAACGGCATATTTGAAATATTTGTTGAATTTAAAAGAAAATGACGCCAAACATGACATGATTATGATAATATATGCATATAAACATTATAACATTAAACTTTATCAATCGCGTTTCGTTCAAGATATAAACTTGAAATTTGGTACAATAGTGTGTCGTATGACTCAAGAAGAGTGTACAAAATTTCAGAACTAAAAATTGAGCCCTTTCAAGATGGCGGCCATTTAAACATTTGAGACCAAATTTCGTGAAAACTTATAAATTTCAAATATTTACAAGATAAATAAAATATTACAAATATTAAGACAAATAATTATTAATAATATTAATGCATTGTTTTTCGATTGTCACGTTTGCGTTTTTAGACTAGTCAGTTTTGATTAGATAATTAAGGTTTGTTATCCATAACAAAAGGATAAAACAGGAGACCGGGTTATCGCTAACAGGGCTTAGGAAGTTTCTTCCATACGCGTATTTATCTTACTTTAACAACCTTACTTTTAATTTGAAATATATTTTATACAACGCAACTTTTTTTAAGTAACCTCATTTTATAATTCGTAGAAATAATAAGAATCTTCAGTTGTTTTGAAATACTTTGAAATGTCACTACTTAAAATTTTTTGATAAACTTAAAATTCTTTCAATTTCGGTAAAAAAAGTGCTGAGATTGCAGATGGCTGTATAGATTAGTTTCGTCCTGTTAACGGAGGGTTACCGAAAATATAAAATAGGAAAACTATGCCGCGTTCCCCGTTTCAGTACTTATAAAATCTTTTCCAAGTCTTTATTTTCGTACTTCTGACAACTTTTTAATTTTGAAATTTAATTTAAAATTTTGAAATAAACTCCGATTTATAATTTAAGTTATTCCTCAAAATATTTTTTACGTACTCGACATGGTCGTCCACGTAGATATGAGAATCGAATGAGAACTGGTCTTATTATGAATCGGGGAACGTTTCGGGTTTGTCCGTGGGACTGTAGACCAAACCATGTTGCACATTGAGGCGGTTTTAGGGGCGAGAAGCTATGGATTGAGGTTATCCCATTCCTCCACATTATGTGATTTGAGGAATGCTTTCACAAGCAGCATGTGGGCGTTAAGCTGTCTCCTAACTGAGGAGGATCGGATGAGTTGCCGTGTTTGGCGAAGTTTTCTTTGTTCTATGAGGGGAAGTTCAGCCTATGTTTCTGTACTGGTGGAAGTGTATGTGCTTGAGTTCAATGCTATATCTTCGACTTAACTAGCTATACAATCATCATCTTTCGGATTGGATTTTTGACTGACGCGAAGTAGAGATGTTCGGTGTATTCCCTTCAGTTTACTCATTTGACCTCCTTCTTTGTAGATAGACACTGGTTAAAGTTAGTACCAAGAGATAGGATTATGGTCGGAGATGAGATTATCAAGCTCGTGTATGAGGTTGAAGTTGTTAAGCACGGCAATGTCTAGATCTTAAGCTTACTCCTGTAACTTGTGGAATAATATGTTGATCAGTCGGGATCCAGTGCAAGATGCCTGGGTTTCGGGATAGGATTTATGTAGCTCTTTGCCGTGCCGGTTTGATATTCTGCTGTTTTACATCAGAGTTTAAATCGTTCATAAGTATTGTTTGAGGAATGATCAATGTTTTTGATTTTAATGTGAGTTTTTGATATTAGAACAATATCAAAGTGTCGGTCTTTGAAGAAAGGGTCGGAGTACAGCCTTTCGGTTGATGACTCCGAAGGAGTTCCATGAGTAAGTTGTTTATCCATAAGGTGACTAGAGAAGTTAGAATGGTGACTATTATTGATTATATGTCTGTTATTGTCATGACAGTTGGAAGGATTGCTTGAATCCAGGTGAGGACATCGGTGGTTTTGATGTTTTTAATAATGAGATGACGCAACCAGGTTCCTCAGTCGATTGGGGAGGCGTTTTTGTAACGATAATTTTCGTTGGTGCGATCTGTGCAGGTTTTATGATCTGGGTAAGTGACTTGTGTTTCATTACTACAGGACGAGGGGTTGGGATTTATTGGTAGCGAGTAGCGATGGTTGGATATGCTTTGGGTCAACTATGGTCTTCAGACCTAACTCATGAGTTACTTCCATGGGAACTACCTCTTCTTAGGTGGAAGTTGAAGGAATGGCTGTTTTTGGTTCCTGAGATAGGCCTGACTTGCACAATGTTTGGCTACGTTGGTTGGCATCCCTTTGTCCTATTGAAGTATTCTGCAACACGTGGAGTAGCTACATAGTTAGCAATCAAGAGGACGAGTTTGCTAGAAATCAAACTATTCTGGTTCCTAACAAGAATTGATGGTCTCTTCTTCTCCGTTCACCAAACAAGGATAGAACGAGGTTCCGCTGACTCCAATAGTATGGCAGCAAGCTTCTCCGTGTAGCGTAGATGTGTCCTCTTCGAAGTCTGGCTGATAAATGTCTGTGATTTTCAGAAGGGATTTCTCCGTAGTTATTCCTTTTGGTCTGGGGGCCATAACAAAGTTGTGAAATATCATTGTTATGAGTAGCAGAACAACGGATCAACCAGACGGTTGGTCTTCACGGAAGATTTGAAGTCCTGGCCCTCAGTAAGATGTGTCGGGGAAATGTTTTCTCAATTGAGGCGAAGCTACCAGCTAATCAGTGTTGAGCTTGTGTTTAGGGGAGATTGAGGACTTAGCCCTCAATAGATCTGTAGGGGACTGTTGTGTAGATGTGCGTGGTTATTGCCGTGAGGCGTATACGGGAGGTTTGAAAAGGTTATCAATTTTTTTTACGGATATATCTGTTTTGAGGCCCCCTGAGTAAAGATAGTGGTTTTTGAATGATGTCTCTCTCTGTCGTATATGCCAATCGTGCGGACCGATATTATCAAATTTGATATGTGGACATATTTTGGTCTTATTCATAGGTAGTTTTAATAATAATAATTTTTTTATCAATAAGAAAAACAAAAATTTATCAAATTCGGCTCTAAAGATTTTGATAAAACTGTAGACTCAAACAAAACGTATTGGTGGTCATCTCCTAAAAAATGCTGTTTCGTGCGTTATCTTAAAAAAAAAAAATGACCATGGTCATAATATATGTAATTGTGAAGATGACCCAAACCTTTGTGCAAAATCACAAGTAAAAAGTTATTAAGGTTCACTAAATGGTAAACAACAAAAATGAACCTTGACCTATATATATTTACAGTTTTCAGAGTGACTTATCTAGGCAAAAACTAACTCAATATTTCATCGTGCCGAAAAGTTATTGAGAAATCCGTGAAAACAGATTTTACCCCTTATAACCACTTTAGAAGTCAAAGGAAATTCGTTTTTAGTGGTTCCTTATGTTGTGGAAGAAATATTATTCGCAAATTTTACGTTTCTAGTTCCAGGCGTTGATTTGGATATCAATGAATCAGTCAGGATATTTGCTGTTAAAGATGGCGTCAAGAGCCAGTTACGCGCACCCATCTTGTCTGACTCCCTCACTAAACTATGTGATTGTTTCCAAGGACGTTTATTCTGTAGAAAGTGATGTTTTCTAAAATCGAGTTACTCACAAGAATCGATAAGATTATGAGGCAGTCGCATGTCTAATATAAAGGCTAGGATTATTTTGTGGTCGATAAGTGCTAATGTTTTAGAGGTTGCATGTCGATCGTCAGGATAAACAAATCGTATGCGGTTAATTTGTTACATAGGATTGTTGCTATATTGCTTTTGTTATCTGATCCTTTCCTCACAATATTCCATAGCTATAAAGCCTTCACGTAATACTGAATTATAGAAACATTGCACTAGCTCTTTCAAACACCTATTAAAAAAAACAAAGTATAAATATTTAAAAACAATCGTCGCCATCTCCACAAAATTTCAACAATAGATTTTTTAGTGGGTAGAATATCTCAACATCGGTTCAAACGATATCAATGAAATTTTGGTGAGATGTAAAAAATGATGTGAAAATCAATTTCACAAGTCGGATTTAAAAGAAAATTATGTTGGGGGCTATACTCAAAGATTGTAGTCCGTTGTGCACAAAGGAAGATGTTGGTGAACACAGCATGAAAATCAATCTAGTTGTAGCCAGGTAACACATGCTAGTGCCGTATTTACTCTAGGTTTTTATGGATTTGTAATGAAAAAAGTCTCCTTTTAAAAATTTTAATGAAACCGCAACTGGGACAAACGATATATTATACAATATCGTTTTATTTTTGTCTGTTGTCATTTAAAAGCGAAAAATATCGCGGTCAGATTACACATCACTCAATGTAACATTACAATTCTGCTACCCCGTCGATACAGCAATGGAAGTTCTGATGGAACACAATATAAGGGTTGAAAATATATAAAAACTACGAAGGGATATTAACCGATAGACAATGTAGGGTTTCAAATAGCTGATTCCAGCAGTAGTGTATAAAACGATGTCAACACACATTTAGGTGGTGAAAGTTCAAAGTAGCTGTGTGTATATGTTTCAACCATAAATTTCAAAATTCAATTAAATAATCAAAAAAGTTTAAAACTTTTTACTTGGCAATTTTGTGCATGTTTTCGTTTTGAAATCTCCCAAAAGTTGTTTGTTAGTCTGTGGTGTTGAACTGATTAATCGATTTTTATAAAATTTGATATGTGGCCATATCTCGAAACTCTTTTAAAACATTTTTTGATAAAGTAAAATTTTATTCAAAATAGTCAGTAAGAAATATGTTAAAATTTTGGTAATATGTGGGTTCCAAAGGTCACAAACAAAACGCTATTGGTCGTAATCTCATCAAAAACAGAGCTGTCTGTAACAAAATTAATAAATCTGCTATGGACGAAATTACTCAAAATCTGCTAAACTGATTACGTTCAAAATTAGGTGAAGATAAATGACCGAAATAAAAATATGTGCAAAATAGCAAGTAAAAGAGAATTGTCGACTAGATCAAAAGCTAAAAAAACTAGATTTCAATAAAATAATATTTAAGCTTAAGGTGAACTTTATAGCAGAATTGAAACAAGCTTAGACTTTTATTATATATATATATATATATATATATATATATATATATATATGATGGCTTTCAATGTTTTTCTTTCTCGGGAATAAGTAATACTAATAGTACAATAATTTTTGGTGAGATGGGGTCGATTATTATATTAGGCCTTTGAAGAAAGTAGTGCAATATTTTTACACGTTTATTCTGAAAATTTCATTCCACCATTTGAAAGAGCATTTTTAAAAGTACCTGGAAGTAAATTCCAAAGAATAGGTGATAATCGCGAGATGGTTGTTCATCTTAACACAAAAAATTCCAAAGATATTTCCTTTCAAGCCATTTAAATAAAATTTGATGTCTACTTGTACTTATGATGTGTTCCTAATACAGAAATGGATTAGGAATATCTATCATAAACCGAAAGTAGAGCATTCTGCCGTCGGACAAATTGAGTGAACTTTCGTTTGTCCTCGAGGAAAAAACACATTTTTATTTAATTATGATAAAATTATCAACTTTTTTTTCTGATAAAAGAGTTTATCATTCATACCAATATACTGAACTCATAGTAATTTTAAATTATATTTGCAGAGTAACTTGAAAAATATTAAATTAATTTTGACCGTTGTCTTTTTAAACTCAATATCTTGCAAAAACATAATATTTACTAAACTAACACTCGTTATATTTAATCATTAACTACTTTAATTTGTCAAGGTTAAATGCACAGTTTACAAAAGTCAACAAACTTGGTGGAAATACATTATGGTTGTGTAATAATAACTAGCATGTTCATTATACAGACTAGAGACACATATTTAATATTGCATTGAGTAGTGTAATTAGTGAACTTGTATTTTTTATGAAATGTCCTGTCACTAATTTACTCCATATACCAGAAAGGAAATCAATACTACACCGGATTATTCCATGTTGTACTGGTCGTGTGAGTAGTGGAAGTCAATTCGCTTAATTTTAATATAGTTTTGATTTAAATTGCCCAATTGTGATAACAGTGGTTCAGTGAATTATAGATTTCGCAACTCAGAAGTTTATAAATTCAATAAATAGTTGTTGTGGTTACTGTTTACTCGTCACGACAATATTCGTAGACCAAGACAATGTAACATTAATTACAGACAGAAATAATAACAGTTAAATATTTTATAGAAAGCTTGATACTTGTATTGTAGTAGTGATGATGATTTTAGATTCTTTGGGATCACAATGGCAGTAAATATTATATCATACCCATCGATATATATAGAATTTGACATATGGACAGGCTTAATTGAAAAACGAAAATTACTTTCACCACTGGTGGGCTTTTTTGGCTGATGTGATTTTACATTCATTGGGATCACAATTTTGTAGTGTATAATATGTTGTTCCTTTTGATACAATATTTTTATATGTATAAAATTTTGACGTACTGACTGCCTTAATTGAAAAACGAAAATTACTTTCACAACTGGTGGGCTTTGTTGGCTGATGTGATTTTACATTCTTTGGGATCACAGTGGAAATAAATATTATGTTATGCCCATCGATATATAAACTTTGACATACTGACCACCTTAATTGAAAAACTATACTTTCACTGAAAAACGATACTTTCACCACTGATGGGCCTTGGTGACTGATGGGTCAATTCGTTGAAAGTAAAAAAATATCAGATTACTCATTATATGTTTAATTTACATCGGTTAAAACAAGTTATATGAAACTTACAACAAGGTTTAGAGGAAATCTCAAGTTTTAATAATATGAACGAAAGTAGGAGTCTGTAATAATTGAAGACAATATCATAAAAGTAGTAAGAAAATTTTAAAAAAATTCAAAATTTTTTACGACTGTCCTTTTATGACTCGTTAGTTAACACCATTATAATTAATAGTACTTAACGCGCGCTGTATTTCTACTCGGCACATCTGTGTCCATGCCTTGGAACCATGTCGAACTATGTTCATTCATGGCCTCCATCTTAACTGGAAAATATGGAGTGTACAGTAGTTGTAAAGATACCTGTAATGATCGGTAGACACATTTGGCTGTAACTGCATAACACAGAAACATACAAGGAAATGTCAAATATTTTAGTTAAATCAGAACTTTGAGAGATATCGTTTCATTAAAGGTATCGTATCAAAAAATTGTTTGTTACTGTGAGTTGAATGTTTTTAATTCAAACTCAAATGTCAAGCGAGATAGAAATTAGAAGTTGTCTGAGAGAAAGCGAAGACTATAACGTAAAATCCACCACTTTCTGTAAACACGATAATTAACGAACGTATAATCCGATTGAACCGACTTAAAGAACTCTTTAAGTGGTTGTTAAAGTGATAACTTTGTTTTTATTCGTTACATAAGATCTCGCATTGGTTTATTTTATACAGCTTAGGAAATCAGTACCAAACTACGCTCTATATTAAGAAAGTTATGGACAAAAAGTTGGTTACATAACATAATAGCTACAGGCAAAAAATGTTGCTTTCCGATGAATTTGTGGCTTAAATCATAATTCATATTTGGCCTTTCAAGTTTTGAACATGTAAATAACGTCTCTCACAATATATGTGCGGTAACTTCGCGTCATATCGCCAGAGATACAACTGATAACGCAGTCCATAACAAAACAACATGTTTTATCTGGATTTTAATCATTAATACGGGAAATCCATGTTGATCAGACTGTATGGTAGAACTGACAACAGGTATAAAATAAAGTAGAGATCTCACTAAAGGTTTTATAAATCAGACCTAACGAATTGTGAGTAGTGAACAAAGGACATTTTAAGTTGTTTGTTAGTTGAATTGTGAGTAGTGAACTAAGGACATTAAGTTAGTCGGCTTCTGACTGCTAGTTTTAAACTAGATGTACGTTACCCACTTCCCAAGATTCATTCCGTGTCTGTATGGAGTTGGATAAGTGTATTGTTTGCTGTCATTATAAGTGTTGTTAAACAAGAAATTTCAAATCTTTGCTTTCACAACTATATCGGATTCTGAACGAAATGATCCGTATTTAACAATATTCATACAACTATTGTTATTTTGTCTGTTTGCAGAGCAAAAAGTTTGTTGCCTTTTAAAAGTTGCTTGTTACATTTGGTTGGCTTAACGTGAAATGTTATAGATTTCACTTCAATTATTCAACACAGCTGTGTTCTATTCTAGTTTATAATAATATGTATGATACGAAAATAAATGCTATACATCTCGGTTGTTAATGACCTTCGCTTCTTTTTCCAAATTCTTATAAAGTATTTAGAGGCATGTTTTGTGTTTGGAGATGAGAAAGTTTGTCTGCAATTTGTTATTTAACATCATCAGATTGTTATACAGTTTACAAATAGTTTAAAGGCCATTTCACACCGGCGTACTGAACGTCCTGGACGTTTGGTACGTTTTTTTCAAAATAAATCGCTTCCCATGCTATCAAATGAGCCATTTCACACCGCGCGTACAGAACGTACCGAACGTCCTGGACGTCCTGGACGGTTTTCGGAAGATCGCTCGGAGAGTGATTTTTCACAAACGTCCAGAACGTCCACTGCCTAGCGCATGCGCAATGTACACTTCGGAACCACGTGCTCCGCTCCTGTCATTTCTGCAAAACCCCGCGTCATCTGCAGTGTGTTTGTTGTTGCTGGTGTTTTGTGCATTTGTACCATGGAAGCGTTGTTGGAAGAAGTACGTGATCATCCTGTAATCTGGGACACAACCCTAGAAATATACAGGGACCTGGTTATGAAGAACGCAGCGTGGGAGGAGATTGTTGCAAATCTTCAGAAAGATAGTCAGTTGTCATTTACTGTAATGTAATAACATTAGAGCAACGATTATATATTTATATTGTTATATATTTTAATGGAAGTCATTATAGTATAATTATTAATGACCTCATTTTATATTAGTTTTACTAAAGGCTCAATTTAAAAAAAAAAGAATAACAATCGTATTAACTTTCACAGGCAAAACAAATATTATTTAAAATAGAAATCATGTTATGTTATGTTATTCTTAGAAATAGAAATTGATACATAATACTAGGTACAGTAATCTATAAAATGTACATGTCAAATACCTAAAAAGTAGGCCTACATGTAATATACTGCATTGCATCTAGGCATTGTGGATTACATTAATACAGTGTGCACTAATAATAAAAGGGAAAATGTGGTAAAAAAAATAAAATAATACAAGAGCACTGTATTTTATTGAACTGATCGAGCGAACGTCCTGGACGTTTGGTACGTTGTTGGGCGGTGTGGAATGGGCGCGTACCGAACGTCCCAAACGTACCAAACGTCCAGGACGTTCAGTACGCCGGTGTGAAAAGGCCTTAACACAGCAACTATTAATAGCTGCCGAACCAACTCCAAACTTCTTATATTTTAAGTATACAAATACGCATCGGAATTATTAACCACTAACGTCTAAATATTATTAAAATCTGTAGCTATAAAATACAGAAAGTTATAACGATGCATCTAGATTCTTACACGGATATATTTTTTTGATATGCGTTTAGGCAAACTGATAAATAATGGATAACTTTAAAGTAAACTAAATACCACACATCTTGTAATGCCTTTTTCGTAAATAAACAATGTGACCAAAAAGTCTGTTCACCTGATGATTACAGTACAGAAAACATATTAAATATTATAGTGTAAAACCTTTAAATACTTGCAAGAACTGCCAACTATATAAAAAAAAGAAGTAAAATTCAAGTCAGAGTGAGGCGGCCAGTCGACCGCACTAATCGCCAACCCTTGGCGTCTATTGTGCGTTAAGTAGCCACCGGCCGGAGTCAGTGAATCATAACTAATGACTCCAGTAACGATATGCAACTTTACCTCCTTCATGAAATTCAGAAAAACAAATGATAACACGTGTTACATTGCAATTTTCCGATTAATTTGATATCAAAGTGACAAACACAGAGTGATTAGTGAAGTATGTGTGATATCACATACCGCATGATGATTTACGTATTATAATATGGCATGGCTCTATATTACAAAAGTTTAGATCTGCATTCTTACAAAATTACAGCTGTGCATGATTGAAATCTGGTGTCAGCGCCAAGCGGGTACGGTACATACTGAGATGATTTTTAGGCTTTAAAGAAGAGAACATTTTGGACGTCAAAATTCATCAAGTGTGTTTAGTATGCACACAGTAATCACGAGACCCACTTGTTTGGGTTGGCACAAAGTCTGACTCATTTTTTCTCTGAGATCATCAACGCCTAAAATGGCACAATGACAATATTCCGAATCCAAGATGATTGTCAATGTCTACTTTGAACAGGTTGACACTAAGGCTCAAATGTATCTATGTGACTTGTTTGCGGACAGCTTCACTTTTAAAACCATTAGACCTTCAATATCTCTGGAATTTTCTTAACCTGATTTCAATATCTGTTGCGGGATGAACAATTCATTTTATTTTAATAATGTCCACATATTTAGAAGATGGTTATAGTAGAATACATTCGGAATCCCTATCTTGTTCTACTGAAGTCAGTCTTCGATAAAACTGATGGGAAACATTTATTGTGACTACATGATCATGTTAAGTGTTTCAAATTATTTTAATGTTTTTTCATTAGTGCAATCCGCACAAGTGCACAGAGACTTTTTTTTTGATAACCCTGCCTATTACAACGTTTAGTTTTGAACTAGTGGAAAAATCTATGTGTGGATCGTTAAAAAGGATCGGTGGACCTGTGGTCCTTCACGTGGTTTTTGGTATTATATTCTCTGCACGAGAATGTCAGACATTGTACGTTTAAAATTGGACATTTTGTTTTATAATTAAGTATTTATCTCTGTTTTTCTCAGCTGAAACTCTTAAACCTATTTGTAATGAAATTTTCATATTTTCTCGTTCTTTAAAAGTTTAGTTTTTAAATATCTGATTTATTTCAATCAAGAATTAACATTTTTTGTTTTTGAGATGTTTTTTTATAGTACTGTACTTTATCAACAATCTAACAATTTTATATTTAACAAAAAAGTTAATAATATTTTGCTCTACTAATTTTATGATCTTTACATCGCTGACTTACATTGCTTTCTTCTCTATACAACTAGAAAAATAAGTTAACTATTTCATTACTTTTATTTTATAAATATGTTCTTTTTTAGTAGTAAATATGTATTGTAGGTTTTTATTGTTTTCATTAACAAAAGGGCGTATGATTAATGGGATTTTACTTTCTCGCACATGTAATGTTGTGTGATGGGTTAAAATTAATAACTGTTTTGGGGTGGCCTGAGTTCACAAAGTGGTTTCGGACATGACGTCTGTTTATGTCGATTATATGCAGTGCTAGTGCTGTGTATCCAACCAGTCAACCGATTGTAATGAATTTTGATATGTGGGCAAATTTTATCCAGATCTCAAGACATTTTTGATAATTTTTCAATAACTCACAGTTTGGAAATAGCTAACACAATATCTGAAGTAAAATAATCAGAAGGCTCCAATTTTTTTGATCAGATTTTATTAATATGTTGCCTTGTTATAATGTATTGGTTACCATCTCCCAAAACTCGTGGTTCAGGAGTTTTCGTTAAAATAAATAAATTAGTCCATGGAGTTATTTTGTCAATTTTGTTTTAACGATTTCGTTTAAATATGGTTGGAAGTAGAAGATTAATGACTCAAACCAGTGTTCAAGATTTTAAGTATATTTTTTTTTCGGCGGTTCAGTAATAATAGACAAAAAAACGAAAATGAATTTTGACAACCTTCATTTAAATCAAACCTTGACGTGATTTTAATGAAACACGATTTACCCCTGGATGAGTTTATGGCACAATCGATGTAAACGTGAGCTGTTTTTAAATATATGTTAAAAATAAAGAAATATATAAACTTCCATAAGAAATATAAACTCAGTAAAAACAGATACTTCCATTTTTTTCTCGCCTGAAACTAGTACCTATATAGATGTGTGTGAAATATTTTTTAAACTTTTTATTGAGTTGCCACTCGTCCAATCAGCTGTTACTCTATATCTTGTATAATAAAGTGTATGGGTTGATATTAATATTTATACGGCTTGTTTGTGTAGTCAGTTCACTATACTGCGGCACTGCAGTACAATTCAAACCTATCGATCCTTTTTACCGTCTTTAAGATTTTCTTATAAGCAATAGAAGGTATTTCTTTACTTATTTACTGTACGTCCTATTTTATATAATAATTAGTAGATAAAACCATTGTGTGTCGAAAAGATAATACAGATTAAGATTCAGGAGGATACACTGTTATAACAAAACCAATAGATTTTACTATTTTAAATCCAACTAGCTGTTACCCGGCTTTGTACGGGTCAACATTTTTGGTGATTTTTAATAAGTATGTGTGGAGAATTATATGTAGATTTCGAAAAATCCCTGTTTAGTAGGTCCATAAATTATCGAGAAGTCCTTTTTAGTGGGTTCTTATGTTACTAAACTAAAAGATCCCTGTTTGTAGGTCCAAACGTTACTAAGAAGTCCTCTCTAGTGTGTTCTCACGTTACTAAGAATTTCCTGCTTAGTGGGTTCTTATGTTACTAAGAAGTCTTTATTAGTGGGTTCTTATGTTACTAAGAAGTCTTTATTAGTGGGTTCTTATGTTACTAAGAAGTCTTTCTTAATGGGTTCTTATGTTACTAAGAAGTCTTTCTTAATGGGTTCTTATGTTACTAAGAAGTCTTTCTTAGTGGGTTCTTATGTTACTAAGAAGTCTTTCTTAATGGGTTCTTATGTTACTAAGAAATCTCTTCTTAGTGGGTTCTTATGTTACTAAGAAGTCTTTCTTAATGGGTTCTTATGTTACTAAGAAGTCTTTCTTAGTGGGTTCTTATGTTACTAAGAAGTCTTTCTTAATGGGTTCTTATGTTACTAAGAAATCTCTTCTTAATGGGTTCTTATGTTACTAAGAAGTCTTTCTTAATGGGTTCTTATGTTACTAAGAAGTCTTTCTTAGTGGGTTCTTATGTTACTAAGAAGTCTTTCTTAATGGGTTCTTATGTTACTAAGAAATCTCTTCTTAATGGGTTCTTATGTTACTAAGAAGTCTTTCTTAATGGGTTCTTATGTTACTAAGAAGTCTTTCTTAGTGGGTTCTTATGTTACTAAGAAGTCTTTCTTAATGGGTTCTTATGTTACTAAGAAGTCTTTCTTAATGGGTTCTTATGTTACTAAGAAGTCTTTCTTAATGGGTTCTTATGTTACTAAGAAATCTCTTCTTAGTGGGTTCTTATGTTACTAAGAAGTCTTTATTAGTGGGTTCTTATGTTACTAAGAAGTCTTTCTTAATGGGTTCTTATGTTACTAAGAAATCTCTTCTTAATGGGTTCTTATGTTACTAAGAAGTCTTTCTTAATGGGTTCTTATGTTACTAAGAAGTCTTTCTTAGTGGGTTCTTATGTTACTAAGAAGTCTTTCTTAGTGGGTTCTTATGTTACTAAGAAGTCTTTCTTAATGGGTTCTTATGTTACTAAGAAATCTCTTCTTAATGGGTTCTTATGCTACTAAGAAGTCTTTCTTAATGGGTTCTTATGTTACTAAGAAGTCTTTCTTAGTGGGTTCTTATGTTACTAAGAAGTCTTTCTTAATGGGTTCTTATGTTACTAAGAAGTCTTTCTTAATGGGTTCTTATGTTACTAAGAAGTCTTTCTTAATGGGTTCTTATGTTACTAAGAAATCTCTTCTTAGTGGGTTCTTATGTTACTAAGAAGTCTTTCTTAGTGGGTTCTTATGTTACTAAGAAATCTCTTCTTAGTGGGTTCTTATGTTACTAAGAAGTCTTTCTTAGTGGGTTCTTATGTTACTAAGAAGTCTTTCTTAGTGGGTTCTTATGTTACTAAGAAGTCTTTATTAGTGGGTTCTTATGTTACTAAGAAGTCTTTCTTAATGGGTTCTTATGTTACTAAGAAGTCTTTCTTAGTGGGTTCTTATGTTACTAAGAAATCTCTTCTTAGTGGGTTCTTATGTTACTAAGAAGTCTTTCTTAGTGGGTTCTTATGTTACTAAGAAATCTCTTCTTAGTGGGTTCTTATGTTACTAAGAAGTCTTTCTTAGTGGGTTCTTATGTTACTAAGAAGTCTTTCTTAGTGGGTTCTTATGTTACTAAGAAATCTCTTCTTAGTGGGTTCTTATGTTACTAAGAAGTCTTTCTTAGTGGGTTCTTATGTTACTAAGAAATCTCTTCTTAGTGGGTTCTTATGTTACTAAGAAGTCTTTCTTAGTTGGTTCTTATGTCACTAAAATGGCACGTTTTTCGTGTTTATGTGGCTAGGAGTTTGAGTTGGACTTTGAGTCAATGAGGATATTTATATATAAATTATAATATCATGTACGCGGAAATGTATATGGACGACCCCCATACGTACAAAAAACCAAGTCGCTCTACGATTTGGAGTAGCCTATGATATTGAGAATGCCTAGAAAACACATTTTACCATTTTCAACCCATTTAAAAATCGACTCACTGAACATTCTTTTTTAGTGGGTGAATTATTTCTTCTTACTTTAGATTGAATATATGTAAAAAAATTCATGTTTTTGAGTTCAGGGGTATGGGCTGACGTTGAGGAGTCAGTCAGGATTTGCTTTTACTTATAGCAATATATATTTACTTTTATGTATATTTTAATATATGTAATTGCGTGAAAAAGACTTCCAGCGACAACTGGATTATCCTGGTTTCGTGTTGGATTTTAATCCCATCAAATTAATCTTTCTTACTAAATTTTTAGAAAATATTTATTCTTACCGTCTTTTAAACAGCAACAAACTTCTAAGGTGTCGGTTATTTACTTTTTAAATGTATAAAACATTGCCAGTAACCCTAATTAATTGTGCATTATGGTATGAATTTATAATCGTGCAAATGTTCCCTTTTTTTTTTTTTTTTTTTTTTTTGTACTTTCACTTTTACTTTTACTTTTACTAAACATATTTGAAGTTATTTACATTTCCCTATTTTATTATCATCAAATGATTTTCTATAAATTTCACAATATGGATAAAAAATGTTGTCGTAGTAATAACTTTAAAAAAAAATTATCATGTTGATTGGTTTTAATTGTAACCTATATTCCGTTACCTAAATTATCGTAAAAGTTGGTGTTTTTTTTTTTCTCTTTTTTTTTCTTTTTTTTCCCCTTCAATTTTGAGGATATTTGCTCTATATTTCTACTAAACCGATATAATTGTTTAGTAAACCGAAAGTGTTATTTAAAGGTTTATGTAAATTGAATCTAACTAAACTGATTTTAGTGAAACTTGGTATGGACTTCTTTTGTACCTGTCAGTTTACAGCGTCAAACATTTTGATAGTATTGCGTACAATATTGCAAAACATCCATAAAAAGAAATATCAAGAAATTTAGTCCGGGGGAAAAAAATCATAAAAATTAAGATAAATTTTAATGTAAATAGGTCTTACTTTATAAACTCAAATAAAGGAGGATAAAATATTTAAAATCCATTATTTGGTTTGTGTGGATTACTTTCTAAATTGATGATAAATTGTCGAAATCTCAATCGATTTAAGTGAAAAATTGGCAGATTTTTAACAGCGGATACAAAATATGAGTTTATAAATAAAATAAGATTCTTTTAGCGTCGTTTTAAGCTTTTAGTTTCTTCTAGTTTTAAATCGCTTTCACTCAAGATTTTGGCAAACGCACGAAGAACATAGAACTGAAAATACAAGAGAAAATAATTAAACATTTTTTCTCTACTTAATAAATATGCAAGACGGGTAAGAAACAAAGTTAAATAAAAAAATATTTCCCCTTTTATGAATAGATAATACAATTATGATGTGATTTTTTTTCACGCCGATCTGTTGCCCAACGAAGTGAATTGTTTTAATGGATGCCTGTGCCAAGTTTCATTTAAATCAGTTGAGATTTACATATATTATCGTGACGTACACTAACAGGGTTCATCAGAAGTTAAAGTCGAGAGTGTCAGCGTAACAATAATTTTTCTCACTATTTAATAAATCTTTGTAAAGAACAGGGTATTGGTTGCTAGCTTTACCAAATACGCTTTACTATATGGAGTAAATAACTTGTCTAAGCTAAGATGTATGTAGGTCAGACCATAGCAATTGATAACGGAATTGTGTTACGGCTACAACTGTTGTATTTGGAATTCCATGTTACAATATTACAGACTGTTTCCCTTTTACATGCAGAAAAACAGTCGTGGAATATAAAGTAATTGAATACATAATAACATTTTTGTATTGGTTTATGTAGCAGGATAATTATTATATTTGATTTCTCACCCGTAGAATAATAAACAGCGAAATAAATATAATTATCAATAAAATGTTCAAAATAAGCACAATAATCAAGAAAATAAGATTATTACTCAACAAAATTAACATTAAAATCAACAAAATGAACATAATCAACAAAATAAATATAATAATAATAAAAAAAATGTACATAATACTCGACAAAGTAAGCATAATAGTCAACAAAATGAACATATTAAGCTACAAAATGAAAATAATACTTGGTAAAATGAATATAATAATTAAAACAATTTTGAAATCGTCCTAAAATTCAAGACAAACAATATTATTTCAAAATAAGCATAATAATCAACAACATTTGTTGAAAATTATGTTTGTTTATTATTATGTTTGTTTTCTAATAATAATGTTTGTCTAATAGTTATTTTATCGTGATTTTTAAAAATAATGTATTGATTAGCAGCTTAGTTTTGATTCTAGAGAAGAAAACCCTGTATTTTCAACAACTTGTAAGGCTCATATTACAATTCTTAAACGGTGCATATTTTTAATAACTGTTTAGAATGTTATAATCTTTAAATTAGCTTTATACAGTAAAATACAGTAAAAATACAGGTTTATACTAGTCTACAGTAAAATACAGGTTTTTCATTAAAAATAACTTGCATCTCCTGTGGGACTTTTTTTTTGAAAAAAATCGTTTGATTTCGGTGCTTAGAAATTACAATTGGGCTTCGTAGTGCCCAACTATAGGCTACCACTCAAAGTAGCAGTTATTACAAACAGTAAGAATCCAGTTCAGTCATTGAGACGATATTTGGCCATCCTCCTATTTTTAGAGGTTAGATTAAAATCTGAATCGAAAAGTTATCTAGTTTCATTTTAGAAAATTTAAATATCGTCTATAAACTTATAATGCGGGAACGAAAGATGCGGCATTTGCTTTGTAAATATGAGTTATAATTAAGTTTAACGTCTTTTATCGTAGACACTTTGATCTAACATAAAAATGAATGATTTTGTGTTTATTGATAAAAGAGTAAAATATGTTGTCTTGTAAAGTTTTTGTCAAGTCAATGATTTTCACTTAGAATATCAAACAACATTGCTAATGTTAAATGGCTGTCATTTTTGAAAATGTATAAAATACGTATTGTTTGTAAATAAAGTTTGCATACATTCTGTATAGTTTTGTTATTATATTCTCTGTTATTCGGAATAGAGTTGATGTTTCAGGCGTCACTTCCGTTATATGCAGTGAACGCAACGAGTTGTTAGAAATCCGTTCCCACGACTTGGGTGGTTAACAGCGAGGCAATTATTTTAATTAAAAGT
The DNA here is from genome assembly GCA_963513935.1 of Aphrophora alni. Classification (NCBI taxonomy): domain Eukaryota; kingdom Metazoa; phylum Arthropoda; class Insecta; order Hemiptera; family Aphrophoridae; genus Aphrophora; species Aphrophora alni. The sequence continues at coordinate 137,627,506 of OY740769.1, read as the reverse complement.
CGCTGAAAAATGACGTAGATTATGGAAAATTTGTGCAGTTTCTGTATAACGTAATGAAACAAAAACATTCCACTAACTTTCTCAAAAATGTAGAAGGTTAAAGTCGTTCCTGTGACCTAAATATTCATCACCAACCAACATCACCAAGTCCATGTTCTATGTTTTTAATTTTCTTTTAAATGCAACTTGGTGCATTACTTTTTGGTTATAAACCTTTACAATTTATCCAAAATTCAAATAAAATCACTTGGTTTCACAAATTCTTTCGTTAGTTTTCACTTTTTTAAAAGTTAACTGGAAACCGGAATTTTTGCAAAGTTGTTTACAAACACGTTTGGTTTCGTTTGTTATTACGCTAAATGTATAATTCGTTAGACAAAATTGTATGTTTTGGTCTTGTGGAAGGTACCCCAAAATTGGGTTAAGTCTATACAATAAATTAATTGGAAAACGTCCCATTTAAAATTTGATCTTATAGCTCGTTTGTTCTATAGGACATTGCACTAACGTTAGACATCAAATATCACTGGTGACCTTAAAACTAATATTTCGAGTTCAATATAATAATGTAATTGGAGTATATCATGTTGTTATTATGTTATAGTCACGACTGTTGTATTTGGATTTCCATGTTACAATATTACAGACTGTTTCCCTTTTGCATATACAAAAACAGATATGTACTGAAATACATAAAGCACTCGAATACATAGTAATATATATTACGACGCGTCACATGAGTGCATCAACTTTGTACGCCGTATTTGAGGAAGTAATAACGGCTTTATTAATTCATATAAATAGGTTTGCTATTTTACAAACACCTGAATCGATTTTGATTAAATTTCTTAGGTGGACATGTTTTTGATGATTCATAATGTTTGTTTATCTGATATTTGTATATTATAAAGAGAAAATACATAATTGTTTTTAGTAAATATATTAGTATGTATACCGTAACTTGGCGTCTGAACCCTTGGCTACTTGCGAGCGGCCGGAACCGTCGCCCCCGTCGCTTCCTTCCTCACCCAGCTGTTTCAGTGATGAGTCACCTACTAGCGTTAACACTGCACTATTTAACTTTTTATGGGAGACACAATTTAAAATTTTTTTCAGCATAGTTAAAATGTTTAGGAAATTATAAGCAAATTGATACCAAACACGATACTATTCCGTTTGTAAAAGCCCCTTACACAGCTACATTTTGCATAATCACATACTTATTATTTACACGTTTATTTACACGTACTATTTACATACATTTGTATCGTGTTTGGTATCAATTTGCTTATATTTTCCTAAACATTTTAACAATGCTGAAAAAAATTTAAAATTGTGTCTCCCATAAAAAAGTAAAACAGTGCAGTGTTAACGCTAGTAGGTGACTCATCACGGAAACAGCTGGGTGAGGAAGGGAGCGAGGGGGGACGGTCCGGGTCCAGACGCCAAGTTACGGTATACAGATAATAGTACGAGTATAATCCGCAAACTAACGTGTTAAATATAATGGCGTAGGGGAGACATATCAGTTGTAAACAAAATCTGTTTTAAATAACAATTTTAATTTGAATTGAAAAAATGTCTCCACAAAAATTTTTTACTTTAACAAAAAAGTATTTACCACGCGTCAATTTTTTGACGTTTTCGTTTATATGAATTTAAAACCTTTTCGAGTGTCATAGCGGCGTACAAATATATAAATGATTACCTAACAGTTAACAGTGTTTTTTTTTTCACTGAGAGTTCCACAAACATTTAAATTTCATTTAACTTTCATATAAGTTGGTTAAGTTAGATACAGAGTTTTCTTTAGGCTTACAGTCATGCTTTAGTCTTAGCTCAACCTAGGAAGAGTAAAGATCGAAAATCTATACTACAGTCTGATTGTCTGATTTAAATTGGAAAGGGATTCTATGGAAGTAAAAGCGGATATGGTGTGAGGGGCTCATAGGCCGTAGCCTTCTGGACTAATGACAGGCGAGCTTTCTTCCCAGTAGCGGTCCCATGTTGCCAATTCCACGGAAGTGACAATATATGATTAGGTAAAAGGTCAGTAATTAATCACTGAAATGAACATAGAATAAATAATCTGAAATTGTATTTTAAACGGAAATTGTTTATTAATTATTAGGCCTACTCATATTACTCAGAGTTCTTGTAAATAATGAAATTTGATTTGGCAACACCGTTCCCCCGCCACACTACAACTATATTTTATTCGAACTATAGACAACGACAAAGGTAATAAGCTTCACATACTATTCAATGTATATATAAATTTATTGTTAGTATATGTTTTTTGAGATTTCATGTAAGGATAAATAAAATGGTTTTAGAAAAACAAACATTTTATTTTAAACTCGCCGTTCGAACCCGTAGGGTAATTTATATGGATCAGTGTGAATTAGACTAAATCAATTGAGTGAATTAGACGGATCCTTTACGCTTGCAACGAATTGTGTCGTCATTGGAACTTGTAAAGGGTTGTTTTATCAAACTGATACAGCATATCATTTGTTTACCACTGTGATTCCAATGAATAGGAAATCACTATTGCAATGCAATGAGCAAACATTATTGCATTTAAGATTTTAAATTTCTCCCTTACTGAGAGGTTGTTGTTTAGAATAGCTGTTATATTATTTAGAGTTACTTCTTCGTCTATGAATATTGTTATATCACTAAACAGTAGCCACATAGGGTTATCAAGAACGAGGTCTGCTCTTCACAGAACCACTAGTGTTATCAGGGCCAAAGTAAATGTTTTGTATTGTGTTATTTCACTAAGCAATAGCCACATAGGGTTTACAAGAACGAGGTCTGCTCTTCACAGAACGACTAGTGTTATCAGGGCCAAAGTAAATGTTTTGTATTGTGTTATGTCACTAAGCAATAGCCACATAGGGTTTACAAGAACGAGATCTGCTCTTCACAGAACGACTAGTGTTATCAGGGCCAAAGTAAATAAATGTTTTGTATTGTGTTACGTCGCTAAGCAGTAGCCACATAGGGTTTACAAGAACGAGGTCTGCTCTTCACAGAACGACTAGTGTTATCAGGGCCAAAGTAAATGTTTTGTATTGTGTTATTTCACTAAGCAGTAGCCACATAGGGTTTACAAGAACTAGGTCTGCTCTTCACAGAACGACTAGTGTTATCAGGGCCAAAGTAAATGTTTTGTATTGTGTTATGTCACTAAGCAGTAGCCACATAGTGTTTACAAGAACGAGGTCTGCTCTTCACAGAACGACTAGTGTTATCAGGGCCAAAGTAAATGTTTTGTATTGTGTTATGTCACTAAGCAGTAGCCACATAGGGTTTACAAGAACGAGGTCTGCTCTTCACAGAACGACTAGTGTTATCAGGGCCAAAGTAAATGTTTTGTATTGTGTTATGTCACTAAGCAGTAGCCACATAGGGTTTACAAGAACGAGTTCTGCTCTTCACAGAACGACTAGTGTTAAACGAGATCTGCTCTTCACAGAACGACTAGTGTTATCAGGGCCCAAGTAAATGTTTTGTATTGTGTTATGTCACTAAGCAATAGCCACATAGGGTTTACAAGAACGAGATCTGCTCTTCACAGAACGACTAGTGTTATCAGGGCCAAAGTAAATGTTTTGTATTGTGTTATGTCACTAAGCAGTAGCCACATAGGGTTTACAAGAACGAGATCTGCTCTTCACAGAACGACTAGTGTTATCAGGGCCAAAGTAAATGTTTTGTATTGTGTTATGTCACTAAGCAATAGCCACATAGGGTTTACAAGAACGAGATCTGCTCTTCACAGAACGACTAGTGTTATCAGATCCAAAGTAAATGTTTTGTATTGTGTTATGTCACTAAGCAGTAGCCACATAGGGTTTACAAGAACGAGTTCTGCTCTTCACAGAACGACTAGTGTTATCAGGGCCAAAGTAAATGTTTTGTATTGTGTTATGTCACTAAGCAGTAGCCACATAGGGTTTACAAGAACGAGATCTGCTCTTCACAGAACGACTAGTGTTATCAGGGCCAAAGTAAATGTTTTGTATTGTGTTGTCACTAAGTAGTAGCCACATAGAGTTTACAAGAACGAGATCTGCTCTTCACAGAACGACTAGTGTTATCAGGGCCAAAGTAAATGTTTTGTATTGTGTTATGTCACTAAGCAGTAGCCACATAGGGTTTACAAGAACGAGATCTGCTCTTCACAGAACGACTAGTGTTATCAGGGCCAAAGTAAATGTTTTGTATTGTGTTATGTCACTAAGCAGTAGCCACATAGGGTTTACAAGAACGAGATCTGCTCTTCATAGAACGACTAGTGTTATCAGGGCCAAAGTAAATGTTTTGTATTGTGTTATGTCACTAAGCAATAGCCACATAGGGTTTACAAGAACGAGATCTGCTCTTCACAGAACGACTAGTGTTATCAGGGCCAAAGTAAATGTTTTGTATTGTGTTATGTCACTAAGCAGTAGCCACATAGGGTTTACAAGAACGAGATCTGCTCTTCACAGAACGACTAGTGTTATCAGGGCCAAAGTAAATGTTTTGTATTGTGTTATGTCACTAAGCAATAGCCACATAGGGTTTACAAGAACGAGATCTGCTCTTCACAGAACGACTAGTGTTATCAGGGCCAAAGTAAATGTTTTGTATTGTGTTATGTCACTAAGCAGTAGCCACATAGGGTTTACAAGAACGAGATCTGCTCTTCATAGAACGACTAGTGTTATCAGGGCCAAAGTAAATGTTTTGTATTGTGTTATGTCACTAAGCAATAGCCACATAGTGTTTACAAGAACTAGGTCTGCTCTTCACAGAACGACTAGTGTTATCAGGGCCAAAGTAAATGTTTTGTATTGTGTTATGTCACTAAGCAGTAGCCACATAGGGTTTACAAGAACGAGATCTGCTCTTCACAGAACGACTAGTGTTATCAGGGCCAAAGTAAATGTTTTGTATTGTGTTATGTCACTAAGCAATAGCCACATAGGGTTTACAAGAACGAGGTCTGCTCTTCACAGAACGACTAGTGTTATCAGGGCCAAAGTAAATGTTTTGTATTGTGTTATTTCACTAAGCAATAGCCACATAGGGTTTACAAGAACGAGGTCTGCTCTTCACAGAACGACTAGTGTTATCAGGGCCAAAGTAAATGTTTTGTATTGTGTTATGTCACTAAGCAATAGCCACATAGGGTTTACAAGAACGAGATCTGCTCTTCACAGAACGACTAGTGTTATCAGGGCCAAAGTAAATGTTTTGTATTGTGTTATGTCACTAAGCAATAGCCACATAGGGTTTACAAGAACGAGATCTGCTCTTCACAGAACGACTAGTGTTATCAGGGCCAAAGTAAATGTTTTGTGTTGTGATCAATCATATGGTCGGTCCTTGAAGTCGGATTGATTTCCCCAATATCTGCCACACGCGATACTACGTCACTGTTCATTGTCGTGTCTGTTCTATTTGATTTTATTAAAGCTTGATGCTCTTGTGTCTTTGACGTCAAAGAAATGAAACCAATTGCTGTTAGTGTTTATTTATGTATTTTTTCGATTTATTCTTAGTTTCTTTCTTTTATCTTGACACATTGATTTCGGTCGTGGTATGCTTAATCGAGATTATGGCTCGGCTTACAAAAACAGAAATAGGCCTACAAACAATTGTTATTAAAGAAAACAGCTAAAGTTGCCGATTACGAATTGCAGAAAATAATCAATGGTATAAAACCTGAAAATCAGAAAAGACTTGTAACACTCGGAAAAACCATCGATTATTAAATTATCGATTATGAACGTGAAAAATGACTTTGTAAGACGTTAAATAATGAAAAGTTCATTAAAAAGTTAAAATAGGTTACGAAATTTATTACTGAATCTCTCACGAAGTTTTTTTAAAGTAAGATAATAGGATTAGAAGATAGAAGGGTCCTACCTACTAACAATTGAGAAATTTCATATGAAATATGATTTAGAAAAAATATTTATGTATTTAATTAGAACCAAAACGCTTTTTATTGAAATTGGGATTACAGGGAACAAAGTTTATTTTTATTTACTCCCAGTTGAAATGCAATTATTTTTCACTTATGATTTTACATACTGGCTTCAGTTATTATTATTCATATTTCAATAAAATTTTACTAAAATCTGTAGAACTCATTTTGAAAAATTAAGTCCTTTATAACAGCCCCATCGACGTATTCTTGTATCATAATTTTTGCTGACCCATGAATTTTGTATTTTTGTCTAATAACAGCTACCTTTAAATTTTGTGTTATATAATAGAAAAACCGCCAGGAGCTATAGCCTAATACCAAATTTAATTAAAAATTATCCACTTATTTGGGGTGTAAGCACTACATAGACGGCACTAAACAACCAAAAACTTGTTTTGTCTTATTGTACCTCATAATGGATATTTCCAAGAAAAATTAAACATTGATTTTTCTTTATTGTCTTGTACTGTATGTGAGAAAGTAAAATGACAAACTTATTTAGAAATTCATTCTGAAACGCAACATCAAAATATGATTTTCATACTGTTTACAGTTCTATGGCGAATTTGATTTCATTTGTCGTTTGTTTAAACAGTTAATAATTTCTCAGTCCAACATAGAGAAGAGGATTAAAAACATAATGTTTCATTGATTATTTTAGTTGAATACAGCAGTTTGTATTGTCAGCGGCAGTTTTGTTAGATGTTGGAAAGTTGTCTTCTCACTACGCTAATCTTCGTTTAGAAAGTGTTACTAATGATAGAATAATGATAACCACCATCTGTTTGGGGGGCTGCAAGGTATTTTAATTAAGGAATTATTTACTAACTGTTATACAGCTGAGCGGAACGATTGATTTCTATTATGAGATCGGCTGTACAGGTTTTAGAAATAAATAAAACTGCTATTGTCTTAGAAAATCTTGTGTAATAATTCTGTTATTATTAACACAATTAAAGTATTCAACGAACTAAGCAGCCGAGTCCACGTCCATTATCCATATGCAATGTTTGAGTGTTCCAACTTCCGGTAGCGGACGTCATGTCTTGTAGCGGCAAAAATTATCGTGACTACGTCATTTCTCAGCTGTGTGGAATAAATACACCCTAACTAAATGTAACGTCAGATATGTTAAGTTTGAGAAGATAAAATTGTGCTAGTTGAAGAAATGCTAGCACGAGGAAGTGCTGAAAAGTCTTGACTTTACAAAATTTAAAAAAACCAAGCTACCATTGAATATTTATTTACTCAACATTTTCCTATATGTAAATTAGATGTGCTAAACGTCACTCATATGTCGCGTTCAATTAATGCTTACAAACTTTGTTTTGAGACGTGTTCGAGTAGAGGACAGAGGTGGTAATTTGTAGAAACTACAAGATGAGTAGGGTGTGTTTCAAATGTCAAAGTGTATATCTGCCAAATTCTATTGCGTAATGGTCCCTGTGTAAAAAGTAACACAATTTATTTTGAAAGCTGTATACTGAATTTGCAGATTAACGAACTTAAGCGAGATATTCATATGGTAGATTTGTCATCCAAATTTTGACAAAATTTGAAATCTATGTTTTTAGAGAAGGATAAGAATCTATGCCTGTGTGTCTGACAATTTATTAAAAACCGTCTCAATCTATCTAGGTGCAAATTCTATTGTTCTTTTGGATGGGGGAGGGGTGCAACAGAACCAGAAACTCCTTTGTAATGCTTAGTTGAGTAGAGCTGTCAAAATAGCAGCACCATGTGGAACTAGGATCTAAGGTAAAACATGGGTGTTACTTCAAGAATGGTTGCTTTTATGTGGTGGTATAAGGTTAAATAGACTGATGCCATAAGAAAGCTGTAGTTGCTGGCAATATGCACCTGTTCTAGGGCAGCCATAGAAGTGGTAATCGGCGTGACCTCTACATATTTTTTATGAAGAAGGAGGCATTGTTAGTGGTCTTGAGATGGGGGCGGGATATCATAAACAATGAGATCTGGTTGGATGTCTGGCAAAACTGTAAGCAAAAGAATGCAGGTGGAGATTATAGTATCGGATGCGAGATGAGGAAAAAACATGTTGAACGTTCGTTCGAAGTTATTTTGTCTGACAGTTAATACAGAATGTTAAATGGCTAGAAGTAGGTGAAGGTGGATGGCCCCAAGATGATTAGTGTAGATGGAGCTGGCGTTTGTGGATTTGATATAAGAGTACCTAAAGCTCGTAGTTCCTCTCCCGACTATATTTCAAGCCAATATTTTTTGTTATAGACCTCTCTATACTGGAGAGATCCTTAATTAGCGATTTTAGAGTCGTAAAAGTTTGTGGAATTTGAAACAGACAAACCGTGTTGTAAGGATTAGAATCTTTCACCTTTCAATTCAAGCTGGTTTGATACTGTTTTAAGAAGGTTGAATGCTTTAGCAAGAGATAATTGTTCAAACAGTTGAAATTGAATTTTTCATTTGAAAAGTTTTCTTTGTGCGATTATGCCTCGTTTATACCATTATATTTAATATTTTATAGCTCTGCTCTTTTCTTAGTTGGAGCACGCACGTCCATGTGCATTTATTATATTAACTGAAATTCAAATAAAAATCTTCTACCTAAATGTATCGATCTGCATAACTTCCTAAGAGCATTTTCTCTGTAAAGTATTGTTTATTAGTCGAGTCTATATTTCTTTCGAGAGCAGCCTCATCTTACACCAGTCGCCACTACCTTGATAATATGACATTAAAACATCTAGGTTATGGTTTTAGAGGAGTTGAGTAAACACGGTCGTGGGTCGTATACAACCTATAATTTTTATTGCTATTAATTATATTTTGTAGACAATTTTGCAATAGTTTCGTCGTATAAGGTAAATAATATATGCAACATAATATTATTATATCATGAAACCAATTTTGTGCATCTAGTTAGTCTTCAATTTGATTTTATGATTGTGTTGTGAAACCAGAGAAATGGAGCGTTATAGAGCCATAGAGACTTGTACAGTATAAATGGAAGCGACACCTAGATAAAGAAATACTTAACCTACCAGTCATTGTCTTATAATCTCCAATAAATTAACATGGTCCTTCAAGTATGTTTTCTCTTTTTATTGGGCTCATTCGTTTTAATTTGACTTAACCCACCCTATGTTTAAAAGCTCTGTAAAATTGCTTGGTAGGAAACACATCACATTTGAATTATTAGTGAATTTCTGATATACAGATTCTAGATATTAGATTCTTCCTCGTTGTCAAAATTCCGTTATTTGAGATTATGAAAAGTCTACCGAGTGATATATTTAATTTTATCTTCGGAATCATTGGAGAAATTCGTTAACCAGAAAAATCCTTCGACAAATTTCAAATTGACTTATTATTTTCATAAATCATAAATCATCTTTTGGGGATAACTTAAAGAGCTTCATTAGCTTATTTTGTGCAGCTTTAAAATCTGCATTGTAATGAATTTTCTATTATAAAAAATAAGGGAATAACGACACTCGTAATCACAAAATTAGAAATTATAAAATTTTTGTATAATTTTAGTTGGATTTGAGTTAAATTAAAAAATACATTGTTTTACTATTTACGAGATAATGGTCAGAATAATTTTAAATGGCCGTCGTTTGAAATTGTTTCTGTAGATTGTTTTTACATAGATCCTATATGAGGCTATGACAGCTCATTTTATGCAACTTGATGATTTGCATATATTCATACCAAGGTCAACGTCGGCAAACCAGTGGATTTACAAAATAAAAAAGCGATCCTGTCATTTAATGTGACAGCGGAATTGGCTCTAGACCGAGTATCTAGACTTATCAAAGGGCCATTTAATGTAACCCCAACAAATCCTCCATAAAAAAAACCCTTATAATTAGTGCTAATAACACAATATTTTGGGAACAAAATCTGTTTGCATTCATTCATCCTATTTAACGCTAATTAAACACACGTTTCTCTAGGAGTAATTTTACATTTTAAATAGTAGTGTAATTTTATCTAGTACAACATTGTGTTACGGTTATAAATCAGGTTTTATCCTCTTAAAATCCAGTTGAAATTAATACGACAGTCAACCAGACATGCAAGTGTTATGAATTCGTCCTTGACTGAATGGTTTTAATTAATGAGGACCCGTTGACACGTTTGAAGGTTGTTGTTTTGAAGTCGTTTATATGTCTCTAAAGTCCCATATTATGTGTTTAAAGCAGCAGTACCCAGCTAGTTTTTCGTAGGCGTTTGCCTTGAAACTTCCATATGCAATGGTCACCGTATCTTAAGTGCATCTGCTTACATATCTATAATGTATTCACGGATTGACCACTCTTTGTTGAGTCATCATATAAACTCAAGGATCTTTTTTTGTATCTCAGGATCTCTTTTTATTTAGACGCAGACGTTCATTAGTACATTTCCTGTTTTTTTGTTATTATACGCAAGAATATGGGACAAGTAGTTTGAGATGTAACTTTTGTTCGGGCCTTCAATATTTCTTGTTTAGCCTTTAGTCTAAATTTAAATGTCAATGAACACATTGAACATTTTAAAATTTGCATTTTTGAAGAAACATATATTTTTGGTGGTTAAAAGAAATATTTGTGTAGACATTTAACCTTTTAGGACTGAGTTATTGAATTTGGCAACAAACAACTTATTTTTTCTCTTTTGCATGTTACAATAGTACAGGGTGACACAGAATAACGGGAATATTTGAAATGCGTGGTGGCAGCTATGAGCAGGTGGCAGCATTACGGGACAGTGACCTGGAGCAAGTAAACACTCTCCCATTTTAGTAACAATGGATAAATGGCACGGGCAACAGCGGGTGTTAGCCAAAAAAAGGTTTTATAAGAACAGTGATAGTTTGAAAGCTGGGCAGAGGGAGTTCCAACGTTTTTACAACTTAGGACGTCATGGTGCCGTTTCGTCAAAACACGCGAAGACGAAACCAACAGGACGACCAAGAAGTGCTCGTACTCCACAGAGTCTGTCTCACAGAGCCCACGGCGTTCAATTCGTAAACAAACAGCTGGGGTTGAAATGTCCCGGAAGAGTGTTCGCAGAGTTCTTCATTTACATTTAAAATTTCATCCATACAAACTGCAGATAGTGCAACTACTGAAGGAAAACGATTTCCAGTTGCGATCACAATTCTGTCAACAAATGAGGACAAACATAAACAATGATGATGCAGGTTCTAAGCAAGTTGTGGGTGTCAGATGAGGCCCATTTTCATCTCATAGGTTACATGAATAAGCAGAACTACCTTTACTGGACACAAATTGAACGCCCTTTACATGCTAGTAAGGTGATAGTATGGTGTGCTGTTTCATTACATGGGATCACCGGAACTTATTTTTTTTTGATAATGAACAGAGGATCACAGTAACTGTCAATTCGGATTGTTACACACACAGAGATGTTACAATCTTTCGTTACACCTGCATTGAATAATTTTCCACACGTTCAAGAAACCTGGTTTCAACAGGATGGAGCGACTCTCCAATCAATGGGAGCTGTGCGAGTATTGTTCGGTAACCGTGTGATCTGAAGATTTGGTAACGTTCCCTGGCCCCCTAGATAACCAGATTTGTTCGTTTGTGGTTTTTCTTGTGGGGCTATCTCAAATAGTGTTTAAAATTCATCACGCACATCAGCAATTTCCATAAATAAATGTAAATGTTTAGGAATGTTTGCGACTGATTTTGGCAGAGATTTACCGGTCAGATCCTGCTAAATCCGTTACTTCAATTGACGTAAATTTGAGGTTTGGTGCGATAAACTTCCTCCTACGTTCACCTTCACAAGAAAAAAATCACACGGGCGTGAGGTCAGGTCTACATAAAAGAGAGCCATTTATGTAGATTATATCGATCTAGCCAAAGTCCTGGAAATTGGTTGTCGAGTAAGGACGACCAGAGAGTACTTAATGTGTCGGGGCATCATCTTGTATGTCCCAAGTAGACATAATAGACCAAGTATATCCAAACAATGAATTGACCCACAACTTGTGTGAATGTCGTGTCACTTCAAACCGAACTTTAGAGCGATTTTCCAGTGACTCCTATATTATCTTTATGGTCAGAAATATCAATTCACAAAACCTTATATGAAATACCATTTTATCTCTTCAAATTATGTTAGTTATTAAACATTTGAGGCCAGTCACTGTACCAACCGAGAATGAACGTGATCAACTACATTCGTTGATCATAGTATTTTTTTCGATAGTTCCTGGCACTAATGCGGCTTTCAAGGACGATCATGTAATTAATTCTTCAGAACTGTTGTGATTGTATGACGGGATAGGTTACTTTACGAACAGCTTGACGTGTTGATTTGCGAAGACTTCTACTGACCACTTGTACAACCGTAGAATGAAGGACGACTACTTCTGCCGTTGAAGGACGACTACTTCAGCCGTTATCTATTACAGATTTCAAATTATGTTGGTTGTGGGATCCAAAACAGCACGAGATCCATTGTCATACTTCGTAATGAGAGCCAAGTTGAGGTTGCTCATGCAATGTAATGCAATTTTTGCCCCGTATCCTTACGCACTACATTTTATTTCACTACAGTCGGTTAATAAAGTTAATAACAATTTCAATTAGGAAATTATTGTAAGAGACAATCATCCTATATTGTGGATCTCTAACTATGAATTGATTTAATAGTAATTGTTATTTATATTTTTGCTATGTTATTAAACCTGGTAGGATAAAAAAAAAAAAATTGTAAACAGATACGGAATGAAACAAATTGCATGCTCTAGTCTTTAAACATATGACACTTATGGTATTACTATGACTATCAACAAATATTTTCATCACACAAGTATTATTAACGTGAATTAACAGCATTTCTTTCTTGGAGGAAAATCTTGTATAGAATACATAAACTTAAAACAGCTAATTTTATGTATTTTACGATCTTTTAACATTTACTAAACAAATATTTGTTTCACGAATTGTAAAATAAAGTTTAAAGAGAGTATGTGGTCAAAAATTTATATTTTAGCTTTATTTAATCCTGATTTCTTTGATGAAAAGTATATTTGATCATTTCTTGTACAATCAATTTCTGGATGTTTTAAAAATAATTTTAAATTAACTTTGGCGAAAATATTGTTACCGGCTGTCATTTTGAAATTATTTTAAACGATTCTGCTGGTTAACGAATTTGTTGCAAGATAATAGTAAAAGCAACCTGTGTTCCTGATTTGAACAAATTCGGGCAAACACTGCAAGAGCGCGTGTGACAACACACACATAAAGACTAACCTATAAGTTTCTGTACAGCTGATGGTTACAAAAAGACGCAACAAATATAAGTTTCCGGTAAATGTTGCCTTCCAGTACTGTAGTTTCAATCATTATACGTAGATATAATTAAGGATATCGTTTGACGTTAGTGTCCTCCTGGCAGTAAGAGCCAATAAGTAGTGGAGGTAAGAAAAAACGCGTATGGTGACAATAATGTTATTTTTTGAGTCTAAGTTTCGAGTTGAACGTGTGGAGGAGAATACACACAATATGTTCAACAACTATTCCAGGCATCGATTCCGGAGACCAAAATATCATCACATCGTAATGCGGCAGTTGAATCATAAATTCCGGGAAACTGGCTCAAGTGTCTTATACCAGTTGTGAATAGCCATCACTGACAAAATGGAAGGTGTTGGATATTTCAGAAAGCTCCAAAATCCGAAGAAGTCCACCGGTGAAATAACCCAACAGATTGTCGTCTCAAATGGCATGTCCCATATAGTTTTTAAAATAGTGTAGGCATATATTAAACCCATTTGAACTCCAAGATCTTCGGATCATTATCTGTCTGATCTTTCCTTTGGCGCGATAGATTTTTTTTATATTCGCATAATTCCCGCACAAATAATTATTAGAAGGTACATTCAGAATGTGGAGCGTGATACAATTTTAACGAACAAAATTTGACGAGTCTAGAAAAGTTTAGAAACCTACGGGGAACACAACATTGCTTGAAACTACGTAATCATAGAAGCGGTTTAAATTTAACGTTTTATAAAATCTTCAAAATATGTTCTAGAGGTCTAGGATCGAGTTACAGTAGACTATAATATGCTAATATAGTGCCATATTGAAATATTGAAATGTTGGCTAACAGTTTTTTGTTCAACTTGTAACACACTTACGTAGATAATATATTTGCAGATTTCTATTAGTAGTTACGAGATCTGATAAGTTACGAATCACCGTAGCTAGTTACAGCTTCGATACCTGTCAGGATCGATACACTGTGATGAGCGAAGCGAAGTGGAGACACATGTACGAGGCCTAGTCGACGTAATAATATAATCATATACAGAATTACGAGGTTCAGAAAACCTATTTTAAACAAACTTACCTTGTGGATAAGACTCCTTGATCTATCAATACAATGTAACATTTCCTACAAGGCCCTAGAAAACAAATTTTGTGCATTACATTGGGAGGAACTGTTTGTAATTACATTGCATGGTGAGGCCCATCAGATTGTTTTTTTTATTACATGTTCAGTATTAATTGACAACTTTGGCAAGCCTCATTAATAATGTATTAAGGTATTCTCATTAATTTGATTAATGAATTATTACGAAAGACTTATAATTTAAGCTGTAGAAAATTATTACTTTATCTTTATTACACATTCATTTATGAAACCAGATACTGTAGTAACCAAAAAAATTGTTTCCTTCTACCAAAATTGTCTACTTATACGTAAAAAAGAAAACAGATTCATTACCCATGTATTGTTATAGAAAATACGTTTGTATAGGAGGATCCTCCTTCTCAACTTTGTGTACAATTTCTACATTTAAACAGCAACTTTGCCTCGCTTCTACCACCAACTCGCCCTAGCCGTAAATTGTATTTTATTAAAATCAGGTTTTTTATGACTACGGCCAAAGGTTATTTTATGTTTTACGGCAGTTTTAATCAATAATCCTATGTTGATTTATTTTAAAGTGGACAATGAAACGTTACTTACAAAAGGTTCAAAAAATTAGAAAAATCTAAATTCCAGTCGACGAAGTGTCTTGCTTATTTCATCCAACACTTCATCAGGTAACAAGTAACACTGATCTCACTGCCGATATTTATCATGGTCAATCCATTTAGTTTTTGTTGACCAGCTGTGTTCCTGGAGCAAGTTTGATTCTCCGTAGAGTTAAGAAGGATATTTCGCTGGTGCTTCTTGAAAGAGGAAGAGTAATGATCATTTTAAGTAGGCATGGATTGCAGGCATCATAATAGTTCATTGCCTTTATTGAAGCGATTTTCAAGTCATTGACCTTCTCATATCACATGTGTAAGTTATAAGATTGGAATGGTAATTGGAACGGAAAACAGTTTAAAAATCGGTGCAGTGGTTTCTAATTAAAAATAAATCAATTTTTTGCCTGTGATTAAGGGGAAATATATGTTCTCCCGTATATTTTTTGACATCACAGCGAGAACATACAATTTATCAATAACAAAGGATGAACAAAATTAAAACTGTATTTACAATTATTAAAATTGTTTGAAGTTTCAAATTAACGAGTGGATTTAGTTTGAAAGCCGCCGTATTTTAATTAGAGTGATGAAACTCGCATCAAATCAAGATGGCGTTTATCTGCTGAGTCCATGCTTCTCACATCTTCACATGGTATGTCCACACATCGATGTATAAATACACTGGATCGCTGGCTGCGTGTATTGAACACGGTCCGGCTGGAATCGCCGCTCCCCCCCCCCCCCACTGGTGGGACAGCAACATCACGTGAAGTACTGATGGGACCATTTGTCTGTGCGCGCGGCTCTGACGCTACTAGTCGTTCTGTAAAAGTAGGGCTCGCTTACCCAACTATGTTTGTCTACCTTTCGCGACACATAATTACAGTTTACAAGATTTGTAGTGCATATAGAAACATGATGTTTACATTGAAGGTGAATAATTTACGTCCGGCGCGCCGCGCGGGACCACATGTTTTTGGAAATGAGCGATAACCACTCCCCTCTTCCCCGCCGCGCCATAGCAAGCCGCGCGCACAGACAAATGGACCCATCAGTATTCACAGCTAATGCAACGCCCACCAAAGATTTTAATTTATGTTCTCAGCTTCAACAACGGCACCAACATTACTTGTACAACAATCATTTTAATTTCTAAACAACATTTAATTGTTATACAGTATGTAATACTTATTTGTGTAATAAATTAACAGTTTGTGATTAAACTATTATTATTGTTGTTGGATAAGGATAAGGTAAAGTTTTAGGAAAAAATAAACTGAACCAAAACCAAAATGAAAAACATGATCTGTGTTAGCATTTTAAACTACATTTTATTTACCTAAAAGTAGGCCTATACCATTACACTTTAAACATTGTTAAGTAAAACAAGTTTAGTAAGTTTTTGGCGCACTCCGAGCTTTGTAGCCTAAATGTAGCTCGCGATGTTTTTTCTTTTGATATATTGTAACACATTACTTTACAGATATGAAATCCGTGAAATGTGTGTAGGTAGGCCTACTGTAATCATAAATATCTGCTATTAGTACCTATACATTCTTCACAAGTTAGCTTAGAATCAATTTTTCTAACTATGAAACCACATATGTAATACAGTACATTTGTTTAATAATAAGAGTTTTCACAACTATCTATAATACATTTCATTTGTTCAATTTCCTGATTGTCATTGGTTTCATCTTCCATTAACTGGGATACATTAGTAAAATTAATGACATCATTTTGATGGTTGGTATCAAAGGTGAAACAGTTGCTTCCATCGGAAGCTTGAACACTGTTTCGGAACATGAGTTTTCTTAAGGCCCACTGGAATTGCTTCACATTTGGATTATTAGGCTATTATTTCCTCCTCGGGACCTGATCTTGAGAAAACTTGTATGTTAGAACATATTTAAAATCGATATCCACTAGTAACCTTTCACTTAATATTTGAATGGTGTTCAGATCTGTAATAAAACCAAGAGTAAATTTTTCTTGGGTGTTTAAGAACTGGAACTTTTTCAATGTACAGATTGCTCAGGTATTTCAAACATTTCTCAATCATGTTTTTGGCATACTTTAAGTTTGCTTTGGTTATTGGACTCTTAAAGTGTTTAGCAAATGGATCCCTGCTGTTGAGAAAATCAAAAAGTTGGTCAATAATGCGAATGAACTCTACAGTAGGTTTACACCCTATAAAATCTGTTTGAAGGGCTTCCTTGTACATTGATCTGAAAAGAACATATATAAATTGAGTATTCTGAAACATTAAGTGTACCGTGTGCCGTGATTACATGTAAATTTACAGTGTTCTCTTTAATTACATCAAAAATCGTAACAAATTTAATACTTATTTATTTAAGTATTTAAGTAGTACACTATTTATTACCTGTTTTTTTATAAGTGTTCTCCTCTTTTTTGGTGGTGGACCGGCAAGATGTGATGGGAAATCAAATAAAGATGGAACTGCTCCAGGTTTTAGCAACTCGAAATTGCAGTTAGTCCTTATTTGAAATTGGTCCTGGGAAAAGTGCTTACTGCATATCCTGGAATGTATTGGCGGAGTAAAGTTTTTCCTTTTAGTAGCAATAACCCATTTCTTTTGAAGCTCTGGATCTTGTGGAAATCTGTAAAAGATCAAAAAACTATAGCAATGCTGCATTGTTTAATAAATAAAATATAATTGAAGTATAGGCGTACTGTCAACTAGTTTTATAAACATATTGGAACTGCAAACTACAGAAAATGTACATTATCTAGTTACACGCGTACTATTTCAAGTATAAAACAAATTATACAATATTTATGGTCTATTGTATTCACAAACTAAACACATAACTTTGATTAAAATATTTAGCTGCACACACCCAGTTCTTTGTTGCTGATTTAAAAACAAAAGGTTCATTTTAAAACACTACAAAAACATTAAAAAAACGTAACACATTCTAATAGGCCTACGGTACAACTGTGGGTATTTAACACGTACAAAATTGTCAGTAGAAGCAAAAATACAGTAATAATATTAGAAATAATAATTATAACATAAAAAATAACTATGACAACTCATAACAAGAACTATAACATACAAATTAATCTCGCATTGATCATTTATTTAGTCATTCACTCATTATTAATCAAAGTGGTTAGTACTTACCGATAAAACGATATTCCACTGTTCTTCTTGGACTTATTGTTGCAGTTATACGCAACGCACGTCTGCACCATAATTATACACTACAAAAACATAACTCGTCCTGAAATACTGTACCATCTATCAAGCTGCCCACCGCTGGTCTAGCCCACCAGTGGAGGGGGTAGCTTCACGCAGGCCGGCTCGTTACTCGAACCTTACAACCACTCAGCGCGCAATCCAGCGTGTTTATACATCGATGTGTCCACATAAGTGTTCTATCAGGAATCTATCTGCTGGTGTCTAATGCTAAAATTATTTAAAATATTATTACCAAAGAGGCCTCGGATAAAAGCCTTTTCTAACAAGCCTTCCAATTTTGTTTCTTCTGCTCTACATGTTGTAATTTGTAAAGCGTAAAGAAAAATTATAGATATTTAATTTTTAATTTTATTACATTTAATTTACCAAAATGTCCTGTACAACGTATAATGTTACAATCAAACATCGATTCTATAATACGCTAAATTGAGCTTCAAACACATTAAATAATGCAAATTGTATATTCCATGCACACAAAGCCCAATTTCAACAATCAGAGCTGCGGGCAAAGCTAGTACTATTACAAGTACGTTTATATCCGGAAGTACTCATTCAAAACAATATAAATCGTAAAATGGGAAGTACAATGCAAGATTTATTGATTATTGATAATGTTATACGTCTGTTAATTAACTGTACAAATAAAAATTCCCCCATTGTTAGTTGACGCGCCATAAAAACTATATGAAGGTTGGCTACAATAGCGTTAAGTTAGAAGTCCCAGGACTTGCGTATACTATTACAAACTTAAATTTTATTTTTAATAGATGCTAAATAGTAAAATGTGTTTACAAAAAGCTTGCACTAAAAAAGACCTAGTTGGGAGTGAAACTTGAATAACGGAGTCATTTTGTTTTAACTCTTATTGTAGTAAAGTTAAATATAAAATCAATCTACTCTTTATCGCTATTATTGGGGGTATTCCCATATTTGCTAAATAGTTAGACCATAACAACGAGAGAACACATTCTATTTCAAAACAATACCTAAAGCTGCTGCTCCAAAAAATGCTTTTTATCGTTGGATAGCTCACATAGAGGTCATTTCAAACCTCCTCTCTTTAACTAATTTAGGATTTTTTTCTAGTAGTTTGGCGCACTCAATTTTTCTACTATAGTACAGTAATAGCAAAGCGGGAGCACCGATGGAGGCCAGGTCAATTCCCCTCACACGCACGCACCCTCACACTCACGCGCGCAAGGGATTTGGACCGGCCTTCCTTCCAACCCTATGAGTCACCTAGTGTACTTCAGTCTATCGAACATTAATTTTGTTATACCAATGACTACATAAATACTATAAGACACGACATTGCCATGTTAAAAATTCTACGCTTATTCTTGAGTTGTCCAATACCCGCTAGGTCGTTCTGCTAGAGAATCTGAAGTTGATGTGACTGGCGCTAGGTGGCTCTACGGTCAAACAATGTTTCAGGCGGGTAAGAGAAAACGCACTGATGCCACATATGGGACCAGAGATGCGAGGGAAGGTCGAGAATCGCTTATCTCAGCGCACGAACTGACAACACTGACTATGCTGACGGAAGTAAGTGAGAAGGTTTGTGAGAGAGAGGTTGTACAGTTGTACAGTCTCAACCAAGTGGGATGCGTACAGTCAAGCACCTGCTGCTAGCGCTTTCTGATAGCTGTGTGTCAAACTTGTGACGAACAGCACCCGTAAAGCGTAGACTATTTCCCTATCCTATGTCGTGTCTTATAGTATTTATGTAGTCATTGGTTATACTTATTTTTATTTAAAAATTAATCATGTATACAGATTCTACATAACATTTCATGAAAAATGATACCAAACATAGTATGAATATTTACTCTAGTAGACCTTGAATCACAATACAATGATAGTTAACAAAGTACTGGCCAACATCGGAGATTGTTGATATACTTTAACCTTAATTTTTATTGACTAATTTTAATTTATACTGTTCATTTTGTCTTTCAAAATAGCGTCCTTATAACCTCCTCTATAGTCTTAAACATTTATTTTGTGACAGTCTGGTTTTAGTAATGTATTATTATAAACTATGTGAATATTATTTGTAAATTATACTTGTAAATATAATTTGAGTGTACAGTATATATTATTTAAATAATATTTGAGTATATTTGAATAATAAATTATAATGCGGTTACATTACAAGTTTGAGTTTTTATAAACCTGAAAAGCTTGTGGTTTGAATTGATATATTATTGGATTATGTGGAATGTGAAAAATGATACCAAACAAGGTACAATTTATAGTAAATATACGTTGTTTGGTATCATTTTTCTTGTTATAATCTATAAAGTTCAAAAAATACAAAACAAATCAAATGGAAATTACAAATAAACAAAATTATATTTTGATTGGTCAGGTATAGTAGGGGACTTAACGGAGCGGAAATGCGGCCGATCCTAATCCCCTGCGCTTGTGTGTGTGCGGTCTACGTGGCTACCTGGCCTCCATCGGTACTCCCGTTTTGCTAGTACTATAGTGCCCATTCATTATCATTGGTCGAGTTCAGATTTTGGACCAATAAACCTAAGAATTATAGAGTTATTTTAAGTATTAATATAAAATCGATTGAGCTCGCCTCTAGCTTGTAATGAATTTAAACTAAAAAAAAGGAAATGGACCATTTGAAAGAATAGAAAAAGAAATGAATTACGATAGAAAATACTTTAAGAATTAATCTATTTTTTAAAGAATAAGGAATAATTTTATTCGTCGAGGCATGTTATTAGGATGGTCGATAAAAGAGTGCACAATGTTTTCTAAAGGTGGGAAATGACCAATCCCGAGATAAAAGAATGCGAAGAAAAATAAGAGGATTAGAATGGTGGGACATTGAAAGTGGATGGCAGAACAAATATTGTGGGATTATAGGGCTACAATTTTAATGCCAAACCAAGTCACCACATCAGAAGATCAATGAAGAAAGTTAAACAAGATGATGACTATATCGCTTGAATATCTGTTGTGATGTAAATATACCGTATTTTCACTGGTTGATCAATACATGGTTGTAAGGTATCTGTAATGATGCAATAGTACTACTCAATAGTCATGTGGTTTTGCCACATATTCATCTGGCCTTTAAAGACATTACAAAATACAATTTATTCACGAAATACTATAAATTGTTTACAAGTACCTAGTTAACCGAGCAATGTGAGGTTCTTTTAACTTGACAATATGCCATTTCATTTTATGTATTATAAATACAGTATCTCCGAACAGTGTTTTACAATTTTAAGGTTATGAAATGATTTAAGGGAAAATAACAGAATCATGTTGGTAGGAAGATTAATTCTCTACAACTTTTGTTTGAAAGATTTCATGATTAAACAGAGTTATGAAGGAAAAACTGTGTTTTCAAATGTTTAACCTACCAGAAAACAGCGCAGTGGCCTGTCACAGTGTCACAAATGTAAGTACTGTTTTCTGATTACAACGCAAAGCAGCATACTGAATTTCCATATTTTGAAGTTAAAAGTCTAATTCCACTGGACCATAATATGTAACTTACTGTTTTGTTTTCTCTACTTAATAAAATATAATTCCATTATCGTTATCGAACACAACAACATTTCTATTACAGAAACAAACAACTGTCAACTCATTCCGCGGTGGCAGATTATTTGATAATTAGGTATTTACGCTTTCTCAACTTTTGTTTTGTTTTTGCTACTATCAAAACCATTGTCTTTTAAACTTGTAAATTGAAACAATATGATGAATTTTAGATATGACCTAGTGTTTGAAAATATTTAACACTTTGTGTTATTCTTCTATAAAGTTATTTGCTCTGGCATTCGTATTAAGAACTAAGTATTTATACAATAAATCAGGCATTTTTCATTTGAAAATGTTTCATAAAAATGGTATTTCGAAAAACTACACGGTAACATTAGTAATTACTTACTAAACAAGTGACATTTAACTAAGTATTTATACATTAAATCAGGCATTTTTCATTTGAAAATGTTTCATAATAATGGTATTTCGAAAAACTTCACGGTAACATTAGTAATTACTTACTAAACAAGTTGACATTTAACTAAGTATTTATACAATAAATCAGGCATTTTCCATTTGAAAATGTTTCATAATAATGGTATTTCGAAAAACTACACGGTAACATTAGTAATTACTTACTAAACAAGTTGACATTTAACTAAGTATTTATACAATAAATCAGGCATTTTTCATTTGAAAATGTTTCATAATAATGGTATTTCGAAAAACTACACGGTAACATTAGTAATTACTTACTAAACAAGTTGACATTTAACTAAGTATTTATACAATAAATCAGGCATTTTTCATTTGAAAATGTTTCATAATAATGGTATTTCGAAAAACTACACGGTAACATTAGTAATTACTTACTAAACAAGTTGACATTTAACTAAGTATTTATACAATAAATCAGGCATTTTTCATTTGAAAATGTTTCATAATAATGGTATTTCGTAAAACTACACGGTAACATTAGTAATTACTTACTAAACAAGTTGACATTTAACTAAGTATTTATACAATAAATCAGGCATTTTTCATTTGAAAATGTTTCATAATAATGGTATTTCGAAAAACTACACGGTAACATTAGTAATTACTTACTAAACAAGTTGACATTTAACTAAGTATTTATACAATAAATCAGGCATTTTTCATTTGAAAATGTTTCATAATAATGGTATTTCGTAAAACTACACGGTAATACAGTATTAGTAATTACTTACTAAACAAGTTGACATTTAACTAAGTATTTATACAATAAATCAGGCATTTTTCATTTGAAAATATTTCATAAAAATGGTATTTCGAAAAACTACACGGTAACATTAGTAATTACTTACTAAACAAGTTGACATTTAACTAAGTATTTATACAATAAATCAGGCATTTTTCATTTGAAAATGTTTCATAATTATGGTATTTCGAAAAACTACACGGTAACATTAATAATTACTTACTAAACAAGTTGACATTTAACTAAGTATTTATACAATAAATCAGGCATTTTTCATTTGAAAATGTTTCATAATAATGGTATTTCGTAAAACTACACGGTAACATTAGTAATTACTTACTAAACAAGTTGACATTTAACTAAGTATTTATACAATAAATCAGGCATTTTTCATTTGAAAATGTTTCATAATAATGGTATTTCGAAAAACTACACGGTAACATTAGTAATTACTTACTAAACAAGTTGACATTTAACTAAGTATTTATACAATAAATCAGGCATTTTTCATTTGAAAATGTTTCATAATAATGGTATTTCGTAAAACTACACGGTAATACAGTATTAGTAATTACTTACTAAACAAGTTGACATTTAACTAAGTATTTATACAATAAATCAGGCATTTTTCATTTGAAAATATTTCATAAAAATGGTATTTCGAAAAACTACACGGTAACATTAGTAATTACTTACTAAACAAGTTGACATTTAACTAAGTATTTATACAATAAATCAGGCATTTTCCATTTGAAAATGTTTCATAATAATGGTATTTCGAAAAACTACACGGTAACATTAGTAATTACTTACTAAACAAGTTGACATTTAACTAAGTATTTATACAATAAATCAGGCATTTTTCATTTGAAAATGTTTCATAATAATGGTATTTCGAAAAACTACACGGTAACATTAGTAATTACTTACTAAACAAGTTGACATTTAACTAAGTATTTATACAATAAATCAGGCATTTTTCATTTGAAAATGTTTCATAATAATGGTATTTCGAAAAACTACACGGTAACATTAGTAATTACTTACTAAACAAGTTGACATTTAACTAAGTATTTATACAATAAATCAGGCATTTTTCATTTGAAAATGTTTCATAATAATGGTATTTCGTAAAACTACACGGTAATACAGTATTAGTAATTACTTACTAAACAAGTTGACATTTAACTAAGTATTTATACAATAAATCAGGCATTTTTCATTTGAAAATATTTCATAAAAATGGTATTTCGAAAAACTACACGGTAACATTAGTAATTACTTACTAAACAAGTTGACATTGAACTAAGTATTTATACAATAAATCAGGCATTTTTCATTTGAAAATGTTTTATAATTATGGTATTTCGAAAAACTACACGGTAACATTAATAATTACTTACTAAACAAGTTGACATTTAACTAAGTATTTATACAATAAATCAGGCATTTTTCATTTGAAAATGTTTCATAATTATGGTATTTCGAAAAACTATACGGTAACATTAGTAATTACTTACTAAACAAGTTGACATTTAACTAAGTATTTATACAATAAATCAGGCATTTTTCATTTGAAAATATTTCATAATAATGGTATTTCGAAAAACTACACGGTAACATTAGTAATTACTTATTAAACAAGTTGACATTTAACTAAGTATTTATACAATAAATCAGGCATTTTTCATTTGAAAATATTTCATAAAAATGGTATTTCGAAAAACTTCACGGTAACATTAGTAATTACTTACTAAACAAGTTGACATTTAACTAAGTATTTATACAATAAATCTGGCATTTTTCAATTGAAAATATTTCGTAATAATGGTATTTCGAAAAACTACACGGTAACATTAGTAATTACTTACTAAACAAGTTGACATTTAACTAAGTATTTATACAATAAATCAGGCATTTTTCATTTGAAAATATTTCATAAAAATGGTATTTCGAAAAGCTACACGGTAACATTAGTAATTACTTACTAAACAAGTTGACATTTAACTAAGTATTTATACAATAAATAAGGCATTTTTCATTTGAAAATATTTCATAAAAATGGTATTTCGAAAAACTTCACGGTAACATTAGTAATTACTTACTAAACAAGTTGACATTTAACTAAGTATTTATACAATAAATCAGGCATTTTTCATTTGAAAATATTTCATAAAAATGGTATTTCGAAAAACTTCACGGTAACATTAGTAATTATTTACTAAACAAGTTGACATTTAACTAAGTATTTATACAATAAATCAGGCATTTTTCATTTGAAAATGTTTCATAATTATGGTATTTCGAAAAACTACACGGTAACATTAATAATTACTTACTAAACAAGTTGACATTTAACTAAGTATTTATACAATAAATCAGGCATTTTTCATTTGAAAATGTTTCATAATTATGGTATTTCGAAAAACTATACGGTAACATTAGTAATTACTTACTAAACAAGTTGACATTTAACTAAGTATTTATACAATAAATCAGGCATTTTTCATTTGAAAATATTTCATAATAATGGTATTTCGAAAAACTACACGGTAACATTAGTAATTACTTATTAAACAAGTTGACATTTAACTAAGTATTTATACAATAAATCAGGCATTTTTCATTTGAAAATATTTCATAAAAATGGTATTTCGAAAAACTTCACGGTAACATTAGTAATTACTTACTAAACAAGTTGACATTTAACTAAGTATTTATACAATAAATCTGGCATTTTTCAATTGAAAATATTTCGTAATAATGGTATTTCGAAAAACTACACGGTAACATTAGTAATTACTTACTAAACAAGTTGACATTTAACTAAGTATTTATACAATAAATCAGGCATTTTTCATTTGAAAATATTTCATAAAAATGGTATTTCGAAAAGCTACACGGTAACATTAGTAATTACTTACTAAACAAGTTGACATTTAACTAAGTATTTATACAATAAATAAGGCATTTTTCATTTGAAAATATTTCATAAAAATGGTATTTCGAAAAACTTCACGGTAACATTAGTAATTACTTACTAAACAAGTTGACATTTAACTAAGTATTTATACAATAAATCAGGCATTTTTCATTTGAAAATATTTCATAAAAATGGTATTTCGAAAAACTTCACGGTAACATTAGTAATTACTTACTAAACAAGTTGACATTTAACTAAGTATTTATACAATAAATCAGGCATTTTTCATTTGAAAATATTTCATAATAATGGTATTTCGAAAAACTACACGGTAACATTAGTAATTACTTATTAAACAAGTTGACATTTAACTAAGTATTTAGCCTATTTATAATATTAAATCAGACATATTTGGAATATTTTGATGAAATGAACTCATTTAAGGCATAGACTAGTTCATCTTGTATGTGAGGTTATCACGAAATTTATCTATTATAATATAATTTCAGAGAAAATACGTAGATACATATACATACATACATACATACATACATACATACATACATACATGTATATATATACAGTATATATATATATATATATATATATATATATATATATATATATATATATGTATATATCTACATATCAAACAGGCGTTCAGACAGATACCATTATTCGTTAAGTATGTACAATATATATGTACCAGGTATCAAAAATGTCCCGAAATGGTTAGTTAACTTTTAAAATTTTAAAAGTAGAATGCTCAAATTTTAGAAATTTTGCTGTAAAAACATCATATTTTGACCAATATAAGATAAACTCAATCCCACCTCAAAAAGGGGTCTTTGGGGGCAACTCAAAATATTTAAATGTAAAATTGAGTTAATTTCTCAATTTAAAAGGGATATTTAATAGAAAATAACTGCGTAAACTGGACTAGTCTTCCCTGGACTTTTTTTGACACCTGGTATATCATAAATATTCTTTGAGGAAAACTTTCACAAAACAGATAAATCTTTGTAAATAAAATAATGTAACATATTTTTTTAACACTCGCGGACGCACTTGTGTTTCTGAGTATTAAGTAAAATTCAGTTATATTGATGTCGTTTAAATTATAGTGAATTATAGAAGATTAATGAGCCACCAGTACGTTCCAAACCTCAAATTATAGAAATTGACAGCTCAGGAATAATTTTCAAAAAATAAAATTGAAACTTAACCGCCGTCATTCAAAACTCAATTTCAATTAAATAAGATTTTCTCTTAGGATGAGTTTATGACTTAGATGAAGTAAGGTTACGTTCTGTTTAAATATATAATTATATATATATATTTAATTTGTCACAAAGTTGAAAAAGGGGTAACCCTACACAGTCCAATCTATCTCCGACAAGAAATAGATGGACAAAAACTTGGTAATAAAACAAATTACTTTACTCTAAAGCAGTAGAGTCTTGTTTTCTGGTTATAGTGACGAAATATGGGGTTGGTTCTGATCTTGTGAATGGATTGTGGAACGTCAGTTCAATGTTTTAGCTCAGTTTATTTGATTTACATTCCTGTACTGTTTCAAATACATAATGCAACTTTGAGAAATACTAGAATTTACATAGTATTGTATTCAATTTGTAAAATATAGACATAGAACAAGAAGCAGCAGACCTACTGTGAAAGGTTTAGATCTAGTTTAAATGAGCTTGATGTAATATTTAGTTTGTAAATAGTTATTACAATGTGGGGAAGAGCAAGAAGCGGCGCGACGTTCGTCTAATTACCTTAACCTATTTTAGTTGTTAATCTAAACAATGAAATAGCTTAGCCTTGCTGTTTCTAGTGAATAATTTAGATTTACATAACTGATTAGTTTTTTCTTTAAAAAATGGCGTCCATTGTACTAACGATAGCTAGACGATACTAACGTCTATATTTCAAGGTAAACAAAATTTAGTACAGAAATGGAATATTGTTATTTAAAAATATTTATTAAAGGTCTAATAAATATATTAAAACAAATAATGCTCCTTAAAATTTACTTGGAAATCTATTTGTTTTTACAATTTTCTCACATTTACGTGTAGGGAAAGGCACGTGATAAATCTGTTTGGAAGTTGCCGGGCCCAAAACAGTATATTTCATCACTAGGACCAAAAGTGAAGCTTTTCGATACAAGCTCAAGTTTAATGAGGGAGGATCGAAAAGCTTCTTTTGATCCTAATGATCAACTATATTTTTCGTTGTACTGCAAACCTTATAAGAAAATAATTTCCCAAAAATTAATGTGTTATAACCTATTTATCTTCAAAAGTTTGTACAGGTTAACAAGTTTGCAGCTATTACAGCTGTTTAGTTTATGTTGGTGGTAACTAACAATTATCGCCTTTCCATGTCATTCATTGTATTTTGAGATATTTTCCGGACTCATCAAAAATACGACAATGAACTAAAATCGATGGTAATAGCTGTTTTATCGGTTATTGGTTATTTACAATGGAGAGTATCGGTTGTTTTTCTAGATTCTGTATAATCGTTAATTAATTCGTATAAACGAAGTGACAGCTGATGACCTCGACCTCAGCTGATGTTTTTAGGTCCTAGGAGTAAAAAGAACAACTTTAGCATCTCAATGCATGTATTGAAACAGCTGTTTTTGAAGCAGTATGAAGAAAAAGTATTTTTTTTTAAATGATGTAACTCTAAACGGGTAGTTAGCTTAAAGAAATATGTTCGGGAGTTATCGGAAAAATTCTCCCAAAAATATTCAGAGAGCTTTTAGAAAAGAGATAATTTATAAAATTCGGCACTTCCGACAAAATATTTGATGGTATGGGAAGATTAGGCCTAATATTTCCAACTACTTTGGCAAACCAAAAGTAAAAAATAATTTACGTTTCAAGAATAATTGGCAAAAAAAGACGATTTACGCTTAGGCGGAGTTGAATGGGCCAAGCGTATATTCTATCCAAAACTTGATGTCAGGTTATAACTGGGGTTTCCTCACACACAAAAGCGCAGGACATTATATAGGACTAACTTTTAATTAATAGAACGATGTGTCTCAACTACGAAAGGAACTTTTTATAATTTTCTTATATAAAAAAAAAAAAAAAAGTTATAAAGACTTAGCATTAAATTCTGATAAAAATTATACCAAACACGACATATAATATGTGACATTATCTGTTGAAATAGCATACAATTATATTTTCTCGAGCAGATTTAGGCTATTAAGGATTTTCCGAAGTTTATTTATATATTTTATGTTCTTTAAGGCGTTTACAACCCTTCTACATTTTTTCACAGTGAAGTTCTAGAATCTAGATGAAATTGTATTGCATATGTATGAATATTAATTTACTGAAGTTTTTGTATTAAAAACCTAAAAAAAAAAAATTGTTAAAGCCCTTAGATCAGCAAATAAGCATTACTGAGTCATTTTAGCAGCGCCACATGGCATTTATATTTAAAAGAAGAAAAGGGTTCATTCTTCTATAACAACTTAACTGATTTAAATAAAAAAAAGTAAACAATAATTTTTCTCTCGTTCACTTTTTGGTAATGGATATTATTTTTGGTTAGTAGATAGGTGTGTAGAAAAGTTGGTCCGATGTTTTTGTACAGTTTACTTAAACAGGCACCATTTTGAAACATGTAATCGTAATTACTAGTGTTTAAAAGAAAAAAAAAGTTTTCCGCCAAATGTGTTATGGTTCAGAAACTTTCCTAAAAGTGTAGGCCCGATAAAGATATACCGTACATGAAAACCATTAGGTAGTTTGTTACAGTATTATTTATTGTGTATTTAATTTTCTCAGAATAAAATATCGTAATTAAATCTTTTGGAGGTATGAAATTGTAATTGCTCCTAATGTTTGAGAAATTAAAATGTTGTAATTGTCAAAAATTAACTGAACTATCTCTCTTTAAAACAAGGTGGAATACGTATCGTTATGTAACTTACCAGCGACGCATGTGATATGGTACATACTGGGTTCCTAACGTTACTTTTTTTTTCCTTTCCCCTCAATATTTCTCGTCAATTTTGTACAATTTGAAGAAGGAGACTTTTCGTTTCCTCCCTTACACTATTATATTTAATATTTAGGAGCTAACGTTGTGTATCCATCGGAATCGTGTGTAATTGTTTAGAATGGTTTCCATTTTAAAATGAAAAAAAAAAACATATTAAAAATCTTGTCCATACGTTGTTTGTCCAAGTTTTATAACGATTGATAAACACGTTTGTTGTAATAAACTTACTTCGTACGAAGTCTCACACGATCGAGGTGAAACCAATGTGTCCAATTAATCTCATTTGTCTCGTCATTTTGTTCCTACGAGTACCTGGTTGATTATCCCTTCAGCGACCCGATTGAAGGGGTAAGGTGTACATACTTCTGGGTTCCTCCATGATCCCAATAGCAATGACTACATAAATACTATAAGACACGACATAGGATAGGGAAATAGTCTACGCTTTACGGGTGCTGTTCGTCACAAGTTTGACACACAGCTATCAGAAAGCGCTAGCAGCAGGTGCTTGACTGTACGCATCCCACTTGGTTGAGACTGTACAACTGTTGACCTCTCTCTCACAAACCTTCTCACTTACTTCCGTCAGCATAGTCAGTGTTGTCAGTTCGTGCGCTGAGATAAGCGATTCTCGACCTTCCCTCGCATCTCTGGTCCCATATGTGGCATCAGTGCGTTTTCTCTTACCCGCCTGATACATTGTTTGACCATAGAGCCACCTAGCGCCAGTCACATCAACTTCAGATTCTCTAGCAGAGCGACCTAGCGGGTATTCGACAACTCAAGAATAAGCGTAGAATATTTTTAACATGGCCATGTCGTGTCTTATAGTATTTATGTAGTCATTGCCAATAGGCACTGTATAAACTCTCTGTGCAATTCAGCTTTTGGTACGAGCGGCACAACACTTTGGCTTAGGGTACCTCTCCCCTTGCTTCGTCTAGGCAATTGTTGAAATTAATCCAGCTCCAGATGGCCTTGCCTAGGGACCGGACACTCAGAATAGGGATTTCTGAAGCTTGTTCATTGTTTTGATTAGATCTGAAATAAAATGTTGCCTTTTTATAGTAATTTAAATGTCTGCAAACTTTGAAAATCGGGAACATAAAATGTTGAGAAAAAAGAGGACGTACTGTTTCAACTCGACTATTTGACATTCGTGAAATTGTGGAGTTATGGCCAAACCTGTGGACCAACTGTTATAAAATTTAAGAATACAGTTCTTTGAAACTAAGCCGAAAGATGATGTTGCAAAGTTGTAAACGATTGTTTTTTTATTTTACTTTCCGTTTTAAAATGACAGCCACTTGCACGATTTCAATGAATGGACGCAGGTGTATGGACTAGGTAGTACAGTTCTTGCTCCTAAGTATTAAATATTAATGTGAACAAGACATAACAAGCAAACCTAGAAAACATTTCAATATTGCTATAAAAACGTTATATGTAAAAATAACTATTGAAATGCATTTATTCTTCACAGTAAAACATTAAACAAGGAGTACAAAATAATAGGTAAATTAAAACATTTATCTCGAAACAAGTTCACTACAGAGATTATAAGAAGACAAAGCTAGGAATGATATAAAACTCTAATTACAGTAATTATATAAGTACTAACAGTAATAAAGGAGAGTTTAATAATGTGTGCTTTTATGAAGAAGTTTTGCAGCATCACGTAACGGTGCATTGCCCTAACCTTCCTCCAACCGTTTCATATTTTACTATCCATTGTTTATACTTACAAAGGAGCTTTCATCCTGAACCGGTCCTAATTCACTGAACTTGAAACAACTTCCAATGATAATAACAATATTAAAGTAAGGAACAGTTTGCTATATTTACTTTCTCACATAGTGTAACGAAAGTTGTGTGATCGATCAAATAGATGTTTGCGGAAATATCTGTTTCAAGATCCTCCGAGACAAGACAGTTGTTTTGGTAATTATGACTGTCTGTCGTCTGTACAACCCAAACCCGACGCTCCAAACTACGTCAAGTAATTATTTAAGTTATAATTGAAATGGTGGAATTGTGCAAAATTTCCGACTTTAATAGTAAAAGTTCATTTCTTTTTAATACAAGTTTTTAATTTGTCATTCTTTTAAATAAACTTTACAAAATATAATACTTTAAACAGCTGTGGGTTGAAGGTCGTCCTAATTACACAAAGATTCGAACACAACTATTTCAATCAGTATTATTTAAATACATATGTACGCACATACTATACAGTTCTATGTATAGAACTGATGGTCATATTAAATACTCGACTTACGAAAAAATTGATACAAGAAATACAATTTGCATAACTATCTACTTTAAGGACTAATAATACAAAAGCATTCTAAGTTTTGAGTTGACTAATGAAGGAGAAGTAGTTAAGTTGACAGAAACACACGCTTATCTTGTTCAAGTTGTGGGTACGTAGGTTCCAGCTCGGTTGCTGGCTTTCCGTTTTCCGTGTGTTACAGTACACCCTCTTCTTTATTGATCTGGCAAAACAATTAAGTCAAAACCCACTGACTGATCACAAAATCTCTGGATCCAAGAAGCCTAGAGCTATGATTTTTTAAACAAGCTTTGGGGTAGGTCTGTAGATGCGTACTAAGGAAGGATTTTGAAAATGTTCCACTCGAAGGGTGTTTTTTACCCATAAAGCATATCTTTGGATCAAAGAAAGCGTTTTAAAAAGTTCCACTCCAAGGGTGTTTTTACCCCTAAAACAAGTATCATATCTTTGTTATTTATGGGTAAAAATTTATTGATTTATGAGTGTCTGATAAAAATTGTTGTGTTGCTGTATTTGGGTATAATTTATTCCCATAGCACCACCACCATTAGGCTTGTGCTAAAAAAAATTTTTTTTTAAATAAAAGTATCTCAATTATCCCCACGTGAAACTCGTATATCAGCTCGTTGTTCTCATATATATGTTTAAAAAGTTTACGTTTTTTCTTTTTTTTCAAAACGTATTCGAGTTTTTAATTATTTAACAAAGTTCGTTTTGGGATTTTTTTCCTTTTTGGAAGAATTCGTGAAAACAAAATATGTTACTTTTAATATGCTGGGGAAGGTTTTCATTTTATTTTAAATTCACTTGTTTATGTTCTGTTGTTGAGTGTTTAGAATTTCGTAAACTCACGAACAGAACAAAAATCAAAAACTCTTTGAGATTGAGGTTTTGTTCAAAATTTGAAAACAATTTTCTTAGGAGTGTAAGAAATGTATAGACTAACTGTAATATTAATTATTTCATTCATTTTTTCAAATAAAAAAATTAAAGAAAAAAATTACTTTTATAATTTTTTATGAATGTTATATAGATTTTGAATTATAGTTTGAAAATATCAAAATTAACTTATATATTTTTTATACGAATTTCAGTTACCTTTATTTTAAAACTTGTGAATGATATTTTTTGGTTATTATGTAAATAACAAACAATTTATGGAGAGGTTTTCCACTAAATTTAGAGGATATGAAACAGTTTTTTTTTGGAGTAATAGAGGGCCATATAAAATGTCCATCCATCTATAGATATTTTTACATACATAAATTATATGATTTTTTTTTTTTTTAGAAAACCTATGTTCCTGATGATATAAATAAATATATATATATATTTTTTTTTTTTCAAAGAATTGAAATAAGTGAATATCCAAGTTTTTTTGATGTAGGAGATCGTAATAGATTATTGTGTAATAGAAAATCATATATTATAATAACATCGTCAATTTATTTGTAAATTCTTTTTGAAAGTACAGCTATTGTAGTATCTTCATGATAAAGTTGAAACTCGGAGTGATCAAATGTTTTCTAAAATATGTTTTGCGTCTTCATCCAAATAATTTTATATGTAAATTATCTCTCTAATTTAACAATTTTTATCTAATTTTACTCAAATATATTTGTTTAGAAACCTTGAACAAGGAAAAGAAAGAAAAAAAGCTTATTAAACTTCAAAATAACGGCCGTCTGTAATAATCTCTAGCAGATCCAACGATCTCCGGCAGTAGTTTATTATTTACAGCTTGAAAATTTGCATCCAATGATTTCCATGTACACTTTACAGATAATGAGTTATTTAAAAAAGTTGTAAAATTTATACCATAACTTAAAATTATGGAAACATAAAAAATAATCATCTGTAGTTTAGTCGAAATGAGTCAAATTTAAGTTTGAATTTATAAGTATTACTAATTAATCAGTCTTTAACATTCAAAATGGCCACAGCTGAAACGGGTTTTTGGCAGTTTCTTCTTACATGTAGAGCCTATAATAGCTCAGCTCAGTGATTTGTACATAATTGATACAAGATTGAGGTCGTCAATTATCCCCAAACCTTAATAGATAATGAAACACTCCAATTTACACGACAAAAAAACCAACCAACAAGACGATGTTTCACTGAATAAGTTGTCATCTTTAGTTGTTAAATCCACACAAACTTTATGTAACTTCCTGAGTCCTTGAAACTCAGAGACTTTTATTAAATGTTGAACACAAATTTTGCTTAATATATTCATTTGATTCCATAAGAGTTATTAAATGAAATTGAATCCCTTAAGGGACAGGCGAATCAGATAAATACTGAGTATAAATTTTGTTTATTTGGTTATAACCATGACACACAAAACCACTCATTTGGGATAACTTATTACTATGTATATTATAACGGTTTCCTCCTCATGCATATTGCAATGACCTCTCCATGCAGCATTCCATTATTGACTTTTATTACCTGTATTTGACCTTAGAGTAAATATTGCAGCGAAAGCAACACACTTAGACTTTCACATACTTCCTGAGATTACTCCTATCCTCATGTTTATATGTAAGCTTATATTATCTTAATCTCACTATGAATCACAATTCAAAAGGATGATGATGGTGATGTATATTATTATTGCAGGGATGATTTCATAGAATATAGTTGGCATAAATATGCATTATCTAAATTTATACTATTTAATTCTATGGTGTTTAAATTTACGACTTATTTAAACAATTAACAACATTTTGTTATGGTAATTTGTATAATTCCTCGGGAAAAAAAACAGTAATTAAACAGTACCTGGATATAGTTAATTTAAAATTAAATTATACATTGGTTTAAATGTATTATTTGTTGATACTAACAAACTTTTATCAATATAATTCTTTAAAAAGTTTATTGGAAGTTTAGTTTTGGTTATAGGTTATATTATTGGTTTAGTTTTGTGTCCTTTAAAAAAAAGTACCAGGAAAGCCGATCTCCGATCGGGTTATTGTCTCATCTACAAAAATGTGGGCATGTATTAGTTATTTGGTTTTGTTATAAGTACAATAATTATCTCTCATTATGAAATTTTATTAAATATATTTTAAAACTTTTTTTGTAGAATTATTTTTTTTATAATGTATTGATCAATTCTATTGAAAAGGATGTTGGAATAGGTATGCTCGCTAAATAAATTTACAAAAATTTGTACAGAATAGGTATTATTTATTAATAAGAAACATATAAAATAAATATGAATATGTATAAAATTATTCAACATAATTATTTTTAAAATAACTGATTCATTATTAAATTTTTTTTTTTATAAAATCAAAATCTTAAAATACCAATAATAAAACATATGAAACATAAGTTGTTTTTTTTTAATACTAAAAACTAATGTGAAAATTTTCTAATGCTGAATCAAAGGCTTCCAAATTTTCAAGGGAAAAATCTTCGTCTTAGTACAAAACAGGTTAATTAAGAATAAGATGAAAGCACCTGCCTTCTAAACAGTTGCATATTTAAAAAATAACAGAATAAAATTGTCTTAATATTAGTTTTCTTTTTACATCAGTGATACAAAATACTAATTGTAATAAAAAAATTTAAAGTCATATCCTATATGATAAAATCAAGATGGTAAACACAATTTTGGAATATCACAAAATATAGTATTTTTGTTTTTATGTAAAATGAATGTGATTGAAAACAAATTTATTAAATTTTGTTTATGAATGGAAGGATATAATTTTTCTTTCATCTACTATGTATACATCATCTATGCCTATAGTGTTCTAACTTATTATTTGTGGTTAACTTTTAAATATTATTTCAGATGGCGGACGGAAGGCATACTGAAAAGGTTTAGTCTTGTAAGCTTATGTGTGGTAACAGCATTCTGCGTTGGAACAGTTGTTCTCAGTCAAAGGCTAGCAACATCAGCCACTTTACACATTGCTATTGGAAGGACTATACAGGTCATTTGTTATTTAATTTTCATACACGTAGAAAAATTAATTTTATTTCATTATTTTTTTTGTTTGTTCTATAACTCATATGAAAAACAGAACAATAAAAAGATAACTAGAGCGCAATTCAAAAAATACTAATTCGTGGCTATATTTTTTAGTAGAAGTAATAAAATCAGAAATTAGTAACAAATTTGGCCAAGACACTAAAACTCATGGGAATATAGAGTTCTATGTATTTCTTATGAAACAAAATTAGGTATGTGAGTTGCTTTACCAAGTTTTTGTGGCATTTGTTCAACATATTTTGATGTTTTGAGGATATAAACGAAAATTAAAAACATTGAACTTTAAAGTGTACAATAGATCATCAAAGGAAGAGATTAAGAAAACCAAATAGACAATATTCCCGATGTTCGAACAGCATTTTTCTTGGATTGTATTATAGTATTTGGTTTTAAAATGTAAAGTTATCAAGTTTTACCCCATAATTTTAAATGTTGCCTACCAACTTTGAATAGTGTTATTATAATATGCTCACAAATCCTGCACATAATTAATTTTTCCCAGACTCGGATATGATAATTTTACTGAAATAGAGCTTTTAGTAGAGTTCTCTAAATAAACCATATTCGATCTTCTAATTTGAATTAAAATTTTTATGAAATTTGGAAGTTAAAGGCTCTCAGATGATGTTTTTTCTATACCACATATAAAAGAAGATTGTGATGCTGGGCTAGTTGTCAAATAAAAAAAATATGAAAATGTATTTTACAAATAATTACTAAATTTGTTATTTCAGGGTTGGTCTAACAATGAATTGGTGGAGTCAGGTAACTTGACAGCTGATATTGAGGAGGCAGTAGCTGAGCAGAGGTTTATCATATCACAAGAAATGACAGCATACAAGTTTCCTGCAGGAAAATACAATATCTCTGCCAAGTAAGTTAAATACACGTTTATTCACCAACTATCAGCATTTATTTATTTTCCTAATTACAATAAGTGTATACATAATTTATTTTTGTAGTGATTATTTTAGTAATCACTAGTTTTATCTTAAGTTTGTACTTTCCAGACTAAACTGACTGATCGATTGACAATGTGAGTGGAGGTACACAACTTAACCAATCTCCCTTCTAGAGGTACTCCACTCTACTACCACTGTAGAATATATACTGAATGGCCTAAAAGTTACACACTTAAATTGAAATGTGAAAGAGGGAGTTGTGATTTAAACCTGTTACTAGTTTGTTGTATTGTAATTTTCCTGTATTTTCAGCATAAAACAGCTAGTCTATTAAATTTACCAGTTTTGTGTATAAAGCTATACACACAATAAAAGAACTACTCTCAATCTAGCTGGAGTTTATATTGTTGTTTGTTCTTCTGTTAAGTGTTATTCATTGTAAACTTTTAACAAAAGAATTAGGTTTTAATTATTAACAAATAACATAGTCATTTTAAATAATTTCTGCCAATTAGTAAGGCAAGTCTTCTATTTCAGAAGCATTTTGAAGGTTATTTTATAGTCTGTCCAAGATTAGGTAGGTTTAAAACGGCAAATATTTTCTAAATAAACTCAAAAATTTTATAGTCAGTCGTGCAGAGTCTGCCTAGATGACATTGTTATAATAAGATCTAAGAACTTGCTTTACCTCTTGTCATTGTGATCCAGGTGGTTTATTCTAATATTAAATACAGTCAAGGTCCAAGTTCCTCACGTAACTTATCCTCTTGGGAAATAGATCTTTGATCCCCATAGGAGTTGGCCTTTATATAAGGCTAGGCTCATATAGCCAGTATACAAACAAACAAATTCAACTCAAAGCACAATCATCCTCTCCAATAAATATAATCGACTAGCATCAGAACGTATACAGACTTTAAAATATTTGGTAAGGTAATACTACAGACTACAATACATACAGAACTTTGGCGAATCTAATGGTTCACTCATGAAGAAGAAAAAGGTAGGTCCATTAAGGTCATTGCTCAAGACCTTCACACAACTTGTGACTAGAATGACATAATGGAATTGTTACAACACAGAGGACTAATAATATTAGATACAGTTAACAGTGAAACATTAAAAGAAGGAAAAGTTGTGACTAAAGGATTAACTTTTTTAGCAAGCGAGGGTTCAATTTTTTGTGCTTCTATTATAAAAATACAGTAATATATAATAATAATAATAATTTAATAATAATTTATTTTATTTCTCATGTGCAAGATTATACACTATAACAAATACAAAATTCACAACAAGTAAAAATATAATACAATACTCTAAATAGCTTATTTAAAAGAAAATAAAATTTAAAAAACTTACATAAACAAAATTGCACAAGAGAAATGTAGGAGGTCCTAAGGAAAAGCCTATATTGGACCCTCCATCATAATAGAAAATATTTAACAAGCACAATATGTTTTCCATTTTATTATGTTAATGAATCTGTGCAATGTTGTATTTTATAATAATTTACCATATATTTATAGATTCTGTTATTTTGAATTGTTTTTAGATCACTGAATGATTTAGTCCCAGAATTAGGAGGACAACCTCTACGAAGTATCATTATTACAACATGGAGATCTGGTTCTACATTTTTGGGTGATGTACTAAATAGTCATCCAGGCAACTACTATCATTATGAACCTCTCTTAGATTATGATATAGTGCAAATACGAGGTGCTCCACTAGCAACAGCTGCTTTACAAACTCTTAAAGATCTATTGCATTGTAACTACACTCTTCTAGGTATTTAGTTTAAATATCAATTTGATTGTACTCAGTTGTAAAAATTTGGATTTTCCTTGGTAATTCTGAGCAATTACTTGGTCAACCCCAAACTTTTTCATATTTTACTACGGTCATAAGGATGTTCTCAGAAAGTAAGAAACATATAATTCAAGGCCCGCAAGGCCATCGTAATCAGTTCTAATGGCGTCGTGTTCCGGTTTCAATCCGTTTACCAACGAAAGGTTTGGCCAGGTAGCTATATATATATAGCTACCTGGCTAAACCTGTCATGATAGCCTATATAATTATCTCGCAAAGTAAGCATGGTAATTCCGAGCATAAAAAAGGATTATCGGAGGAACCACTAGCCATAAGGGTACTGTCACAACTGGCCTTCCGCGCGTCTCCCGCAAGCCACTGTTATCGTGTGGACTTTGAACCTTCTTATCGCTTGGCAACCTGTACGATGGCCTTGCGGGCCTTGAATTATATGTTTCTTGCTTTCTGAGAACATCCTTATGACCGTAGTAAAATATGAAAAAGTTTGGGGTTGACCAAGTAATTGCTCAGAATTACCTTTTCCTTCTTTTTTTAAATTATTTTTTTATATTTACATTCTGTAATGACCTAAGAAATCTGAAAAGTGAAATTTGACATGGTATTCTGCTGTCCACTCTCTGTACATAAAACAACAATAATAATTTGTGTTAAAATTTAGAATTGGAGATTCTTGTGTGGCCAGATCAATTAAAGCATTAAAAAAAATTAAAAATAGTAATAATATATTTTGAGAAATGTAACTAACAAGACATTAAATTAAGTCAAATTTGCAAATTTGAAGTCTGTCAATTGTGTATTAGTCCCAACTTTAAAAATATAATCAACTGGTTGCCAATATTGTAATTTTAGACCCAGACGTCACCATAATGTTGTGTCATCATCGCCTGTTCTCTTGTATGTGTTTGACTTAATTGCCCTCCAGGGCAGAGTTAAATATATGAGAGTACAATCAGAATATTATTTCAATTTCTTACACCCATCTTGTGACTTTGTTCTTTTCTTTCTTAAACAGTTATGGAATCTGTATTCTATCATTAGATGTTTAGTTTGAGAAGTCATAATTACATTAAGATAAATATAAATGACATTTACATTTACGTGAAACCACTGGCCATAACATAACACACGTAAAGGGTGCATATTACAGCATTCAACGAACGATTTGAGAGTAGTTATATGTATGGTTATAAGATTAGACAAACATGTATAAATGTTATTTACAAGACTGAGCTGAGTAAAGCCATCAACTAGTTTTTATTTTTATTGTAATTGTTATTATTTCAGTCAACCAATATGTTGCACTTTTTATTTATTTTTTATAAGCAATACTTAAACTAGAATATTATCTTTGTTTGCAGATCACTATCTAGAGTATGGTCAAGATCATAATTGGTTGTTCACTCACAACACACGTTTATGGGATCGTTGCCTTCTACATCCGCATCTTTGTTGGTTACCACAGTTTCTTTCACCTATTTGTTCTCTTTTCCCTTTTCAGTCGATGAAAGTGGTTAGATTAAGACTGAGATTAATTGAACACTTATTATCTGACCCTGTGTAAGTTATTTCATTATGTATTATATGCTTTCTGTACAACAAATTATTTTATGTTATTTTTAAAAGGTTTTTATTTACGAGGTTCATCCAGAAAGTAAGTTGGTAATAAAAACAAAACTAGTGTAGGATGCAGAAAAACTATTTGTTGCAAAAAATTAAACTATTTTTTTTTACAGAGCTCTTACCATTTTGTAGTGACTTGTCATAGTGTGGCACAAGTTTTTATATGCCTTTGTCATAAAACGTTTGCTGCCTGTGTTGTTAACCATTTGGTAACAAGTTCTTTGAGCTTGTCATTGTTGTTGTAGTTTGACCAACAAGGACCGATTTCAGGAGAAAAATAGATTGAAGTCACTAGGGGTGAAGTCAGTACAATCTGGTCCCAGCCAAAGTCCTGTAAGATTTGTTGTGTCATGTTCACAGTGTGAGGTCGGGCATTGTCATGAATCAAAACAATAGCATTTGTGAGCATTCCTCAGTGCTTATTCTGTATTGCGTACTGCAGTTTTCTAAATATCTCGGAGTAAACATTTGCATTGATTGTTTCATCTCGTGGTCAAAAATTGACCAGTAGAATGCAGTGTTTATCCCAGAACACTTGTGCACATGATTTTTCGAGTCGTCAAGAGTTGCTTGGCTTTAGTCTTTGCTGTTGACAAAGTGTGGCTCCATTTCATCGATTCGTTTTGATTCAGGGGTTTCATTAGCGACCCAAGTCTCATCCTCGGTCATGCTCCGACTCAAAAAGTCATCACCGTCTTTGTCTAATCGTGTTTAAAAGACAAGTGCACTGCCCTGATGCTGTTTTGCTCTGTAAGAGTTTTTGACATCCAACGAGGACAAAGTTTTCAAAAAAGCAGTTTTATTGTAACAGCATTTTATGAAGAAATGATCTTGAAATTTGTGGAAATTCCATAGAAAGAGTGGAAATTGTAAACTTACGGTTTTCTTTAATCCTTTCTTGTACTGCATGAACCAATTCATCACTAACTAAAGTGGACGGCCACTTCATTTATCACCAATGCACTTGATCATCTCCTTTATTGAACTGTCAGATCCATCTCATTACCTTTGAATCACTCATCATATTATATTCTTCATAAACCTGGCAGATCTGTTGACCTGTTTAATATTCTTTGCATTCAAAAACGTAATACAGATCTAATCTCACAATGGTTGATTTTCAATCAACTTCGCCATTATAAACAAGCTCTATAAAGCATAAACAACAAAGATCGATGTCAAAATGGTGTCATCTCCTTCTCCTTGATTCTGAGCAAGTACCCCGCATGCGCCAAACTATGATTGGATATTGCTGCAGCAAGAAATACAAACGGAATTTGCTTTCTGAACGTACCTCATATTTAATATCAGTTTACTAGAGCTGATAGAATTTTATGGTTGGTTACTGTTAAAACAGTCGAGTACATATAAAATATATATAACATAATAATTCTAGTTTTATGTAAAAAGTAAATAAACTACAAGGTTATTATTAAAACTTTTGTTTAAGCTTAAATCAACAATGCCATTAATTTTCTGGGTGTTCAAATAAGATGTTAAAGTGGCAAATATTTTGTTGAGTATTTTTAGACTGATTTTTGAAATCACATCTGTATTGATTTTATTGCATTTATAGATAATTCGGGTGTTGATACTTAAGAATAAAACAAAAGAATACTTGAAATATAATAAAATGTTTAATATTTTAACAATCTTCTCAGAGTTAAAAAATGATATGCAGTTTTTTATGTCTAAAACGACTCACTTATTTAATAATTGAATAAATTTACTTTTTTTTAGTCAATAGTGGATCTTTATTATTATTTGCACTAAAGTTTTTTCAGGATAAATCCCATTATCAGGTGCTTGTCAATTTAATCAAATTACATAACACATAACAACTTAGCACCAAACCTTAACTATTAAAATTATTAAGACTAACGTAAACATTAAAACGTCAAAAAATATTAAAATGTTAAAATATTAAAAACTAAAACATTAAACAATAAACATGAAATATTATAAGTTAAAGTTCCACTTAAACATGTTTCACTCAACGATAAATTGTGCAGACTGCTGTCCTTGTAGTTATGCCTTGGTCAGTTATCTTGGCTAGTCTGTTATGTTCTTACTTGTCTGTAGTCTTAGGATGGAGTCATGAGTGATATTAGAGGCAAAGTTCAGTTTCTCATTTAAAATCACTGTGGGGTTAGTCTTGAATTGTTTATATATTTCAAATTCCTCTTGTACATTCAATTTTTGTCCATTAGCGTTACGATATAAAATTGTCATGCTTTCATCGATGGTTCTATATGTGTGGTCCATGTCAATTATATGGGCTGCAAATTTCGACGAGTTTTTCCTTTGTTCGTATGTGGTAGGTGTTCTTTAAACTGCGTCTTAAATGTTCTTCCAGTCTGGCCTATGTAAAAGTTTTGGCAGCTCTTACAAGTTATTTTATATACTCCTGCTGCGTTGTATTTCTTCACCTCTGTTGAACTTGGTTGAATACAGTTTCCAATTTTTCTGTTTAGGCTGTCTTCGGTCCGGTAATATACTTTGTATCCCTGTTTTTTTTTTTTAAATATGTTGTTTATGGCATGATTTATGTGTTGACTGTATTCTGTGGTTATGTATGTTTCTTATTCTGTTTTCTTAATAATTTATCTACTATTGTAGGATTGTATCCATTGCTTGTGGCTATGTGTTTGATAATGTATAGCTCTATTTTGTTGTTTACTTTATTCATTGGTATGCTGCGTAACCGGTGTATCATACTATTGAATGCTGCCATTTTCTGTGACATTGGATGGTTAGAAGTGATTTGAATTGTATGTTCAGTTTGGTTAGGGTTCCTGTAAATTTTAAATCCATGTTTGTTATTACTTCTATAGATTGTGATGTCCAAGTAATTTAAGTGTTCTTCTGTTTCCACTTCCATGGTGAATTTTAAAGATGGGTGTATGTTATTTAGATAGTCTTTAAATAATTCAGACTGTCTTCTTGTCACATACGAACAAGCATATGATGTCGTTGACATAATGGTAGTAATAAACTAATTTGTTCCTGAAAGGCTTTCTTTCATGCATAATGAACTCATTCTTTTTCTCATTCAAGAAAATTTCAGCTAGATAACTCGATAATGGTAAACCCATCATCAGCTTGGTCCATCATTTTGCTTTTAAAATCCATCATTAAATTTGAAATAATTTTGGTCCAAACAAGCCTTAAGCATTTGTATTAGTTCGGTTATTGAATTCTTGTTTAGTGGTGTTCATGCTCAAGTTGCTATATGAAACTACAAAAAAAAAAGTTTATTCAATTATAAAAAGATATTTGTGAGAAGGGATTATTTTAAAGGTTAATGATATTAACATTAAAAATGCTTCATGAATTAATTGACAAGGTTCAAACTTTTGCCTTCTTGGTAATTTATAAATGCTTGTAATGGTAAATAACATTGATGGAAATTTGTTTATGTATGTTTCTGTATAAGTTCTGTAAGTAGTAAATACAATTAGTGATGTGCAGGATACTATATTTTACCTGTGTGATATTGATAAAATTTTCTACAAATAAAAATATAGAAATAGTGTTATCATTAAATTTTTTCCCCAATGATATTAATCACATCATTATCAACATCATTAAGAACTTGTCTTAGCACATTTTTTCTTCTCTTTAAATATAATTAAACTTTTGTAATTTCATTTCAATATTACATTGAGGGTGGATTATAATATAGCACTTTAATTTTTGTGTGTAAAGTACCAGTATGTTGAAAAGCTAACTTATTCCAGTTCCTGGGATATTTTGATGAAAATGTGTAAAATTATATTTTCTGTTATACTCACATATATTAGACCAAAATGAGTTGGTTTAATTATTTTAATTGTTAATGAATATCAATAATAATTTAGGCTTATGTTTTATACATTG
Organism: Aphrophora alni; assembly: GCA_963513935.1. Taxonomy (NCBI): domain Eukaryota; kingdom Metazoa; phylum Arthropoda; class Insecta; order Hemiptera; family Aphrophoridae; genus Aphrophora; species Aphrophora alni. The sequence goes on along the minus strand of OY740769.1, from coordinate 137,583,042 downwards.
ATATTTACAGTTGTCTGTTTATAAGCCAAGGCTTAGTTGAGTCATTTACTAATCACTGTTTCTATCGAGTTACATGTCAGTAATGAATTCATAAAAGTTTTCAGGATTTGTTTACATTGATCAGTTTTCAGCTCTGTTCAATAGACAATACAGTTGAAACAACGTAAATAAAAGTTTATATGATACTATCAACCACACACAGCTTATTTTTTACAACAATCTAATAAAAGCTGAACGTCTAAATTTTGTATAAAGTTTTTAGATCAATCATGTTTAGAAATTAATTTAACAGAAATGGTGGGATATCATGAACCAAAATGCTGATTGATAAACATAAATTTACATCAATCACAATGACAGTTTATGAAAATTGTAGTTCTACATATTCCGTCCTCGTTGTGTTTTATTTTAGATTTTCAAATGTGATGTTGATCAATAAAATTAATATTTGTAATATTATTTTCAGACTTAATATTAGAGTAGTTTATCTTGTAAGAGATCCACGAGGAACTATGCAGTCTAGAAAACATAGAGATTGGTGTCCTGGACAACCTGATTGTTGGGAGCCATCTCGTTTGTGTGCTGATCTCACTGCAGATTATAGCGCTGCTTTAAGACTTGCAGAGAAATTTCCAAAAGCCTTTAGGTAAAGATTAAATCAATTTTTCAAAATGAATTGTTTTAAGTTTATCATTAGTACCATTTTATTACTTTTAATTTTTATACATAGTAAATTTAATTATAAAAAAATTTCAATTACTAATTAATTTCTTAGTTTGAACATAAAAAAAAAAAATCTAAATTTGAATAACCCTTTTGATGCTAAATTTGATTAAAACATTATCTCACATTTCTTGATTATGTATAGAACGAGACATGTTCAAGCCAATATTAAATTCGAATTTAGTAATCTAAATTACATTGTTATTACAAGTTTTAATAAAACCAGGCCATAATTAATCATGTTGATAACAATTGTAAAATCAATCACATTAGTTAGATTATAAATGTGTTCTTAAGTCTGGAAATATTATTAAGATATAGAATAGGCAACCTGACTATTATACTGAAATGATGTTAGTGTTTTGGTAGGCATAAAGTTCAAGTTGCTGCTTTGATCCAGAGCGGCACTTTGGCCATGGGGTATTCACCCAAGACATATTATTCTGTGCAATTCAGTTCTTTTCAATCTTGGGTTAGCTTTCAGCACGGTCTCACAATCTATAGTGGGTACAAGTATGGCAAACTTGAGGGGTTACATCCCTCTCCTACCAGGTCTCTCTTGACCACTCTTCTTATTTTCTGACCCTGACACTGTTAGAGTATTTGAGAGCTAGGTGTCTTTAGTTTATGTTCCTTTATTCCTTTTCATAATAAGGCGATGATAAATGAGAGGTTTTTCGCATTTAAACAACAATTTCTGGCCATAGAAAAAACAAATTTTTGGTAAAATGGTGGCCCCACTTTAATAAACTTTAAATAACTAAAAATGAAACCAATATATTTTGTATTTTGTACAACTAATGTCCCAAAATGACTATTAGGTCAAAGTCATTTTAAGAAAAAGTTGAAGAAAAATAACAAACAGTTTTTTGTTTTATTGTACGTTTTGTGACTTATAGAATAATAACCTGTTTGTGGTCAGTCAATTACGAATATGTGAACTTTTCCAAAAAAATTTAAACAAGGAAAATTACTGTTTTTCAATTTTTACAATTTGTTGGAGTTGGAGTAACTTGTTTAGATCAAATATTTAAAATTAAATGTTTCCTAAGAAAGTTGCTGAGAATAAAATTTTCTACAGCCTCCTACAATAATTATAAAATTGATTTTTTAATTGCTGATCCACAATGTTGAAATCATTTTATAATAAAAAAGGGAGTATAAATAAATGTTATTATTAAACACACAGATACTTGTCATCCTCTCCATGGCAAGTATATTTCTACTATAAAGGATTATATATTTATATATACAATTTCAGCCCATTTTTTACAATTATTTTTTAAATAATATGAAGTATCCAAGCCTACATGTCCAGTTTGTTCCCTTCTTTCATGAGACGAGGGTTGCAGTGATTGTAGATATACGATGTTGGCATCAACCTCTTCCCAAAGAAAACTTTTTGTTAGTTGTTTACTGTTAATATTAGTTTAACTATCTGCATTATTCATTAGAAGTTGGCTTAACCTCCTCTAGATGATAAAAATTACTCTAGTTTTGTTTTTAATCTTTATAACTTTAGAATGTTGTGTTTCCCATCATGGATGTTGCAGTGTATCAATAGGGGATTCTTATTAATTACATTAAATTCTCTATTAAATATTTTCATATAGCCTTAATCCCGTAGCAGTAACATCATCCCATTCAGCAGCTGTCAAATAGAATTCAGCATCTATCTCGTTACAATTCAATTTCTCTGCTCAAAAAGGTGATCCTCAGAAAACGTTAGTCAAAATTTTAAATTTAAGCTTATATTCTATTGCATGATTCTATAGGAAAACAACATTTTTTAATGACTTTATTCTTGGTTCATTTTTTAAAAACATTTAACCATTTCGGAGATAGTGTTTCTTAAAAGTTGCAATAAATATAAACTATTTATTTAGCCCTAGAACCAAATCTAAAAGTTTTACCATGAAAATTCGAAGAAAAAAATCATTAGATAAATCAATCTGGTAAGAAATTCTTCTGTGAAATTCTCTTTTAGAGTTGTATAGTTATTTGATCGAAAGTGTTTGTTCACTGTGGTGAAGACCCTTTTAAAAGTTCAAAACCACATGTAACCTTTCTTTGTCTTTAACTTTAATTACATCATTTAATATGAAATATTAGTATTAGATATAAATTGCGTATAACTTGTACTACAATTATATATTCTTAAAACCGTTTATTTCATTTTTTCAAAATTCATCAAATACTGATTTTTCATTTCAAAATGACTAACTTAGAAACTCGCCGTTTCAATACGTTTGCGAATCGTGACATCAGACAGAAGTCATAGTCCACTTTCACAAACTCGTTCAAAACAGCAAAGCTTGCTTCTACTGTTCAAAATCCTTGCATGTTAAACTATATTCTAATTTTTTCAAAAAATTGTCAAATACAGTTCCCATACAATGATATTTCTGTTGTAGTACATTATGAAAAAACCCAAAAAGTTGTAACATACACGATACCCAGGTTAACCTTGGAACTGGCAATGAAAGGTTTTTCCTTTTTTAATAGTTTTTTTTTTAATCATAAAAATAGTAATATTATGCAAAACACAACTTGTTATGTATTATTTTTCTCAAGAAGATGCATAGAATTTATCTGTGCAATGAAAAAAATTTCAGATGTAAAGGTTTTGGAGTAAGTATGTTAGGAATCAAAAAAAGCCGTTTTTTTCAAGAATGCCAAAAGTTTTGAAATGTAATTATGAATAAATATTTATAAAAAGGAAAATCATTTTATAAAATTTGCATATAAAAAACAACCTTTCTCGTAAAAAGTAAAAAAAAAATTCAAACTTGCATAGCTCTACTTAAATTGTAATGAATAAAATGTTGTATCCTATCCTCTGAAAGTTTAGATTTTGAAACAATTTTTATAGCATTTGCTATTCTAGCAATTTTTTTAAAAGAAATGTATAAGGTTTTTTATTTTTTATTTTTAGAAGAAAATGATAACTTCACAGTTCTAATAAATTTAATTGGTGATTCTGTAGATTCAGGTTCATCAAAAGTTATATATCCTTACTTGAAATTTAATGTAGAATATGATGGTAATGTTAAAGTTTGAGGAATGTATCATAATATCCCAGAATTTCAACTTTTTTGGGTAAATGTACAGTTTTATTTTTGGAAAAAATTGAAATAATTTCTCTTTAAGTGGGTGTGTGAATTAGAATCTTTTAAATTGTGTATTTGAGTCACATAATTGGTGAGGGCTTTATAAAGGTATGGATTACAATGGCATTATATAGGAAGTCCTGATATATTTTGATTTTGATATTTAGATTGCACTATGATTTTAGTATGATAGATTGATATTAAAATTATATACATTTTATGTACATTTATACATTTATATAAATAATTATGAATCAATTTTATGATATATATTACTTAATCTAATGATGTTATATATTTATTTTTGTTTTTTAAATTCAATTTAGGAAATAAATATTTACAATATTCAATATTTATCAATATTTAAATATTATGTGATCGATTGGATGGATGGTTGTGGATGATAAATTATTACAAATGTTAGATTAATTGCGTTAATTTTGTATTGGCATAGTACATAGGGGCAACAAAATTCTGTTATTCCATACTCCATAACCTAATTGTATATTTTCAGAGCTGTTCGCTACGAAGACTTATCTGTGGATCCTTACATGGGTGTCAAACATCTGTTCAACTTTTTTGGACTGGATTTTCATCCATTAGTTAAGGAATTTTTAGATACACACACTAAAACAAATGCTGGCGGTGTATCAAGTACATTCCGTAATTCGAAAGCAGCACCTTTTCATTGGCGGCAAGATTTAAGTTTTCGAGAAGTTCGTGCAATACAAAAAGTTTGTCGACCTGCCATGGCAGCGTGGGGATATTTGCTAGCATTTAATGCAACACATCAACAAGATTTTAATCCCATAACACCTCATTTTAATCTCGACTAAAATGTAATTCAAGTGCCTCATAATGCAGGGAAAGCAATAAATATGGTGAGTTAAATTAAACACCATTGTTTTGTAATTGTGTTTGATGTAAAAATGTATTCATATCAGCAAATAAGACCAATAATATATTTTTCATTATATTATATGTGTCATTTTATTTAATGGAAAAAGAGAGAAATAACACGTTTAAGTTATGTTCCTATGTTTAGTAAATAGATTGTACAGAATCTGCATTAAATAACAACCAAAATTGTTAATAATTTATCATTAAGATATATTTGTTTCATTGGATATATTATATACTTACAGTTCTGTTATTTTTATTTATTAAATCCAGGAAACAGTTTTGTGTGTAAACAATACAATATAGGTTGTGATATATTTAAAGTAAAGTGTAAAGTAATTGTACATTACAAATCTTTTAATGCATGTGTTAAAGTCTTGATGATTATGGTGTATCATCATACTATCATTTAAATTTTACTTACTATTCTGGATGTTTAAAAAAGATATGACTTATTTGTTTCCTGCTTCATTGGTAATAAGATAGTAATTGTAAAGATCTGTGTACGATATTAAAGCAATATAATAGACAAATATTGAAGTTATCAGTAATGTTTCTCGTTTACTACTTAACATATTTCCATCAAACTTTACATACATTAATAATATAATCAAGCTTAAAGAAGTTTTATAATTGTTTCTTGAGTGTGTTATTTTTCCTCATCGTTTGTTTATTATTACCTAATGAACAAGGAAGCAGATTGTCCATTATATTGACATTTCTATTTTAAGTTATGAAAGCTCTGCTTATTATTGACCAAGATAAATCTTTATTTGATTTTAAATCTTCAAGGCTTTCAAACTCTTATTTTACAATCCAATTTATACATTTATATACAAACTACATTTGCAAGAAGTTAATTTCCACGTGATAAATGTCTTAATTGAAAATGATTTGTTGATTCAGCTTATATAATCTAAGGATTTACATTGATCCTATGTAAAATTTACTTTTAATTTAATTTAATTTTAAATAGAGAAGAGCATTAACTAAACAGTTTTTGTTATCAAAATCAGATTAAAGACTCTATTATTGATTATTGTTCACAAGTTACAAAATGCTCTGGCTTATATTTTGATAATTAACTATTTTTACGCCAAATAACAAAACTTATTCATCTCATTCACATCCTTGTTTTGTTTCTTTTTTATATCCTAAAGACTCTACTCTGATGCTCTTACAATTTCATTTTCTACTGTCCTTATGTGACCGTCTTCCACTTCTTTTGACCAGCTGGAAGCTCCGGCTGGCTGGAGACCATGTACACTTTAGCTGAATCTTGTCAGGATGGGCCAAGGAGTCGGGTTAGGACGCTAATAAACGCACACAACGCAAGTTAAATTAAATGTTACCTTTTATTTGAGCGCCGAATTAGAAGATTACAGAAATAATTATAATTTATAAAAAAAGACATAACGGCTAGATAAAGCCTTAATAGTGGCCGAAAAGCATACCGATTAATTATATAGCACATGGCCGAAAATGGACTGACCTCGTCCCGTAGCGGTCTGCCGTTCGACTTTCTTCTCGCGGCTCTCGGAACAGACTCTCGCTCGGCTCGCTGGTTCAAACCCTCCACTCCTCGTCTCTCCCCCCCTCTACGTAATCTTGCACTGCTCAACAAAATAGCAAGTGCCAATTCATATTGTATTATTTAGAATCCCTTCCCATTACATCCTAATTTATACTTATTATGGTTTTTATTTGGTGGGCTCCTTGGCTGGGCCACACTTAGGATGTGACCAATTCTTGTCTGGTGTTTTACTTACATTTTCTTTGGCTCGTGATTAACGTCTTCCTTTTGTTGTTGATTTTTTATTACTTGAGGTCATTTAATACCTATTATGGATCTTTGGTTAGTTTGATAGCCAGTTTATAATCAAGTCATGGGAAACATAGTATTCAGTATTGATGCTGTATCTAAATTTGGTAAACTGGATTCCCAGCGCTACATATCAACCGCACTGTTTCTAAATATGATGCGAGAATTAAATAATATTTTAATTTGTCTATGTATAGTTTGGATTGTGAAATTATTTGGATTATTTGTATTTGGTTATGTTTAGTCTAATTATATTAAACTATACAACTATTCGTTACTCTAATTTAGTTTTTATTTATTTAATTCTGTACAATATTGTTAATTATTGTCATGTATACTTTGTTTTATATTTGTTATTTATGTAGTTCATATTGTGTTTGTATATTGTAATTGCAGACTAATAACTAAAAACCTTTTGTATGTCGTTTACAATAATTGTATTTTTATCGCCAAAACAACAATGTATATTTTAAAATAATAATTTTTCTAATACTTTTCTTCTTTTAAATTGTATACACGTGCCTTATGCATTAGCTTTGTAATATTTAAGTAATGGTTTACCTGTTGCTTTAAAGAAACCAATGATTTAACTATTTAGCTTCATTAGTATGTGTCTTCATTTATATGTTACAAGTATGTTTTGGAACGTACTGTAATATTGTTTATGAAGCGAGGTCAATATAAAGTTTGGCGAGAGTTAATTAGTGTTAAGGCTTATAATATAATTATTGTATTCTGTGTGTTGTCAATATTGGACAGTTGTGACACCAATATGTTGCCAAAAATGAAATTGAAATAATCATTAACCTATTGACTTAGACATACTAAACCATTCCGTATCGAGTGTTGTAACCTGAGTGTAAACAGATGGAACTGTTTGACAAAGATCTTCTTTACTGATCTTTTTTTGATATTTTGTAACCTAATATTTTGTAAGTGATAGCACTGTAGGCCTAATACACTTCCTAAGAGATTTCTCAATATTTTGTCAGAGATTTAAGCGAAAAAAAAAATTTAATCTAGTTTGAAGGCTGTATGAAAATATGGTTTTGGCATTATGGACAGTTGCTAAACAGCTGACACTGATTATCATAATATGCAGTATGTAGGTGATCGTGCTTATACTCATGTTTAGTTTGTGAAATTATTATTTAATTTGTGATTTGTTTTACAGAGTTGGTAGACTTGTTATTTTAACATATATACAATGATATTGTGTTGTTTTTGACATCAGATGTTTCTGTTTTGATTATTTTTATGCGGTGTGATAGTTGTGGTATTTTTTTAAATTTTTTTAGTTAGGGTTTCTAAAAAAATTGTTATTTTAAAAATGGATTTCAATAAACTTTGTTGTACTGAGGTATCAGATATGCGTTTAAATAGTAACTATGAAGACTGTGATTTTGAAAATGATGACAAAGAAAATGATTGTGACAGGTTACGTGATGGTTATGATTTAAACTCTACACTTTAAAGTAATCTATTATTTAAAATTTGTATTATATAACTAGATCTAATATATAGTCATATAACTAAACCTATAGTTATTTGAAATAACTGTAAAAACGGCTGTACATTACAGTTCTTATGAAAATGTTAAGACATATAATGAAACGATACAGTGCCTTACTCGTTATAATATTTCTTTAAACATATTTTAATGAAATAAAATAATGGATTAAATGTTTTCTTGTAGAGAATTATTAGCTCTATCCAAATAATATAACAATGTAACAACATTAATATATTTTTTAAAATTACTGACAATACAGCGACATTAAAAAAGGTTTAGATAGTTTAAAAATATAATATTTTAAATACTACAAGAGTTAAATAAAGTAATACAAGTGGAAAATGTTCAGAAAGTCAAGCAATTTTTTTAAATACCTTAATTAGTTTCAACGTGAGTGCCATTGGTCGCCTTGTATATGTGTAATCGATAGTCGACCTTGACTCATGTGTGCTGGATCATGTCTAGTGTGACCGTGGCAATGGACGTAACAATCTACTATTGTATATATTGCAAGTCGCAAATTTTTAATTATAAATCATGTTTTTAAGGTAAGCCTTCAAAAATCAATCTAGTGAGTTCAAATTCGGGCTTCTCAGTGAATAAAGCATTGGAGCGACTTTACCAATCCATCTTTATTCGAAAGTCTGTTATTTAGAAACACTACAAAGGCTAGAAAAGATTGATTCTGTTCGGGGAATAGAAAAATGTCTGTTTATAAGAGGTGTCCGTTAAAGGAAGTTTCACTGTACATAGTATTTACGGGGTACATTTTTATATGAATGATAAAAATTGGATACAATAGGTTGTTTTTTTTATAGACTTTTATTTAAAATCCTACGTTTTTGGTAATTGTAATTGCTTCTACAGCGGTATGTGCATGTTAAAATAGTTAAGTCAATGGGTTAAGTGAACATGAATTGTTACTTTCTTACAATCTTTTATAATTTTCTATTAATTTTAGGTCTATAACTTATTTTGAAACCAACTCTTTAATATATAGATATACTATAATATACATTGTTGTTCTGAGTGATATAATTAAATCTGTTCTATTTAAGAGAATGATTCTGAACGTTTTGTATCTTTATAAGAATAGTATCATAATACTCATTTTTATTTTTATTAATTAATTTTAAAGATCTTTATATACAAAGTAGTTTTAAAGTATTTGTACTTAGTCAATGATTTACAAAACCCCAATTTAGTATAAGCATTCATCATGTAGAAATCTCAACGGTCTTTTAATATAGGGCCTAATGTAAATTTTAATTAGATTACAGAAAAACTCAATCAAAAACATTGTAGGTTTTAACTGATTATTATTATGTTTCTTTTAGTGAAAAATTATAACTTTAATAATACTTAGTATTACTGATTTTTAGTAGTGTTTTTGAATACTGTATTTATTATGAATTGTTTTTATATCCCTATTTTATTTTAAAAATTATTCATCTAGGAACTAAAAGTTACAACAATTTTTATTTTGCATCCTGCTTTATTTTGACGTGAAGGTTTAATTATAATAAAAACTGTTAGAAAATTATTTTCTTAATTTATTTCTGATTTAAATTAAAAATATAATAATGCTTTTTTTGTGTCCAAAATAAATGTGTTTGTATCTTAAAAAGGAGCAAACAAAAAACAAAACGGTGAAGAATTGTATTAAGAAAATGTGGTATATATGTGGTAATTCTATGTATATTCAATTCAGTATGCAGATTAATTATTGGATGTTATCAAGTCACTTTGACATGTTAATACAAGAAGTTAAGAAATATTAGTTTCAATCAGAGAATTGTATTTATTAAAAAAAAAAAAAAAAAATATTTCCTTATTGCTCCAAACAAACACAGTCTGCATAAAAAGTGTCAAATTTACAATAGAACAACTATAGGAAAACATATAACAACATCTTATATAATTATAAACAAAACACAACAGCAACAACAACCAATCATACTTATCATAAACAACACAATAAATACTTATAATCAATGTAAACATTTCTCCTTATATATATATAATATATATATATATATATATATATATATATATATATTAAAATAATTTATTTTTATAAGAGTAATTGTTTAATTTCCCAAGATACTGGAAAAATGCTAAAGTGTGACCTCCAGAAATTCCCCAACGGAGTAAAATATGTTGATCCTCAATAACTTAGTTAAGTTTAACTTGAACATTTTTATGTCAATAATTTCTTTAAACTGATTTGGAAGATTGTTCATCAAATTAACTCCTACTTCGATGGAGTTTTTATGAGAGCCATATTTCAAACTGTTTGGATCTTAAGCCAGTGGAGAGGGAGAGACCTCTGATGGCATAAAATTCTAAAATATGAAAGGAATTTTGAAAATAAACACAATTGAATGCCTTAGATAGATTGAGAAAAACACTTTGTACATTCACGTGTCCATTCTTGGCTGACAAAATAAAGTCAATTCAATTTGTAGCTGCTTCAATGGTTGAGTTACTCTTTCTGAAACCATATTGGTATGAATATACAATATTAATTTTATTAAAAAATTTAGAAAGTGTTTAAGTTATAATTTTTCAAATATTTTAATTTTTACTGGAAGGATAGAAGTTTTGCATATTAACTGTTTGTCCCTATTTTTACTCACTGGAGTTTACTTTTGTTAACTTAAGAGAGTGAGGGTATTATGCCTGGAGCAAAGGAATTATTTATAAGTAAAGTGAAAGGCTCAGCTCATTGAGGATTTATTCAATAACCATGTGGGCATCCCATCAATTCCTGAAGATTTAGAGTTTTTAAGAGGTCTTATTGTGGCACCTACCTTGGCCACACACAGAGGAAATAATTACTATTTAATTTTTTTTTAGTTTATTACTAAAGTTTTTTTAATAATGAATTAAAATTATTATAAACAACAGATCTGGTTATTAGGTATGGTAGGTATATTGAGTCGATCTTTGGAAAACATTGTTGTTAAGAGAAAATCAAAAAGACTCAACCGAGAATGCTGCTCAACCGAAGGCAGAAAACCACTATGCCCTGATGAGCATCAGTGTTCTGTTTATGGACAATATAATATATGAAATAATTTTTTATTTTATTATACATTATTACATTTCTTATTATTTCCTGAAGGACGAGGAAGCATTGTGTTAATTTTGTTGGAAGTTTTGTCCTAGTTGAAACAGAAAATTACAACTCTAGTCTTATTCATATAGTATAATTTACAACAATTTATAATTACATGTGATTTGAATATGAGTCTTCAGTAAATAGTTTTTGATGTTTTATAACTAATCTTGGTATAATTTATAATTTAAACTGTGTAAATATAAATGTGTGTTAATATTTATTAGTATTTGTGAATTATTAGATAAATATTGAATTGAATTAAGAATTATTTATATTATGCTTATTATATTGAGATTGGAAATAACGAAGTTTTAATATAAAAAAATAGTTAAAAGAGTTTGTATCCATTTTAACACCAATATTAAAATTGTCTTTCTCCTAAATAAACAACAACAGAAAACAGTTGAATAATTAGGATTATCAGTTATTTAAGACTTGCCACTTTTTTGTAAGTATTCTTTTTAAAGTCATAAATATGTGTTAAACACAAGATGAGTTTAATGATGTATTGATTGAGAACAATAATTATAAAGTGACTTTTTAAGATGTAGATGCGTAGTTATTATATTTGTACTTGTTATAGTTAAATTATCTCATAAAATATAGTCGAAGTTGGAACATGGTTTTTAGACTCTAGACAATATCTAAATAGCTCAATTCATTAGGGAAAGTTGTAGAATCACAAAAACATTTTATTAATTTATACATAACTTAACTTTAACATAGACTAGCACTCCCTTGTAGTCAATTGGCAATATGTGCATCACTCACTTTTTGTAATTTTAATTACCAGTGTTAGCATTAAAGCTTAACCACAAATATATTCATTTTTCTCTCTTACATATTGTTCATTTAATTTGGTTAAGGATAGGATTTATTATAGCACAAAGTAAATATTAAGATTTGCCATGTAAATAACTTGAGAGAGAACAAAAATGTTAAGAGAATCGGATGGCATATAAAATGCATTTGGCGTAAGAAGTGCATCCGTATTTAAAGGAGGAAGTGTTATGCAGGAGGTGGTAAAGCTATGATTTAAAACAATGTTTGAATAGCTATTGGATATATGCTAATTCTGTAGTACAATCTTTACTTTATTTATAAACTGTTATTTATAGCTGTTATTGCTACTCTCTGTATATACAACACATACATTATATTTGTTCAGAGAATACTTAAACAGCACCAATATTATTTCTGTGCTTTAGTTTAGTAACATTTAAAAATTTATTGCAACCTATATAAATATATTTTTTGAAGTGAAATTTTCTTGATAAGCTTAAAATTGAAAATGTAACAAAGCATGTACCTTGAAAACTATTCGACCAAAATAACTGTTATCACATAATTAAAACTCAACAATATGTTAGTTGTGACTAAGGTGCATTTTTAATTATGACCTCGTTCTGATTAACCAAAATTTTGAAATATCCTAAGCCAAATGAAACGTCCGTTTCTTAAACATTAAAAAATATCAATATTCGTTATTATAATAACCATTTTTACAATTTTATTAACTACTAATTTATCACAATAACCATAAAATCACTTTAAGGTTAGGTTAACTTATTAGATTCTCAAATCTTAAAATCAAACACCCAATACCACAATTCAATAAAACAAGATTTATTCTGTTTGTTCAGTACTCATACTTTGAATAATTATGGTAACTATGTTACCGAAATGTACATTAGTAAATAAATCTTGTTTTATTGAATTGTGGTATTGGGTGTTTGATTTTAAGTTTTAAGTGTGCCATAGTAAGCTCAAAAGTGTAAGATTCTCAAAAGATTATCATTATTGATGTTTATATTTCTGTTGTGTTATATAAAATCATATTATTATGTTTTTCTATACAATAACTCAAAACTTTCTTACACAAAGTCTTATGACGAAAATATTCATTCAAAAATAAGAATTATGGAGCTTTTTTATGACACTTAATGATAACGGTTATTGTTTCAATATATATTAACTAAGAAACTTGCTTTGTTACAGTCTGTGTTATTTAATGATGACATAATTGTTTTAACCTTTAATTATGTAACTATCAGTGTTGTTTTATTAATCATGTTATATTTAAAATTATTTAGTCTGAATCGCAGTTTAAAATTTGTTTTGATTATATTACAGTACATCAAGTCCACACTTTAAAACAAACAAAAGTAATAACATTACATATATATTTAATAAGTGAGCTCATATTTGTGGTTAACTGGTTTCACACTATGCACTGACTGCCTTCGATGTCGAGAGTGCACTGTGATATTGTCAAGTGTACTTATCTTCGTTATTTATCTTTCTTTAACTTACATTCCACTTTTTTATAAATACTTCATACATACTCTTTTATCATAACTATTTTTTTTTAACATGTTGAATTTCCTTGAGTTGACATTTCATAATATTCAATTTTAAACAACAAACATTAAAAAAGTGAGAACCTAATTTACGTCATGTCATATCAAATAAATTAAATATATAGTTCTTATTAAGTATACATTAGTGTATGTAAAGTGTAGTAATTGAAATCGCTTAATTATACATGGTCTATTTTATTAGAAAAGATCTGTATCATAATTCATATTTGGAAAGAATTACTATGTACTGAAGCTACCAAATATATGATACAACTGGGTAGACATGTACTATTGATTGATTATCTGCAAAACCAACATTTTAAGAGTAAATCTACATACAAAATAGTGAGATATATTCATGAAATATTTGTAAATTTGTATATTCTCGAATAACTTATTCACATCACATGGCGTAACTTTTGTAACAGTCATATTATCAAGAAATAATTTGTCTTGTAATTTGTTTAAAGTTATTAACACCATCAATAACATTTTTGATTGATTTCTTAAATTTATCAATATAAATTAATATATATATATATATATATATATATATATATATATATTTATAGTTTCAAGTTATTTATTTGAATATATATTTATATGATTATAAATTAATATAAATACATATACACTTTTTTGTTGTCTAACTTTTTATAACACTTGAGTCTACATTCGTATATAACTAATTATAAGTAAATAATTGGCGGGGAAAATGCTAAAAAACAAGAATTGTGGAATTTATAATTATTTAAATTTATAATTTATAATTATTAAATATAATTATAGAACCAAAACTTATGTAATTTATAGTTTTTTTAATTGGTTCTAATACATATTAAGCATGTTTAAAACCAGATTTTAATCCCCTTCTAAATTTTAGTCTAAGATTTTATTCATTATGAATTTTACAATCTCCAATTTTGTAGGGTTATATAGGCCTAGGCTAGAAACATGGATTTCTATCCTGTATTTAAAAACACCTATATTTCTATCCAAACTAGAAATTGTGGCAGTACCTCTAGAGGCTTTAAATTTATTTCACTGATATAATTTTTGGGCCTAGATGTTTGGATAATATATATAAATTTGTGTGAAAAAAAGAAAAGAAAGGGTTTCTTACATTTTCACTTTAGATTCAAATGAAAGTTTGTTGATTACCTTTTTAGGAATATTCCATGCTTTTTGTACAGTAGAACTTCATTAAGCCGGACTTCGCTTAATCTGGACACTCTTAAAAAATAATGATAGTAAAAATTGCTGTTAAAAAGTTAAGTTACAAGTGTGTAGTAAGTACCAGTGGTAGGTTGTTGATCTAATGTGACCCACCCCTGCTTTCATTACCCCTTCGAAAGTATCTCTTTGTGTGTGTGTTTGTGTGACCCTTGCAGTTGGTCAGTGATTCTCTATGTTGTAATGCACATCGTGTCTTGTATTTCACAGTTGTTTTTTCAATTTAAATATTGGTGAAGGCAAGAAACATAAACACAAAGCTGTCTCTATTTTCACGACAAACTATGAGTGATAGAAAAACTTGTAAAAAGAACGTCTGTATTGAGCATTTATATGGAATTGCCAAACAGACATTTTTAAACATTGGAGGAAATAGTTAAATTAACAAAAAATTGTCTTGAAATTGAAAAGAAGCAAGTGCTGTGAAAGGAATATGGATAACAGCAGATCAATCTGTGGATGAAACTGTTTTTAAATAATGGTTTTACAAACTTCGTTCATCTGAATTAGCCGTGGCAGGACAGCAGTTAGCCATTATCTAAACAGTTAGGATTTAACATCTACTTTTGTACAATAATTTTAATCATACCTTGGGTCGTTTTTCAATCTAGACTTTCACTAATTTGGACAATTTAGAGCCCCAATTAGTCCAGATTAATGAGGTTCTACTGTAATTGGTTTGAGTTTTTTTTCCAATTATACAGTTATCAATTATAAAAATTGTTGCTTTGTTATCTGTTGGATATTTGATTTAATAATATAAGTTAAAACGAGTAACTAAATAGTGTAAACATAGTAAAACGTGTTTCGAAATACAGGGAGGTGTGTTTCAATTGGAGCAGTTATATGGTGGAGTCTATGGTCTATACAACTCTATATTTAAAAATTAGTATAGACAGGGAAATTGTTAGAGCATATCATAAAAGACATATCCAGTTTTGTAAGATTATGTTAAAAAAAAACACTTATAAATAACATTAATACAAAGCTGATTAACTTCTAGATAATTAAGAAATTTATAGTTTTTTAAAAATATTTAAGAATGGATTTAAGTTATGTACAATATTGTAACTTATTTAAGAAGTGTAAATTTGGAAACAATGTATTTGTTAACAAATTAGCAAATAAGCCAACTTTCTTGTAGGCCATTAAGAGAACTGGGCTTAGAATTGGAGTTATCCCTGCATTGAAAATAAGTTCCTTTGATCGATTATTTATAAATTATAATTTAATTACTGAATATGTTCTCTGATTTCACTATCATTTAATAATACAAGTAATAAATAAATTTAGCATTGAACAATCAACCAAATAACACTATTCAGTTGTGTATAAAATATAAATATAATTATCATACATTGAATTTAGAGGTATAGTAACACTCCTTTTTTTATATATGCTATTTATCGTAACTGCTTAATAATTGCATTTGTACAACAAATTATTGAAATACTAAAAAGTTATTTATAAACCTATTAACACTTTATATATATAACGAACTCATTATTAATTTTAAAGACATTTTAAACATTTATTTATGATAGTTGAATTTTTATAATCTATAATATTTTAACTAATTAAATTAGCACCTGGCCTAATTCCACCGCTTTGCCTTAATCACTGCCGTAGATGAGTAGCAAGTCAGTGCCTTCTATTCTCAACAACATATGTAGAACTTAAGCCTTAACTGTATGGGCCTGCATAGATATAATGTGCTTTGCTAAATCTTAGGTTAATTAGTCATTGGTATTAAAATATCACAGGCAATAACCAGTCAAATGTTACTGTTTGGATTTAATACATTTTAAGTTACATTAAGTAATTAATTTATAATGTGGTTTTTATAATATGGTAGGTAAACAATATTTTTTATTTATACAGAGTTTTCTGTTTGCTATTGATTTGTAAAAAAAAAATATTAAAATAATTTAATCTATTGTCTGGTCATAGATCTGGTTTGTTAAACCAAATGTGAAACTTTTCAATTTAATAAATAAATTGTTAATTATCAGTCAACAGGTACAATAGAATAAAAATAAAATACAGTGCAATACAATGAAATACAATAGAAATAATAAATAAATTGGTAAAATACTATAATTAAAATTTTGATTAATGAAATGTAAATAATTACTCAACCTTTGCGAATTCTAAAAATAATATTAAAATCATGACAGAACTATTCATATTTATAAATATTTAAAAATTAATGTGCATTGTTTGAATGAAACACAATATCTAAACAATAAAACACATACAGTGTAAACTAATAAACAACAATTGCAGTTTAAAATTATTACTCTATCTACAAAACATTTTCCATAGTTATAACAATACAACTCTAGGGAGCTTATTCATAACAATAAACACCAGCTTGATTGGGCATTTTTTTGTGACTTTCAAACCTGTGCCGTTATTCACTTTCAAATTGGAGGACATCCGCTTTCCTGGTGTTACATCTATGCACTTATCTTTTGACGGTAGACATTTATTTAAATTTGTAGTACATAATAACTTTAAATATCTACATACATGGGAATATCATTATTGACAGCTCCTTAAATGCCTGTTTGCAAGATTCCATTTCGCTTAACAAGTCTCACAGAGTTCTTTTTTGTAGCATACTCGTTTTACATTATTACTGGTTTAGTTTCCCACAGGGAAATACCATAATTTAAGTAAGGGAAAATGACCATAATAGGCCATACATACTGCACTAACAGTGCCAAATGTTTTCACTGTTCTCATCAGATATATGTTTGAACATAATTTTCTACATATACCATCTATATGTTCCTTCCAAGTTAATTGATTATCAATAATCAAACCTAGGAACTTTGCTTAATGCATTTCTTGAATATTTTTCTTACCCCAAAGTAACTAATGAACCAATGTTGTTATTTGTCACGTTTAGATTAAAATATAAAAGTTTAGTTTTATCTGCATTAAAGTGTTAGTTAGAAACAATAACTGATCCCTGAGGGATTCCATAGTTCATCTGAACCTTTCCCAATAGTCTAAATGCAACTTGGATGCACTGTGTTCTGTTGGACAAAATAAGTTCTACCAATTTAATGTTACTCTAATCTCTAAATTTAAAAAATTTCCATTCTGGAGCCATCTCTCAAAAGCTGTTCTTGCTTTAGGTTGACCGTTAATGCTTGACTTTTGAATTGCGGTAGTTTTAATGGTCTTATTGTTATTTCCAAGTTTTTCTAACCTTCTATTGTGGAGCCAACTTTCAAGAGCCATAAGTAAGTGATTTTTTAGATTTTCATAATGTTTATTTATTATTTCATCTAATCTATTGTAGTTGATAATTTTTTCTCTCTTCTTCAAACATCCACTATTTGTAAAATGATGCACTACCACTCTTTCATTTAAAAAATATATGTACAGGTTTTTAATATTTATATTCCTAGTTGAATTAATTCTATTATGACGTATAATTTTAACCGTAATTAACACCATCAACCAAATGTTTTTTTCAGCATGGTATTTGGAGGACTAGGAATATTGTTAATTGTAGTATTTGTTCTAGATACAACAGGGAATGTGTTATCAATAGTTTTTGTGATAATTCTTCTGTAACTGCGACCAAGTACAATATCATTTGCTCCCCCAAAAACAATCAAGTACAATATTCACAATGAAGATACTGTGCCAGATTTTATGGTTCTCGGATATGTAGGACATCATTGCTCCCGGTAACACATAACCCATGCCTTTATAGTTATGCTATATTTTACTCTCTAAATTAGATGCAATGTGTCTGTAATGTATTTCCCACTACGATGTCTTCTTTACTTTATTTTTTTCTTGGAAACCTTTATCATTTCATTGTGACCAAAACTGGTAAATTTAACCAAACAAAATTGTCTACTGATGGTTTTATATCTATATGATACAGAATGTTTTATTATTAATGTTTAGTTTATTACTAAAGGACTGTGGCTTCATTGCATTCCTGGATTCCAGAGATACATTAGGATCCAGTAAGCTAAATCTATTTCTTATGTTTAGCTGATTAATTTGTTAACCTAATATAACATAGTAAGCTATGTCTTTGAGATTTGCTATTAATTAAACTCCAATTTTACTCTTCTTTTAGTTGTTTCTCAAATATTAGGATAACTTCGTCTTTTTCCAAAACTGAGAATTAAATTTTGTGGTTTCATTTTTTGAATTTTTACTGAAAGCACTCAAATATTTCATTTAAGTTATCAAATTTGTTTCTTAAAGTAAGGTTTTGGTTTTTTATAGAGTCCATTTCATTATTCTGGTCATTATACCCTGCAATAATCTCTCATTATAAGAACGTCCATTGAAAGGCACAAAACAGTTATTGCAAATGTAAATGTTTTCGCTTATGTTTGGTATTTTAGAAATTATTAAATGTATACATTTCTTACACTTGCAACACTGTACACCAGACTGACTGAACCATCTTAACTGGCTGACCAGTAGAACATTAAAAACTTGTTTGTTCAGTATAATTAAAAATAATGTTATTCAAACACCATCAACATACTATACAAATGAAGAGCATTGCTTGCCATTGTCATTATTTATATGCCAAATTAGATTGGTCGTCAAAATATGAGAAAGATATCATTTACTTGGTTCATTATTTAATATTATTTACTTTGCTGCAGTATTTACTAATATATACCCAGTCTATTGCTTTCTGTTTAACAAAGCAAAGTTCAGATTCAATGTGATTACCTGTTCAATTTAAAGCCCCTTTTACTCGGTCCTATCAAGTCTCAGTTTGGTTTCAGTTTCCGATTTTGTTCATTTCAGTCGAGAAGAGGGTTTCATTTTACACGATCCTTTCAGTAGTCAGTTCTCAAGTCCTTTCAGTTCTCTCATCAGTTTTGAGTCTCGAGTCTGAATTGAGTCTAAGTCTGATAAGATTTATCCAATATCACTTTCAATTTTATGTATTACACATTTCACAGTCTTTTGAAAACAAACTTTTGATTTTGAATTTCACCAAATTTCACACTGTAACTGTTTAATTTTGTATAACAAGTTATAACCATTCATTATGCTTGATTAGATATTAATCAAGCATTAGATATTAATGCTTAATATTAAAATCAGTTTAATGTTTTGTAGAACTTTATAACTTGTTTAGAATGTACTACATAATAATAATCACAATATAATTAAAATTTAACTGCTTTTTTGAAAATTTGCTATTTATGTTTTTGTGACTTTTTGGTAATTTTAATAATATCCCCCTCCCCCCTTGCAGATTGAGACTTGTTTAGCCACATGTATTGTATATTTTGAAGATTTTTAACCATTATCATTGAACAGTGTATTGTGTATAATTGAATAACTATAATTAAAAAATAACAACTAGTAGTTGTCAATTAAAACAATTAAAATGTGTAAGTTAATGAACTCGGTTTCAATAGGTAATGTATTATTCTCAAGCTACTTCACAATTTAATATTTATAACAAAAATGATTGAAGTTCACCATACCATACGGAACTGAACTCTAACCTAACTAGACAAGAGCATCACTAACATTTCAAAGTTGTAAATTTACAGTTTTACCATTTTTCCTTAATTAATACCAGAATCTATGAATATTTTTGTTACATATTATTAATCGACTATTTGATTAATTGTATGTATTAATGTATTAAGTTATTGTTTTATTGGCATATTTAAATCCAAACAGTTTTTAATAAAATGTATATAATTGTGTAACTATGAATATATTAGTTACTGTAAGAATAGTATGCAATTAATAGGTTGTTTTAAGTTTTAAGGCTTCTTAAAGATATTTATTAAATTATGAGACCAATTTGTAAATTATAAATAAAAAGTACACCAACATTATTAAAAAGTACATTGTGTTTGTTTATTTAGACCTTATTTTGAAAATCTGATTTTATTATTTCTGTTTGAAATATAAGAACAAAGAAAAATAAATAATGGTTTTAACGATATTGGAGAGTGATGGATTGTTCATATTACGTATGAAGTTTATTCGGACATTTACACAGTGTTTTGAGAATATGTTTAACTCTTGTTATAAAACGTAAAATAAGCTAAATAAGAAAAGGGCCAATTAAAACTAGTAACCTAAGAAAGGAGTCCTTTTCATTTTAGTTGGATTCATATTTTAGGGTTTTAGTTTTATTTTCCCAGATAGCCCTAGGGTACTAAGTAAAGTGTTTCTAAAAGTGAGTCGTCTATTACTTTTTGCATACACAAATGGTGGTAAATGTCTAAATAAACTATTTAAAAATATATTTATCATAATCACAGTTTTTAAGGAACATGCAATTTGATAAGTTTCATCACATTATTGCATATATATAAAATTAAAATTTTAGTAAAATAGATCCTACAACAGTTCAAAATATGCTCTTAAACAAAAAAATCTAAAACATATTTTCTGCGGGTAAAATTCATGGAATGTAATATGTTTTGCACACAAATCAACTGTAATATTCTTTAAATAATAAAAGTTTTCATATATTTCTTTCAAAAATGGTCTTATATGATCATAAAGGTGGCCACAAAACAAAATATATGCTGAAAATAGTTTTTAGAGTTTTTAGAAAATAGATTTTAATATGTTGCACAGAGGAGTTAAACAAATATCTAAAGTTTTCAAAACTAACAAATTTTAAATTTGTCCTTTAGTAAAAAAGTAAGTACTGTAAAAAAGTAAAAAAGAGATTTGCATAAAATACATGGACATATTATTAATTTTAACGGACTAAAAATGAGTGCCAAAATTATATTTCCAATGTTCTTTTTGAAAATGTGTATTCCATCATGATTTAAAAATTTGTTTCCAAAAATCATTCCTTCTCTCCTCCTATTATACTTATTAACTTTTGAAGTATGTAATTTAGTTTGCTTGTAATACCCTTAAAAGCTGTAATAATTTGGTTTGAATCCATGAGGTATTATCTTGTTATGAACAGCTTTCATTTTTATGACCTGTTTACCTTTAGTTTCTGTATAGAAGTTTTAAAGAGTTTCAGATTTTTAAAATTTTTAGATGTTTTTTAAGCTTCATTCCATTGATCAGGAACTTCGTCAAATGTTTTACAAGGCTACAATAGCGTGGAGTTGCTCCATTGTGCTAGAAGATGCAAGACTCCATTTCTGGAACTGTGCGGGTGGAATTATGTGTTTATTCAATATACCATGGTAACTAATGGCTTTAATAGTGCTCTCAGAAATGTTGTAGGATAATACTTCATTAACTGACACTGCTGCTCCAATCATAATGCTTTTACTTTGATCCCCCCCCCCCAACAATTATACATGAGGGTTGGTTAAATTATAATAATTGGAATTTTGTCGACTTAGCAAGTCATTACAGTAACATTTTGATTCATCAGATAACACAATTCTAAGATGGAATTCAGGGTTAGTCTTGTAATGTTCAATGAATTTAGAACAAAACTCCACTCATCTGTCCGAGTCGTGTGTCCAAGAAGACCATGGATAGTATGACTTTTGTTAAACTTCACTTTATATATTTTTAATGAATCTATGAACCATAGATTTTGTCATATTGGTGTTTAAGGCCACTATTCTAATTCAATTAAGTTTAGCAGGAGATTTTAGTAAAGCAGCACTAACATGTTCTTCCATATCCACATTAGATTGTAGACTATATTTTGTCATACTTTTCCAGTAGTGTTTTTCACTTGCGCTATTGATTTGTGTGATGGTGATTCAATACCTGGATAACATGGCTTGGATTCATATTCTTGCTTA
The DNA here is from genome assembly GCA_963513935.1 of Aphrophora alni. NCBI lineage: Eukaryota > Metazoa > Arthropoda > Insecta > Hemiptera > Aphrophoridae > Aphrophora > Aphrophora alni. The sequence goes on along the minus strand of OY740769.1, from coordinate 137,560,494 downwards.
ACATCATTATTAAATATGATTGGTTATGAACAGCACATTACTACAAGTAGGCAACTTTTACAGCTAACATAGTATTATAAAAATCTCGTTACTACAGTTTATACAGTACAATATAAAAATAATATTTGAATTTTATGACATACTGGGTTATGAAATTTTATGACATGTCTTTATGAAAGTGTTTCAATAATTTTTAAGAGCTTGACTTCTCTTTAGTCAAGCTTAAAATTAATATTCATGGATATAAAAATACATGTATTTTTATTTTGTTAGAGTTACATTGTATTGTAGCATTTGACATTGTGTGTGTGTGTGTGCGCGCGTGGGTTGGCCTTCTTCTCACTGTCATTGTGCCATGCTTAGAGTTGCATTACAGCTGATCTCTAATGTTGTAAATTTGCTTTGTTGAAAATGGATGGAAATAGTTCAAGTGAAGCGTCAGGATTAGTAAATATCTAATGTTGGAAAGGATATTTATAATAAGATAATTAAGGATAATTTTGTTAAACACGGCGGCGTAGTACTAAATAACTTCAATGTTCCATTACTTTGAGAAATTATAAATATAACAATAATTTAACTACAAGTAAGTAACTTTTACTCTTACATATTTTCATAAAAAATATTCGTTCTCCATGATAATATTGTACTGTGGTGTGTGTTATTGTCTTTTATTTTTCTGTATCTTTTAGAGAACTAATTCTCACCTGTCTTTTGTATGACTCTTGAACTCAACTTAAGACTTCACCACTAACATTATGGCTACTAGAGTTCCGTTTGTTAATCTAGAATGTGATAAGTCACTCCTTCGACGTGATTAACAATACCCCAAAATTGTTCGGCTTAGCAAAATAAGCTAACCCAAAGCCAAATAACGTTTATTTTCATACTATACTTTTCCTCCTACAAAGTGAACAAATATCCTAATAAATAAACGTTTCAATATTTTATTATTCTTTATATTTATTATTAGTGTGAAAACAATCTATATATATTGACCATTTATTACTTAGCACTTATACAAGATTTATTGCAGTTTTGTAAATTAATTGCCCTAGTTGAGACGTAAATACTTATTGCTTAAATACATTATAGTTTTATAAATTTTTCAAGTAAATATAATGCCTTATAGAGAGTCCTAAGGCAATGTTGTTTTAGATTGTGTTGGGTCATTTATATTATTGTTATAATCTTTTACCTAATATATTATTTGTAGCTGATACGCATTGATTCATTTAAATTAACAAATCTTATAATTAATAATAGATAACTTCAAATTGAAACAATGTTGGTTTAATTATAGTTTTGCTGGGGTTAGTTATCATTGTTCTCATAAATTTTATAAAACAAACATATATTATTTGTTTTGTTAAAAAGAAATATCATTTATTATCTTAACCATTAACGAAAAGACGACTACTTTTGAAATTAAAAGTAATCCTGAATTGTTACAATTTGCTTTTGTAATTAGATAAAATGTCAGTATTGCCCGTTTCAATTATAAAACAATATTACTAATTTACTTTAACTGTCAGAAATGTTATTATTACGTTTTAATATGTTCACAATTTACATTGTTTAAATAAAGTATAATTTTATTACAATAAAGCTCAATTTAAATCAACATGTATTATCTTTCTAAAAAACAAAAAACAAAAATGAATACTAATAATACCTTAATGTATTTAGAATAAACAATCATTTAATAAAATGAGAGATGTAATGGATGTCACATAACTTTTTATTGTATTGCGTGTACAACTTCAACCAGTAGTATAATCGTTCAGTAACATATACGCTAAATGAAATAATGTTTAAAGAAAACAATTTATAATAGAATATATACCCCTGCACATCTTTCAAATATTTCTCGTAGTTCTCAGAATTTTTCAATGAATTTTTAGGCAATTCTTTATTCTGTTTTTTTGATTATAGTTTATAACATTTGTCATATTGAAACCTATTTTCTTCTGCCTCTTGATTATCTAAAGAAGATATATTTAATAAGACTCTATGACTTATTTTAAAGCTGAATACCGTAAATATTTATACCATCAGTTTTTATATAATTTGTATGATTGGTAAAATAGTTAACAGACTCCTGGTGTGTGAGTGGTGGGGGATTTAATCACTAAGGATTTCATAAAAGTAACGGTAATGACCAGCAATGTGTTAGCGATTTAATGTTCCAAGTGAATGCTACTGTTAAAACTTAAATTCTTATAGAATAAATGTATTGTTACTAATTATTATTGTCAAGTCTATAATAAACGACTTCTTTACGGTAAATTTATAAAAATGTAAATTAGTAGGTTGAAATCAATTCTTTTTAGTTTGTTTAAGTAATGAAAATATTAAAGAACACAGCGTCATTGCATTTGGTGTGTTTATGATGCAGTTGGTGTGATACTATATACCCTACTAGCATTCTTGTGGTCAGTACACATATATGTAGCTCAAACATTGTTAGGATCCACATATAGTAAGTACAGATAAACGTTTACAGCTTCACCTGAAAAATAATGAATGAGAGAAATATTATAATGATTAGCAAAATATATATTTTTAAGATTAAAATTGATTTATTGGCAAGTAATATTCAATTATCTAAAGTGTTTTCTAATGACTATATAATTTACAGTTTGTTATAGCTTTAAAAGAAAGTATTATTTTAAACACTTAAACATAGATACCCGTGGCTGTTGCTGGATCTGCTATCGGGAGCCGCCCCTGGCGATGGGGACGCTCGCCAACCTTGGTTGGAGGGTACTGGGGAAATAAAATACCCAGGGTGGACAAAAACCAGATAGGGGAAGGAACCCCGAAAATAAACCAAACATGAGTGGTAAACAGGAGGAATTAATGTAGTTTAGTGAAAGCAAAAGAAATTAAAACCATGAATTGCCATTTCCCCAACCTTAATGATCAATAGAGGAAATTCTTCTTTCCCGATTGCAGGGTATTTTAAAGAAATAATTATGTAACTAGATTTAACTATTTATAGGAAATATTTACAAAATTTTCACAATATATTTCGTATGTTTCCAAATCAAATTTAAAAGTAGCTGTGGTTATTTAATTCCAACCAACTTTTAAATGTACAGAAATCTAAAAAAGTTTTTACCTCTATACCAATTACAATTTTATTAATTCTCACTACAAAAAACGTCGAAAGCATAACATATTTTTTATTGTTTTCCTGGGATAAGTAGAAATGGAACTTAAATCCCTTAATATAAAATCTGTCATGTGTAATGTGCTAAGTTTTACTTGACAAGTAAAATCATATACTAACAAACTTTAGCTAATTATGTAAAAAAGTGTTTTAACTAATTTCAGGACAAAACATTGAAGAAATTTAGCATATTAAAAATCTTTATCTTAATTAAAATTAAATTTGCACGACATTTTTAAACCTAATATGTTATGATATTTTGACTTTAACGAAGACCTACAAGCTTTGGTTGAATTAACTGAAATAAAAAAAATAAAATAGTGAAAAAACAAATTAATTTAATTCAGCTTATTTTGATTAATTTCTCAAATTATTGTGCACTTCTCAAAAACATCTTAACATTAACATTTTTCAGACATTAACAACGTGAAGATCAATTTAATTATTGACTATGGAACCAATTAATTAAATTTCTACCTCTCGGATAGCAGATTTGATTAATAATACTATGAAATCTTTGCTTATTACAGGCTTAATTAAATGATTTTAGTTATAACTTGTTTAAGCTAATGTTAAAAACAACAAATATAAATATAAGACAACATTTAACGAGCACTACACATGATAGTTCTGATTTTTACATACAACCAACGGGCTTCCTTCGTTGGAATCTCCACAAAACAATACAGTTGTCCAACAACTGGGTAGCTTTAACTTTTCTTGACGTTAAAGTATCTATTTTTGCTTCTTTCAAATCATCTGTTGATTACAAAAACCATCACAAATCGCTGTGAAGATTCCCATCACTATGACGAAGAAAGAAGCATCAACATTGTTCTTTGACAATTTATTACAAACATTCTTTGATCAGTTTGGACGTTACTATGGCTGATACATCAACATAGTTAGATATAGGGTGGTATACGTATAACTACTTTGTACAGTAGGAGCTTATTGTAGAATACCTGGAGAGACATCTCAACGTATACAGTTTATTGTAGCTTAATACAAACTAGATTCTTTCTTAAAATAGACTTTCCTTTGCAACTTTATGTATAAAGTTATTCCTAAATATTTGGATTGGTTCGCCGATAATAAGGACCGACTGGTCGGTAATAAGAATCGAAATTTATATATTTTTACATATTTTCGTTTAAAAAATATTTAGATTATACATAATACTGTTTTTATGGATATACTGGGATCTAGGAATGTTAATATACCGTTTATTACTAATAGATATTATGTTTAAGAAGAAAAAACTACCATGTCCTGGGATATGTGACTAAATGCATGGCATACTTGACTAGTCTGCTGTAAGCTGATCTAATTCTTATTACTTCTTTGAGATAAAATAGCAGGTTTATTTATTTAAGATTCCAAGAAAGATAAAGAACACCTACATCTAGAATTGCTTTCTTTTATATTAAATCGCATCTTATAGATTAGGATATCTGCAGACTCTAAAATTTCCTTTTTTAATAAATTAATTAAGATATTTGTTTTAATCTGTGTCATTTCATCTTCAACTACATAAATATTCTTCTAATTCTTCAAAAGTTTGTAATAATGTTAGAATTAAAAATAATCCATTAACTTATGGTAATGAAACCTAGCCATCGCTCATGATTCGTGTGCCTCTGTATGTTTGCTTGACAATAACTATGTTGAATAAATGTAACTAGAAATAATTTGGACTAGAGAAATGATATGTATTAGTTAAAAGAATACCCAAACAGATAACATAAAAAATAGCAAAATGTCGTTGTAAACTTGAAAAGTTCTTATCATTGTATAGTTTATAACTCAAACAAAGGTTTCTTTTTCGCTCTGCTCAATCAACCATAATATCAAACATCCAACTTTTATTTTCTCTGACTTTCTACAGAATACATATTAATCATTGTATTTCTTAGGAAATTCTTAGAAAACTGTTTCGTTTAAAGCAAACTCAATTAAGAAATCATTTGAGCAAAACTTACATAATATTTATTGATGAAAAAAGCGATGAAAATATAATCAGCTTTAAAATTAAATTCAGTACTTATAAATGCACTTACATATGAAAATAAAAGGAAAAAGTACCAAACAGCTTAGATTGCAGAAGTGAAAGAAAATTGCGTTTGAAAAAATTAACTTTTGACAATATCTCCTAAGAAATTCCGCGATTAGAGTGTCGTTTTAGAAGGTAAGATTTTCCTTCTATTCTTTGTGTTCTCGAAAATCAGCCCACGATATTTGGATGAAATTATGTTAAAATTTTTGATGACATAGTGAATTTGGGGTCCAAGGTCTCTTGTCACTGCGATCCAAATGGATCTTTTGTGACTACCCAACTAATTATTTTTAGTCCCAGCCAAGATTTAAGTTACCTAAGAATCTTAAAATAGTTCTAATTGAGATTGTCATTACCTCTGCAGCCGTGAGGAAAGGAATGCTGAGGTAAAATAGCCTTTTGTAGGTTAGAGATTCACACTCACACAACCAGTGTTCGGCTGTCTCTTTATGTGTCAGGCAGAGTCCACTTCTGCCTTTCCCATTGGTCCGGACAGTAGGCCAATAATAAGTCTAAACTCCCTTCTACTGAGATGCATTCATTTTTTTTGCCTTTGTTTTAGAGTAAACTATAATCTTTTTGGTTTGTATTAGACCATGGTTGGTTGATATTTAAACCTTGATATTTTGACCTTGATCCCAGGTTTTCATGATATTATGAAGATATGTGTTAGGCACCCAAAAGATATGTTTTTCGACCACAACAAAATCATCCTCTGCGTCTTCTTTGGCTAGGCGATCCGCTCCCTCATTTCCTGGTATCCCTTCACGTCCTGGCACCGAGAGTAAGGAGACTTTGTTTTTTGTTGCTAGTTGATTAATAACTTGTTGACAATCCCAGACCAGTCTCGACTCAAAAGTTGTATTTGTGTTTGTTGGGGTTAGGTGGAAGAGAGGGCTTAATAGTCCTAACCTCACCTTTAATAAAGACTTCATTATTATTATTATTATTATTATTATATAATTGTTTCTCACAATCCTTATTCCCTTGTACTTGTTCACAATTTGTTCTGTACTTGATAGAAACTGTATAATTGTTTAAGTTAACTTTGAAACTTAGTGATTATCGAATAAACTTGCATTTAAACTTAGAAGTTCATTGGTGCATGGTTTAGATGATGGGAACAGCTGTTGAATACATCAGTTCTCAAAACTTCATTATAATATTTAAAAACTTTGGAGCAATGGATGCTGAAAATTAGTCATGCTTTTTTGTTTTTAGTACTGAGTTCTGAGAGGAATATTTATTAATTTCTCATCTTATAATGTATATAATGATAATACCTCACGATATTACGGTTATATTTTGGAAATAATTATATATCTACATTAAATTTTTTTTATATACTGTATATTTATATACCTTAGATGTTATTCAATCAATTTATAATTTTAATAATCGCTATATAATCGTATTATTTAGACAAACCAAACGTAAAAAGTTAGAAAAATGAAGAGTGTACAAATATTAAAATCTCTTTCTCACACGAAGATGCATAAAACCAAAGGCTATGGAAATAAAAATATTTATAGCTATTTCTTCAAAATCGTATATTCAGGAAAATCGGTCACAAATAGAAAAGAAAAAAAAATCTGGGGTGCGTTCTTACCGGTTCAATTGTCTGAAAAGCCGCACTTGGCACTTTAACCAAAAACACTAATCACTTGTTAATCCTACAGCGGTCATTATTTAATCTGTTCTTTTCTTAAATTTTTGTAATATTTGCTAATTTATCTAAACATGGGGTTGTGGATTTGGGTCATCAAATTTTCATTTCATCGATATAACATCTAAAACATTTTAGCATGTTTTATCATGTTAAACTTTTTAATAAGGTGTAAATTAAACACTTTTTGACGGATAATTCCTAACTTGATATTTTGGGGAAGTTGTTGAAATATATGTTATTTTTTCGGTCTTAAGTAACATTTTTTACTTCCATATGAGTCCACGTACCCTGTATTTATGAGATACAATGTCGTGACTTATGTTAATCTATTCCTGTTGATCTCTAAATGCCAGTTTTGACTGTCGTTTACTGTCTACTAGTTCATGAACAACAGACACATAAACAGACGGACATTAAAAACAAGTTTTTTGGTTACAGTACACTGAAAGAAATATATAAATCAGGAAATACATTTCTTTTGTTGTAAGAAGATAACACTGTACGATATTTTTACGTAATTTAAATAAAGTATTCAAAATAAAACATTATTATTTTACTACGTATAAATAGGTCACACGAATTTTAGGTCTCTTTGTTAATATTTTATATCGTCGACTATAACGACGGACAGGGTAAGAAGTAATCAATACAAAGCCCTTAGGTCTTCTTTAGGAACCGTTAGGTTGAATTACCATTGTAATAAATATTATTTAACATAATACATGGAAATTAATAACCACGTTTTTATCAAGTTAATACTGTAAAATATATAAATATTTCCAATTCTGATTGAATTATAAATTTTTGATTTAATGTTATAACTACCTCAGAATGTGAGTGACCACAATACATACTTTCAATTGTTTCACACTAAACTACAAGTTTAAATATTTTTATAATTTGTATTTACAGTGTATAACAATTGAGTGATAAAAGATTTATCTTCCTGTATTTGATCACAGTTGTAAATTACAGAAAGTTGTTATGTTTATGATCACAAAATGTATATGCTCATATTTCAAGAATAAATTAAGACAAATAATATACTGTCAATATTTTTTGAAGCGTGGATAATTCACCAGATAATGTACGGTTCACAAAAACATTTTACAGACCTGTGTAACACTTTTACACATCGGTCTTGTAGCGTTTTCTGCCTAATATAAATTATAAGTACTTGATTTCGTATTATGGTAAACCCTATTAAAAAGTAATAGTTTCTGATGTATTAGTTGCTATCACGTTATAATGTAAACAGATGATTTATGAATACTTAGGAAGATAATTTATTGTATAAGTTTGCACTTTTTGTAAAGTTATGACAGCCCAAATTTAGAGATGTATATTTTATAAATAATATTACCAGTGAAATTTATGCGGAAATTAATATGAGTCTTCCTAAAGTTGTGACATTAAATCATTTACTTTGTCATTATAGCGTGATACTCTGTTCTTATTTCCTAAGGACTATTCAAATCGTAGTTTATTACAGGTAAATTATTGTCAAACTGTTATTAAAATAGCTTGTAAGTTGGAATAATATGTATAAGTAGCAATTGAAGCAAGGTTTTGTTATTTGAGTTAGACCAGAATTATAGTTTTGTTATTGTAGCTCATGTATCACTGAGGATGGCGACTTTGTCGTTGAACCGCGTTTGATTGAATAAACGTAGATTTTGTGAGATCTTGTGTTCGAGTTTTCGTTCTACATACTACCATTATTCTTATTAACATTCTTACTTCAAGGAAGTATTTTAATAATGTTATTCTCGTTTCCTTATTTCTTAAGTATTAAAGCTCAAACACTAACTATTCGTAACGAAATGTAATTTAAAGTTGTATAATTTCAAGGAATGGAAAACAAGGACAATACTTCTGCCATTCCCAGAACTTTTTTCTGATTCCTTTTACTGTGTATTTTTTATTTAAAATAAACTTCTCCTTAGTTGGCATGTTTTTGAAATATAAATTAAATATGTTAATCATCAGTTGTTAAAACCATCCGGGTGTCTTAGACGGTTTGAAATTATCTGTCACTCGGTACAATAGAAGGTTTTGTAATAAAATATTATGGTGTAAAACCAACAGATGGGAATTAATTCCGAAAAATTATTTCAGACTGGTGCGGTTTTTATGTTTTTATGGATTAAAATAAATGTTATATTGTTAGTTTAATATTCCTAATGCAGCCTTAATTACATGTGTTTAATACTTTTGGCATTAGTTGTTTAAAAAGTATTGTGAAAACATAACTATTTATTCTTTTAGCATATTTAACAAAAATCTAAGCATCGTTTATTAAAATTTTGCCTCAATTACAGATTGCATCTTTTCCTAAGCATAAGATAAACAATATACGATCAATGCAAATAAAAATCTCTAAAATGTATAATATTATGAAGAGGAAATTTTTCAGTAACTAGTTTGAATGCAAAAAATAATTACAATTTACAATAATCACTTTTTTTTTTTCATTTTTGGAGATTTTTATTTTAATTGTCAGAAATTTGCTCTAATTTAACAACTCCAAATTTAGAAAGTACAGATTATAATATATTCCTTTTATTATTATTATTATATATATATAATGATTTATTATAATAAAAATAATGATTGGTTGTTGACAAATTTATCGATAAGAATAATAGCTACAACAGAAGGATGGAGTTACAAAATTATTGCTTTTCAACATTTTTAGGACATTCAACGTGGAGATTTATCAAATAGTGGAGGTTTTTTTATTGTTATATTACATTATAACAAACAATTTAATATAAAATGTGCATAAATCAAGAATATTGAAATACATAAGCACATATAAATATTGAAGTACAGAAAAACCTTCGGAAATTAATTTGTTGATAATGGTGTGTTTACCTAAAATAGAAAAAGATCAAATAGACAAGAGAAGCAATGATATTGAAGAACTACTTTGAAAAAGATAAATGTATAAGAAGGCCTGTTGTTCAGGAATATAATAAATGCCTTCAAGTTTATTTAATCACTCTATCTTTGACAATAAAGTATATCTTTGCCATTCAAATTCCATTCCTAGCTTGATGAGATTTATTAGTTTGATTTTTGTTTGAATTTATTTAACCAGAACTTAGATTTATCGCAGAATTTATGTTCATCTCGTTTTGTTTCTTCCCTCTTTCTCTCTGGGGATATATCGAATTTACTTTTGTTTCTATAAATTTGTCATATTAATGTTAATCAATTTTTATTATATTTGAAATTAAAATTTTCATATATCAACATAAATTAGTAGCCATTCAATGTTAATCATAACATGAAATTTTTATATAAATACTTTGTCTCTTGAAAAGTTATTATATAATTTATGGTTTCCGAAATATTTGATTTAAAAATTTCAATGGTCACCATTTTAAATATTTACATAATAAAGTTTTGGATTTTGGAACACTAATAAAAATAGTATTAAAATGCGCGTATTAAATTTAAACTAATTATCTTACTAATTTCAAATGTTACCATTAATACAGTATAACAAACACACAGAACACAATTCTCACAAAAAATACGCCTAAGTATCAGACGCGTTTCAACGACAAGGTCGTCCTCTTCAGTGATACACGAGCTACACCAATCAAACTATAACTGAATCTGATATATGTATTGTTATAATTAATAAAAAAAAACGCACAAAATGGCCAACTGACGTAAAACAAAGAGTTTCCAGACCTATATTCATATGAACTTTTTAATTATTAAGGAAGCACTATTAATTAAATATATACAGTATGGTTTTAAAGTCCTTTCCCTCTTTTTAATTTTAAAACTAGAAAAATAACATACACATGTGTATCAATTAAAAATAAAGTTCTTTGTTTTAAATATAAAGTGGTATTAGTTTCCTGTTTATTGAAGTTGCCCTACAAGATCAATTTTACTAACGCTCCTAAATCTACCACCTTTTTACCGTTGTTGAACCGTATCGGAAGTTGAGTGATCTTTTCAGAGACTTCAAAGGTAAAACTAATCTAAAGTACAAGATAAGAAGACATAATCGAGTGTTCTGGATGTCTGAACTTTATTTTCCAATTTACTATTCTTGTCTTCTTTCACAAAGTAAAGTGTTTCCTTAAATAATCTTATTGACAAAGAGATATCAATAGTTTGCCGTATAACCCTTATTCTATAATTGTTGGATAGAATGCTCAGTTAAAATTTAATTGCATTCGCGAGTGTCGTGAAACTGTGCAAATGTTTATTTTGTAATTTAAATGTGTATATTGCAATTTAAATTTTTATTTTGTAATTTAAATGTTTATTTTGTAATTAAATGTTTATTTTGTAATTAAAATGTTTATTTTTGTAATCCAAATGTTTATTTTGTAATTAAAATGTTTATTTTGTAATCCAAATGTTTATTTTGTAATTCAAATGTTTATTTCAGAACTGTGTTTTTATAAAAACGCAGGAGTTATCAAATTTAAAATCTTGTGTAAAAGTTTAAAATGATTGAATATTAATTGTTATATTTAAAAGTTGTTCAACTTTATAGAAATTTGCAAATGTTATTAAATCAACTTGTTCCTTGGTTACTTCTTTATTTGTGAAGGAGTTAACCTGTTGACATTTAGTATTGTAAGTTAATTTTGATAAATAATACATACTTCTAAGTGCACAGAAATGTAGACTTCCAGGACATCTAAAAAATATTTCTAAATAAACATAGTATGATTTACAGATTCGTAAATTTCACACCAAGCAAAGCACAATTAATTAGTAAAATTCTGCAAGTATTATGTTTCTATATTATCTACTTGTTGACAAAACATCGTTTTAACTGATATTAATAAAGTACAGTCAACAATAATTAAGAGCTCTAAAATATGAGGGTAAATATACTAAAACATAAAATGACGGATTCGTGCTAAAATGTATAATTTATGTATATAATTTTTTACCACTCTCTGTGTCAACTCAATTAAATGTATGAGTAATTAATAATTGTGGCTTATATCATGATAGAAAACATAAATACCCTATAAAAAGTATGCACACAGATAAATAATAAAGTATCTTTACATCGAATTTTTAATTTGTTAACTTTAACTTTAATTTGTTGAGAATGTATCTGTAAAAGTGCATTTAATCTCAAAAACTCCTTTAAACGCTAAAAAAAAGTCCTTGACCGCTAATTTATCATTTCTGATTGAACATAGGAACCAAAAGTGAACTTACTTAAAAACAATAATTGTAAAAAAAAAGTTCATAACTACAAAGTTTTCTTAAAAATAAAGAAAACCTTCAACTAAATAAACAGATCTAATTCACATATGTGCAAAGATTCCATTTCTCTTTTTTTTTTCCTTTCATGCACTTTAAACAAATAACTATAATGCCCCAACAAGACATGTAAGACTAAAATACTAATTTAATTAATAACACGTGTTTCTATGTTCTGCCAGACAAACACAAGTGCTCTATGACCTAACATAACCATGTCTACAGCAACATACCCTTGTTCCCATATAACCTTACATAAGCAAGTGAACTTTATACATTTCTCGGTTCATGTATGTCTTTATGTTCAGACAAAACTTGGATCTGTATTCTGATGTTTACATTTCATTATATATATGTATACAAACTTCACGAAGCTTTGCAAGTTGAACTACTTTTAGATTCCTACAATATGCTTGTAGTTGTCTACAAGTTTAAAGTACACAATACAATATTATTTGTCTGCTTTTAAACAGGTCTTCCAACTACTTGGTACATTCATTAAAAAAAACTAATTGTGTCCCTCAATTTTGTGTTTTTTGTAACTTTATTAGAAAGTTGTTGAAAATATAAGTTATTATTTATCAATTTTATTGATTTACTTTTTTGGTATTGTAGACCAAGAAATTACATTTTTAGTTTTTGTCTATAACTCGGTTATCATTTGAGCTGGAAAAAAAAGATTCTACCTTAAAATATTTTGTCTTTATAAATTTTACGTAGAGTTAACGTTTTTTGAAATATGTGACTTAAAACATTTTAAAACGGCCGATATTTTAACAACATTTGAAATAAGTCTTTGTTTTTGGTACACTTGTAAACTATTAGATAAAAATGTGTGTACAAAAACAAAACTCAATATGTTATCTATTCCCAAAGATCTTTTAAAATAAAATCAAATGACGGATAGCAGGAAAACAAAGCGTTTTGATGAAATATTTTCATTGCTCTTACTTGGAGGAAGAACTTCCTGAAACATCCTTTATTGTTGACGTGCGTAGTTAATATCCATTTTTAGTTCTAAAAAATGTATAATTCTAGTCTGCAAAAATTTTAAGAAGGTAATTTCTTACACATTTCAATCATTTTTACAGTTATTTAGCAATTCCAACGAAGTTCAATACATAACTTGTGAATGTACAACCAATAATCAACCCTCTGCTTTCCAATATCTTCTTTAACAGATATGGATCCATAAATGTAATCTTTAAACTAAATGTAATCCATAAGGTAGAAAACACCATGAATTAGGGATCAGTATTTGATACTCATATCCTCAAATACTGTTCAATAACATACTATTTAACCTTATTCTGATTTAATTTGCAATGTTTTATTATATTACTATTGATTTATAGTACATTATTTGATGACACATTTACACGAATAGATTGTAATCTGTTTATTGAACACGGTTTCATTGTAAGCCAAGTGAAACAAAAACACTTTCACGATATTTCACAGGTTCGTCTTATTGTACGATATAACATTATAAACATTCACATGGGGTTTAGTATTGAGTAAATATTAAAGGTTCTTTAGCCTGGAAAAATGTATAACTCGATTTATAAAACGATCAACATTGATATAGAGTCGATATATGTATATCGACTTGAAATCTCGTTAACACTGGTGGCTTTATGATAGAAATATCAATATCGTACTTAGACACAGAGACAGGATGTTATCTATGTTTTCACAAATATGGTTTTAATACCATTTACCAGAGATAATAAAAAAATATATAAAGTTTTAGGTGGCAGTAACAGATTCAGTACTTTTTCTTGTCTTGAAATACATTTACTTAAACAATTTCAATTGTACAAATTATTTTCCTAACATCACTTAAACATTTTAGGGTGAGAAATTTTGAAGAGATAAAATAAAAATGAAAATTATAACCAACTAAGAAAATTTTGAGAGGAACAAGAATTAAGTTTTCTTGTAAAAACACTCCCCCTTCTCTTAATATTGATTATAGTATTGTCTTATTCAAATAATTTACAAACGGACTAAGTAATGTAAACAACAATACCTTCCAGAAAAGTGCAATGTTTTTATGTTGCAGTGTAGGTTTAATATTTTGATTCAGTGTAAGCTGAATAACCATTAGAAACAACTTTATTCCAGGAACAATTCTTCATGGGCTCTTCATTAAGCCTCTAACTGACTGTTTTCTTGTTGTTTTTCCCCTAACTGCATATTGGGGAATTTACAAATATTTTTTAATCCCGTTCATACTTTTTCTCTGCATTCTGTTTCACAATCACTGATCTTCATATCCCTTGTTCAACTATCTTGCCAATGTTTCCTTATTTTCTGCAAACACAAAGCGTTAAGTGGGAACGAAAAAATATTGAACAATTTCCTTAGAAGTGTTTGTATTTTGGCTATCATATCTCAATCTTGGAGTAATATGGTAGACACAATTAGGGTAAGATGGTTGGTGGAGTTTTAATGAGTAAACAACAAATATGTGAAAATAAATATTTGTATTTTAAAACTTTTGTAAAAGCTGAACTGAAAGAGTTTTTGAGAAATATGTTTCTGTATGGTGCATAGCAGTGTCTGTATTGTTTTTTAAAATTTGGTGTATGCACAGGGATAAGTTTTATCTTTCGTTTCCTAAATGTTATTAATATTTTGTCTGATGGAGTAGTGTATCACTATTTGAATTAAGATATTTAATTCTAGTATGATCTGAGGATGTATTTCTGTGATGTAATCACCTTAAACAATAGTATGTAATTATTTTTAATTCTGTTAACAATTCACATTGATCGAGGGAAAGATATTTTGACAGTCCTATATCAGTTCACATTGTAAGTCTAGCTATTACCTTGTAGCCTATTTGTTTCTTCTTACGGTTGTATATTTAATACAACAATTAATTGACTGTATATTTTCCAGGCAGGGTCTATTTAATAACTGTTGATACAAGTACAAGATAGTTGTTAGTCGTTAAATAGTTTAAATTACAAGATACTATTTTTAAAGCTTTAAACTCAACAAGTGGTAATTTTATTATTATACATTTTTCGGACATTTGCCATCATTTGTGTGTTAAAAATCAAAACACGACGTTTCGGGAATAAGAATCACTTCCCATTATCAGTTTTAGCTCTGAGATGTTACGATATTAATACTAGCTCTTAATTGTTACGATATTAGCTCTTAATACTTAGATATTAAGGTTGGTGGTATTCTTATTTTATTTTACTTCTTACATAGGCTTAGTTTTTAGTTTCACGTTTTTTTTTAGTTTTTAGTCACTTGATAACGGGAATTGATTCTTATTACCGAAACGTGTTTTGATTTTGAACACACAAATGATGGAAAATGTCCGAAAAAATGTATAATAATAAAATTGAACTTCCAACATTAACAAATAACTTCAAACAGAGAAGTGGTAATTTGTTCATTTTAATTATTAGATTATAATTATTAAGTTTAATAATTTAAGTTTAATAATTTGAGTCTCGGTACAGGTAACCATAAAATCCAATAGTACAGTACATAACTTTTCTGCAGATTGATTTAATAAAACAGAGATACGACAATCAATTTGGTCAGACTTTCTTTTTATTCCACAATAGTAACGGAAGGTGAGGCTTGAGCAATCTTAAAAGAAACGGAAAATTTTGTTGAGATTTATAGTCGCTGGCCGTATATTTGTAGACAGGAAAATATATAATGAAATGTACTACATTATTTATAAAAAGAGGTTACAAATGCTTTCTTTTAAATAACTTTTTGAAAATGATTTAAATGTTGGAACTTAATTATGTCACTTATTTTGTGATGAATTTTAATTTGTCTTTTTTCGGTATATAAAAATTTAAATATTTAGTGTTCCTAGAGACAAATTAATAACGAATAAAACAAATAAATACTCATAATTAAACGTTAGGTATTTTGAGAGTTTTTTATATGTTAACATAACAACACTTTCCATCTTGTAACTGCCATATAGGGTGCTATATAAATAACTAACTTTTATTAAGATGTATTACTTGAAAAAAGAATTGCAAAGATAGCCAGAAAGTTGAAACAATATCTCAGTGAAAGGAAAAATTCATGAGTCTTAACAATCACAAAACTTCGTATCCAACTCCAACTCTGTTTAACCCCCATATCTACAAGTGGCTTAGGGAAGTTCCATGATTTATGGAAGGGTAGTGGGATCTACCTATGACCTAACTTGTAATCCTTACTAAGCAAAAGCCATATAAAAACGTTTTAACAAACACGTCAACTTATTAAAATACATTAGGTGGACAATTTATTTTGTAGTTAAGTTTTGTAATATATTTAATATGGAATTAACGACCGTTTAATAGATTAAAGTAAATTTTAAATAAAGTTTTGAATACTGTCATAAGGACAGTATCTGTTTGTATCTGTATCTGTATCTATGTTTGTAAGTATAAAAATATTGGTAATTCTTTAAATTAATTATGAATGTGCGATCTATTTTTCTCTATGTTTTGATTCAATATCATCGTATTTAGAAAATTGAATTTTATGGGTTTGTGGAATCAGTATGTACTTTAGACCAGCGGCACAAATACCACAAAACAAATTTAATATGGAATATTGTGATTTTGGACAAAATAACTTTATACGTTTTGTAGGAAAAATAGTGGTACCTAATACTCTTGTATATTTTCGGTTTCGAAGGTAATAATATTTGCATAGTTGAGCTTATTTATAAAGAAATCATACTACTAAATATAATCCTTATAATCATACCGTAATTCTGATTATAAATAAACTTATTTCATAGCATAAATCACAAGACTCTGAAGGCCAACAACATAGTCATGAACACCAAACGATTCATCACTTAGCCAACTTAAATTCATGTCCCATTTAATACATGAATTAATTGTATACGATCTTAATAATTGTAACACATATAGATTTAAACACCCAGTGCATTTGTTTTTTTACTCATAATGCAGTGTATATAAAAAAGAAATAAATATATAAAATATGAAAAAAGGTTCAACATGTAGGGGAAAGAGGAAAAAAGAGGGATTATTGGAGAAGAGTACAAGTTGGGCAGATCATAAAAAGAACTGAAATTATTAGTGATATATATATATATATATATATATATATATATATATATATATGTAATTTATTTAAAAGAGAACAAAGGTATATCATGTCAAATAAAAAAAAACCTACGTGAACATGTATGCTAGCCATTTTAATTTTCCAAAAGAAATTTCTGGTAATTATAAATATCTGCAAAACCTATAAGTGGCCAGAAACCAATGGCCATTTATACATCATCAGAGAAGATGATGATGATGTACTAATCATCACTTATACAACATACATCAGAATTAACTACATAAGCAATAACCAATCTATTATCGTAAACTTTAAACCGAAACCAAGTAATTAGATTATGTAATTCATGTAATTTAATTGCTTTATGTTAGTCACATTATCTTGTTCAAAGATCGTCTCATATCTTCACCCAAATCTACCACCCAACTAGCCCCTAAGTTATCAACAAAATGATTATGTTTATGTTAAGTATTTAATTTTTTTGAGACCATTGATACTTATTACTGTTATTATTTAAGAATCCATAAAGTATAACGTCACCCGAGACAATTCAATGACAATACAAAAGATTAAGAACTGAATATTTAGAAATAAAATTGTAAAAACAATAATTGTTTTCAATACATAACAGTTCATTGCATGTATCATTATTACTTTTATTTATATCCTCGTATTTTCAAAGAAGTGTCAACCAATCTTATTTTGTCATATGCATAAATTATATTTTCATTTTCTATGAAACTGTTAGTTCTTAAAATTTTAAGATAGAAGGGTAAAAACTGCAACTTATGTTTCTTTATTAATTGCCTAGATTTAGATTAAAATGATGTACATATTAACTAGTTTCAATTTAATATTTTACACTTTCCCTTTCCAGATAGAGGAGTCTAAGGATTATTAGGATATGACTCAACAAATAAAATTTTGAGAGTAGCTCTTTTTTTAAACTCGATATTAAAAAAATAAATAAATTTATTTATTTATTATTATTACAACTGAGTACAAACCCATCTAGTAATTTACATTTAATAATATATAAACTTTGAGGGAAAATAACCCATTGGTCATTACTCCCTTAATGTCTAAAGTCCATTAAGTCCAATGGTTTTATTCGTTTCAGTCTTCTAATTAAACCAGTTGTATCCATCAATCTGCGTATCTCCGGATGCTCATGTTGTTCAATGCGATGTCTGTGCTTGCTTGATTGCTTTTTTATTTCTTCTCTAACCGTATCTATTTTCAAATCCCTAATCAAGTTGTCATTTCTTATATACCATGGTGCATCAACAATACATCGGAGCACCTTATTTTGAAAGTTTTGTATGTTTTTTATGCTAGACTTCTTTGTACAACCCCATAGCTGTAACCCGTAGGTCCACACCAGCTTTAAGACTTGCTTGTATATGAGCATTTTGTTATGGATTGATAATTGGGAATTCCTTCCCAGAAGCCAATACATATTTCTGAATTTTAATTTTAACTCTTGAACTTTCTTTTTAACGTGTTCCTTCCATTTCAATTTCACGTCCAAAGTCATTCCCAGGTATTTCGCGGTATTAACATGGGGAACTTGTACAGAATTGATTAAAATTAGTGGGTGATAATCAATCTTTAAGTTGATAAAGTTAACATTGGCTGATTTTGTTTCATTTAAACCAATACGCCACTTCTTGGTCCATCTGCTCACCGCAATGAATATAATGATCTAGTTTTTAGTCAAAACATTTTTATTTTCACAATTTCATATTAAGAAGATACAAAAGACAGATGTAGTCACTGAACGGCAACAAAAGTATTTCTTTATTATTTTTGCGAAAGAGATACAAATATATAAAGGGTTTTTATATTCACCACTTTAATATAACAAATTTCAGGTATATCATATCATACCGTTAAAATAATATTTTATTATAATTTTTGCATGAAAAAATAGGACAATAATTGTTTTTCTTCAGCTAACTTATATTCACAGAACGTTCTTTCATCTCAAATGTATCATAATGCTAACATTATGTGTTTAATGTATTGGGGAGGGGGGAGTTAAGATCCCAGCTAACAAGTTTTTAGTATTATTTATTGAGTAAAAAAAAGTTATGATTGTAACCTAACCTAACCCATGACCGAAGTTGTGACTTAAGATGTGATCTTAACATAACCCGAGGTTTGTGTTTTAACGTGTCCTATGTAAGTGTGTATAAATGTTTGATCGTGTGTATATATGTCTTTGTGTGTGTGTGTGTATGTGTTGGTCTTCGACCAAAAGTGACAGAGTGTTGTATTCCCCAAAAACCGTCTTGTGTCTCATTTTAGGCTATATTTATTCCTATGAATTTATTTGACATTTTAATATAGTAATTCTAACAAAATATAAACTGGAAGTATAAAATGCAGCATGGAAGTAGTTTAAAACCTTTATTGTGGTTTTATATTTCAACTTAAAACGCTAATATTTAACTTTGTAATTAATGAAGTAAAGCTTACAGATCTTTGGAAGCAACAATGATGAGTTCATACTAGAGCGGAAAGGAAAGACGAAATCACGCCATTGAAATTATAAATACTCGTAATGTGTAAAACGGTTTATATGCAGCTCTTTCAAGCAATTCAGGAATATTAAAAAATTATGTACACATGATATATTTTCTCTTTCTTAAACCTTTACCATATTATGAGTTAAAATTTGTAAACTATTCAGCGTAAGAAAAAAAAAGAGTTGTCTGCATCCCTCTGTATGTAAATAAGATACATGTTTGTTTAAGATGTGCCTTTTTTCGTTTGAGGATTTGTTTATAATTTTGTGAAATTGTTAGGCGAAAATTTGTGTATTGTATACTTATTATTTTTTTAAAGTCTTTCGTCTTTCTAAGGTTTTAATATTTTCTTTAAATCAGCATCTCTAGAGATCGTATTAAACTAGTCATTACACTTGTTCTAATATTTTTAATATAATCAATATAGATAGGTGTAGGATAGAGCCCTACCCTCTAGTAAAACTACAATAGGCTTCGTAATTTAAGCTTGGTTTTATTTAAATTTGTATTGTAAACAAATATACTTAATCGAATTACCATAATTGATGAACTTATAATTTGCAAAATAATACTGGTACTAAATTCTCTATTGTAAGTATACAACGTTACCTTTTCTTTACATCGACACTTTTTTTCTCATTATTATGAGACAGAAAATATTACTTTCGTACCGGTTAATGGACTTGTGGTTGGAGGGAGAGAATGGGAGGGAGTGCTAAGTAGGACTAAGTAATACCACAGTGCCAGGGGGTAGTTCAATACATGCACTCTCAACAACTTGATTTTGACAAGTAAAATCTTTCATTATGAAATATAAATATCCGTGTTATATTAACAAATAAATATGGAATTTAACGTACATGAATATATACGTTAAATAAATTGTCTACATTGAATTGATACGGAATTCCGAAAATTTGAGTTAATGTATTCAAGGAAATCGGCATCTATAACTTCACATTTCTTAGGTCGAGTATAGAATGAATGCAATTTTGCAGAGTTAACCACGGGCTACAAGTAGATTTCCTATAAACAACCAAATCACTTTTCAATTGGATTTTTCATTTGATTCATGTTTCATGATTTTAAGCGTATGGTTTTGAAAATATACTTATTGAAACTCCTAGATCATTTTATGAACACACAATACTTAACATTATATAAAAACATTTGATTATAAATTACTAATTAAATAAAATTAAATAAAAGAGTGTTCACTATTTGTAAGACAAAGTTTAAAATACATTAAATTTTTATTTAATTTTGTAACTATTTCTGAAGGGTTACTTAATTTCACTTGTAACTGTTTACGTTAGTTTCGATCATTATTCATTACATTTCACAATACTATTGTTCAGTTTTTCATCGGTTTTGATAGTTGGTGTCCTGTAGTCATAATAATGATTCTGATTTTAGAAGTTAATACAATCCAAAACCCATAATTTTCTATTCTTATTCTTCAGTAAAATACAGGATAGTTATTTCATTTTATGAAGTAATGAGGTTAAAACGTTCGCCGAATTTATTTAATTGGCAGTTCCCTGATTTCGTTCATAACTGATATACCTAAATTGGTTACAGATTTTTAACAAATGGAAATTGCAAGACTAAATTTCCAATAAAAAAAGATTCCTATACAAAATATCGCAAAAATTGTTCGATGAATACCGAAGGAAGGACAATCGACGAATATTAACAAGATTAAATTGTTGTTTCACTTAGTGTATGGAACGTATTGTAATGTAAATGTGTGCAGTTTTCTTTTAGTAAATTAAATTCGATTTTATGAAAATCCTCGACATAAAACAATAAATGAAAACTATTTCTCGTATGATTTACCTGATGCAACAGGTGGGGAGGGAATTTATTTACCATTTTCCACAAAATCTCTTGCTATTTTAGATATAGAGGAGGAACTAGCTGTGATCTTTTGTAGAACTTTTCTTGTAACTTAATTTAAATAAATTTCATTGCTGTAAAAACAAACTATTATACAAATAAAACACATAAAAATTCTTTTGTTAAATTATACAATTTATTTATTAAATGTAGAATTATAATAAAAGAATTTGTGTGTGTGTTTTATTTGTATAACATGGAATTCTATCAAGTACCGTCGGTCATCATTATAAAAAAACATTATCTTTTGATTTTAGACATGCTAAAAAAAAACTTCAAAAAATCAGTTACAAAAATTGACATTTTAAAATATTCCAACCATCATCTTTTTTGTGACAAACATATTAAGAAAAAGTTAAATATCGTTTACATAGCACAAACAACCTACCATGGAGGACCTTTTCACTTCTGGCCTTGTCCTGCCTAGATACGGTTCAACACTCTCGTTTTTAGAGTTCCAGTAAACTGTAGTAATGATATCAAGACATTTCACTTTCAGATCACCTTTCCGGATTTTTAGGGATTCCACTCGGAACTCCAGGCCTAACGTAGTTTCTTCTATCTCTTCACTGCCAATGCATTGTATCGCTGGACATATTGTTTACCTCCAAATTCGATATAATTTATTTAAACTTTGTAATTTCTTATACTGTATAGAATTATTGTTTTGGGTATTCATTTTTTAATATAAATATACGTAACAATATATTTATAACTTGTTATTTAATACAATAATAACAAATAACTAATTAAATAATCATTTCACTTCATACAAATATGGATAGTTTCATAGAGTTTACGAGAACTGTTAATGTACAATTTACGTTTAACAGTGAAAATCTTAGGAGAGATAAAGACCAAGTTAATAGTGCCAAGGAAACGTCGGGATAAAGGATAAATTAGTGAGCCCTATAGATTAAGACAACCCCTAAAACTAAACACGTTGGAAATAAATTTTAAACAAAACTTACAGACGTAGTACAAGGAATAACTTTTAGCACAATGAGGAAATCTGTAAAATGTATCATTTTAAAATTTCGTCAGGATGTAATTATTTCGTGCCTGCAAGAATAAAAAGGGATGTATTTTTTATAGTGGAGTATAATATGTTTTATAGAGTTTATAAGAACAATAAAGTGCAATTTAAATCTAAATTTAAGTATAAGAAAATACTTAAAAATATAAAGACAGTGGAAAGTTTTTATTAATTCGAAATTTGAAAATAATGTAGTTTGAAAAATATTGAAAACTGCAATGATAACACTATATTTTTAATTGTTTAAGTATACAGAAGACAAATGTTTCTCTAAAATATTTTTCATTTTTTACTATAATTGTTATGTGTTTATTTATATAAAATAAAAATTACTTCAATTACACAATACTTATGAATTCAATGATATTGTATAACTTGTTTCCACCAAAGATTATTTTATAATTTGTGTTTTTTTTTACATATAATTCAATCGCAATTAATTAAAATCTATCTATATTGCATCTCAATTCCGAGTTAAAATCAACACTTTATAGAAATTAAAATAAATAATCCATTATTTTTATATAACTAAAAAATAACAATAATAAACGAACCACACGATCTGATTCAAAAAGTCTGTTCGATGTCCATCTTTCTGTCTGAGAGCCATTACTATCAGAATATACTGGGATATTAAAAAAAAAATATTAGGGTTTGATTTTCTTCATTTAAAAAAAGTATAATTTTGATTTATTGTCTTAAAAAATGTTTTAAGATAAAATCTCTTTAAAAATAAAATTGAATTATACTTAGCATGATGGCGTAACATAATTTCATAAATGACTACATATAAAACAATTAAAAAAAAAGAATATATAGTTTTCTGTAAATTAATTTGTCAAAATGTCCATATAAATGCATAGCACAAATTATACTATCAAAATATTATAACGATAATTACCTTAATTTTTCTATGGTCAATGGAATAAATATTTTAATTTTCTTAAATATCTTAATAATATTTAACAAAAATAATTATTTTTGAAAATAATTACAAGATGTTCAGAGTCGCAAATCTAATAACATTTAGTTTCAAAATAGCTTATAGGCCTAAAATTATTTACAAATATCTTCTGAATATAATTTCACATAAAAAAAAAGAAAAGTAAAGTCTGTTAAAGTTAAGAGATTCAGATATTTTTCAAGAATCACTATATATATCTCTCCGACAACCTCCATTGATAAGCTTTTCTAACAGTATCTTTTAAATTGATTTAATCTATATTTAGTTTTAAAACATCCATTGTTATTTAGTAACAACAAATTATAATCTAGAGAAAACGTGTATTGAATTGCAAGAATGGATTTGTAAGTAATTATATATTAAATTTGTAATATAGGATATGGTGATAAAAATTAACATGTTGAATTACTATATACTGGTAATTTGAAACTAACCTACTAGTTTCATGTTTCTTTAGTTTTTAGTCACTTGATAACGGGAATTGATTCTTATTCCCGAAACGTCGTGTTTTGATTTTTAACACACAAATGATGGCAATTGTCCGAAAAATGTATAATAATAAAATAACCTACTAAGGTTTATGTACAACTATTTGTAATAATAAATATTTACTCACTTTTAATGTATTACATACCTGCGCATTGCAATAAAATTTCCATGATAATGTTATTACTATTATTTTATATTTTTAATACTAACACTTGGTTTTACAACTGAGAATGAAATATATATTTGCAAATGGAATAATTTACCATACTTGAGGTATATTCGGTTAGGTTAGGTTAGGTAAAGTGTAGTTGGAAAATGACTTTACAGCTTCGTTTCAAGGCATAGTAATAAAATTGCATAAAAACTAGTCTTTCTAGTAATAAATTTATTTATATTTTTACTTTATATTTTTTATTTTGCATTCATAATTTTATCCTCAAGCACCAACAAAGGAACTGTCTAATGGTTGAGCGTTTTATATTCTTATACCAACACCCTATTTTATAACTTTCTCGTAAACACATTTACTATCAAATTCTGGCGAATATATATTTGTCAAAAATTTTCAAAAGTAAAATATTAGAGCCCCAGGTCACTATTTAAAGTAAGTGAAAATTATTTAAACGTAACATTAATTTCTTAAACACGTGATGAAAGACACCACTAATAAAAGGAAAGGATTAATTAATTAGAATATGGCTAATTTTTTCGTTCTTGAAAGAAGAGAAGTAATGAAAGACGAGAAGTAAAGCAAGGAGAAGATAAAAGTCGCGACAAGATGTATTCTTCTTTGTAATTTAATCCTGAAAACTCTTCTCGAGTAAATTGCACCTCTTAAATAAGATTAGAATATTAATGGAATTTCTTAATGAGATGCAAGTCTTGTACAATGAATCTTTTTCAGTCTGAGAATTGTAAAATTTATAAATAAATTAAAAGTCTGATTTAAGATTTATTAACATATTTATTATCTACCTAACATACACAGAAGTGTAAATATGAAGACTGAAAGAAAAAAAAAAGAGAAGAAATCTATATTTTGAACTTCCCATTTTATATTCTAACGGATTCGCCATAGTGATTGCTCATGCGATGACTAACGTTTGTCTTCCACAATTATATATATATAAAAAAAAAAAATAGATGACTAACAATTAATTTGAGTAAATTATTGGATAAGTTATTTAAATACAGGAAATTAAAAAAAACAAACCTTTATTGACAGTCAATGTACATAGTTAGTTCTAATTTAAATAATATAGCTTCTAATTTACATATAGCAGATTTAAGAACCGTATTACTAGGTAGATGGTTATTATAAGTGTAGGCCTATGTGTGTGTATATGTGGAGGGGGGGGAGTTTCAAGGACCTAGTTAAAGGTTAAAGTAGTTGTAACATTTCAAGTGACTTTAACTTTTTACTATTAAATTGACATGGAGAATCATAAAATCAACATTTCAATTAAAATCTTAAAATTCTGAGTTTATAAATGATTGGAGAATCAAGAGTTTTCAAAGACCAACAGGAAATCTGACATTACTTAACATATTTTTAAATGTTTACCGTATTCCTCAATTAATAAATTCAAAATATTTTATTCGTTTTCTATTCTTCAAAAACCCGTCACCAAGCACATTTAAACTTATTAAAAAAACACAAAATTAATATGTCATGTGTCATTCTAATGAATTTGGTATTATAAAATTATTATTAATAATTGCCATAATATAGTGGATAACCAATATTTGTGATCCTGTAATGATATAGTGAGTAACCTGAACACTTTGAAATTACAAATCAATCTTAAAGACCATCATCTCTTATTTTAATTTGAAATAAAAACTAGGCAGACAAACCTCATTTCAAAATTTCCTATTGGCTGAAAATCAAGCTATTTATATAACGGTATGGTCAAATTTGTACGGTATCACAATACTAATTTTACTACCTTAAAAGAAAGTAAAAACTTAGACATGTAATAGGTAAAGTGGGCCTAATGATTTAAAATTGTAAATCAACTTGGCTATGCTGATTTTTTATTTCTTAGAAGGTAGACAATACGAAACACATACTGTATTTATTAAAACTGTCAGATTCCTATTCACTAAAAATCACCCCTCCCCTTCCTTTTACCTAACTTATAGCATAGGACAAGGTGTCAGTAATATTTTGCACTTGCCAAGGTTATAAACCCATTCTACAGATTGGTTAAAAAATAAAAGTGAAAAGTGCAGTACGTTTATGTTTGGGTCTAATAAAGAGATTGTAATTTTATATGTTCGGATAAACAAAACAGTTGAAATAAATACTGAAATCAGAATTGTATATAATATCTAGTTGTAACTTTACATTGCCTAATAATTATTATAACATTACTATAACTAACAAATTAAGCATTGTCTAGTTCTCAGCCAACAAAGTATTTAGTATAGGCAGGAGTTTTGTTTGTAGCACATGAGTTTCGGTGAAATCGCAATGTATATTTTCATGCATGACAACTCTATGTAATCACACGGGCAGATAACTTCATCTTATTCTGCATTGATATGATTTTATGCACACTGAATAAAATTTAATCATACACAATATAGATCTTCGACAAAAAAGATTCCATCCAATCACAGAAAATATTACTTTTATAACAATTTCATTACGTATATCAGGTTTTATATCCAGTCTATTGTGCAGTTTCGTTTTTTATTCAAACACAAAACGCAGATATTGTTATCAACCAAATATGTGAAATATTGGTTATAGCCAATTGAATCATAATGTGTTTTTAAATAAAGGAAATAATTAATAACTCCAATTTTATATTAGATACGTACAATAAGTATATGTGTTATATATATATATATATATATATATATATATATATATATATATATATATATATATATATATATAGAGAGAGAGAGAGAGAGAGAGAGAGAGAGAGAGAGAGAGAGAGAGAGAGAGAGAGAGAAGTAGGATCTACGTAGGAAGTAAAATGTTTAGCCTATGCTAGTCTGAGGTGATTTGTATGCTTTCAAAGTTACACGATATGGTGTCAAATGAAATAAATTGGATGTGATGCCTGTAGTTCCCGCAAAACTGCACATTTTAATTTTAATGTACTAATAGTTTTGTCTCTGAAAAATAAACATTGCCGTCTTTTGTTGTGTTATAATAATTGGAAATATTGTACGGAATCTGCTTTCAAATATAAAGCTTTTAAACCATGCAATTTAGTTGATCATCGTCATTCTAAATTTCACTTTATAGCACTTATCAAAGATGGATGAAAAAGGTTTGGATGAAATGTGAAGGTTAATGCACTAACGGAGTGTGTTGTGGCAAATGCATGACTGAAGACACCAACATCAAGCTGATAGATGGCTTCTGAACCGGAAAACTGCTCACACGTATTACTGTGCATTAGTTCTTGTGGATGTATTTAACATACAACCTATGTCTGCATTACTTAGGTACCGCTGGGATTGCAACCCATTCTTATTAGTAAAATCAAACCAAGCCCTATTGTTATCTGTGGTGTTTGTTTTTTTACCCAGTCTGTCAGTAAAGCCATTAGCCATGTTGCGGTTTAAATTTAAATAAGTTTTGAAACCAAAGAAATCAAATACATAAAACATAAGTGAAATTGAACAATTCAACAGTTTTTGTATAACTTAAGCGAAGTTCAATGGTGACTCTACATTAATTTCTTGCCACACACGAGAGGAGTTCCAGAATCTACCTAGTCTCTTATCTCTTTTTAAGTCTTTAATTCTACGAAGCGGTTCAATAACTTCACAAAACCCCAAAAAAGAAAAATCCATAGGTGTTTAAACCGAAGAGTGTGGAGGAGTATTCATCAGCCTCCCCCGTCTAGCGCCGTGGAAATGTCTCAACAAGAATGTCCCGAATATCGTTGTGCAGGAGTACAATATTGTTGGAAGCTTACGTGGTCATTGGTTATAACTACCTCGGCTCTAGTATGGTGAAGTAATTATATAATTTTACTGTGCATTCCGCAAAGAAAACGGACCAATCACATGATCTTTAGCCAGGGCGTAAAACTACTACATTAATAATAGGGTTATCACGCTCATGTTCAGTTAAAATACGACATCATTCATCAGTCTAAATGGTTAATTTGTGTCTTTGAATATGTATTAAAAAGTGAATGGTACCCTTATCACAGAAAATGACACGATCTAGAAATGAATCATCATTGACAATTTCATTCATGTAATCAACAGCAAAATCGTATCTCTCAAGTTTATCACCTGGATGGAGCATATGTAATAATTGGACTTTATACGCAGTAAAATTCTTTTCTTCAAAACCTTTGTTATTATATTTTTTTAATATACCTTTAAGAGCACATTTACAAACTGATTTTTTAGTACTCCGATGAAAATATATCTAAAGTTTCAAGTGATTCGTCGTTGTTGGCCTATCAGAATGATCTGATGTAACCTTCGTGTCTTTTAGAACCTTTTATAAATACCGGTTTTGTGTATATCCTCATAGAACAGTAGACAATACTCACATTACAGAAATCATAGATTGACACAAAACTTACCACACTTTCCTTTGGAAAGTCGTCATCTTTGCATCGTATGGCAACTTCAATGATTTATTTCGTTACAAGGAGACAATTTGTTCTAAATCTCCAAATATTACATATGGAAAATTTAGTGAGCTTATAGTCAATCTGACACAAAATGTTTTTACTGCTACTGACTATTTAGAAATATGATCAGTTAAAATATATTGAAATCTCTTTTAAAATTGAATTTTTGGTGACTTATTTAGGTACCTTTACTCTGAAAACGAATAATAAAACCTTCGGAAAAAATTTTAGTTGATGTAGAATAACTCTTTCCTAAAAGTTTTGTAGGAAAAAAATTCCATTTAAAAATGGTTGCTAATAAATTGTTTAAAACCGACTAGCTTCAGTTACTGCAAAACAACTAAACGGATTTCCGTTTTTCTGGAGCTGTTCTTCCATGGTTTTCAATTTTTTACAGAGTAGAAACGTCTAAAAAAAGTCAACAACAAAATTTGGGACATTTTTCTTACACGTGCATTACAGCAAAAATTAAAAAAAATCTATTTTGCTTCGATTAGTAGTTATTCAATAATTGAATTTGCTTCAGACACTTCGCAAGTAGAAATTAAGTTTTATAACAAAGATCTTGTGGTTGCAAATCTATCAGCTTGATGTTGGTGTCTTCAGTCATGCATTTGTCACAACACTACTTCGTTAATGCATATATCTTCACATTTCACCAACATTTCATCCAAACATTTTAGGGTGATTGTAAGATATACACATTTCTATGCCGCCATAATTTCTACCGTTTTCACTATTTGACTGATAACTCCAGACTCGAATTTATAGGAAAGAAAGTACCAATAGGGGTGTTTTTTTAAGAAGCTTCGTTCAAGAAATATAGTTCGAAGAGTTTTGTATGCTAGTTTTATGTACCTAGAATTTTAAGTTTGCTGTAGTTTTGTACAAAAAAGTATAAACAAAACGCTGGTACGTACGAAATGTCAATAAAACTCTGATAAACAGCTTTCGTTCTACAAGTCATTTCGAAAAGTCAGACAGAAAGTTTGTTAAGTGTATTTTTATAATTGTCTTAAATTAAATATTTACGAAAATAAAGATCTGAATGTAATTTTTTGACTATAATGCAATTATGTACAGTAGAGATTTAGTATTGGTATCTTTTAACTTGCATTTAATTTACTGTCAGTTGAACTAAGCAGAAAATCGGGGTAACAAACTATTTCTAATTTGTCATTGAATTTACTTTTTCTATTTTTAATAGGTTTTTATTTCTTATAAAGAACATAAAAGAGATTCGTTTACGAAAATAAGTTAATTTTAGATATTAAATTATTTACTATTAACGATTGCAATCGACAGTTTTAATGTAAAAATAACTTTTTGGGTACTTAGATAGCAACAATAAACACAAAAAGTAAATACAAAGGATGTATATTTGTGTTGCTTAACTTCCCTGTCATATAGTTTAAGCCGAAACAAACCGTAAGGAAAGATAGTTTCATAACAAATGTTTATTAAACAGCTGATACACTGAAGTCATTTCCGGCGATTTTTAAGAAACAGTAAATTTTCGATATGTTTCACGCCGCCTTTCAGCCACTTGCTAGATTCTCAAATATTTCTTCTAAATATAGGTTGCTCTATTCCTCTTTTTCTAGTAATTCAAGAATTATTAATCCTCCTACTAAAGAATATATTGTAATAATAAACTGTTCAAAAAGTTTTACAAACTTCATATATCATTCTGTGCAATATATTGAATTCTTTGTTTTATTTAAATAATAATTACTAAGTGTACATTTCTAAATAGTGTCATACTTAACTTTCTTTTAACATACAAGTGATTTTGTTTCCTAATATTCGGAATATATGATTTTCGAAATATGGTCCGCCTATTGTAGACGTAATTTGGACATAATTCCAATACAATCTTGTTGAGCACTGTGGTGAAATTCACAATAATGATTCGAATTTGCCCCTAACCACAATCACTGGAAACTTTAAAATAAAACACAATTATCTGATTAATTGTTCTTTATTAATTATTTCCACTAAATGTCCTGATGTACATTTCGATAACATGGTTATCATCATCGGAGGTTCTTGCTTATAAACTAAATCTAAACTTACTTATCTACTAATCTAATTAGTAGATATGTAAGTTTAGATATGTAAGTTTAGATTTAGTTTAATATATATATAATTTATATATAATTTAATACGGGACTTCAAATTTTATGAAGTACTTTTATCGTACTTAAAATAACTGTTGAGTTATATGACAAATGAATGATTCAACTGTAATTGTATGGATGATTTTTATTACAACGCACTAAATTACACCAAATCTTGCTTTTTTAGTTAAGAATTTACAATTCGTAAACCTTAGAAAATCATTTCGATGATTGGCTGTTATCAGCTATGACAGTGTACGGTAGTGTTTTCCCTCACCCTATTTAAATATTAATATCAATAAATAATATTCTGGATTACAAAAAATAATATTTGCATGTTCTTCCCATGAAACTTAAAAAAAAAGAAGATTTTTTTGACTATTAAAAAGTTAATCAGTTTATTACATTTAATTAACAGAGAGCTGAATGGATCATTCTTGATCACTTATTTCGCTTACCTATATGTGTAATATACTATTATAAAAATATATTAATAATAATAATATGTAAGTAATCTTTAATTTAATTATGCAAAATGTTAACATCGCCAATATGTTTCAAAAACAAAAGTTTTAAATGTAGAGAAAGATTTACCTGTTTTACAGATTTATTCAAGTTAAATCGGCAACACGAAATAAAATAAAAGTAGTATCCCTTCGTCTTCAAACAGAAAGATTTCAAAAGTACGGTTTTTGTTTGGATCTAAACACACTAAAGTTTAAAATTTATAACCTTGTGAACAACTAAATAAATTAGGCCAATGTAAAGTTACTGTGAGTAGAGTTCCCGTCGGTTTAGGACAAAAATGGTGGGGGTACCCCCACCCCTCCCCTCCCCCTTTGCCCCCTTTGCCCCTCCCCCTTTGCCCCTCCCCCTTTGCCCCTCCCCCTTGCCCCTCCCCCTTTGCCCTCTCCCCTTGCCCCTCCCCTTTAGGCCCCTTCCCTTCCCCCATTGGTCCCCCCACCCCATCCCCTGCCCCTCCCCTTTAGGCCCCTTCCCTTCCCCCATTGGTCCCCCCACCTCCTCCCACCCCTCCCCCTGCCCCTCCCCTGTAGGCCCCTCCCCTTTAGGCCCCTTCCCTTCCCCCATTGGTCCCCCCACCTGTAACGTATTATTGTTGTCGAGACACACACATGACGTCATACACACATGACGTCATACACTTAACTTTTTTAATACCAGCGGGATTCGAACCTATGAAGTTTGGATTTGAAGGCGGACACGCTACCGACTGAGCTATCGTGCATAGTATTACAAGTCGGATATTTAACGCAGTATATAAGCCGCCATGTTGTAACCGCAATAATGTGTTATATATATATATATAATGTGTTAAGATAGTTAACCTAACCTATAAGTGTCCTACTTTTGCCCATCCACAGCCTATCAGCTGTTACAATAATGTGTTATATAATTATATAATGTGTTAAGATAGTTAACCTAAAGTTCCCCACTTTTGCCCATCCACAGCCAATCAGCTGTTACTATAATGTGTTATATATAATGTGTTATATATTTATATAATGTGTTAAGATAGTTAACCTAACCTCATAGTATTACAAGTCGGATATTTAACGCAGTATATAAGCCGCCATGTTGTAACCGAACGGCAGAACATTTCGTAGAAGTTCGGACACGAACCCCTTACCGTAAGACGTACCGAGTTTTTCGCGACCGCGAAAAACTCGCGTACGTCTTACGGTATGGGTTCTGAGTCGTACCTCTAGGTTACTCTGACAACAAATAGTAGTGTCCAAATTGTAATGTGCTTGTGGTAACCTAACCTATAAGTTTCTGCCTACCACAGCCTATCAGCTGTTACAATAATGTGTTATATATATATAATGTGTTATATATTTATATAATGTGTTAAGATAGTTAACCGTGTCCTACTTTTACCCATCCACAATAATGTGTTATATATAATGTGTTAAGATAGTTAACCTAAAGTTTCCTACTTTTACCCATCCACAGCCAATCAGCTGTTACAATAATGTGTTATATATATAATGTGTTATATATTTATATAATGTGTTAAGATAGTTAACCTAACCTATTAGAGTTTCCTACTTTTGCCCACCACGGCCTAGGTACATTTAATGTGTTAAACGTAGTTTCCTCCGTTGTCTACCAGGGTATAGCACATGTGTTTATGTATCGTGTTAAAATATTGTTAACCTATGCTTACCACAGCCCACACGGGTGTTAGTCTGGCCACTATTTAACAACCGAAATTACCAACCGATTTACCAACCAAAACCAACCGATTTACCAACCGAAATATACTTTTACCAACCGATTCACCAACCAAAACCAACCGATTTACCAACCGAAACCAACCGATTTACCAACCAAAATATACTTTTACCAACCGAAATATACTTTTAGCAACCGATTTTCCAACCGAAATACACTTTTAGCAACCCAAACATCCAACCGATATACCTCGACCCGCGGACTTTGCTCCCCCCTGCGGGAACCCCCCACCGGCTGCGGGAACCCCCCACCGGCTGCGGGAACCCCCCACTGGCTGCGGGAACCCCCCACCACCACCTCCCACCAGAGCGTGTGTGGAAGTGACAGCATATCGGTCTCAGGCCAAATCCCTCTACCCCCCTCCAACAATATTCATATAGGTAAGAAAGGGGGGTCGCTTTCGACTACCTCGTTTCGGCTACCATTCCAAGGTGTGTAGGTCAGGTTCTGACAGGTCTAGCCGGATTGTACAACAGTGCGTAACAGTGCGCATGCGTACTACTCGCTGAAAGGAGAGTGTCCACAGGTTACTCCATCTACACTACCAGAGTGTAGCACCGGTCAAACAAGTTAAAACAAGGTGACTCACACGGTTAGAGTTACTTGACAAGAACTATGGAGCCAATTTACATTGTTTCCTCGCAAAGTAGGGTGGCGAATAAATTTCGTACTCTAAGGACTAAAATTCAGTTTAAATTTCATCCACCACCCGAGAATGTCACGGAAATTGATTGGATAAAAAGAGGCTTTGAATGTTTGGTGGACAAAATGAAAAATGGAACAGCTGATGGTGATCTGTTGGGCTTTACTTTTACTAGTCTCAATTTTAAAACAAAGACTCCTGGATACGTTGCTTTTCGTAAAGCTTCCGACATCTCTGTCGATCTCTTATGGACAATTTTTGGCGGACTAATCCAAAGCAACGGTGAGGCGGGAACAAGCAGCGATAATTTCGAGATTACCTGCACCAGAGTATCTCCGAAATAAATAGTGCCACCAATCTGTAAACACACTCATTTACCTAATGGATGTAAGGCGAGCCATTGCGGCGGAGCTCCACAAGCCCGCTCGAAGAAATTTCAAAACACGTAGTGTGACACTGAAAGGAGTTAACGACCTTTACCAAGCCGATCTAGTGGAAATGATTCCATATGCTAAGGAAAACCGAGGCTACAAATATATACTGACAATGATAAATTGTCTGACAAAATTTGCGTTTGCAGAACCGCTAAAGACAAAGTCGGCTCTAGACGTATCTATAGCGTTAGAACCGATACTGAAAAAACATCCTATGAATAACTTTCAGACCGATCAGGGGAAGGAGTTTTTCAATATGCACGTAAAGAGATTAATGAAAAAATACAATATAAATCACTACGCCACTTTTTCAGACAAGAAAGCGTCTATGGTGGAGCGTCTGAACCGTACTTTGAAAAATATAATGTGGCGTGAATTTACGGCACGCGGTAGTTACGAGTGGGTGGAGCTGTTGAAAAACGTAGTAAAGACCTACAATAACACTGTGCACAGTACTATAGGCATGAAACCCGCTCAAGTGTTGAAAAAGCACGAGAAAATGTTACTGGACAAAACAGCACGCAAGAGTACAAAAGCACTGGCGCGATTTAAAGTGGACGACAAAGTTAGAATATAGAAATTTAAAAAGACTTTTGCCAAAGGATATCTACCCAACTGGACAAACGAAGTGTTTACCGTGTACGCTGTTGTACCGACCAATCCTGTAACGTACATTCTACAAGACTCGAAAGGTGACATTCTAAAAGGGGGATTCTATGCCGAAGAATTAAGCAGGTCAAAGATCGGCAACGTATATCTTATTGAAAAAGTATTACGCAAAAAGGGTAACAAAGTACTGGTGCGGTGGTTAGGGTTTGACAAGGAACACGACAGTTGGATTGATAAAACCAAGCTTGTTGTTTAGGTATTTAATAGGATAGCACTGTTAGTTTTCCACAGTATTTAGACAAACGTTGCGTAATGCGTTTAAAAAACACAGCGGATAAACTACGTGTAAGAAACTTTGACGTTGTTGCAGGAGGCGGGTCAACAATGCACCGTCACAGTTCTTTATTACCAAACACAGTTCGATCTATAGTGTGCGGCCCATCAAACAGTGGCAAGACTAATGTGCTATTTAATCTGCTCTTCAATCCAAATGGCCTGAAATTTGCCAACGTCTATGTATTTTCTAAATCACTCCAGCAGCCAAAGTACAAGTTTTTGGAAACTATACTGGGAAATACCAAAGAAATTGGTTATTACACATACACGGACAACGAAAATGTCATCCATCCTAGTGAAGCGGAGCCAAATTCGATAATAATATTTGACGACATAGCTTGCCAGAAACACGACAATATACGTAACTATTTCACCATGGGACGTCACAATAATATAGATTCCTTCTACTTAGGACAGACGTACAGCAGGATTCCCAAACAATTGATTCGAGACAATGCCAATCTCTTGGTGCTTTTCAAGCAGGACGATCTCAATTTACGACACATTTACAATGATCACGTAAACACTGACATGGTGTTTAGTGCATTTAAAAACATTTGTGCAACCGCGTGGAAAGATAAACATGGATTCGTTGTAATAGACAAGGACAGTGAACCGGAGAATGGAAGATTTAGAATTGGTTTTGATCGAATCGTAACAGATTTTTAAGGTACAAAAGGCTTGATACTTGCAACAAACGTCATTCTACAAGATGTCTGGGAAGAGAGAGCATCTAACGCTGGAGATAGCCAGATTGCGCAAGGCTATAAAGAAAAAGTACAGACAGTTGAGGTACGGAGAGGTCGAAGAGGAACGAATGTATACTAAGAAATACACACCGATAATTAAAGAGTTGCAGAAGAGTGGAGTGTTTGTGCCGAAACAAGAAATTAAACCCGAAGAAGAAGAAGAGTTGGATGAAAAGACGGAAATAGCGGATGAGTGGAGCAGCGAGAGTGAGGAAGAGAAAAATGAAGAGTGGGGGGAAGTACCGGCTACTCCCAGTGTTGATTTGATGGATACCGAAGTAATTGCAGAGACTCCGGACCGACCGCAGCCCAGTGTAAGGGAACTATTGTCCACACCTGTAGGGCAAAGTGAATCTGAACAATGGGTAAACAGTACTTTCGCACATCCGCTGGCACGAAAATATATGCTCAAAATGATTAAAGATACCGCCGGTAGTCAGAATATAGATCACAGTTACGGACCGAAAATCGGAGCCGACTCTATGATGATCGGTAACAAGACTCTTCAGTTGTCGGACGATGGTGAGATTATAATTGACGGAGTTCACTATAAAGGGACGCCAGGATTGTACGAGTTGGTGTTTAAGCGTATACCCGATGATGATATATATACCGAGGCCGATTTACGAGCGTATAGAGATATCTGTGTGAGATCCAGTGCACACAAAAGATTATACGATCCGAACGGACAAGTTAATCGTAACAAATCTATGAAATATAGAAACATTATAGAGCAGTTATTTCCACCTAAAAAAGTTAGCGGTAGAGGTTATTCATACTGGGACGATCCGAATGAGTTGTGTGACAGACTGAGACATTTGTTGGCATCTCACGATGCAGGACACACGGGACATGCAAATGAGATAGCTTCTATTATAGAAGAACTAAAAGAAGCTGGAATTATAAAAGGCGCGGGAATTGCAAAAATAAGAACATTAATACGATGAGTGTCGACAAGTTTGGACGTTATTCGGTGAGAAAGGCTTTATCCTCCTCCACCCAACCGATAGTTAGAGGGTACGACCTTACCCCTGAGGGTAATTACGATATAAAGGGTAAACTCTTGCGTAATGTAGGCGCTCCTCTAACGGAAAAAGATGCTGTTAATCTAGACACTGTGGATAAGACGTGTATAACCTTTGATAAAGTCGCACAAAAATATCACACAAAGGGCATACCCTTGGGCGGTCTGGGTCCGACTAAAGATACCGATGACGCTGTAACTAGAGGATATCTCGAATCTTTAATACCGATTAAACTTATGACCGACTATTCCGTTAAACAGAGTCGAATACAAGATGTAGGTGAACCTATAGACGACGGTGATGCCGTCAACATAGCATACGCCAGGAAAAATTTTCTCTTGAAAAATGTGGAGGGGAGCGATGAGATGGAAGCGGGAGCCTTTGATGCTCGTAACGCTAGTATCTGTAATTTAAAGTATCCCTCTAGTAAGACGGACGCCGCCAATAAGGGGTACGTTGACAATAAAAGTATTGTATCCGACCATATGGGGTATTATTTTCTTCATCGTCGAATTGCAAGTGTCGGTTCTCCCGTCTACGCCGATGATGCTGTCACTTTGATTTTCCTCATGGAAAATACCGTACATCTACACCAATCACCGACATCCGGTGAATCGGTTTTCAATGCTGAAAATAAGAGGATAACTAGTGTAGCCGATGCCGTCGACGATATGGATGTAGTGACTTTAAGACAGTTGAAAAAATACATTCGAGAATTGGAGACGTGGATAAGGAACAATGTGTTGTTGTTGAAAAATGGCGATTGTTTTAACGCCGAGGGGAAACGTATCTGTAATGTCGCCAAAGGCGATGTCGATACGGATGCAATTACAGTGACACAATTGGCCGGCTCTATAAAGGCGTTGGAAAATGGTTTTAAGGCGTACAGTAAATCGGAACTTATAGAATTCGCTCGTGTTATTAAGAGAGAATACAGTAAAGTAGATGTTTCCAAAGACCGAGTAACGAACTGGAGATCACTATGGGGTTCAAGCGATAAGGTATAACCAATTTTTTAGCGACGAAACCATAAATACGTTGCACCCTTGAGTATTGATTCAGTATAGAAATGGCAAAGGGACGAACAACAAGGGTCAAAAAGGGCCGCGGTCTCGTTTCTGGAATTTTAAGCGTTGGTGATAGGGTTTTAAACAAGGCTATAGATCTATTGCCTGTAGAACTCCATTTACCCTCTTACAACTATTGCGGTCCGGGTACAAAGCTAGCCGAGAGATTAGCCCGAGGTGATAAAGGAGTCAATCCGCTGGACGAAGCTTGTAAAGAGCACGATATAGCGTACAGCAAATACAGTGATTCGGAGCATCGTAGAGAAGCGGATAAAATTTTAGCAGAACGGGCTTGGAGTCGAGTCAAATCGGGTAACGCGTCTATGGGTGAACGGGCAGCAGCGTGGGCTGTAACAACGGCCATGAAAGCGAAATCCAAATTGGGAGGTGGAGGGAAACGTCTCTTGTTGGGTGGGGGTTTGTATCTCAAACCGTATCAAAAAGGCAGCGGTCTGTATCTCAAACCATATGCTAAAGGCACTGGTCTGTATCTCAAACCGTATCCAAAGGGCAGGGGACTGAAAGGCAAAACCAAGAAGAAGAGGATCAATAAAAAAAAAGTTTGATTGATTCATTACCAAACAGACCGTTGACAAATATCGATTTAGAGAAATATGCCGTGAGGATACCGTATTTCAGAGGTGTTTTTATGAGGGATAATCTTCCCCCGACGGGGCCGTTGAAAAACGAATCCGCCATTGTCAACCTCGATAGTAGCACGGGTGAAGGTACACATTGGGTGTGTTATAAAAAGCGCGGTGTAAATGTAGAATACTATGACAGTTTTGGAAATCTTAGACCTCCACTCGAAGTGACTAGATATTTTGGTTCCAACGCTAATATTCACTATAATTACAAGCGACATCAAAGTGACACTTCAGTCGTCTGTGGACATTTGTGCTTAAAGTTTCTACTACCATGAGTATTGTTTTAAACGGAAATAGTTCTACACTTTGGTGTGATTTCTTTCCACCGATTGATCTATCCAATGGAGAGTGGGAAATCGGTCTCATCGATCTTGCTGTGTACAATTCCATTCCCAATATCGAAGAGGGAATTAATAATAAATTGTATCTCGGTGGAGATCAAAACGATAATTATGAAGTGACCGTTAACATACCGACAGGTTCGTACGAAATTGAGGACATTGAAAAATATATCAAAGCCCAACTGCCGTCGGGAGTGACATTTTCACTCAAGCCGAACAATAACACACTTAAAACGGAACTTAAGTGTTCAAAGACTATTCATTTTAAAGACGGATCTATAGGAAAATTACTCGGTTTCAATAATGGGAATTTATCAGCCGACCAAAGACACGAATCTGAGCTGCCCGTCGATATTATAAGAGTGAATGTTATTAGAGTTGCGTGTAATATTGTAACTGGATCATTTCAAAATGGAAAAGAATCACACAATATACACGAGTTTTACCCACAAGTGGCTCCGGGGTACAAGATTGTCGAAATACCGACGACTGTAATATATTTACCAGTCAACGTGAAAACCATTCATAACATCACCGTAAGCCTTAGAGATCAGAACGGAGTACCTATAAATTTCAGAGAAGAATCAGTTTCTGTCCGATTGCATTTACGTAGAAATGGGTCTCGTATTTAATGGACAACGTTATAAAAACAGTATCAGTGTACGTTCAAACTCGACAGAGTTAACAGCTAGAAATATACGTTTTCTCTCGGCTTTGGGATTTAAAGTGAAAAATGGATCTACTGGCAATAGATAGTGCAGCAGAGTACAATGACGTCATCAGTGGTCTTGAATATCATTCGCACAGACCTTATGCGTCGTCAACGTACGGTAATAACGATGAAATTCGTATTCCCATAAATCAACAGGACGTGATCACAGCACCGTTTGGTAGTATATTGCATATAAAAGGAACACTGAGCGGTACAAAAGCGGACGGCACTGCTGCAACGGTGAAATTGGTCAACAATGCCGTAGCCTTTCTATTTGACGATATTAGATACGAATTTGCCGGTAGCGAAGTGGACCGTACGAGAAATGTAGGCATCACGAGTACCATTAAAAATCTATTGTCGTTGCGAGAGAGTGAGAAGAATAAATTCAGCAACGCAGGATGGTTGGGAGCCGGTGGGATGGCTACCTCTTCAAACTTTTCCCTCTCTGTACCATTGAAGCTGTTGATGGGCTTTTTCGAAGACTACCAACGGATTGTACTGAACGTAAAACAGGAACTAGTGCTCTTACGTTCGGCCTCCGATTTGAACGCTGTATACAGTGATGATGCTACAACCGTTAATCTAAAGATAACTAGTATACACTGGAGAGTGCCTTATGTGACGGTTTCAGATTCACTCCGATTGAATCTTTTGAAAATGATCGAAAGAGACGAACCTGTCCATGTTCCGTTTCGTAGTTGGGAGTTACACGAGTATCCAATAGTGCCGCAAACAAATCAGATTTCGTGGACAATTAAAACCGCTAATCAGCTGGAAAAACCACGCTATGTTATTCTAGCCTTCCAAACAGATAGAAAAAATCAGATCAAAAAGGATGCCTCTGTGTTTGACAAGTGCGGCCTTTCAAATTTAAAACTCTATCTAAATTCACAGTATTTTCCTTACGATAATATTAACGGCGATATTTCCACATTGTACGAAATGTACCATAGATTCCAAGAATCGTACTATACGCACGAGTCCTTGCCCAGTCTAGATTTACAATCTTTTACAGATTGTCCTCTCTTCGTAATCGATTGTTCAAAACAGAACGATTCTATTAAATCTGGTCCCGTGGATGTCAGACTAGAAATAGAAACTTCCGCTAATATACCTGCAACTACTACAGCCTATTGTCTGATTTTACACGACTCGCATATTGTGTACAATCTCCTTACGGGCACGGTTAGAAAGGTAGTGGAATAGATGCGCATGCGCACAGTCCCTCTCTTATAATACGATACAATTAGCGATCCAGTCATTCACGATCGAGACATCATGTGCACCACATACCCAGGAGTCGTTCATGCCTTCCTCAGGCTCGTGCCTAAGGATAGAATATCGGATTTAGAGGACTTTTTTAGCGAAAGCAAACTATATTATTTATTCAACCCTAGTGAAATAGACAATCAGTTGACCTTGACATTCACAGAGTATATCTACGATGGCGACGATGACGACAAATATCATGTCGATAAGTCGCAAGTATCGGAACACGTCTATACAGGTTTAAAGAGTCGGCTATCTTCGGGTAACATCGGCCCGTCTTCGGATTCGGTTTACGTTTTAGTGGGTGGGGTGGGGATGGTTTATCGCAACCATTATTGTGTCAGTTGTGGGGAGGATGATATAAGCGACGAAAAATACTATCAATTCGATTTCGATGATGCTCGTCTACACGAGTTCCCATTGGTTCTAATCGAACCGGAACTTGAGAAAGGTTATTTGCACGATCTTTCGTCGTTTTATCAAAGAAGTCAGTTGTAACCGTCGTCAGTCGGTCAGTCGAGACCATGGATCCGAGCAAGATGGACGTGGAGCGAGCTCCTACCAAACGTCAGGTACCACCTAACCTCCCTTTGGGAATTTTTCTTAAATCCGTTCATTTCTTAAACAAAGAGTGCACTAAATTCATAGCAACCGGTTTGTTCCAGCATACGGGTTTCACTCTCGGACTTTTAGTACAGAGTGGTAAAAAATTTGTTTACTTCAATCATAATCTACTTGACGAATTGTCGATTCATTTAAAATTTATAACGGCTGCTCTCGGCAGCAAGAGTACGTTCAAATTCGCCATGAGTATCGGTGACGTAATAGTACGGACTACTTTCGGAAAACGTTACGTTCAATTGTACGATGGGCAACATTGTATGACCTTGAACGCTGACGAATGGAGGCTATTCGAGGAGAGTATGCCGCTCGTGTCCAGACGTGTCGCCGAATTGTTTTATATCGAGGAAGAGTTACGCTCCTACATCATTGAGATCTTGGCCAGCGACGAGCTCGTATCTAGCACACTCCCCGAAGCGGACAAACTGTACGACGAAGTGAGCTTGTTTGAAACATGCAAGCGGCGGTAGTTGAATTTCACGCCTTTCACGATAACGACAACAAGTATATAGTCAAAGAATTGGCCATTGTCGGTGATCAATTTCAAAGTGTTACAGTCTTTAAACCGCCCTACAGATTTTCTCTCCTTAACGAAAAATCTCAAAAATCGGCTCGTTGGCTACAATCACGTTTTCACTATATCAGATGGGATGAAGGCGGTGTACCTTACAACGAGGACACGATACGCACTTTGTGCAAGCCTTTTGCAACACTTTTCACAAAAGGATTGGAAAAGGCACTGTTTTTGAGACAATTCCATCCTCACGTCATGGAATTGCCTCAAGAAGAGAAATTCTCCCATAGTGGAGACATTAACTGTATATTACCTCAGCATAATAGTAACGTAGATAGTAAATGTGCACTAAAAAGTGCTAAAAGTTATTACGATTTACTCCTTGCCTAAAAGACGCGGGGACGGTATGAAGATACCTGACCAGCATCTGTGTATGTGTGTAACCCTCTGGTGTGGAACTAAAAAGCCCGCAAGGTTAAATGGAGGTCCCTGGAGCGGAGTTGATTCTCCCGTAAACCTGTTTGAAGGTCACTGGCGCAGTCGAAAGACTTGATAAACTTTGAATGAGGTACAATTTGGGCACGGAGTCAAAGCGTAAACAAAAAAATACAAATAAATTTAAAAATTAAAAAAATAAATTTGGAGGCCACAATTTTGTAATGGAGTGGTGGTCACAGGAAATAGCGATGGATTTGGGGCTATTTCCACAAGGGGTATAGCCTTCTGCTTGCCCCGGCTTGTAATGTGGGCTCTGTTATGGCTTCACTGTACCGGATGACGGTTCCAACCCCGTAAAACACAGAGGAGAAGCTTATTTTAACGAATTATTTTCTGCTTTTTCAGGAATTGTGTAAGACGCTGGAATCCTACGTGTGCTGTGGTAACGCATGTAAGAAGATCAAATTAAAAGATCTGGTGTTTTGTACAAAACCAGATTGTTACGGAAACCTGTGCACTTGTTTGC
This sequence comes from Aphrophora alni, assembly GCA_963513935.1. NCBI lineage: Eukaryota > Metazoa > Arthropoda > Insecta > Hemiptera > Aphrophoridae > Aphrophora > Aphrophora alni. The sequence continues at coordinate 137,517,411 of OY740769.1, read as the reverse complement.
TTGCCGACTGCCGCTCAAGGAAGTCGTACAGTGTTCCAGTAATAGTACGGCCTCCACATTTGACCGGGTACTGTTGTGCTAACAAATGTTTTAAAGCACCCGAATGTCAAGTTGACGGCCTGGCATGTACAAAGTGCCAGGCATTCAGCTTTTGTCATTGTAGGTGCAGGTATTGGAACGTACCGGTAATGGATCTGTACAGCTTATCTACGACAACCACTGTTGGCACAGGAACTGTATCGGACCAGTGTTATAGTTGTTGTGTACTGAACTGTCAAAAGTTTTATATTAAAGACTTATTATTTTGTAAACAGTCAGACTGTCATGGTGACTTGTGCAGGTGTATGTTTCGGAGATGTAAATATAGGAATGTAATGTTGTAAGTTTGTGTGTGTGACTCAAAAAATAATCTGGGGACCATGGATTGGTTGGGTAGTTGACTCAACTCTGTGTTTATTCTCGTTATTATTATAGTACTCTGTAATGTAACTTTTTTAAACTGAGAGAATACATTATTAAAACATCTACACGTTTTCATATTATTTACCAACCGTGTGAGTCACCTTGTTTTAACTTGTTTGACCGGTGCTACACTCTGGTAGTGTAGATGGAGTAACCTGTGGACACTCTCCTTTCAGCGAGTAGTACGCATGCGCACTGTTACGCACTGTTGTACAATCCGGCTAGACCTGTCAGAACCTGACCTACACACCTTGGAATGGTAGCCGAAACGAGGTAGTCGAAAGCGACCCCCCTTTCTTACCTATATGAATATTGTTGGAGGGGGGTAGAGGGATTTGGCCTGAGACCGATATGCTGTCACTTCCACACACGCTCTGGTGGGAGGTGGTGGTGGGGGGTTCCCGCAGCCAGTGGGGGGTTCCCGCAGCCGGTGGGGGGTTCCCGGAGGGGGGAGCAAAGTCCGCGGGTCGAGGTATATCGGTTGGATGTTTGGGTTGCTAAAAGTGTATTTCGGTTGGAAAATCGGTTGCTAAAAGTATATTTCGGTTGGTAAAAGTATATTTTGGTTGGTAAATCGGTTGGTTTCGGTTGGTAAATCGGTTGGTTTTGGTTGGTGAATCGGTTGGTAAAAGTATATTTCGGTTGGTAAATCGGTTGGTTTTGGTTGGTAAATCGGTTGGTAATTTCGGTTGTTAAATAGTGGCCAGACTAACACCCGTGTGGGCTGTGGTAAGCATAGGTTAACAATATTTTAACACGATACATAAACACATGTGCTACACCCTGGTAGACAACGGAGGAAACTACGTTTAACACATTAAATGTACCTAGGCCGTGGTGGGCAAAAGTAGGAAACTCTAATAGGTTAGGTTAACTATCTTAACACATTATATAAATATATAACACATTATATATATAACACATTATTGTAACAGCTGATTGGCTGTGGATGGGTAAAAGTAGGAAACTTTAGGTTAACTATCTTAACACATTATATATAACACATTATTGTGGATGGGTAAAAGTAGGACACGGTTAACTATCTTAACACATTATATAAATATATAACACATTATATATATATATAACACATTATTGTAACAGCTGATAGGCTGTGGTAGGCAGAAACTTATAGGTTAGGTTACCACAAGCACATTACAATTTGGACACTACTATTTGTTGTCAGAGTAACCTAGAGGTACGACTCAGAACCCATACCGTAAGACGTACGCGAGTTTTTCGCGGTCGCGAAAAACTCGGTACGTCTTACGGTAAGGGGTTCGTGTCCGAACTTCTACGAAATGTTCTGCCGTTCGGTTACAACATGGCGGCTTATATACTGCGTTAAATATCCGACTTGTAATACTATGAGGTTAGGTTAACTATCTTAACACATTATATAAATATATAACACATTATATATATAACACATTATAGTAACAGCTGATTGGCTGTGGATGGGCAAAAGTGGGGAACTTTAGGTTAACTATCTTAACACATTATATAATTATATAACACATTATTGTAACAGCTGATAGGCTGTGGATGGGCAAAAGTAGGACACTTATAGGTTAGGTTAACTATCTTAACACATTATATATATATAACACATTATTGCGGTTACAACATGGCGGCTTATATACTGCGTTAAATATCCGACTTGTAATACTATGCACGATAGCTCAGTCGGTAGCGTGTCCGCCTTCAAATCCAAACTTCATAGGTTCGAATCCCGCTGGTATTAAAAAAGTTAAGTGTATGACGTCATGTGTGTATGACGTCATGTGTGTGTCTCGACAACAATAATACGTTACAGGTGGGGGGACCAATGGGGGAAGGGAAGGGGCCTAAAGGGGAGGGGCCTACAGGGGAGGGGCAGGGGGAGGGGTGGGAGGAGGTGGGGGGACCAATGGGGGAAGGGAAGGGGCCCAAAGGGGAGGGGCAGGGGGAGGGGTGGGGGGACCAATGGGGGAAGGGAAGGGGCCTAAAGGGGAGGGGCAAGGGGGGAGGGGCAAAGGGGGAGGAGCAAGGGGGAGGGGCAAAGGGGGAGGGGCAAAGGGGGGAGGGGCAAAGGGGGGGCAAAGGGGGAGGGGGAGGGGTGGGGGGAGGGGTGGGGGTACCCCCACCATTTTTGTCATAAACCGACGGGAACTCTACTACTGTGTATACTAAATTATGATTTAATAAACTCTTAGATAGAAGGAGACGGGATTTGAAGTAAAACTCATCTCTACCCTAAATAAAATAATCCCATTTTTCCAACTCTTGTGTTTTCTTGAAGAGTCCTGAGAATTCAATTACGTGTTTCCGCATCAAAGGATGGGGAAGGGATTGATCAGTTACGTTCCTTTACAATCTTATTATTTGTTTGATACCTTTCCTTGTTTTACTTCTGTACCACGTGCAACGTGTTTTGTACATACAACAATATGTTTAGTTAATAAATTGAATGTAACGAAAGATGGTTTAATGCTGTATTAGTAAAGAAACATATAATTAAACCTTTAAATAATAAATAAATTAATGTCACTATTATCTTAAGGAGGCTTGCTTGGGAAAGTGTGAAATCGAAAAGAAATAAAAGGCTGTATAAACTATTTCGACTGATCATCAAGATCTCTTATACATAACTTTAACTCGGTAGCGTAGTGATCGTGATGAAGGAGGACTTTCAATTTTTGTTCTTAGTTCAAAAGTTCTTATCGACCAAAATTTGACATCAACATTAGTTACGATAACAATACATTTCACATGTTTATTAACAGTCCTTTTATTATGAAGACGATGAAATCAATTTGTGGCTTTGCCAATCAGCTAGAACAATTGAACAATATCTTCTTAACATTATATGTTAATTTTGTTGTTTCATATGTATCCGTAAAAAGGTCGCTCCTCTTTTTAGGCAATTAAAATAATGCAAGAGCGTATTCATGGAAACCATCATAAGTACATATGTTCATTAAAATATAAATATACACTTCAAAATTGTGTACTCCAATGGGGTTTTTTTGACTTAAACACCTCATGTACTGACATAAGTTAGTACTGGTATGGCAATACTGAGGCACTCTAGCTAGACGTAGACTCTAAACGTTTCTTCATATAGTCTTGTATTAGATTCCTTCTTTTCATATCAGGTTTCACTTGATCAACTTTTACTCTCTTCAGATACTGAAGGTATTGCAGTTGGGAAGGTATCTTTATAACGAATAGCTTTTCGATTTTAAACAAGAAAGAACAAAAATCGGCGAATATTTTAAAATATATTAATGTAACACTTTATCATGAGCAATATTTATTAAACTAAAGTGAATTTATTTATCAATCTATGCCGGTGATAAATTGTTCTAATAACGATAAACATTCACTATGTTTTAAAATATTTTTACCCATTCACGTCAACCAAAATATCTGAGGCATGAACCAATAAGTAGTTTAATGGCCCTGTGTGAATTTCCCTGGTGAAATATTTCAACCAATCAGCCTATAACGAAATTTCGCCCATCTGCGTTTTATCATTACTACCTTTGGTTTATTGCACAATTAATTGTCTTCGTAATATTCGTTATTGTGAAATATTCCAATGACTTTTTAATGGAACCTTTTAGCCAACTTCTGACTTTAATGACCGTTTTACAAGTATAATGGGAGAGTCAAATTCAGGTTTTTAAATTGACTTTTATATTACTTTTTAAGTTCCTCTAGAACAAAGTGCAAACTTTAATAATAAACCATCTTACTTCCACATCATATAGCTATTTTTGTAGTAGAGTTGATACACATACCCACTGACTATGAAATTAGGAAAATAAAATGAATCAACTGACTGGCGATATTAATTTTTTACGATACAAAGAGAGGAAGGAATTAGAAGGAGAGAGTAATCGTGTGTGGATTTAGATATAATGCATTTAGATTAATTGGGTAGTACAGGTAAAAAAATTTTTGAAAAGAATAAAATTAGTTTTAAAGAGTCGTGCAAACAAATACTGAAAAAATTCCTTTAGTAATATGTATGTTTGTAATTATTGTACAATATATTAAATAAAATTATCAATAAATAAATAAATTAAAGGTATAAATAGAAGAAGTGTTATTAAGATATGTAGGGTGGAAGGGGTGATGTGAAATTTAAGTTATCGCAACTATGAAACAGGTAAAACACAATTTTGTAAATTATGGAAATTTTAAAAACTAATATGTATAGCATTTTTTGACAATACCTTGTATAGATGGCACAGAGTTAACTAAATTTAAGGGATAACATAATAGTAACAATTGAAATAATATATGTATTGAATCGAAGAAAAATCATGGTGGAATGTATAATTTCGTATAATTATCTGGCCCGTGTTGAACCATGGTAATAATACTGTTTAGTCACTAGTGTGGGTATAATATATGTTTAAGGAAAAGGTATTTGTTTTAAATGATTATTTGAGATATATAAATGCTTTGTTATTTTATATTAGTAGATAAAATAATATATCAGACTCTGATAATCGGTATTGCAGTATTATTGAAATCCTGATATTGTTAAAAAATTTACCATTATAATTTTAAAGCTAAATAAAGCAATAGGATTACCTACACTGTATATCAACACTGCTACGGGGACTTTGATGTTACATTAGGATATTTAGCCCAAATATAATCATAGGCACAAGGGAATCATTTTTACTTATTGTTTTCAATAGGCACAGATGCATAGCTTGTAATAGTTGGTACAATTATTTGAAAATTATATCATTTACGTTGTTGTCTAATATCTAACGATTATTTTCGTAACTATTGAAATTATTCATACAGCCTATTTTTTGCACATTTTTTTCCCAGAAGAATTTGCATCAAAAACAGTCTTGCTAATTTGAGATTAGGCAAGGTGTACTGAAGAAAATTCACCTAAAAAGGAAATACATACTTATTGACACATAATACTGAATGAATTACACCGGTAGTATGTATGGCGAGCATAGTTCTAATAGTTAATTAATAGTTTATAAGAGTTAATTAACGTTGATTATTTCTTAGAAAGTATTTGAGTTTCTTCTATGTTCTAAGTACTTATCAAAACTAAGTTTATCCAATTTTAATAAATTACGCAATTGTGTATATTGCTACTCTGTAGACGGCATAGACAAGACCCAGCTGTGTTTGTATAAAAGTATATATATATATATATATATAACATTCCATCTTGAAAAAACTTCTACAATATATTGTGATGGCTATTATCGGGTTTTATAACAGTGGCAATGTCATATTTCCTTGAAAAACATAAATATTAGGGTTTGAGTAAAATAATATTTTCAAATATTTACCTAATTTAGTGCATTATAATATGTTAAAGTGTTCAAAAGTCTTGAATTATTTTTGAGCTGGACAACCCCAAAAGTTATTTTTCACCTAAAAATTATTCAGCGTTACATAACTCTCTATATACGACGGATATAATAAAAATGAATATTTTTATATTATTTGCCGCCTAAAAACTCTGAGTTAGTAATTAAAATTTTAATAAATTAGATATGAGATTTTAAACGTGTTATGTGAAATTTAAATATCTGTCTAAATTAATTACATATGTCGAAAATATATTTACAACGAACATCAACGAGAGACAGACAGCATTTTGAAAATCACTATTTGAGATGTAATAAAACTTCAAGATCAGAAAAAAACGAGAAAAAATTAATTACAACTGACTTACGTGGCTTTACTATTTATTACATTTACTTGATGTTAAGTAAATAAATAAAATAATAAATTATATTTGTATACCATAAATATGTATAATATTATAATTAATATAATAATAATATTATTATTATATATATAATATATAATTATAATATTAAATTATAATGTATTATAATATAATAACACTATATTATATGTAATATAATATTATATTTACTATACAATATTCATTTGGGTTCCACTGATCTTACGTTAAAATTAAAATCCAAAAAATGTGTAGTAAATGTTATGGGATTTTGACAATTTACAACGTAATAATATCAATTATTGTATAAGTAGGATAAGCGTATCATCTAAAAACCTTAAAGATACAAATTAATGTTGGCATAATGTAGAAATATTATACTGAAAAAGCATACAAATAACATAGAAGCTAAAATATATCTCTATAACTTCGAAGCTCATAATTTATATTGGAATGAGAAATTACACCATGGTAAATATTAATAAAATGCATAAAAGACAGATTTTGTAATTTTTATTAAAATTATAGGCCTAAAGTTAAAAACAGAAATAAAAAAATACAAACCTGGAGTTTCATCTGATTCCCTGTGTAAAACGATTACTTTGCAACATATAGTAGAAAATCATATTTACTTATTCCTTGATAAATGAAAGAAGTTATTTAAATATAAATTAATATTCTTTCCAATCCCGTTTAATTTTGCATTTATTTTGCCTTCATAATGGGAATTCCTTTGAAAGACTTGGGTACAAAACACTATTCTGTTTTCACTACTGAATAAACTATATAATTACGGTATATAAACATAAATACAAATCTGTGTTTTTACACAGTTTTTATTACTTGATTTGTTTATAAAGGAATTCCTGTCAGACACTCTCAGTCAATTTTAAAAACTATATAATTTAATTATGAACTTTACTTAGTTTAAAAAAATTCTTGATTTGCTATTGTTTATATGGGATCATTCATAATATATATGGTTTATTCACACCACTTGTTTCTTTAATAACAAAACAAACATTTGATTTTAAACTGAGTTTCTTAAAGAGTTCAATTACAATGAAATTTTCTATTCAAATCCGGTGTTCGCAACATGGCTTTCATTACCCTCTATTGAAGGTGATATGACCTTCACTTTCTTCTATTATGAGCAACGTGTCTTCACAGCCTTCTATTGTGTGTAATATGACCTTAACTAACATCACTTGTGTGCAATATTGTCTTTAGTAACTTCCATTTAATACTAAAATGTATTTAATTGCCTTTAAATGTATGAATTTTGCCTTTTAGTTGCATAAATTGAGTGCAAAATTGCTTACACTACCTTTTATTGTCTGCAATGCGGCCTTCGTTTGATTGCATTGTATGTAATTTAACTTTCAATAATATCCACAAAGACAAATGTGAAATTAATTATCTTCAGTTGTGTGTAATACGGTCTTCACTATATTTCATTGTGTACAATATGGCATTTTATAACTTTATTGTGTGGAATATAGCCTTCTCTTTCCATTGTGTACAGTATGTCTTCCTATGGCTTCCATTGTGTGCAATATCGTCTTCTCTCTCATTCTTTGTGTTCAATATGACCTTCACCACAATTGTTGGTAATATGACCTTCACTAACACCAATAGTTGTGTGAAATATGCAATGATTATGAAAAAATTCAAAATTCTCTAGCATTATGATTTAGGAAAAACTAACATAAATAAGATTTTTAAAATATTGAGAAAATAAAAAACTTATGATCTGAATCTATGGACCTTTGTATTAAGTAGTATATTAATAATTATAATATTGTATTATATACTTGTAACTTCAACATCGAGGTTGCTGAGACACCCTCAATAAATGTCCCAACCAACCCCCGAAGTTCTCTTTAGGGAGGGAGGAGTTATGTAATTAATTATTGTATAGTTTGTATAAATAATGATGATGTTAGACTAGTTTATCGGTGCAAGCATAACGGTTTTACATCATTATTACCAGTTCCTATTCAACCAACACGAAAGGTTTCCATACAAGTTAAGAGCATATCAACTGTATGTAATATTATATATAATATTTAAAAGAAACTTATTTTTTATAATAAATAAATGGTTTTTAGAATTTTTTTCCTTTTTTTTTAACCCAACATGACCAACCGGACACGTAATTTGTATATATTGTAAAAAATAGTCAATTTTAAAATAACATTCCACAACTTTCAAAAATAACTTTAACGTTAATGATATACAAGTTATAAATTTTAATCTGTTGTAACTATCATTGTGCTTACAACTGTCTATGGAATTGGGAAAAAATTGCTAGAATGGATTTATATTAAATGTATCAATACCGCCTATGTGTAAAGACACCTAAAGTTTACGACTATAATCTTTACGACAAAAGTCCATTTATTTCGTAGAAGACATGTCCCTAGTGAAAAATGAAATTACCTTGGTATTTGATCCACCTCTTCTTACATTACATGACAACATTTTACGGATATTTTGTTGAACCTCCTTATGCAAATTTATAAATATATTTTTCCTATTAGTGCTACATATAAGTCAAAATTGATTATTTTGTTCCACTCGGAAAAAATGTTTATACAATGGACGACGCAAACATCATAGAGAAATATTGTTTTGTGTGTGTGTGGGTGTTTCTGTTTCTGTTTTTTTTTTTTTTCCCTTACAAAATCACGTACATAAAATAAACGTTAAATAACATTTCCTTCTAATCACTGTTTAAATTGAGGTGGTTATTGTGATTAATAACAACGTTTTCTTGTAGATTTAGCATCAATTCAATATATCACGTTACCATAGAACTTATATTATATATATATAATATAAGGCGACTTATTATTATATATATAATTTTTTTAATCGACTATTATTATTTTTTATATTTAGTGTTTTAACCACGTTATTGTTCAAAGTTGTCATATTTGGTAAATATTAATATATAATTATGAAATTGGAATGTGATTTCGATATATCTGTTGAAATTGTCGTCATGAAATGTATACGTTTTATTGGTCTGCAACACATTCGTTAATTCTTTCAATTGGTAGCCAAATTTTATAAAAGATTTGTTATTTATTTTACCAACAAAATAAGTACGTAGAATCTATTTCAGTGGAGTATAATCGTTCATATCATTATTTTGAATACATCTTCCACCCTATTCGTAAGACAAGTTTAGATTTTATCAACTAATTATATAAATTTCTCACCATTTGCTATATTTTTTATGTATATTTCAATATTTGTATGTCTATTGTATTTTTGTTATTAAGATCCCAAAATCAGTTCCACTAATTCCAAATTCTTTTAGTTTTATAGTAATGATAGGTTACTACAGAACGATCTACAGATTGATTAGAGAGTTCAAATATCGTAAACAATGGTTGGAAATTTGAAGAGGAACAAGAGTAAATTGTCTCTCATTATCTCAAAAATAGGACCTAGATTTCAACCACAAAATTTTAAATGTTTTAGATATTGCACTTCACTCAATAAGTAGGTTGATAGTTGGTAAAAATGTTTTTAAGTAGGATATAAAAATAAAATAATGACACACATTTATAAAATTTCATGTTATTCAATCCTTTGGATATAAACATCTTTATTTTTATAAATTTTGAACACTGAGGTGTAATTTGACATAGGTCCATATTAAGTCCAAATTACTCTATATATAAAATTTAAAAAAAATGAACGATTTAATTAAATTTAGACAAAAATTATAATATTTATGCGTTTAAGGCGCTTCATTTAGGTCCTATACCGTTTGCCAATTTATAACAGAAATGTGTTCTACCTGTAACAATGTTTCGTTATTTATAATTAATGTTATTTATTGTTTCATACCGCACAATTAGGCATAATATTAAAAATATTATGAAGATTATTGTTCCAGATTATACATTCCAGATTATACTTTCCACAAAATCTGAAGTCCAAATGTTTAAAGAAGAACGAGTTTTAATAAAAGAATAGACAATTTTGTTATTTAACTTCTATATTTGTATTGAATATGTTTATGTACTTACCAAATTAATTTTTAAACAAATAATTTTTTTTTAAAGTTTGTCAATGTAAACAAAATCATAGTTTTTTAGACAATGTTTTTGTTTTCTTATATTTTGTAATTGTTGGTTAAAATATGTCAAGGTAGTCATATCAGAGAAATTTTTAGGTTGCTAAATACTCTTTCCACGTCTTCGAACTTTTTATTTATTGAATAATAATAATAAAAAAATTTAGCAATTAATTTAAATTTATGTCTATTTTTATTGAAATAAGGAAAAAAATAGTTCTTTTAATCAGATTAAGGAAAAATAAAAACACGGAAACAATATTTTATTTTCTACAGTTTGTTGTAATGAACGTTTTTGCCAATTCGTAAGCAATATTGTTTAATTATTTTATAATTTTTTTTTTATAGATTCAATAACTAAATACATAGAGAAAGTTAAAAAAAGTCAGAGATCACAGAATATTATTTTGTTATGGAAATCATCACTGTAACAATTATGGAAATTATTTATACGAAGGACAAGCACGATTAGTCTATTTACTTTCTGAAATTTACTGAATATAATAAATGAAACATTGCACTAATTTCCTCACAAATAATACCACAATTGAGCCCGAAGTTGACTGAAATTGTTCAGTAATTTCAAAACATTTTCAAGGTGTCTAGTTATTTATTTATTTGCAATAATAACTATAATTTCTTATTAATAACTAACTATTTGTTTTTAATTTTGCACTTTATTAATTCATGAAAGGTATATTATTTCCAAATTTAATCTCGGGTTTCTCTTTTTATTGATATGTTACGTCCGCTTGTTAAACTTTATAATGGATTTTTATTCTGTTGTAGGAGTATTTTAATCCTCCTGATATGAATTTCTTAGATTGAATGCATTTATTTGTAATAAATTAATCTGTATCTAAGTTTCAATACCGGAAATAAAAGGTGATTAACGTTTAAATAAATGTTGAGCTTGACTTGTGAGCTAATATTAGATATAGAATAAAACTCGAACACAAGTTTTCAAAAAAATTACTTTTACTTAATCAAACGTGTTTCAACAACAAATGAACCATCCTCAGTGATACAGGAGCTACAATAACTAAACTATTGCTCTTAAATTTATACAGTTATAGTTGAGTTATTGTAGCTCATGTATCACTGAGGATGGTTCATTTGTTGTTGAAACACGTTTGATTAAGTGAACGTAATTTTTGTGAGAACTTGTGTTCGAGTTTTATTCTATCTATGATTAACGTTCTTATGAATTTATTGATATAAATATTAAACTAGCAACTTTATTTACGCTCAAACAGTTGGTTTTAAAACTAACATTTATTATAACTTAGCAATATCTTAAATCTAAGGAATTTCATTATTTAGCTCAGGATTGATTGGAAGAATATTGAAGAAAATTGGACTTATCTGATATGAAATCTTGGCAATAAAATAAATTCTACTTTTAGTTTTTTCTATTTATTTGGTAATGACAATACAACAAAGTCAATACTCAATGCACTGTAATGTTGGGATATATGGGAATCAAACTATTTATGGTTATGATTTCAAATTGATTATGGTACTTTCTGTTCACCAGATAAATTTATTTATTCCAAATGATGTATATTTCCTTATTTTCTCCTTTGTAACTGTTCTTAATAATACCCTGTCTTGGAACCGTTTAAAAAAAAAATAACTGGCTTGAGGTTTGAATTGATCCACCCCCCCCCCCAACAATTGCAATAGTACTTATTTTCTTATTAAACTTAATTTAACTTCCACTTCTACTACGACGATATAAGCTTTTGATCTATAGTAAATTTTAATTACTAATAGTATAAAATGTATGCTACATGGATATGGTATTATTAATTTGGGTGATATGGTTACTAATTTATGGTTTTTACAATTTATTTATTTTTGGATAAATTAATGTAGGCGCATGATCATTTATTCCAGGGTGAACTTTTAATACAAATTTCGCAACATTACTACTTTAAAACAAATCCTTCAAATTTCATAAAAAAAGTATTTTATGAGTCTAACAGACATCTAAAAATAAATATGTTATAATATGATGAATGGTGTATTTTACTAATACTAGAGTAATTCTAGAACAAACAATAAGTCGCTTAATTATTGTATAACAGTTAACCTGTTATAAACAAATTATATATTACATAGGACTCATTTTGTGATCATACATTTAAAAAAGTTGTATAATTAAAATCTACTAAATGTTCTTTTCCAATACAAGTTATTATATTTGTATTAAACATTTTGTATAATTCCGTAATGTAAAGTATTAATTCAGATTTGAGATAAGGTGTAATAAAACAAATGGAAAGTAAGAAGAACTTCGACTTGGTGGAAAAAATTTCTGGCCACTATGGTCGCCAAAATTAACTCCGCTGGACCTCCTTTGTAGAACTATATTAAAAACACAGCCCTTATTAAGCCACTTCTTGGATGTGTTGCATAGTTCCCGAAACGGATAACAGAGACAGTTGCAACAATAGATGCAGATATGATTCACAAGATTCGGGACTAAATTAATTAACGACGGGACATCTTCCTTGTATCCAATTAGTCCTTACATTGAACATTTGTTAATATCACTTAAAGATGATAAAACGTTAAATGGTATATACCTGAGTTATGTAGCTTTTTACTTTTTTTGCGATTATACATTACTTTTGTATAATTATTTTATAAACGGCCTGTACATATAGTTAGTTATGTGAATTTCTGTATAACTATTAACAATGTATATCAAATTTCCTTTACATATATTAATCTGACATTTTACAACTAGTTGACCTCGTAGAAACACGCTTTTAATGTAAATTCTGATATTATATTAGTTTTTCTAATCTTAATTAGCTGAAACAAGATAGGAAGTTTTCATCTTTATATTAAAAAAGACCTTATAAAAAAAAAGCAATTAAATGTTTGCCCAGTAGTAACAATATGCACAAAACTGAGATTAAGATATTATTATTACTGTTATAATACTCACGTATAATGGAGATTAAAAGTATTTGTTTACTGAATTTTTTATAAAATTTTGTTTTACCATACAAACTGCAACCAATGGTTTCACACCACTATAATGGATTATTGGAAGTAATTAAATGGATATCCCATAAAAAAATATAATAAAATACACACTAACCAATTATTAGACAGTTTGACTTTGTTATGGAAATAATAAGAAATAAGTGATATAATAATATTCATATCTCTGGTACAACAAAATTAATAAAACAAACACCATTTTTACATACTAGTTTAAATACCAACATTCCTGAAAGATAAACTTAAAAGTCTAACCTCAGACAAAGTTTGGAACTTGGCATTCCTGAAACGACAGTTCCGAACGGGCCTCATAAATGTTTCAGATTGTATGCTTTCAAAATCAAGCTTATTTACTGATCACAACGTATTTAGCTCAAATTAAATATATAAACTATGAACGTTTTGTATTTTATTTAACGGTTCAATTAATTACAGTTTTGTATAAGGATTTATTTTCCACATAGCACGGAAATTATATTTTTTAAATGTTGTGACTGAGTTATAGTTATAGTTGAAACGTTGTCCTATTGATGTATTTTATTTATAAGCAGCAAGTTCATGCCATATGTACGAGCTTTCAAAGAAACCGATTGTGAAATATTTACTTTATAGACTTTGTTACTATTATGATCTTACTAAGATGAAAGAGTAAATTAATGCATACTGTAAGTAAAAATAATTGTTCAAACCAGCAAATGATGATAAAATTAGGCTTTAAACATACTGAAATACCTACCGGTATGTTATTTCCTAATTAATCACGAAATTTATATTGTTATTCTATATTCTTATAGTTAACTTTGAGATAACAAAAATTTAATTTAATATTCAAAACAAATATGACCATCTCTTTGCTTGCGTGTACAGATAATTTCACTGTATTATTAATACATACAAACAAATTATTACATGGATTTTTCTTTCTAAAATAATGATTCAAAAACAATAGTCAGCTTGTACCTGTACTTGCACTGTGTGTAAATTTTATTAAATACATTAATATATATAACTGTAGTCTTTCTACAAAAGATATATTACACGTAGTTTAAATGTTGACTAATAAGTTCAGACATATTTATATGGCCCGTGTTTAATAACTATTACACATTATAACATAGGTAGGACCACCCCCTACACGGACTGAAGAGGGCAATCAAGGACTTTCTCTTAGCCTTCACACTCTTAGTTTTACGGTTGTTAAAAACCTCATACCACAAAAAGGTTATCATACCACTGAAATATGTAGATGTGATTATTGCAATACGCATTTAGTTGCGACATTTTCATAGTCTCTGCTCAGATATTTTACTCAGATATTTTACTCAGATATTTTACTCAGATATTTTTATTCTCTGCTCATTTATATTACATACCTGATGATGTATGTGACTTCATAAATAAATTTACAGATCTCAATAAATTAATTGTTTGTTAACATATTACGCAAGAAAATGTAACACTTTACTTACAATAATAATACCTAAAAGGTTCAAATTAGTAACATGTTGAATAATTCATGTGAATTTCTATCCCTATGATTAAATTTGTTTCTGTATAAACTAAAAGATTTATTTTTACGTCAAACAATTATAATACATTATACATGTAACATATTCACTATCCTCTAACATAATTCAATTCTAATTATTTGATGAAAATCATTTCTAAACGTAGTTTTAAAGAATACAATTTCTGAACTATTTTTTAAATTAAAAATAGAGTAGATATTGTTTTATATTTTATATCCTAAGGTTGCATCTACTGATAATAAATTTCTCCACCATTTTCCGGTTTCTTTGAGGCCACTTCAAGCCTCAGCTTCCGATGCTCTGGCATTTCCGATTGTCTGACAAAGAAAAATATACGCTGGCCAAATTTACTGTTCACTGTAAATTTACTTTATGAAAAAGAAGAGTTGTGAAACAATAAAGTATTATTGTATTATTGTTTGATTGTTTGTAAACTACGTGTAATATATATTTTGTAGAAAGACTACAGTTACGTATACTAATGTATTTAATAACATTTACACACAGTGCAAGTACAGGTACGGGCTGACTATTGTTTTTGAACCATTTTGTTTAGAAACAAAAATCCATGTATTAATTTGTATGTATGTATTATTAATACAGGGAGATTATCTATACATGCAAAGAGATGGTCATATTTGTTTGAATATTTAATTTAATTTTTGTTATCTCAAAGTTAACTGTAAGAAAAATTTATGTTAACTTGAAAATAAAAATGTAAAAAAAAAATCATTATTATTAGTAAAAATTTACAATTACTATGGAAACAACACTTTTTTACCTTTTTTAATTAGGTGATTTATTATTATGTATTAAATTAAATTAACACTATAAAATGTCAAGTAAAGGTACTTGATAAATGACTACCATTTACAGAGATAATACATAATAATCCCTTTTTACTGCAGCATAATAATAAATTTTAACATTCTATTGTCTCCTCAGTTATTTATAGTACAAATTTTTTTTTTATATTTAATATCACTATGATATTTTAGACACTAGTATCATATGTGTTTTTATAATGTTTAATTGAAATTTGACATACTTCCTTATTATTAAATATTTCTGGTCGCCAAATGACTAGAACCTTCAAACTATCCTAGAACAAAATGTTAATTACTAGAATGAGTGTGGTCTTTAAATTATATCATAGGAAATATAATAATCAGTCTTTAGAAAAAAGACACTTATTCATGATCGTTGACTGTGTGAGAGGTTGGACAGTTGCCCTCCAAACAAAAACATTTTCTAAAAAAGAAAATAAAAATATTTAAAAAAAGGAAACATAATTTGAAATAGATATAGTATTTATAAATATATATATATATATATATATATATATATATATATATATATATATCCAATACATCTAAAGTTATATTTAGTTCTTTATAAACATTTAAAATTCACATTTAGTCTCTACAGTATTAGAAATAAAATAAAAATAAAATTTTAAATAATAAATATGGTAAACGATCATTTCATAATTCGTCGGTAAAAATTAAATAGTAACTTTAAATAAGTAATCAAAATTGTACGTGATAATTTATTTTACTCATATCCTTCATAAATATGTATATGATCCTAATACAATGTATCAGAATAGACAATACACTTATAATATAATCACAATACACTGTAAATGTCAGAATAGCCTGAATAGCAGAACTCAGAGTGTAGTGTAACATTAATTCGGAATTCAAAGTGTGGCCAAACTACATCATTAATTTATCAAAGGGGTTATTGTGATAACTGATGATAAGATAATAATAAATGAGTCCTATTGGCAATAACTGTATAAGATGTTAAAATATAAGGAAGGGGATAGTTTTACCGAGACAAACTAGACAAACTCATGAAATGTATTCAACTTTTTGTGTATGAAAAAATAGTAAGTCGTATAGTAATATTAAATATAACACTATTAAATCAATTTGTATTATTTTAAAACTAATCATTTTGCATTTTATGTACGCCAAAATTGATGGTGTGCAATCTTGCTTTAAAATAATTCTCTCCCCATGTCCTCTTTTAATTTTGGCATTAGATAAATCTGAAACATGTCCACGTATGAAATGACTCAGCAAAAAATAAAAATGCGTAAATTTTATAATAACTTTTAGCAACAAAAGCATATAATTCATGTACAATTACTTTATGTGAATTCTGCTCATCGCAAATCAAAATATTAGTAATAAATTATTTTATATTACCTTATAGATCCGTCATGTGACTTTTATTATGTCTTTATTATAAAGACGCGTTTCGGAGACGTATCTCCATCTTCAATTATCACTCCGTAGAGGTCGTTAAAACATTAATATCATATAAACATTGACACTACATACACAATTTAATAAATACACATAAACGTTGATTTTACTATTTTTTTTTTCCTTGCGCACTGTTTCATGTTTCGCGAACTACTGATATTACGGTGAGGCCAAGGTTATCTGATTAATGGCTGATATTATCAGTTTATCTGTAACTCAATGCTGTCTCATATAATGCATTTGATTGGAAGGACAGTTTTTCATTGAGGATATCATTTGGTGCTTGTTTGAATGACTTGTAAATTTCATACTCCTCGATGGCATTCATCTTTGGTCCTTTTTTAATAATATGAAGCGGTGTCAGGTTGGTTTCGAAGTTGGTATACGAATGGTTGTTGTCAATAATGTGTTGTGCAAAGTTTGATCTAATATTATACAAGTTATTATTGGGCAAGTGTTCTTTGTATCTTTCTATGAACGATCTGCCTGTCTGTCCGATGTAAAAACTATTGCAGTCATCACACGTTATTTTGTATATGCCTGACTTCTTCTCTGTAGGAATTTTCTGTTTTTTACGCAAAATTTTTTGTATGTTATTATTAGTTTTGTGTGTGATACTGATGTTGTGCTTTTGGAAGGCATTTTTTAGGATGGAGGGCATTATTTCGGTATAATCGGTAGCAACATATTTCTTTTTGTCTACTTTATTTTGTAAGATGTTATATTTTTTCGTCAGTTTTGCCTTCTTATGTCTTACCAATAATTTGTCAACCATTTGGCTTCTATATCCATTTGCCTTTGCGATATATTTACCACTTTTTAGGGGAAATCGTTATTTTTATTTTGAAAATGTAACAAATTATTATTTTTTCCCCCTAAATATATTCACAAATATATTACAAATCTCTAGTAATCGTTCAAAAATTCAAAACAAATCTATTTGTATGGTGTAGATTACCATTTCTGTGAAATTATTCTCTCCGTTACTCTCCGATTTTTTGGTATTTGACCAAAAAACTCCAAATGTTTTACACCTAACATTTTTTTTTCACTACACACCTAAATTTCTATGCACCTTTCTGAATGTTGTGAGAAACTTGTATATATATATATATATATATACATATATAACTTGTGAATAAGTGATATATATAGAACTTGCCTATAATATATATATTACTATTTTTGGTAAATTTTTGAAAAAAAAGACCATTTTACCTCTTTTATTTATTTTGTTTTCTAAATATATTCACAAATATTACACAAAACTTTTGTATATCTTAGAAAAAGGTAGTAAGTTATTGATTTTGGATGATACATGTTTTTCTGAAAAATGGTAACTTCATTTTTTTGACATGTAACATACTTACTCCAAAACCGTTTCAAAATTTTTTTTGTATTACATAGATGAATTCTATGCATCTTTCTGAGAAAAATGATGTCTTATAAGTTAGGTTTTGTATAAAAATAATATTTTTTATTAATTTTTAAACAAACGAAGAATTGTCAAGAAAATTAACCATGCCGCTTTTAGGGAAACTTGGTTGGTCGTTTATTCAATGTATTCTACATTGTTGTCATTGAAATATTCAGTTCTAGGCTGGCTTGTGGCGTAGATTTTTGTGAACGAATTTTTACTCCACTTGTGTTCGATAGTCGGTGATTTCTAAATGTGTGTGTTTATAAATTATTTTAACTTATTGTCATGTGATAAGTGTTCTGATGATGTTTGACAAACAGACGAAACAGCTGTAACCTTTGTCTTTTATATAGGATTGCTCAGGAAAGTAGATAATTTATAAATATATGTATTAATTTGTTCACGACAGACTCTTCTAATAATATAAGAAACACTCCTCTTTTTACGGGATTGTGTTTACTATATATTTAAGATGTAGGTAATTTTAGGTTCAATTTATTGCTTTTGTTCACAATATAAATGAATAAGTGAATGAAATAAATAAAGTAAAATAGCTATTTCACATATACTTAAACGGCCGTTATTTTAGATAGGAGTACGATTCGACCTATAGTTTGTATAGTTGTATTTTGGAAAATAAGCCCTTTAGTTTCTACCACAAACACACTAAGTCAACAGACAAGATTCGAAGTTTTGCTTAAAAGCAGAACTAAACTAAAGAAGATCTTTTTAAATAGTTATGAAATTTTGTGTACTAAAAAAGGCATTATGGTAAACTTTACACAGAGTTTATAAACAATATATTTAATTCAAAAATAAAATAATCCGTAAAGTGCAAGATAATATATATATATATATATATATATATATATATATATATATATAGATAGATGAGAGTATGTTACATAATATTTTACTATTTAAACAATGAACAATAGTTAGTTTTATATCTGTGTTATTTTAAAAATTATTACCTCACAAATTAGTATTTATTTGTAACAGGATTCAATTTTGAAAACGGGCTAAAAACATTTAAATAAGCACTTTAATCTACAATATTCATAAAAGTATATGTAATTGAAGTTTACATCAAATTAACAGATTTTTTGATGTTTTTACATTTAAACATTCTTAAAAAGAAAGGAGTCAACATAATAACCGTTGTCCAAAGGCATGATGCAATTAATTTTGTCATTACGTTTACTCATTTACTGCTGAGCAGATTTTGGTGAGGTATTTAGTATTTTCTTCTTTCGTGGTGTAATTTTGCACATCAAGTTTATATTAAAATTACAATTTTCATCGAAAATTAAGAATGATAAAATCGGATGATATATTAGTATATTGTCTAATGTAATATACAAATAGAATTTAGATTACAAAATTTTCCCTCTATATTGTCTATATAGATGAAGCTATCAGTGCACCTCTTTCACGTTATTTAAGTAAAAAAATTTCTCAATTTTAACCACAAAAATTAACGATATACAGTATATATATATATATATATATATATATATATATATATCAATACACACACACACACACACAAAAATAGTTTCGCCATGAATAGGCGATAAACACGTGTTTTCGAACATTGTGATTTCCATTCTCGCACACTAATCAATATTGAGCCAAATTCAATCATTTACGTACGAGTATACTGGCATAAAACTTAAACATTTTAATTTAATTTGACCAACTAATCCAAGACACAATTCCAAGAATATACTATACACGTTCCTTTTTCTATCTTTGTTAAGAAAAAATTGAAAACATTGAATTCCAGAATAATTATGGAAGGAAAACTAATAATGAACAACCTCATCCATATTATATAACATAAAATGAGGTTTTTTCTTTACTTACATCAGGTTTCTTTAAATGGAAAAGACTTCCATCGATTGAAGTATACTTTATTCAAGAAAAGCGAAGGAGCTGAATCTGTCTTTACAAACACTACATAACTGAATCCAGTAATTAATATTACAGTAATAAGAGGTTTACTTAACGAGATGCATTACGTTATTAATAGGATTTCCTAATGAGATGCATACTTGAGCTCTCTGTAGAATATCTTATGTTGACAACTTAGTACGATATATATACTGGAAATATGCCTAATATGTAAATAAAAGAAATTTAATTGCCGAAACTTCCTCATTGAAACCACAACTGTTTTCTATACTCACTCATATATATCGTGTGTCCCAAGAGTCCTGGACTGGTTGAATAATTTGAAATCCATAAAAGATAGAAAAAAGGTATTTTATATGCGTCTTCTAGTAATAAAAAAACTACTTTTTAAAAAATGAAAAATATTTTACTTGTTCCCGAAAATGGGGATTTTGGGGGCCTACTCAATAATCTTAAATAGAAACCCCCATCGAGTGGCCCCTCACCTTAATGAGACTAAATATTTTATACCTACTACAAGAAATTAAAACACTTGTAAAATATGTTTGAAAATTTGAAATTACAGAGAATTTTGGTATTACGAAACTTATCCATCCTAGTGACACAGAGCCAAATTCGATAATAATTTTTGACGACAGCTTGTAAAAAACACGACAATATACGTAACTATTTTACCATGGGGCTTCACAATAATATAGATTTGTTCTATTTAGGACAGACGTACAAAAGTAATTCCAAACAATTGATTCGGTATAGCGCCAAATCTTTTTGTCCTTTTCAAGGAGGATGATCGCAGTTTACGGCACATTTACAGTGATCACGTGAACACGGATATAGTGTTTAATACGTTTAAGAACATTTGTATGTCCTTGTGGAAAGATAAATACGGATTTGTTGTAATAGATAAGGACAGTGAACCAGAGGGTGGTCGATATAGAATTGGTTTTTTGCAAATTAAACACAATTTTGAGGAGGAGAAGGAGTACAGAATGTTGTACAAAAGGCTTGATACTTGCAACAAATGCCATTTTACAAGATGTTTGTGAAGAGAGAGCATCTAACGCAGAAAATAAATAGATTGCGCAATGCTATAAAGAAAAAGTACAGGCAACTGAGGTATTGAGAGCTCGAAGAGGAACGTTAATATACTAAAAAATGCAAACCACTAAAGAGTTACGGAAAAGTGTAGTGTTTTTTCCGAAACATGAAATTAAAACTGAAGAAGAGAGGGGTAAAAAATATGGAGAGAGCGGGTGCTGATGAGTAAAACAACGAAAGTGTGGGACAAAAAATGAAACGTGGGATGTTGAGAGGAAGTACTGGCTACCCCTAGTGTTAGTTTTATCGATACTAAAATAATTCCGCCAATAATCGAAATATAGAGTATAGTTACGGACCGAAAATAGGAGCCGATTCTCTGATGATCGTTGACAAGTTTTTTCAGTTGTCGGACGATAGTTAAACTATAATTGACGGAGGTACACTATAAAGGGTCGCCCGGATTGTATGAGTTGGTGTTTAGGCGTTCATACCATTATGAAATATATACCGAAGCTGATTTGCAAGCGTATAAAGACATCTGTTTGCGAACCAGTGCTCACAAAATTTTATATGATCTGGTCGACCTAGTTAATCAAAAAAAAAATCTGTAAAAGATAAAAACGTTTAATATAAAAATTATATTCGAACAGTTAGCGGGAGAAGTTATTCATGCTTGGACTATCTGAATGAGTTGTGTGACAGACTGAGACATTTGTTGGCATCTTATGATGCCGGACATACGGGACACGCTAACGACATAACTTATATTATCGAAGAACTAAAGGATTTATAACCGGGCTGGATTTATAAAAGGCGCTAGAAACACAAAATTTAGAACAATAATACGATGAGTGCCGACAAGTTCGGACGTTATAAGAGTAGAGGGGGAGGTTAAATTTTATACCCGAGGGAGACTGTAATATAGGAGGCGTACTGTGGCTACTGCACGCTCTGCAAACAATGCGGTTATTCTTAACCAATTAGAGACAAATTGTTTAATGTTTGATGACAAAAAAAAAAAAAAAAAAAACGATATGACGCACACTGGAGGCTTATATAGGTCAAAAGACAATAATTACCCTGTGACAAAACAATATATCCCAATATCTAATACCAGTTAAACGTAATAGCGGCTATGGCTTTAAAAAATATCGGTTACAGGAGATTGGTACACCGCTAGACGACGGGGAGGGTAAAAAATTGAAATATGCTAATGTTTAGTTTATGGGGAAAAACAAGTACAATAAATTTGAAGCTCAAAAATCATTATATTCAACGTAAAACCCCCGACAGACAAGGAATATGTGGTCAACTAACATTATATGGATAGCAATTCATTACCGTGGTACAGTAACGGATGGGACTGTTTCGTTAGACCTAACTCACCTGAAGGGTACCTCCAGCAACTTGGATGCATTTAACTTTCATCAGCTTGAATAATTTATGTCGCGGATTATTGATCACGCGTTACTCAAAGATCAAAGTAAAGACTGCTTTGATGCCACTATATAAACTATTTGTAATATTGCTGACAGTTTAAAGGATGCAGTCACACGAGTTCAATTTATACAGGCTATTTACAGTAATGAAAGGTTAAATATTAAAGATCTTCAAAACTGATCTCGACAATTTAAGGGACATTTTTTGGAAAAAATTTATTTAGGCCTAATTCGCACATATTATTAAAAAGCAATTTAGTAAAGACGATATCTTTAAAGAAAAATATAACCATTGCCGTAAGTTATGGACAGCTGTTAATGAGTAGTCTGAAATTTGATTCATTATAGAACTGGCAAATAGACGAAGAACATCAAAAAGGGCAGTTGTCTCATTTCTGGAATCTTAGGAGCCAGTGATAAGGTTTAAAACATGACTAACGATTTATTCCCTGTCGAGCTCCATCTACCGTCTCATAATTATTGTGGTGCGGGTAAAAACTAGCCAAGGTTCTTTAGACGAAGATTGTAAAACGCACGACATAGCGTACTGGAAATACAATGATTCCGAGCATCGTAGAGAAGCTGACAAAATTTTATCGGAACGGGCTTGGAGCCGAATCAAATCAAGTAACGCGTCCATTGGTGAAAGGGTGGCAGCGTGGGCTGTAACATCGGCCATAAAAGCGATAACCTATTTAGGAGGAGGTTGGAAAAAGGTGAAACAACCAAAAGGCAAAAATGATGGGTGGGGGTTTGTATTTCAAACCATATCCAAAAAGCAGGGGTCTGTATATTAAAAAGTTATTTAATTATTTATTATAGATCAATAAATCTATATTGGGTAACTCAAGTAACAACTATTATCGAAGCCTGTATTTGAATCCAAATTTATATACTCGACAAAGTGTAATAATAAGATACTTCTATTATTTCAGAAACTGAATAGTGATAAGTCCTACGTACGTGAATTGCGTTAATGTACAATGAATTTGAATCTCGAGTGTAATATGCGATGCAGGTGGCGATGTGTCTAAGAGTGGACAGGAAATAGTACATGTACGTGTATATGCATATTAATTCTCTCAATGCAATGTATTCGTTCTGAAACTTGCAACATCCTATTGTAACTAAACATATTTCAGTGATTCACTTGACAGAGTATGGGTATGTATGGGCTTGGCAATAACGAGGGACCCCAGCTGGACTTTCTTCGTGTAGTCTTGAGTTAGATATCTCTCTTCTACGTTTTCTTTTAACCTCTCTTCACCAACTTTTGTTCGTTTGCGACCTTGATGTTATTAGAGTATCCGAGAACTAAGGGTCTTTTTATGCTTTTCCCTTCTTTTTTTTGTGAGGCGATGATGACTGAGAGGTTTTTTTGGCATTCAAAAAATCAATTAAAAAACAAACCAAACTAAAGAGTTTTTATTCTATTTTACTGCTGGGTCGACTTGTGTGGTAGTAGCTTATACAGTCTGTATGCGACTATCGTTACTTATTCCCTTTTAGCAGTCGTTATTACATAAATTATATTATTTATTGGTTTAAGGGTTGATTTAAAAAGTATAATAATTATATATTTTAATTAAAAAATATAAATTACACTCCATATTTCTTCTACAAAATATCTTAAAAAACGACATAATATTTCGAACCTTTTTAAATAAAATACGAAAAATTAAGAGAGCGTAGATACAGAAAGTTATTATTTAGAAAAATCTATGTTTTTTTGGGACATAATTAGTTTTAAGATCCCATGGGTCTAAAAAGAGTTTTTAAAAATTATATCTGTCTTCTGTCTTATACTGTATATACTGTGTATACTGTAGTTCCAACGTGTGGGCCGATTTTGATCAAACTTGGAACATGGTCTTGGCAACATTTCTTGATGTTTCCGTTATTTTTTTATGGCAAAAAAATGAGGATTTTCTTTATCGATAGCTTACAAATTTTGCTCAACGTTAGCCTTTAAATGACACAAAGAAAATGTTATGTTCGGTTATCTAACGAAATGGTGTTATCGGAAAAAAATAACTTTCTAGCTGTTATTAAAAAAGTAAATGGTGAACGTAAATGACCATAGATTGTGTAAAAACTAACAAGTAAAAAAAAAAAAAAAATCGGTTTATGTAAACATGTAAAATAATAAAAAAAGAAACCTTGAATGCAGTATAATTAAAAGCGTTATTTAATCAAATACTTTTTTTTAGAGGTTTGGTAAAAATGCATTTACCACCTCGCCCCTGTGAGGCATAGTGTCGGACTACCGATTAAAAACTTTCCAAGAGATCATTCCCCACAGGGACCGCTCTCGCATTACTTCGGGGAAGAACCTGCACTAGAGCTTCTCTAAGACTTCCACTCTCCTATAGAGCTAACCAACCTTCTTCTTTATTGCATCTCAGCACTGCTTCGATGTACACCGTAAAGGCGGTCCAATTGGCTTTCGATGACATCTTCTTCGCAATACTTTCTGAAGATAGTTCACCAATGAGGTCACAAACATTCCGCCGATGTTCTTCAAAACGTTAGCTCTCAGAGAAGGTGCCTCACACCATCCTCCTCCTCATTATAAACTAGAGAGTTCCTAGAAGCCACCTTCCCCATTGTGTGAAGATACGTTCTGAAGTATCCGTGGCCCGTCAGAAATAGTGTGAGGAGGAAATTAACTTCTTCATAGCTCTTGTCTATCCAATCCCGTAGGCTCTTAATTAGGCCAGCAGTCTATCGGCCTCTATTTTCGTTATCCCAGCATAGTTGCCATTTAAGCATTGTGTTTTCTCTTGACATTTTAGCAGCCTCTTCTCTGCCTATTTTTTAAATTTAAATTCCCTAAAGCACGCCAATCCTTCCCATTTACGAAAAAATTCCCCTCTATTTAGAACAGATTTCCCTAACTAACCCCCTCCAGTATACATCAATAAAGGACATTTGATAATAAAAATACCGTCTCATTATCTATCAAATTGCACAACGAGTAAGTGAAATTATGCTCCTTTAACCATGGCTTGTAGTTTAGGTCAAGCAACTCCGCCCTAGCTTTAATTAGTGATTAAATAGTTTGCCAACGTGTTTATAACTGTTTCCATGACAAGGTCAAAAGTTTAAATTATTTTAAAAATAAAATAGTTTTACTTAGTCAATTAAATAAATGACATATATCTTTCTTAGGAACATCAATTAAAATAATATATAGTTTGTTAACAGGGGACAGGGGACTGAATTACCAAAATTACATCACTATTCTAAAATTGGTCTTTGTAGGCCGATTTTAAAGAAATATTCATTTTCTTCGTTTAATAAGAATGCTGTTAGAATTAGACACAAATTGTTGGAAAAATTATGTTCACATTTTCAGTATAAATATCAGGTTTTTTGGAGTGTTCATAATATTTTGCTAATTTCAAAAGTTAACTAAGCATTTAAGATTTCAAAATTTGCTATATTCTAAAGTGGCAAAAAGACACAATGTGGAATGACAACGTCATATCAAAACATCTACTCACATGAAATTCATTGCTAACTGAGTTACGTATTTGTAAAACTCATTAATACTGAAGCCATATTGTGTATGATATAGCTGTTACCATATCAACAGGAGTTTGATAAATCTCTCCGTGAATGATTATCAAATATCAGTTAGACGTATAAGGGTTATAACTACATTATACACATGCTAAACAATATTATACTCTTATTTATGATACAAGTGTTACAATGATGTATAATAATTAGTTAGTAATATTACATGAAGACATTTTAAACGCTGAAGTGAAACGACAGATTCCCATTGTTTACGATCTTATTTGCATTAGCCTTAATAACAAGATAATTAAGAACATAGAATAACTGCTCTCCTTGCTATCCGATTTTATTGCTTTTAAAATAGTGTATATTAATAGAAATAGTAAAATCGACAAACCTGGAAGACATCTGCAATAACTAATAATAATATGCAAAATAGAAAGTAAGCTCTTTTAGTTTGGTTTGGATATTAGAATACAAATATAAATCAAATATCACTTAAAATTAATTATACAACTATATTAGAAAATTAAATATTAAAAATCTTAAAAAAACTAATCAAGTAACAATAATTGATGACGCAAAATTAGTCCCATAAATTTGAATCCAATAACTACGGTTAAAAGGTAAAAATATTATTCTGAGAACCTAACATATATTATTATCATTATGTAGCCCAGCTTTTTCATTTCTATTTTCTATAGATCACATCATTATGGGAGGGTATAAATATTGTGTATTTAATATCAAGAGACGAAACTAATTTCTCGTGGTGAAATATATTATTAAATGCATCCATATTGAAATTGTTAGAAACAAGTAAAAATAAAAATGAACATAGCCAATGGATAAAGTCAGGAATAAAACTGAGTTTATGGCCTGAATTAAAAAAATAACTAAAGTTATATTACTCTGCTAATAACTTAAAGACCATATAAACCGTGACAACCAGCAGTTAACTGTCCCACGGGAGGAGCAGTTTTGTTACAAAAATGTGAGATTTGCATTAGCGAAAATAATTTCTGTCCTAAATATGTCATTGCATTAGCAAAGTGTAACGTTATTTCTTTACAAATTAAAGTTTACCATCTGAATAAAATTAAATATTAGTGTTTAGGGCTGATAGTGTGCTCTAGAAATAATAAATTATTCTGATTTATTTTTATAAACTGCTTGTACGTGATTGTATCTTAAAATATATATACATGGATATGTGCTGATGCTAACACGTTCAAACATAAATATGTACAATTTTAACGAAATATGAATGAGAAACCTGATGGATAGTATAGATACACAATTGATTTTAGATTAATTCCAATTAAAAATAAGATTTGATGTGATATTGAGGGTATAAAATATATTTGATAAAACTCACTTGAAGTTGATGCTATCAAATTATTAATAATTGAAATTCTTACTGATATAATAACGGGTTTATAGATCATTCATTGTCATCTATCTCATAATATTTCATCAAAGACATACATTTACATTATTTTCCATTTTAATTCATATCTCAAAACTTCCAGCAGTTATAGACGAATACTTGTGTATCTTTACGAGTTGTTTTTTTGTAGTTGTAAGAAACACTCGTTATAAATTATGTTTCAGAATCAAAATAGTTTAAACGGTTTGATTTTGTAATTATAGTTGCATGTTATTTAGAATCTTTGAATTACGAAACACATGATTCTAGTAATAATATACCCAAAAGTTAGAGTGAATTCGAAAATTAAAATGAACAGTTAGGTGAAAGAAAGAAATAGGTATCTGTTATTTGAGACTATATACAAAATCGTCGAACAGTAAATGTGAGACACACTCTGATTCAGTTTAAATAGAGTGTTTCTACTTGTGGGACGTATAAATTGTATTGAGAAAGGGAATATTCACATACACGTACATGCACTATTTCCTGTCTACTCTCAGAAATAGCGTCACCTGCATTAAATGTCATGCTCTGCATTCAAATAACTGCACAATAATGCAATCCACGTTCTTATACGTGACTGTTTCAGTTTCTCAGATATTATTATTTTCTTTCTCTACTATCAATGCGGGTTGAAACGTTAGTATTGTAGAAAAATTATGTATTATAATGATAAAAAGTGTGTGTTCATTTGCCCAATTTATATTTTATAACATAAAACTAGTTCCTGTAAGTAATTATGGTATAGTGTAAACAGTATGGATGTGATAGAATTTACTTTTATTTTCAAATAATACATTTTACAAAATGTTTGTACCAATTATTATTATAACGATCGTGTCTTGTTTAGTTTTTAAAGTAGCTGCATTTTAAAACATATTTCTTTAGAAATGTAACTCGTTCTCATGAAAATAGTTAATCATAAACTCGGCTTCTCGACATAAAACATTTGTAAGTCAACTATAGCATGTGACATAAAACTAACGGTACAAAGATAAGAAGTTTAATATGAGATATGTCTTATCATCTTTGTTAAGATGAACTCTAACAGGAAGACTATAACAAGTTTGTTCATAACTGGGTCAACTGTTTAACAAGAAATGCGACTTTTCACAACTTGCAAAGAATGAAAATATTTATACTCATGTAAATTTATTTCCTGTATTCCAATTCAAGAAAATTTGTTTTGAAAACTTAATTATAGTACAGTATGCATCTTTGCAAACATGGCTAAATAAGTATAATTCAATTTAAATTGCAATTAACTACACATATTAGGTTCAGTTTGTAGGTAGGTGTGAAGTGCATATGCTAGTGTGCATCTAGAGATGTTTGAGTCCAGTACGTCCTAGAAGCACTTGCTCCAACCTCTTTTTTCCTTGTGAAAAGCTTTTCTGTGGGGTACGTCTGGAAACTACCAGGTCAAACTCTAACCTTCTCCATAATCATCCCGGTCAGTGTGAGCTGAACTGGCAACCTTCTTTCGAAAAATCATCTATACAGCTGACTAAACCACGCAAATCTTTACTTTAATTTTTCTTGGCTAACTCTAAGATGTAAAGAGACTTGTGTCAATGGAATTGAATGGCACCGGCCTAACGAGCACTAGGATACTAGGCGACCTCTTAGAGTAAACAACCTTACTCATTCAATCTGGGGTCTGAATGGCAGGACCTCTATTCCCTAGTTACTCATGGCAATCCACGGGGATATCACCACAAAGAGAAAGCTAACCGTTTATCGACAACTGGTTAAGGTTGGCTATACCCATGCTTCCTTCTTTGTCTTCCATCATCCCGTTTCAGGATATTCTAATTTCACCTCCCTGTCAGTTGCTGAGAAGTAGGGATATTCAAATTTATTCCATCCCCCGTTGTCTCCCCCCTCTCCCTTTCTTTTATAATTTCTTCATTTAGTGGTCTCCATAATTTTTTTTTAAATCAGTGATATCATAAATACGCCTAACCGAACCTACCTTACCTAACCTAATCATTTTACACAAATTTTTTTTTAATTGAAAACAGATTAAGACAGATATAGGCTATACAGCATTTATACTTCAATTGTCAATTCTTTCTTTTTATATTTATTTAAACATTATTTTTGTTTGTCATAGTAATTTATTGTGTTTACGTTATTGTTATTTCGCAATTTTGTAATTTGTTCCAGTTTTATTACTGGATCATATTATTATTCTTTGTAATAGTTTATATGACAATGTACAATGAATATTCAAATATTTAAACATCAATATATATGTATGTAAAGAGTACGTTAGTTACACAATAACGTTTAATCAAGTCTGAACAAACAATAAATCGTTCCGCTCCTGAACTCTTATTTCAGACACACACAATGCAGTATCAAGTTGTTTAAGTCCAGACAAAATCTAACAGCAATAAATCTTACAGATTCTCCTATTTCGTAAATGTTACTATTCTCGGTATTTTGTTTTTGAGTTATTTATCTTTCAGTGGGGTGACTTTAGTTTTAACTTAAACCGTGATGATTTAAGTTTTGCCTTAAGATTTATGGCATACTAATTTCTCCTCTGTGCTTAATATACTGTAGTATTAGGTTTCTTAGGTTAAACCTAAATAGCATTACATCTACTCCCGGGAGATATATAAAACTAATGTTTATATTTGCATAAATTTGGTCTCCAATAACTTTATATCTTTTTTCTTAAAATTTTTCAAAAATAATTCAGCATTTGGTATTATTTACCTTATATTTCCGGGCTAACTGCTGAAGGGACGGGAATATCAATAGAACCTCCACGTTACCAGGATGTAATACTGTCAAGCAAACTGTATTTCCTGACGATTAAAACCTAGCGCTCAGCTGATGTTTATCACTAATGGAAAATAGATTGCAATCTGTAGTTCCTCATGCCCAATAACAAAAATACAACTTCGTTTTAAGACAATTTTGAGCCCCAGATTTGTTAAGTGATTAGGACTTTGTTGAGTGAGAGATTTCAGGTTCAATCCCCGTGGGAGCTCAAATTTTACGAAATTAAATCACTTTCGTGAGAAAAATTATAACTCGGAAAATTACAATTAATTATTAGCGAAATCGGATTGAGAGAGGTTGCATAACGGCCAAAGGAATTTCGGCGTGCTAACAATACATTACTCGACAGAAAAAAGGAACTACAGCAGGTTTAGGCTCTTGTTTCAAAATAATAACCTTTAAATATATAGGCTATAAATAAAATCGACTTTGACTAAACTAAAAATTAAACACTTTATGATTATGTAGTATCTATCCATACATATCTTCTCATATGAAATGAAATAGATTTTTTTTTTTTTTTTTTTTTTTTTTTTAATAAATTTTACATAAAATAAATAATTACATCTAGAATATACTTAAACAAAAATAACTTCATTGTTGACATAAAATATTTTACCTTACACAAGTTTATATTATACTGAATATTGTAAGTAGGGAATTAATTATTACTAAGAGTTTATTAAAGTCAGGACAATATGTAAAATGACAAATTGAACTTCACCTCCAACCCCATCTACGACACAATCGCCAAACTAAAGATATAAATATCCACTCAGTGGGTAGACTTTAAACATGAAATTCAGACAAGCATCATTCGTCACTCCTAATCGTTGAATACAATGATTAGGTTAAGTTAGGTTAGGCGAGTTAATCATATCACTTATTAAAAAATTATGGACATCACTAAATAATTTTCTTTCATTTCAAATTCACAAAATGTTATAAACTAGACAGTACCTTGTATGTATCGTTAAACAGAAGTTCAACTCCTTTCTGACAAAAAGAGATCATAGATATTTCATTGTTAACTTTATGACAAGTTTTTATGGACTTGTATGCCTGGACGTGAACAAGTAAAATTATTTTACGACTATACTATACCGGGAAATTTACTTAAAATACAACAAGGGTTTAATCTATAACTATATTCGTAGCAATAGTTTTTTTATTTGAAAATCTCGGGATTATTCTAAAGATAGTTTAGGACAAATAGGAAGATATTACAATAAATACGACGAAGTAGCAGAAAAAAACAACAAACTATAATTATAAAACAGTCTCTGTCAAAATGTAGTGATATTTAATTTTAAAAATGTCATATTTTATTCTAATCTAAATAGATTATGCAAATTAAATATTGTACATATTGTTTTGTGAGAATAACCCATAGAAATAATATTCTAGAAAATTCTGTTTTTTTACGATTTTCTGATTTATTAAAAATACACTTAATAATGTTATGAATGTTTAAAAATAAACTTATACTCAATACAGGTAATTTGAGATTGAATATTCTTTGTAGATTAAAAAAAAAAATTATAAGTTTTTCAAATAAAATGTCTCAAAACTTTTAAGACGAAAATCAGGTATTTCGCAAATGAAACAGCCAATTATTTTCGCAAATCTATTCATGAAATTCCCTTCCAACTTTTATATGATATTATTTAAAAATTTTCCTGTTCATTTTCACTTTTGTGATGTTTTAACTATTGTTCGTTGTATTAGTTTTGATAAAACTATATTATAGAATTCCTATCCTCATTTTATCTTCAGTAACTAAAAATTAAACAGTACTAAACATATAATTAATTATAAATTATGTTTTCAATTTCAGTGAAAGTATAAATTATAGCACATGTCAATTTGTTAATAAATGTATTACAAATATTGTATCTTTACTTAATAATAACAGATAACTATATA
The DNA here is from genome assembly GCA_963513935.1 of Aphrophora alni. NCBI lineage: Eukaryota > Metazoa > Arthropoda > Insecta > Hemiptera > Aphrophoridae > Aphrophora > Aphrophora alni. The sequence continues at coordinate 137,484,812 of OY740769.1, read as the reverse complement.
AGCTAATTAAGTTTGTAAAAATTTCCAACATTTAACTCGTTTATATAATGAATATCAACATTATCACTCAACCTGCTTACGTTTGAAATTGTAAATTCGTTTTATATCATCAACTCCTTTATAATTTATGTCACTAAAAATATTTTAAAACCGTAATCTGTCATTTATAATTCATTTCGGGGGTTGAATAAATGAAATAAATGCTACTGTCTAAACTTTCCCAAAAATTAGTAGAAGTTTAAGAAGAAAACGTATAAAAATAAATAATAAAGCATTCCCTACTTTATAATATGTATATTAATTTCAGTCAACAATAATACATGCATAATAATCTAAACATGAGGCTCTTTGATCTCTCATACAAAGACATTTCAGTTTAATTCTATTCAAATTACATAATTGCTAAAAGGTTTACGTATATAAGTAATCACTCCAATAGTCTTCCTAAAATCTAAGGAAGGTTTAGCCTTTGTTTAACCTTTGCCAAAGCTTCTGTCCCTCTTGATACATAAATCACCATAAAGTACTGACAGTTGATTTCAGGCTACACCGTGACAAGTTTTTATTATCCTCCATTTTGAAGTAACTTTTAGTGATAAACATATATTACTATAGTTTATGTAACTGTATTTTAAATATAAATTATTTATTAGGACTTTTGTATATCTATGTACTCAAGATGTAAGATGAATCAATTAATAAGAATAGACAATTAATAATTACACAAATTAACAAGAATACGCAGATGCTTAAAGTAGCATCTGCGTATTCTGCTCACTGACTGAGAGGAAATTTGATAATAAATCGAATTGTATCATTTCAATTATAGGCATAGTATAAAGTTAAAAAAATTCTCAAGATTCCTGTTCACTCCCCACTTTCTCTACAAAAAAACTTAAAAAGAAAATCACTCACTTCTACCAAATGCAAGTAGTAAGTAGTAATTCCTAGTGTCAAATATTCTTAGAGGCCCATATTTTAATTGTGATTTCTCGGGGTTTCCTGTATGTAAAAAAATTAACCGATCTGTCAATCTCTTTTGATTTTGTTGTATGACTAAGACAATTTAAATATAACTTTTTTCACATTTAACCCTAAATCGTAAATATTTCAATTATGATGCAGCAGTTAGGTAAAATCTTTAAATGGATTAGGAAACTTTATAAAACCACTTTTTTTTTAAGATAGCGACATCGTCGTTTTTTTCTTCTCCCCCCCTTCAGATTGCGTTTTTATTTTTATATTTTCTTGGGATAATTTCGTCTCTCTAAAGTGACTTATTTTTATAGAAAACTAGATTTTACACCAATAATAAAGGAAACGAAAATAAATAAAATATTTTTGTTGGTGCTAAAGTTACATTTAAAGTTCAATGAAAGATAAAGGGCATGATGGTTAAAGGTTAGAGAGTAGAAATTTACCTAATTTGAAACACGAATTATATATGACTTGGACCTTAAATTATTTATCGTTTACTGTAGTTGTAAACACTAATTAATTTATAAAAATTATATGACTTTCAAGGTGATGCAAATATTAATCTTTTGGAATCTATAATATCGTAGAAATTCTGTATTACCTAAAACGAACAATTAATAATTTACATTGTTCAAAGAATGGTAATAAATTTTAATAACTAGGAAACATAAAAAATGTAATACATTTTAATATAAATTAAGTTTGAAATAACTTAATAATGTGAATTGTGATTTTCAAAATTTATTGCTGTAAAATGATCCTACCATTCACACACAATATGTTTAATATTAATTAGAGAAAATCCCATTGTTAGAGTAAATATAACAAAATAAGAGAAAATATAAAATGGGGGTTGGGTTGAGTGCAAGCAATAAATTCCCCTCTATTACCGATACATTAACACTAAACACACTCTAGAGCGCTGTAGCATTTTGTGGGATTACAGCAATTATTTACCTTGGTAAGATAAAAGTAAAGGTGGTGGAGGAATTTATTGAATGAATTGTAATAATAAATATACGTATTCTAGTTTTCTCTCACCTCACGTTAATAACATCAGTAGTGCTATTTTACTTTATATTTCAACACGAAATAGTATAAAACAAAATGTGCCTTATTCTGTATCCTTGACTGTATCTATGGAGAATGCACAAGGATTGTATATTTAGTTTTACAAAGATGGAAATCAAAGACTATATTAAGACAATAAGATATCTTAGACAGGTCTTGATGATTAAAGTGACATCTACTATCTATGTTATACTTGTGAAAAATGAATAATATTTTGTAAATGTTTTGCTGAAATTAAGATTATGAAACCTTACTATATTCTGAAATTTTAAGACTGTATTATTCATATCCTTGTCTATATTATTTCTGTCTGTGACTTAACGTCATGCATGATTCTGTAACGAGTAACCCACTGATAAATATTTTAGTTTTAATGTTTTAGTAAGTCGGGTAAACTAATTGTCTACCTACTCTGTGAAGGGATTAAATAAAAAGTAATTGCCACTATTGTTTTAAGTCAGTTTAGAAGGCTTAATAATTTTGAACACTTTTCCAATTTAGTAGGAGCCAAAGAATCAATAGATTATTTTAATGATTATTTAACTGGTGGAGGGTATAAATTTAGAAGTCCAAAACGTATGAGCCCTCGTACTAGTTTACGATTTTTTTAAAACTTGAATTATATTTACATTGTTTTGTTCCGAATAGTTTTTTACATAAAAACTACTTATATTTATAGTATATCAGGACTTCCAAAAAAATTAAATAAATATAAAGGAAGAAGTTTAAATGTTTGTTATTTGTACTTTTTCATGAAACTTATAATATTTATAATTTAACAACACGGAATTCAAGTTTTCATCTATTTGTACTGAATTAACACCAAAGCCATGTACCGACCTTTTCAACTACTTTACACTCTTCGTAGAACTGAGGATATATCTCTCTTAATATTTATGAGTGTTAAAATCTTTAGAATAAAATATTTAACCTAATTAAATTCTTCATAAAATAGTAGCTGGAAATATAAATATGGGTACATTTGTAATCAATTTTAATATTTCAAGTGCAATGTTTAATTTAATATAAAATCCTGAAAGCGTATACAATATGAAAATATATTATGGTAGTGGATGTGTTGAGATAACTCCTAAAAACTATTCTCAAAAATATAATAAAATTAAAATGTCAAAATAAGACAAATGAACTAACTTGTCACTTTTGAATTTATCGATTATTTCTCATGGAAATTTGAATTTATCAACTCAAGTTTTAAAATCTCACCTGACTAAAAAGGGCCGTCAATTGTTATAGACTAGCTATTATGGATATAGGATCATTTGGTAGGTATGACGACCCTTAAACAACTACATTTTTTTCTTTGACACTGATAGCCTGGATGGATTGGAAATGGAGCTTACTAGATACCAACTGTGTTTTCAATATCGCCCAGGGGTAAGTTTAATGAGATTGTACGGATTTTGTGGATTTATGTAAGAGTTTATGTGCTTTTTTGGGATTTGTTCCTGATGTTGTAATAAGCCTAACTCCAGATAGTGTATTTATTGACACCTATAGTCTCTCAAGTGCTCTGAAGCGATCTAATACTACAGAAAAAACAAAAGTATTCTGGATTAAGCAATTATTATTTTTTATTTTGATCGTTGACAAGTATTAAAATATTTTTTAATTTTTTTACATTAATAATCAGCTTATGCATTGAAATAAAAAAAGTTTTATTCACATAAAAATGTCTCCAAAAGTAAAAAAATAAAATAAAAACACCTAAATATGCTCAGTTAGAGTTTAAGTTCCAAATTGTTTTAGCAAGAATTGTGAATAACTGGCGATAGGTTGTAACTAAATTTATTACATATTATTTATCAAGAAAACTATTTTAGAAATAAAGTGATAATTAATTGCCTACCATAATAACGTCAACACCCCCATTAATATTTGCAATCACTTAAATTTACAATTATATTGAAATAACTTGCATATATATATATATATATATATATATATATATATATATATATATATATATATATATATATATATTATGAATGTACGGTAGTTAAGGTGTTTAATCTCTAAATAAACCTGTTTATTGGTAACTGTCCTGTAAATATTTTATAAAATATTATTATTTTTTGCTAATAATTATCAAAACTTGACATAAATGTTATTAAATTAAAATAAATGGTTTTAATTTATTGTGCTAAAACATTGCACAAACCTTTTCACTGAAGGACCCATAAAATAAATTAAAAAGGAACCAAATCTATTGTCGCCATGATTATAAGTTTGGTAGTTGTTAATCCAGTACACCGGCGTTTAAATATAAAATAATAGCACTTACACTTGCTGACTTTATTTTTTGGAAGGAAAAAAGAAAACTGTAAACGTTCAGTTAAATTCATATATTTCCAGCACGGTATTCTAAACAATAAATAAATCTGAATTTATAACCAAAAGTAATTGCTCCATCTGCAGCCATTAGCCAAACAGTTTCCATTAAGGGAAAGGAAATTAACGCCCTGCACATTTAATGTGGTTTAAATTTATTAAACACAAAATTAGGATTACTTCATAAATTGTTTTGCTTCTCACAAAGGCGCATTTAATATTAATTTAAAGTTTTTGTTATCTCACATTATCACTCAGATATAGTATTTAGAAATTATTTCATTTAAAAATTTAGGATGAAGATTTAGAGATTGAGTTTACAGGTCAACTGTAAACACTACACAATTTTATTTTTATTCTCCTTGATTTAAAATAAGTATTTTTAACACTGATATCAGTCTAAGGCTGAGAGTCTCAGTTAAACAAACAGATTATATATAGAGAGGTTTGTGTGTGTGTGTGTGTGTGTGTGTTGAGACGGCCGCATCTTACGGTGAAGCCCGTCACTCAAGATTCACTAATATATGAATTACTGTATGTAGATTAGGTTTTTACACACAAAGTTATGCAGATTGCCATAGTAAGTGTTGATAAGCGGTAAATTCTTAAGTGTTCTTGCAGAATTAATGAATATACCATTAAAAGAAGATGGCATACTAGTGCAGGAACCAGGTTATTTTCGTTAACCCATATAAGACTACCATCACAGCCTTGACGAGAAACAATTAAGTAGACAGAGTTAGGGTAAATCTAGTAAATAATAATATAGAACTCTCAGAAGATGTTAAATATCTACGTATTATTCTATACAGAAGACTCACCTGAAGTGAACATAAAAACTAAATTCTACAGAAAAACAACCAGATCACTTATGACTTGTAAGCAAACTCTGGGAAAGAACTGGGGTTTCCGTCCAGCTATGACCAAAGGGTTTTTTTTATGGCAGTTAAACCTTAAATAGAGTATGGCACCCTTGTGTGGTGGAAAAACACGTCTAGATTTCATTAGGGGTAGGTTAACTAGTATAAAAATGTTGTAGTATTTATATCAGATGCTTCTAGTCTAGAAGTACACCTACAGTAGTAATAGAAGTTCTGTTAGGATTAGCTCCACTAGACCATAGCATAATAGCTGAGTCAATTTTATTATATTAGTTCCAGTAATATACTGTATTAGATTACTATACTGATGGAACTCGTACTGATTGAGGTGCAGGTGTGAAAATATATGAAATAACCAAAGAAAATAAATGTATACCATTGGGAATATACGCAACTGTTATGGGTTATAGCAATATTCGAATGCCCACGACTGTGCCTAGCAGAAGGATACATCACGGAGTCCATCAATATCAGGTCGGAAAGTAAGCCTGTTTTAAAGTCTGCAAGTTCACACGAACACTATTCGTCACTAGTGTGGAGTTGTCACAAACTATAATTAGGCTTTCGACCCAAAACCAAATAATACAACTTTGGATATCAGGTTACAGTAGCTACAATTGCAGTTAAAATGCGGTAAACTGCCAAAACATGGATACAAGAAATCCTTCATTGGTTCAGTACCCGTATGTGGAATAAGTAAACCTTAGTAAAATAGAGCCTAAAACAATGCCTAAACTTAGAAGTTAAGGAACAAAGGACAACATATTCCACGGGAAAACTTTACGGATCACTGGTCCAACCAGATTTGAAAGTTTCTATATCTCTCACATTTCGTCACTTCATAAAGTAAACGAAATCAGAGAAAAATATTTAGCTTCGTATCAGACCATGGAATTCTTCCAAGGAGACCTGAAATGCAGGTAATACAACCATCACATAACAACTGCAGAATATATATTTTTAAAGTGCGAAGCATTAGGACGTAGAAGACAACTGATCTTCGGCCCAGATGTAACCTTTAAAGCAACAAGAAACAATAATATTTCAACTGAAAAATATACGACCTAGACTGGGAATCGAACCCAGGACCTTTGGCTTTACGCGCCAATGCTCTACCACTGAGCTATCCTAGTCGCTTCCCAGTACAGGGCGCAGACTTCTCACTTGACTTTAGTTGCTGCAGTTTTGAGTTTCCAATTAATTACCTCGCATATGCGACATTGAAATTAATTTTTACTCATTTTTCAGCCCTTACGCATGTATTTATAAATAATTAAAAATCTACCAACAAGAAACGTAGGTAAGAAAATCTTGTACAGAACCAAGGACATAGAAATAAGCTAGTCAGGAATAAGACGTATGCTAAAAGTCTTATAGGCGGAAGTAGTCTAGATGGTAAAACCTATATAACAGTAAGTTATTATTTTTAACTAAAACAAGTATTATTGGTGGTATGTTGAATATTCAGAAATGTGTAATTAGTTTTTTCTAGTGATGTTACAAATTGAAATTTTATAATGACGACTTATTTTCAACTTGACAAAACATTTTACCACGAGTAGCTTGTGAATGTTAATATTGTATTCTCGTTAAATAAAAGATTGTTTTATTTCTAACGACTTTGCTGTATTTTTGATATCCCCCTTGTTTTTCATTTCGAAAAAAGCCCGAGTTTACAATCGTGGTATAAAAAGGTGGAGTGAAAACCGTATATCAAGATCTCTAAATACAATAATTTCGTCAGGGTTAGGCGAGAACGAGAGTTGGTCAAGAGACACCAGATAAGGGATATGAAAGAGAGGAATCTGAATCAAGAAAGATGTGAATCATGGTAGAGTACGTAGAGATTACCTTAACCGTATTCACTATTAGTGTGGTTATAAATTAAGCAGAAAACTAAGAGATTCGATTATTTAATGTATGTACATTGTTACTAAACTTATTTTCTCGTAATATTTAGCTTAATTGTTAAGTTCTCATATGCGGTAGTTTTGAATCTCCTTCTTGCGTCCATACAATTCTACTACTCCTCAATTGTAACTGAAACACTTGAGTAATTATTATATCTACACCAAGTCATCAAAGAAGTTACTCTTCCCAGTTTTGTCTTTAATACAATTATCCACTTTGAAGTTTGTATAGGTTTACTTTATGTTAAAGTTTTAGTTTCTGAAACGAAAATTTGAATTTATAATCTACTGTAATAAAATAAAATCCCGAAACTCCTTAGTATCTTCTGAACAGATCAAAGACATTTTAATGTGATATAGAAACATCAATTTGTCAAAGAAAACTCAGAATTATTGATCTTGTTTCGGAATTAGAGTTATTTTTCTTTTACAAGAGAAAGTGGGAATGTTAGAACTATTTATTTAATTATCTAACACATTTACTATTGAATGCAATAAAAAATATATTTTTAATTTATTAAATTTGTACATTAGGTGAAACGTACTATATTTTTTATAAACACTATAATTATTGATGAGCGCTATAAACACGTTTAAAATGAAATAATAAAATTATGTTTCTAATTGGTAATTGGTAATTCCCCTTATAATTTTATAAATAAATCCAGTTAAAGTAGTTAGAAAGTTATACAATGAACTAACAAACCATATAAGTACGTCGGTTGAAACGCTTTTTTGTTAGCACTTTCCAATCCGTAGGTCCTATAATAAACGATACTATTTTAGCGTGATGGTATTTACATGTTGAAACCAATGTCAGATCGAAAAATGAGACGATTTACAATAACATCAACTGATACTACTCCTGTATCATATGCTTGCTAGTAATTTCAATTAGCCTCATTATACACCAAGGCATTGATATGTAGTGTCCTTTAGTTTTGATCTGGTTTCGAGTATCAAACGATTATTAGACAATGTTTTAAGGTTAATTGCATCTTAATTGTTTACGTAACTCTCTCCTCCAGCATCCCCCCATCTAATTCAAAACTTAGAGTGGCCGTTTCTTTACTCAGAGTTTAGTCCCCGTCTTGTACGAGATCCTATTAAAAGTTGTACGGATAGATATTTTATAACATTCACCTCAATTATAGTTTAATTTACTTTCTCTATAAATAAATATAATATACAAAAATATATCAACTGGATTAATTATTTTCCACAGAAGAAGGTGTTTTATTGTTAACGGGATTAATCAATGTCCTGTTTTGGTAGTCTGTGCCAAGATTAGAAATTTTCTATAATCTTGTTTTACGTAATGATTTTTGTGTGTGTGGAATTTAGCTGTAGGTTAGCCCAAACTAATCGTGTATAATCAATCTCATGTAATTAGGGTAATTACTGAAAACGGTCAATTGAATTTCATCTAGGAAATGTTTATTGGATATTCATTACATATGTCATACAACACTCTACCCGGTTTGAAGTTGTACAACTTGATTAACATTTTTGTGATACTTCATGAAAAATGTATATTTTTGTATTATGTGGAATTATTAAATTATAAGTTAAGGTTACCTCTTCATCGCCTTGTATCTATATAATCGTACAGAATCACGTAGCAACTTAGTAAACCTAGTCGTTTAACTTAAATTTACCTCTAAAAGTCTTACATGAATCTTAACCAAGCTTTATCTTTTGTGATGTATACTATCGTTATTTTAGTCATACTTTGATATAAAATTAGGGATCAATTAAACTTTTCTCACTAAATGTTTCTTCGTAATAATTACCACCATAATGATAGAGCAGCGACCAATCACTTTCGTTATAAAATATAAATTTTCCTTTATTTAGACGCATTTTGAATTACAAAAATCCCTAATTATCGCACTCTAGGGGATGTAACTCACTACCAAGGGTGAGACTACAATGTTGCAAATATATCTTACTATATTATAGTTTTAATTTCGGATCAAAACCTGAGTCCAAAAGGTGGTTAGCAAAGTTAGAGTTTCTAAAGGCATGTTTCCAGCTATTTACCTTGGACTCAGGTCATAGTTTTGATCCGAAATTGAATGTTAAACTCTTACATATAGAAAATAAAAGCAATAGATTAAATAATTTAGAATGTTTAGAAATAAATAGATCTATTTCACTTAGGCCTATTCTCAACTTAAATGACCAAATTGTATTAAATTCGTCACCCCTTCTAAAACCCATCCATAACATAGTTCATTAACCTTTATCTACCTTCTAGGTCATCCCCCTACCTTTCCCGATTTCTCTATTGTATTTCAGTTCCCTGTTACTTGTGTATGTTTAAATAGTTGTCTATACTTGTTAATTATCAGTTGCCCGATGATGCCGCAAGGCGAAACAATTTAGCTCATTTATATTATTAAAATATTTTGAAACTTTAAGCTTACTTTATTTTATCCTTATATATCTTACTAACCTGTAAAATATTCAGTTTTATTAGTCATAACTGCAACTAAGGTCGCTTCACCTTCAGGTGCTTTGATGCAATCACTTGCTTTGAATGCTATGTAACTTGAGTCTAGCTTTGGTATACATAAATGAAAAGGACCTGCTAGAAAATAATTGTTAAAACAAATTTGAAGGGATTTTGTTTATTAGGTTGGGGTCGGGGTTAATCGTTTAAATTGTATAGAAGATTTTAAAGTCATTCAAAATATTTTTAAGAGTGGAGTTGGATCTAAAGGTCACAAGTAGATTCTACTCCTTGCTAAGTCAAGTGAATATATTACGAAAACATTATTGTGTTCAGACCTGAGGTATTTTCTATTAAATTTCCAGTATGTTACTTTTATAATACCTTATTATTTCACATTAAATGCAACCTTTATAACGACAAATTGAAGAAATAATAATGTTTAATAAAATTCGATAAATTTTATAACGAATGTCATTTTACGTAACATATTCATATTTCCCCTTTTTGAAACATTGCACTAAAGCAATCCCTAATTGTTCTTGTTTTTAATAATTTATTGTTATGTGTTTAATATAAATGTTGGAAAGCTTTTGTTTGCTTTACATCAGGAAGTGTAGCCTATGTTTCATTATGACTAACAATGTCAATCTACGTTGTTGCATATTGTGGCAGTTCTATTATCAACTGTAATTTGTACTGTTATAATAATGTGTACTCGGGGATTACACGTGTACAACAATGGTGTTTTATATTTACTCTACCACTTGGGGATGTCAACAGCAATAATATTTATATATTTTATATTCAAAGCTCGTAGAGAATATTATACATCACATAATTTACCATTTGGAAATATAATATGTAAGTGTACATGTGTTTGGGGTTTTCTACCGTTTTACAATCCTACTAAAAACAATTGGCAATTTCGTGGAGTTTTTTCAATTGATTTACAGTGTAAGGAACGTATAAGTATTTTATTTAAGGTATATACGAGTACGCAACTCGTAGTAGGCTTTTTAATCTCATTCTGACTTTCTATATTGTTTGTTTCTCCATATTTTCACTACCTACTAGGTAGGATATAACACAACGTTTTCATCGATCTCCAACCTTGCTTATAATATAATAGGCAACGTCTCGGCTTAGAACTTAGAAACTGTTCCAATATTCGTTTTAATTGCTATATAAATACTTTATGGTGATAATGGTTTAGTCTCTGGTTGGTGAGTAATTCCCAAATTCCATAAATATTTATCCTTACGAGTGATATTTAAACCAGAATTTACTTTATATTTTACGCATTCTCTTAATGGATAATTGGAACTGAAAAGTTCAGAAAATAGTCGAATGTTACAATTAGCAATTTAACAACATTATGTTACTGATTAGGTGGAAATTTGTAATCTCACGTTTGTTTTGACATTTCACTGGACATTTTCATTTTACTAATAAAAACTATAGATTAATATTAAAAATTTGTTTAGACTTATTAAAATAGTTTGATGTTGTCAAGTGGTTTTAGTTTAAAAGTGAAAGTATTTTATGTGTGGTTATGCTACGCCCAACGAAACCAAGAAAATTGTCGTTTATCAGTAAAGCCCATGTTTCTGACAAGAACAAGTGACATGTTTAGACGTGAGTTCTATGACTGATATTTACCCTCTGGAGTCTAATGGCGAAACTAAAAGTATTATTTACAAAGAGACCATTAGTTTCGCTTGTCTTTAAAAATTTCTCTTATCTTTCCTAACTATTGTAATTTGTAAAGGGTAAACAAAAATGTTTAAATAATACTTATTTTAAGGTCGGAAGATTTAATTCACTAGAATGTCCTGTAATTTAACAATCTAGCTACAAAATATAAAATCAAACATCGATTCTATAATAGCCTACTATGAGCTTCACACACTAAATAATGCAAATTGTGTGTACTATGAGGATGATGCCAAAGGCACATTATGGATATGTACAAGTAGTATGATACAAAGTTTTCCTGTAAACAGATCACAAATGTTTATTAACGTATCCATTTTATGTTGACAGTTTGACTTTGCAAGGGAAACGAAGTAATGACAAAGCTTATGGATAAGAAAACTTTTCATAAACTGAATAGTATTACTATTTTGTTGTTAGTAATAGAATCATCAGAAGTCACAAACTAAACGGGTATTGCCTGAAAAGAATCATGATAACCCATTGAAAGTATTATTTAAATTTGATTTAAACTGTCGAAAAGTGAAGTTCTGAGCTATTAAAGTACTGTCGAACTTGTTTATCAGAATTAATTGATTAAACATGATTTTAGTATTAGCTCATCAAACTAAAATGGTTCTGTTCTTAGGTTATATAATTTACACAGCAAGATGTACACTTTAAAGTGTATAAACATAAATATACAATACAACTTATCTGCAGTTATGATTCAGTGTTGTTAAATGTTGGCTGTAAAACTATTTTACTATTCCATCTGTGTTGTCTGTGTTATACCTGAACATTAAAATTAAACTACTTGCCTCAATAAATTGTCATTTCTGTTACATTCTAGGTAATTGTATAGATAATGTTTTATGTAGTTTTATTAGAATGTTAGTCTACATAATAAGAAATAAATGAATATCTAATTTTCAAAAGATAATGTTTTGAGATAATTAGCCTGCATTCAGGTTAAAAATAAAACTTGACCTTTGTGTCCTGTTTTTATCTTGAATTATAAAAAAAATATATTATACTAAAGATAGATTCAATATAGATCTTTTTACAAAATTGAAATGCTTGAAACAACGATTTCATGTTATAATATATGTGACCAAATAAAAGAGTGTTATCAATAGAAAAACAATTTACAGTACAACCATCAACTTAGTAGATAATTTATGTTAAATGAAATTCAATTATTCTAACAGAAAATTAGTTGTTTGAACACTGTGTTAGTAATTTTCAGTAATATCATTTTAACGCTTTTTTATGAAGACTATAAAAAAATACATTTAAATATGTCACTGTGGATTTAATTAACATTAAAGAGTTTTAAAAAAGCGATTTCATACTAAAATCAATAATGGGTTAACAACTTAACCCTGGCTTATGGATTATGACAGATACTAACAGACGAAATCGGTTTTTTCTACAGGTTGATTTAATGATGGATGGCAAGTTTCCTAATAACACAATTCTAAAGGCTATACATAAGTTATGTGTAATAACATAAAATATACGCTTAACGTTAAATTAGTAGCAGTTAAAAAAAAAAAAAAATATATATATATATATATATATATATTCCCAATTAATACACGGAATAGGCACATATAGGAAAACTAAAATATTGCATTGAAAAGTTCTTGTTTTGCAAATGCGTTAACTTGTAATTTAAACATGTAGATTAATATTAATTCAAAAAGGAAAAAAATTCAAATTGCTCCATTTGTCCCGTTATAGATGTCATTTTGTAACCACTGTTCATCATACATGTTAAGAAAATTCTTTTACGTTACAAAATAAAAAATATATTATACTGTAATATAATAAAGTATATATAATATAATATAGTATTCTGTAATACAGCCTCGTCAATGCCTTAGCAGGAGAAACCATTGGTCGGCTAGACTAATAAAAAGTGGATATTACAAAAAAAAAAGTGTGTTTTATTTTCTTTATAGTATTTACTTTTATATACTGTATTTTGTATATTTTGAACGAGTGTCTGGCTGAATGTAACTTACTGTAATACTTTCACACTACTTACATCAAACAGAAAATTAAAATTTTGTCCCGACTGTTCCTATAAAATTATAATATATTGTTCAAAAAGAACTTAGGGTTTAATTGAAATGAAGGAAAGATCTAACAGTGATTGTTTGTAGATATAAATAACGAATCTCCCTTATAAATCAATAGTAACTAATTGAATGCTCCAGTTTTCGTTTACGAAATTATTTATTTATTTTAATTTTTTGTTGGATGAGTAGAAATGAAAATTGAAACGGACCTAGAATTTGTAATTATTATATTTTCTTGAGCTGAGTTATAATTTTATCTTGCTTACAATTTCACTTAGATTCTGCAGTTTTACTTTTTGACATACATTTAGTAAAAGGAAAATTGGTTGATGAATCGTAAAATATATGTCAAAGTTTTATCCGTTTTTAACGTAAATTTAAGAATGTGGTTTTCGGAATAATGTCTGTCTGTCTTATGGGCAGTGTTCTACAATCCACATGTGCGTCTTAATTATAGTAAAAATTTCATTGAAACATCTTTTGACCATCTCGGGATGAATTTTACTACTCTTATATATAGATAGATAGATATTTAAATAGATAGATATTAAAATTTAAATACATAGATATTAAAATTAGATGATAGCTGGTAAAAGTAAACTTTACGTTTGTGTTGAAATCGGCTCTAACGATTTTGATTAAATATTTCCTCAAAAACACGATTCTTAAGTTATCAGTAAACAAATCCAAAAGTGAGCCATGGAGATGTTTTAAAATACGTAGAACAAATGGTCAAACTCAGTTCTACCAATTTCCTTAAAATTTTAATAAAATGTGAATTTTAATTACCCAAACAATGGTGCAAAATTGCAAGTAAAAAAAAAAAATAATAATAATAATAAAAAATATGGTTCAGTAATAATTGGTAAAAATCGAAATATAATTAAATACAATTTACCATATTATTTGTTTATGGGACAAGTTAAGCAGATTTAGAGTCTTACATATATACATATATTCTTTATTACGGCACACACGGTCCAAATCCCGAAAAGCAGGTCAAAATATGAAAGTATTGATCGATTTTTCTAAATCTTTGTATTTTGAGTATACTGATGTTAAAACTTCAAAAACAAAATGGCGGATTAAATATGGCTGACAAAAATGTCGAGAAATTGTATTTTTTAAAAATGAAAATGTTAGTTGTGGATTTTTGGTCATGTCGATTAAAAATCTGATGTTTAAATTTCAAAAAAACAAAATGTAGGATCTAATATAGCGGACAAAAATGTCAGAAAATTGTTGTTTTTGAATAAAAATTCGTATGGTGGAGTTTTTGGGCATGTTGATTAAAAATCCGATGTTAAAATAAATAAATATATATTTATTCACAAAAGAATTTAGTACACTTAAAAAAATAGTTTTATCTAAAAAAGAAATCAATACGGAGGACTTTTTTGATTAATCGCTATCTGTTGTCGAGTCATCAGTTGAATATTAGCTAACATTACATTTCGCTGCAGCTGTTGGGTTCAGTAAATTCAGGGTTTTCCAAGATAACGACCTTAAATGTTTTTGCGGTAATTTCTTTAGACTCATAATAAAAAGGATCCGACGAAATTAAAGTCTTAAATATATATTCTCCACTGTTGTTGTGCGGATACATTATCGCGAGAAATCTCCTCCCAATCTTTTAATGTATTTCTTACATGATTCTTGCGCATCCTCAGACATCCTAATATGGCGGAAGAAATTATTTTACTGCCATGCATGAGAATTTTATATATGGAAGTTGGCATAAAAAACATGGTTTCATGGATATAACTCTACAAATTTACGAGTTGTAACTTTAACGAATCGTTCAAACCGATTAAAGTTAATATCATAACTACACAAAATTGCTTGCAATATTACATAGAGACGTTGGAGTAACTCTTCATCTAATCCTGTTATTAATATTATTCCCAAAGAACCGCCGAGCTGTGTTTCCATCATTAGAACTAAAATATCAATGCTTTGGCTGGTCGTAATAAGTCCTAACCGCTTACAAAATCTATCTAAATTTTTTTTTCGAATTGCTACCGCCTCAGCAAAACCGCTTGCTTTTCTTCAGCAAAACGTACATGGGACTTCTTTATGTCAAGTTTGTACAATAAGTTTGCAAGAAATAATAAATAAATCTTATCCATCCATGTAATGATGAAATTCCAAATTGTAAATTCTCTTTTATAAAATTTCATCAATATTATTAAAATCCTTCAATGTTGCATTGAAAATAAACCAAAGTTGAACACAAGATATTACAGTGATTGCATTACAAACTTTACCGTCAGTCATTGTTAAAGCAAGCTTGTAAGTGACAGTTATACTTTTTCCGTCTATAAATGTACGAGTTTTTCTTGCTGTTGTTGCACATATTCCACTGTATTATCTACGTATCCATGTATTCTTATTGGTCTACAGTATGAGGAAGACGAAGGTCGAGGATTTTTCCATATAATGGTTTCATTGGTTTCTGCATCAGAAAATAAAACTTGTAGAGGTACAAACGAAGTGAAAAATATACTTGAATCTTATTAGCTATTACCTGAAAATTTTGGTTTGTAAATGCTATACTAGAACGCCCATCGCATCCCCACTTACAAATCAGTGTCAATTGCAGAACGTTGTTGGATGTTAAGCTCTTAACAAATTCTTTTGGAGCCAGCAATATTCGTTCAATTGTGTAGTATAACAAAGTTTGCAATTTCTCTTTGCAACTACTCTCAGATATGGTCATATCTTCTCTGAACTGACAACATTTGAGTTTTGTAAGATTAAATTAAATCCATCTTACCAACTTGTAGTAGGCTACAGATTGTAAGATGGATTTAATTTACAGTTATGTTTTTGACTTGCTTGTCATAAACCTACATATTGGATTTGGACAACTTTTCCTCAATTATGAGTTAAAGGGCAGAATAGTCTGACAACTTTTTCGAATATAGCTCTAACAATTGTCTTTATTTCTGTGCTGTAGACGGACCAAGAAGAACATCTTTATCAACAGTGCAGCATCAATATTGGAGTATTGGGAATTTATTTATTTATAATTGGAAATGAAACGCAGAAAGAGCCAGTTATTGTATTTCTCTACAAATAGGTTTTCTCTAATTTTCACATTTTGTCACCTCGTTTTAAATTAGCGAATCAATTTACGAATTGAAGATCTCATATCTTCAGGTAATGAATATGGTTGTCCTATCACTTCAGAAATATGCTCTTTTAATTTTCCGTGTAATTTCAGGTGCATAGTCATTTAAGTTGTTTTTTTTCAAAAGTGAAAATAGTTATTTCTCTGGAATGATTAATTATACTTTCATGATCTTTTTCTAAAAAGTAAAACATAATTTTAGTTTATGAATAAAAAAAATAAAAATTAGACTACTATATTTGATTTCGGACATAATTTTCTATTGATAACTTATAAAAAATATAGATTTATTTAAAATACAATATAATATTCGGTCAGTTAAGCTAAACTATTTTTATCTATACATTAATATTTATAATCTAATTTCTCCGAATTACACTAACAGTGTAATTACACTTATTATATGTTTTAATATTAGTGAAATAAATCAGATGACGATAAATGTTTGACCAAAAACGACGGTGTAAATAACATTTTTGATGTTCGAAAATATTTTTATTTAAATTTTTTGTTAAGTTTTATTAACAATTAATTTCTGCAATTTAATTATCTGAACTATACGTTGCAGACTATTCTCCTTGTTTTTGAAGATTATTCCATTTTCCAGCTTGAAAATCGATTCACTACACGCTTTTCTGTTGAAAAATGTAAAGCAGGTAAAAATTGAACGATTATGCTCATGTGATGAATACCGTTCGAGGGACGCTTTTGAACTGGTTCATTAGCTTAGGTATAAGAGATAAACAGCTACTACCTACGGAAATTAATAACCCAACTACTTACCTATTGAACTAGAAAAGAAATTATTTCCATATACAAATTTTATTTTGACTTTTAACCAGATTTTTGGGATTTGGAACCACTGTGCGGCGTCAATGGTTCATTAATTTTTTTTTTGAATTTCAACTACTAAACTGACATTTATGGTAAGGGTTAGTTTTAGTTTTGGGGTTGGATGAGTGAGAAAATTTGTGCAATATTTTTGCACCTTTTTTAAAGCTAAAGATTTTAAAATTATTATTAAATAATTGATTCTAAAGAAACGTTAAAATTATAAATCTATATTACAGGCGTATGCCCTGAAAATTAAAGATTAAAATAACCATTAGCGCCCACTAATTGCTCATCGCGTTTAATGAAACATTTTAACGAAAATGTAATTTTGAAAATTCTTTTTTTTTTTTAAAGATTATGTGGCTATATTTATGGTAGGAAAATGTATAACCATTTTAGATGTTTAAAAAGATTATTTAAAACAAATTATAATAAAAAGTTAATAAAAAATAAACATTTTTCAGTTATAAACATGATTATTTTTTATTACTTTTATGTATTATACAACAAAACTTATAAATTATACAACAAAATTTGCTAATATAAGTTGAATAGTAACGTCAATAAATAATATGGAATAAGTAACCCAACAGAAACTCTTGCAAAATAGCACAGTAATTACAATACGAGTAGATAGACTTAATTATTCTTCTCAGTAACTTGTATGTCTATGGAATATCCCGTTTCAACATTTGGAAAGCAGATTACCAAGAACAATCAATTACGTTACGGCTATATTTATAAAAAAGTGTCTTTGTCTCCGCCTATATAACAATTCTCTGTTGTAATATATCTATTGGAACCTTTGCCTTAATCGAATCAATTAAGTATTAAAGCATTAAATAATGAAGAAGAATTCACAACATGTGTAATTTCCTACTAAAATATCGTAATATCATTAAAACGTCTCAACATTATAAAAAACAGTTCACTTGTTTGACATTGTACAAGTCCATTAAAACTCCTAAACAACTTTCGTAACAATATGCAATAGAGTCTCAAGTTTATCTTAGGAAAAGAAAACAACAGTTTAAACTACCTTGTTTTAACTATATTCAAAAACAATAGTGAAAAAAAAAAAAAAAAAACAATATCCTCTTCTATACATGCGCCTGGATTAAAACTTGGAGCCTACATAGATTTTTATTTTCTCCATGACAACTAATAATTATTAAAAAAAAAAAAAAAAAACATCTTGCCGTGGCTAACGGATATAACACCACTACCATTATAGACAAACTCATAACAAAGCACATTGAAAAACCAAAAAATCGTAAACGAACCAAAAGAGAAGAAATATTTTTCCAATGAACCTTCAGAAATGTAATGGGAAAAAAGTTAGAATCATATAACGCAATAAAATATAAACTAGAATCTTTATTAAAATCTGAAACAAAACAAATGTACTTGAGTTAACGATCTATGCCTCTTAGACAGACCCAAGGAACATATTAAACGACCAAATTTGTTTTCACAAAAATGTCTTATTCGACACTATAATTGAGTGTCAAGGGAAGAAGTAAAGACATCAGGTAGAGAATATATGAACTGTTGCCCTGCAGTATCAAATCACCAGGTCGTGTACGTCTACATTCGTTTATGCCCATGATGCGATTACGTTCTCATATAAAAGTTTAAACTTCAACGGATGAATTATGTGTTGTGTGAAATGTGGTTTTTATAAAATCGAATGAATGGTAAATGCCCGATATTGTAATAAATTGAAAAAGTAAGGATCAATAGTGCGACGTACACTTAAGTTAACCCTTTGAAGAGTACAGGGAAATACCGATTAACGAGTACGGCCGTTCTTGAACGTTCTCTGTGCTGTTTGCGTAAATGAGTATGGACGTTCCGGAACATTTTAGGTTACGTCTGAGCAATAAAAGTATTTATCATAAAACAAATTAGTCATGGCTTATTGTGTTGTCACAATTCAACAAGAAATAGTACTAAGAACACATGAAATCGGGTTTTTCACAATTGTAAGGCAGGACAACTCTAGGGGGCGTGGTTTCAGGAGAATTCACCATGCGTATTGATTGACGCGTAAATGTAGGCGATGGCATCGTCTTCTCCGCGGTTGTTTCCCCCCTACACACACACACCTGTGCCTATGTTCCTTGTCTAGTATAAGTGATTTGTATCATTATATTATGTTACGTATATTATACATCAAACATGAAAAATTAAACACTACAAAGCTTTTTTACAGATTCCCCTCTGTCTAGTCTTTTGACACATTTAGCCGCGTCTCAAACGAAACCAACACACGCTTCCAAGAAAATTGAAAAGAAATGTTATATTTTCCATAATGTAGGCTATACTAAATTGATTCCTGGAAAAAAGCGGCCCATCAAACGTTTTTGTCTGTGTATGTCTGCTATACCGACGGGTGACAATGCCACGGTGTTTTTATGCCGCCGACAATGGGATACCGCTATCAGCAAACGAAACCAACACACGCTTCCAAGAAAACTGAAAAGAAATGTTATATTTTCCATTATGTAGGCTATACTAAATTGATTCGTAGAAAAAAAGCGGCCCAGCAAACGTTTTTGTCTGTGTATGTCTGCTATAGGCCTACCGACGGGTGACAATGATTTTTCAGTGCAAATTTTTTTTAAAGTACATTTATCAGTGTAAATTTTTATTCTTACAAGTTTTTAACACAATATTATTATATTATTATACATTTGTAACCAATAAAACAACTATTTAAAAAATTTTTTTTCTTACTCCTTGACAACAATTTTCTTTGTAAATACTTACTAACCAGCTGTTGGCTATTTGGGACGTTCAGGAACGGCCGCACTCGTCAAAGGGTTTTAAACATTGCACTACTTACATTTTTTTGAATTATTTCCAATTTTATTACAAATAATAATTTTTTTGTAGTATATTTTTATATTCATAACAATTTTTGTACAATGTCAAATTCAAACATATAGATCTGTACCACCTTTAAGAGAGGTAATCTGTCAGAAAAAAAAACTGAGTAAACTCTTTACAAGAAAAAATAAATACAACATTTAATTTTATATCAACAGTTTATTAAAAAAAAAAAAAAAATAATAAAATTCAAACATATATATTTTTTTGCATTTTTGTTTTATAAGCCTTCATGGAAAAAAAGATAATTGATACGCCCTTAAAAAAAATGAAGTAAAGTTATAAACAATTTTTTTTTTTTACATTTTACAAAATTTTTGATTAAGTTAAAAAAAATCCCTCCCCAAAAAGTAAAATTAGACAAACATTTACATTTTTAAATAATCTTAAATATAAATATATTTATAAAGGTATCACTAAGAAATTCATTTTGTTGGCCAACCTTAATAGTAAAATAGTAACCCCCCTCCCAAAAAATTAAGTAATAAAAATAATGAATTTAATTTTTCTGAGACGTCTCTTATATTATATATATATAAAAAAATTGAAATAACCCCTTTGGGGTTGTAACGTCAAAAAATGCTAGCTATCCCATCCATTTTTTTTTAAAACAAAAGAATTGCAACAAAAGAATACAGGGTTTTAACACATAATAATAATAAATAATGTTTTGTTTTCCCTCTTTTTTATAGCCACTTTGTACTTATAATTGATGTTCTGATTCTTTTATTTGATCCAAAAGTTAATATTACACTTCCATAGTTTTTGAAACAGCTGGTCGTAGCAAACATTGAAGAACTGGTAGGCGATATGAAGTTGGTGTATTCTCTGACCAGTTCAAAACTGCTGAAATAAAACACGATTAAAATTTGTACAAGTTATTACAAAACCTATTGGTTGCAAAAATTCATGTTTAAAGCAGCAAGTTGTAATAACTTTAAAGACCTTTTACAATGCCCAAATTAAGCAAATGCTACTGCCAGAACAGAAATAAATTAATCTGATTCATTAGGATGTTTTCTAAATTCAACCTATTTTTCTTTTTACGCACTAATATAGGATTCTGCTACAGCAATGTTATTTACTTATTTTTGTAGTTCAAAAATTGTAACATAAGTGCTTTTGTTTATAAAAACCCTAACAAATGATGTTTTTTTTTTTTACGGTTTTGTTAATTAATATTACTTCACTTTTAATGTATTTTATTAATTAATAATTTTATATAATTACTTTAACTAGATGATCAAGTTTGAATTTACGGAGAAAATAATACTAACAAACCCAATGTCATGCCATAATATGTTATAATGTTAATTGCTTACAAAACCTATGATTGCATATACAGCTTGTCATGGAGGCAAAATTGTTTTAGGTAACGCTACAGATTTATATTGTAGTTAGTTGAACAGTTTTCCCTAATTAGATAGTTAGTGTGCTTCCACTTGTATACTATGTTTTTTGTATCTACAAAACTCTAGATGTATTATTATTGTTACTGAAGTTTATAAATGGACTGTATTTGTCTACAGAACGATATACAAATCAAATCTAACCTATGAATAATTTGTTGGGATATAATCAAAGACTTTGTTTTTAGTAGTAAAATAGAATATTGATAAATCTGTGAAATTCAATGCATTTATAACAATTACTTTAAATTTGTATACCTGTAACCACTTAAAGTACTTTTATTCACACCACTATTCTTTGACCACCCGAGTAAAGAACGAATTGATTTCTGAGTTTGACACTAGCGTGTTCCTAGGTTTATATAAATTATTCTTTAAAAGCAAATAAATCTGTAATGTTGCAAGTTCAAATATTAATTCTTACTATATTCACTGTTTTAAAAAACCCTTTAGAATTTATATATTGTTAAATTAATTTCACGTATATCTTATTTCCTCCTATACATCTATGAGATTATATGTTTAAATCGACACATTAGCAATTTTCAAATTTGTTGAAAATTGATGGAGCTGTCGTTTTAATCACGTTTAAACAAAGATTATATATAACGTCATTTTATTGAATATTAAATAACTTTTATATTGATCTACTTAAATTATAAATTGTTATTAACTATTAGTTTTACATAGTAAACAAAAGTGGAATTTTTGTTTTAAACCAGAAACAACGGTATATTTCATAACAGAGCGTAAAATGTAAATTTATTTTGGCAAACATATTGGTTTGATTGTATAAATTCAATATTTTTAATTAACAAATGTTTCCAGTTTTGTTTTTCAAATATGTTTGGTCACCACATTAGCTCCTAGGTAGCTGCACTAAGTATAGTATATTGTTTTTGTTATTTGTATTCCAGAATTTCCAAATTTATTTATAATTATGGGTGATTATAAAATGTATATTCACTTACCGCCTGCAATTCTGTTATTCCAGTCTTTTTTATTATTTACGGCACGTAATTCGGATTTATATTCGTCCATCATCAGGTCTTTCTAAAATACATTAATGGGTGTCATACAGTTCACTGGGTTTTCTATTTCTTACTAGCAGAAACATTAAATTCTAAGTGGAAGCGGATTCAAATGGTTTTTTATCCTGGTCATTCTGTTTCACTTTTATAAATTTGGTTCTCTTTAAGCCGATTGATGTATTTGCCTTTATGGAAGTTATGACAGATATGTATATTTTTTAAAATTTGTTATGCGGTATCACTGTTATTGATGTGATTAGCGAATATTGATTTTTAGGGATGTCTCGTTGATTTTATGTGTTCCTGGTATGTTTTTTTAAAGAGCTTCCAGTTTGTGCCACATAAATAGTTTCGGATGCCCTTCTGCAACTTAACTTGTATTTACTTCATCTTGTAAACTTGTTTTCTACAATTAGTTTTCCTGACTAAAATCAAACCCAATATCACAATTTAATAAAACAAACTTTTATTTCCTGCTGTACATTTGTTTAATACTCAACCTCTGAGGATGGTAACTATGTTACTGAAATGTACATCAGGAAATAAAAGTTTGTTTTATTAAATTGTGGTATTGGGTGATTTCAATCTTTAAGTTCGCCACAATGTGCTCATAATTGTATTAATTAGTTTTCCTGTTTAAAATTAGTTTTAAATTACACCTGGAACTGTACGCTATATTATATTCCTTTTTTGAATGTTTCTGACGGAGTGATTTAGTTTTGATTTGTGATAAACGGCGATAAATTGTATTTCCAGAAGTGGTGATGGTTTATTGGCATTTTTAAAGGTTAAAGTGAAAGGGATAATGATGTAATGGAATTGTTTTGATCTTAGATGAAAGTTTGTACAAATTATATTACAAATTTTGTAGCTTCATGTTTACTTATATTTTCAATATGTATATATTTATTTATTATCTTTGACTTACCGCCAGCAATCCTTGATTAATTCTTTTTTCAGTTTATATTGTCATGAAAAAAGAATTAATCAAGGATTGCTGGCGGTAAGTCAAAGATAATAAATAGTTATTCAAGCATATCCGGTTACTATAGACTATCATTATGTATATATTTAATATTGCACATCTGTACTAAGATAAATATAATCTCTTTCCTGCTAATCACTGAACAATAGTAGACCATTTCTTAACGTAGCCTATAAAAGAGTAACAGCTGAGTTATTACTGGTAAAATTTTAGGTGTACAGAAGAATTCCGTTACCTTTTAGCAGTAGTTAATGGTTGCGTTTTTATTAAATTAATTTCAAAGTAACGCGTGTAATAATCGTTAACAGTTAAACATCTGCACAGGTTTAATCGATACACAAAATGCATTAGTGACCAGCTGCGAAGGTAGTTGATTAAACTTTAAACTACCTTCACACAAATTATTTATATTTGTTGATAAAATAGTTGTCATTTTGAATGTAGAAATATACTCTATATTTAATTCTGATATTTTTGAAACTTAAATGTGAAATATTAGATATTGATGAACTAAATTGACATCAGATATGTTTTTCTTTGCCTTAAAACACCCACATAACAAGAATATAGTGATTGTGAAAATTAAAATTTTAAAATTAAAATAAAGATTTACACCATTGAAAAAAAATTATAATCAGAGAAGAACGGAATAAATTTCTTCGTCTGTGACTTCTATCCTGAGTGTTTGGGTTAACGAAGAACAGTGGCAGAATAATCACAATATGACTCAGATGTAGTATTACAATATGTTGTTGTAATTAACGTCTACTATACGAAGTATTGTCTTCTTCAAAAACATTCCCACTCATGAAATTCAAACTAAGAAACAAAAGAGTAATAAAAAAAATAATAAAAAAAAAAACTGAAAGAGTTATCGGTCGGCTTTTCTATAAATCGTTTCGAGTTAGTAACTATTTGTCTATGTTACCCTTCATGTTTTACGTGAGATTAAAATAACTCGTTGTTTATTAATTCATTGTAAAAAGGTCACTCATAGCAAAATCAAGTAAAATATATTCGTATATAATTGCTAAAATATTAGTTAGAATATCCTTGGAAGATATAAGCTTCTAAAAAAATTTAAACACTTGGTATATGAAATACACCAGGGTGTAGGAAATAACGATTTTTCTCAATTAGGATATACACAAAGTGGGTTGTACAAACACAGATGTATAAAAATGAACTGCTATTAACAGAATATAAACTAAAATAAAATTTTTGGTGCACAAATTATTCCTTCCTAGATAATAATAATAAGGAGGAATAAATCAGTGCTCTTTTTTAACGCAATGTTTTTCGTGTGATATAAAGTTTAGAATCACTTGATTTTCGAAATCAATACTTTATTTTACTTCAGTTTTAGTATATGTTTGAAGTATAGTAATATAATAATTTTTTCACAAAGAGCATTTACAAATCGATAAAGTCAATTTTTGAGAAAGATTTTTTAGTTTTTATTATGTAGTTTAATTGTCATTCTAAACATTCTTTGCTGATAAATCTCTTCTGGGTTTTATTGAAATACGTTAAAAAACGTGTATTATTTACGATATATTTAAACAGAATTTGATCGAACTGGATAAAGGTAATTAAAAAAAAAACTTCTAATTTTAATTTTTGAATTAATAGCCATCATTTTTATATTATGTGAATATTAATTACGATAAAATATAGGAACTAGTAATAACAACATGTGCGGTTAAGAAATGGTAACATATATCAAAATAGTAAATTGTTTTGTAAAAGTTCTACAAAACAATTTTTTAAACGGAAAACTAAAACGAACATATCAATGGAAATTTCAACAGATATTTCTTTCTCCAACATAATACTTTATCTACATATTTAGAAACAGACGGACAAAACACTATGTTTAAGCATAAAATCGACAACATTTTATTGGTTCGTAAAGATTCGTAAACATACATTAAAAATATTGAGACTTATAAAATGTTTTTAATTACTAATGACAGGACGTGTTAAAAAATCCTGAAAATAGATACGAATAGTGTAAAAATAGGTTTATCAGTTTGTACACAAAATAAACTTAAACAAAAAATATAATCATAACATTTATGGTACAAGTACAATTGTTTTGAATTCTAAGATCTAACTTTGTTTATATTTTATCCCTTTCTTGAATTATTCAATAGTTTTATCTTATATAGTATTCACAAGTGCGTGATCATTTCCACGTGCGTGTCTGGTGTCCGAACATAATGCCCCATTCACAGACACGTTACGATGCGAAATAACTAGTTTCATAAATGTTAAACTGTGACTCCCATTATCAACTTCTACCCTCACAATTATGTTAATTTATATTTAGTTTGTTGAGTATAATCTTCTGCAAATCCGATCATTGTCTTATTATGTCTATTTGTCAATACTTTTCTTAGTTCTTCTATCTTTAAGACCTACATTATTACTGCTAATTAATATTTAAATGTTATAATAAGACGAAGCTAGGGTTGGTCTAATTTATATATCCTAATAGAAAATCTATATGAAAATTCCTGTATATATATATACACACGTGGAAATAGAGGGTAAATATATATTTATAGATAGGAGTTTTCATATACTGTTTATAAAATAAATACAAATTAAAGAATTTACGGCATTTTATTATAGTGGTGTTGGTATTTAGATGTAATAAGTTTGAACTCATTATAAGAAAGAGAATGACATAGCAAAGTTCATAAATTATATCGCTTCCCGAGAGTTCGGAAAGACATTTAAATAAAACAATTCTCTAAACACACCCTGGGTTATTACGTTTCTTTAATTTGGGTATCTGTAAGGCTGTTTTATTTTGGTATGTTTTTAAATATGTTTTCTGTAAACTATGGAATTACTTGTGATAAATTAAATTAATTTTAATAATAATAGAATATGATTAAGTATTTTAATATATATATGGTAACCGAAAAAGGTGTCAGTAAAGGTGTATGTAAAATAATTAAGTTTATGTTTTGGACAAATTATTAATTTTTATGTGAAATGGTAAAGAAAATATAATTTTTGTACATTACCTAACATTAACCAGGAAGTTTCAATATGAGCACCCCTACACCACTTCAGTGACGAACATATAAGCTTTATTCGAATTCCGTCTAGGTAGGCTCGATCAAACAGGGTGTAACAGTTACTAAGGGTTTTAGTGATTCCCTTTTAAGTGAAGTAGTTCTTATCGTAGACAATCTTCTTAACATAACTCCAGAAGAACGAGTCCACATTATCAGATCGCGTATTCTCGTAACAGGGAACAGGACCGACAATCTTTCCAACAGTTAAAAACGCTGTAATTGAAATTTGTTCCTACATTGAGACTGTAATTTGAGTGACGCTCTATTTACCTGAAATATTGCACTTATTTTATTTTCATCTTCTTTGTCATCAATTTGTGGGATTGTGTATGTCCATTAAGCGACAGATATATAATCATGTTATTAAACAAACGTAAATAAGACTCACAACTCGATAACGCAGTATTACACAAGATGCTAATGATTTCATATTTTATTTGACGAATCACGAAAAACAGTTTCTGGAGTCTTCAGATTCTACAATTGCGGCGTTAAAACTCGGACATCCTAGTAGAAAGTTGATTCATTACTGAACAAATATTGTTATTAAATAACTTTTATCATCATCATTTAGGATTCAGCATTGTCCCCACAAATCAACATCATCCGAAGTATCTAACGCTTTTCCAAAAACAAAGCAGAGATTGAATTGAATAGGAATGACCTGTGAATGAGGACTATACGCTTATTATCTGAGGGTTTAAACCAGAACTGGAATCCTGGGGTTCCTTGCAATAATAAAATAGAAAAAGGAAGTCATCTATGGATACATCCTATTTTGCTATAAAAAAATTTTTTTTTAGCGAAGCCCTATTAAAATCAATACAGTTCAGATTTAAAAATAAAATATGTCTATTTTAGTAACTATAGAACCCTTATATTTGAAATATATTTCAATATTAATGTAATAATTTCTCACTTCAAATTAAATAAATGCAATTTTTGCGTTGCAAAATTTAATAACTTGTTTATTCTGTTACGCAAAAGCCAAATAGATAAACCTTTGGCAGGTAACATTTTGAGCACTATTTTGTTTCGAAAGACATATAAAATGCATCACAGATGATTCCATCACAAGACGTGAGAGAGTGAACAAAATAACAAAAACAGCAGACAATTTATATCTAAATAAAGGCTCAGCTATCAGTGATTTATAAATTCATACAATTGCTCTTGCTTTGCATTACACTTTTTTTGTTCCAACACTCGTATATATCAATATTTTGCAAAACAACTGGATCTATAACTGAAATTTAATTATGAAGAGCAGATACTAATACTAATATAGGTTATGTAAAAATACACTGACTCCTGGGGATATATAATTAAATGTAAAATAATCAAGTTGTCCGTGATGATTGAATACCAATGCAGGTGAATTAGGTCGAGATAGTGTTTCAATAACATCTTCTTATTAGCTTAAATAAAATTATATGTTTGGTCAAGAGTATTTAATTTAAAAGCGTTTTTATAAGAAGTACGCTCGTAGTTTTAAAATTAAGTTTAAAGAAGAACATATTAATTAAAAATTTATTGCATGATTGTAAACAAAATATTTTTAATTAAATTATTCAAGAGTTAGCTATTCTACAGTTTTTATAGAAAATAATAATAATAATAATGTATGTAAATTCGAATTATGTGCGTGGAAACGTGAACACGGAAACTATTATCAAACGCACATAGTTTCAACTGTTTAAATTTGCGGTTATGGTGAGCAAATGTTTAGTTAAAATGAGATCGAAATCAAAATCAAATATAAAGGGGTTAATATTTGCATCGTGTATTGCTAACATTTTACAATATTCAATGAAATATCCATATTCATAATTTTATTTTACGTTAACAATTCTTGCGTCAAAGGATTGTATAATGGAGACGCGTATTTTCAAAACGGGAATAAATTATTCATAGATTCCATTAACAGACGTAAATTCGTCGGTTACCCATTATTGTTCCTAATTGTTTTACAATTAATAACAAGTATTCTGTCTCTGGATTAAAAATATCATACTGTATATCAACTTGAATAGTCACAGTTCGACATTGCAAGTTTACCGTAACCTTTTCATTTATCGTAATTATTTCAACAATTTTAGCTATTTGACTGTGCTATTTATTAGGTTACAAAATCACTACTACTCCAAAACCGTATGACCCGTAGATAAAAAAAAACTGGAACACAAGCTCTCACAAAAATTAAGTTTTTTAAATCAAACGCGTTTCGACATTAATTTCGCCATCCTCAGTGATACATGGGCTACAACAAAATTTTAAATTTATAACAGTTATAGTTTTGTTATTGTTGCTCATGTATCACTGAAGATGGTGACTTCGTCGTTGAAACGCGTTTATTAAATAAATATAATTTTTGTGAAATCTTGTGTTCAAGTTTTTTAAATCTAATATTATCTCACAAGTAAAGCCCAATATTTATTTATATGTTTGACCCGTCTTGCTGTGTTTGGCTGTAATAGTTAATTACATGTAGAAATGTGCTACAATATACAAAAAACAAAAAAATGAAGCTATTTTTATAACCTTTTTATAGACTGTAAGTGTTGGACATCAATAAATCTGAAGATTAAATATTGGAGTGTTTAAATCAGTTGAGGGAACAATGGAAGCAGACAATATAAATAAAGAGAAGACAGCTCCAACAAATTGTATCTCGCCTATTATTTACTCTTTTAGTTAAGGAAGAGCCTCGAAACTTTTATAGCTACTATTAGTTATTTTATTTATTAAACTATAAATGTAAATTTCACTAGAAATATTAAAATTAGATTGTGTGGCAATGTTACGAAACTGAAGAGGTTTCGTACACACCGATAATTAATGTTTCTATTTATTTATTATAATATAATCTAGAAAGAGTTGTAAAATATATAGAATATACTCAATGCAACACGAAAACTATTAAATTTCAAATAAAACTGTGAAGGTAATATTAATTTGAATCAAACCGGAACTTTGTTGTGGTAGTTTTGACTTGAAAAGTGTATTCTTAAAGTTTTGATTTATTTTTATTCCATTCATTTTTATTAAACTGTACATAATTGATAGTTGTGGAGGTATAAAGTTTAAAAAGCAGTGTTAAAATACTTTTATCATTCGCTAAATCTATAATTTATTATAACTAGTTCGACCTTACATATATTAAAGGATTTGTGTATATGCATTTTATAGAACATTTGTGTTGAAAGTATTCGTGAGATTGCTTGGATGAAATAGTGATTATTTTAACCTACACCCTTCTTTAAAAAATACAATTAATGTCCGTAATTAGTGATCAATTTTGAAACTATATTTTTCGGTTCATTGTACCTAATTTGAAAAATCCTGTATGATACAAAACGCGTTCCTATTAAGAATTAGTTCCTGAAGCCGTCTGGCTTATATAACTCATTCAATTCTCCGCCATTTTGTATTTTATCCCAAAACTAATATTTAGGCAGAAAATATAATAGCATGTGAATTCAAAATTGAATTTCCTCCCAGAAACCCAATCCTAAGTTGGAACTATAATTTTTAAAGGCCGATACATTGTAACTTTTCAAAAGGATGTGATTTTCTTTTAACAATCCACACTCTAAGGCTATTACAATTTGTTGCATTTACCCATATCGAAATGATATTCATCGTATTTCAGTAATTATTACTATGTTATTACGTTTCATCTGTATTAACAAGCACTGAAGAATTCAGTAAGACATTAAAGTTATATGAGATACTCAGACACAAAGAGAAGGAGGGAGAGCAGAAACGAGACGAACATAAATTCTGCTCTAAATCTAGGTTTAGGTAAATAAATTCAAACACAAATAGAAAAGGTTACCTGTCATCAAGCAAGGAAAACAGACAAGGGGAATGGCAAGGATATATTACACACCGAAATGTATAAATTGGAAAGCATAAGAAATGCAAGATATTTACCTCAACCATTTAGACGAATTTATCTTTCCTAAAGCGATTCACATAAACACTGTTTGTAACAATTTAGCTATTTTTGATCTAAATATATAGTAAGCAATATTTCTAATTAATTTATGCATCTTAAATTGATGGATGTACATTGTTTATCTCTGCACATAATACTCAGTTACTGTAATTTACACAATTTTTTACACAAGTACATCGAAAAACTTGTCGAAATTAAACTTATTGTTCACATAAATAACTTATTATTATACAAAAAGATATAAAATATAATTAAATTGTTCAAAAAACATCTAGGCAATCCAGGCGAAACTCATGTACATAAATGTCATATCCAGGGTTCTTGGTGGTCACATAACGGAGCTATGCATTCGACTGTAACAATCAAGAAACCTGTCATTAAGAACTTATACTACAATGAGATAACAATGGATGGTTTTATAATAGATTATAGATTAATCTTGATGTAAAATTAAACCTAATCTTTTTCACTCTCTATGTCATCAATTTGTAAAAGAAGCATACAGTTCCAGGGTATCCACCTAAGTGACACATCAGCAAACATTTACGATATAATTTGAGTCACACATTATTTCAGAGCACATGATTATCTGGAGAATCACGAACATATTGAAAATTGAATTTCTTCGCTGAGCACCCCAGATTCTATAGTTGTAGCCGTAACACTATGTGAAAGTTGCGTCGTCACTTTAAATAAAATTGTTTAATGTAACAATGTAACTTGCACCATTGCCTCGTTCATAAAATGTTGTTATGCAAATTCAATGCGTTGATTTATTCAATTAATTTTATGTTTAAGCTGGAATTTTTACTCATGTATTCCCAAACGATTATGAAGTTCTTTCTGAAATATTTCCCTGGAATACCAATTTCTAAGCCGAGTCGAGTAAGAGACGTTTTAGTATTAATCTGCGCGAGTATAGAAAGGTATATTCAAATGAAAACGACATATTTCATTCAATTCGCAAAACAGAAATATCCATATGGCAGAGAATATGGGAAGAGCCTCGTAACATTTTCCTCCAGTGACGTCAGAAAAACGAATAATCATCTTAAAAAACATAAATTTGTTTCAAGGTATCTGCCTAAGACAAAGTTTAAGTAGACAATTTTAAATTGTAAGATATTAGGGTAAAATGGCACGTAGATGACAGTAATAATTAAAGAAGACTCGAGAAAAGGTAAAAAATAATTCAAAAGATAAATCACTAATTCCTTTTATTCAAATTACTTTGAAATAAGATCAGTTTGAGAAAGACGCAACAAATATTTTGTTTTCATTTGGTTAATCATAGATGTTTATATTATTCAAATGACACGGTTGTTTTCCAATAATAAATATTCAGATTGCTATTTTCTTTATGAAAACTGTGAGTCAAGAATAAGAAATTTTTGTCGATGGAATATATTTTTGATTAATTTCGTTGCGTAAAAGTGAATGCAAAAACCTGAAAGTTTTGAACCTGTCTTACTTACTCATCCCAAAAACCATATAAAAAATAACCTCCAATAATCTTCATATTTTACTAAATTTTTAACGAAATCAGTAGAATTGATTTTGAATATTTTCTAGTTCTTTAACAGCCTAAATCAAAATCTCAAGATCCGGGATTGTAGTTCACAATCCATAGTTATTCCAAACTAATTTTATAAACTAACGTATGAACTTACAAACTAGAACATATCTTAAAGTAACAATGACAGAAAAGTAATAAATGAATCTAAATTAAGTTCCTTGCTACAGATAATGAGAATAACAAAATCATATATATATATATATATATATATATATATATATATTGATAACTTGACTAAAATTAAACAATCTGTCTCAAAATAAAGTTAAAGCTAATTAGGCTCATGGTATGCAAAGTTTAGATAGTTTTCACTACCTTTTTAGTTGATTTATAATCTTTTAATGTGTACATAAAACGCCAGAACTCTGTTTCTATTAACAAATCATTCACCAAATTATCCAGTTTAGGAACACTTTTATCATAGGTTTTATTTAAAACTAAACGAATTTAAAACTCGCTGAACTTCTAAACTCATAACTGAGACACAGACAAAAATTTATTGTCTAAGCATACACGATATATTTAACTATATAAACAAATTTACTGAAAAAAATATCTCAGATTCTCCATTTTATCCAAAGTTTAGATCCCAAGTACTTTACTTGTGAATTATTATTCTTTCTGTGGGTTGCTTTAGAATTGATTTAGGCCGTGCTTAAGATTTATGGCTTTCCAAATTCTCCTTTGTATTTATAACTTTGTTTATTTTAAATAAATTTAATCCGTCTATTTCATGGTACTATTTACTTGTTCATTTTTTCCTCTTAGTAATATCTTTGGGCAAACTTTAAATGCACTTTAAGAGTTCTCGTGAACCCTGTAACCTCTATTTCGTGAACTAAATTAGTTTATCTATTATAATGCGTTAAAAAAAATTATAATTTAAAAATACTACTTGTAAGTTGAAGTAATAATAATAATCACATAAAATATGACTTATGTTTTCATCTTATTGAAGTGCTTGGAAGATCATTAGACCTCCACTTCTTATCGATGAGCTTATTCATAACGTCACCATTCGAAAAAAATATCAAGTAGCAATATTGTGGAATCTGTCACATTATATGTATTTCTAATAAATCCCAAAACCTTCAGCAGAAATACATCAAATACTAGAGATATCACTAACGTTATCTATCATAACTTAATTATCTACGGTGGTGATTAAGTAAAGACACACGAATGTAGGGAAGAATTTTATATCACAGACCTGATAAATAATAGAGTAATTTGGAACACGCTAACCCTACAACTTACAACGTCTAAATTGGATTCATGTTCCAATGGGATGCGACAGTTTAAATCAACATTATGGGTCCTGAATGTAAAATAATATAAAATAGGAAAAAGAACAAAGAGATACAAAAACAGTAAGCACCCTTCTTCTGAATAGTATATTATTTCAAAAATTAAAATAATTTGAAAGTATATATATATATATATATATATATATAAGGAAAATATTATTATATGTAGTTACTTTAGTTTTGTCTTTTAATAATCTCTATTCAGGGAATGTTTTAAATATTAGGAATAACAGTCCATTCATATAAGAAAAGTAATGATATTAGAACTTCGAACCTTATCTATGTTCAGTAAAAACCTTACAATAAATATCAGCTGTTAGATCAACTCATTCACCAGAACTTTTATTAACTTTCATAGAAATTGTCATTTTCAGTACTACATTACGCCATTATATTTTCCATAGGTTTTCACGATAAAAAACAAGCTAACTAATGTAGTATTTATTTTCTTCTGTAGATTTACATCCTCCCCAGTCAATAGAAATCTCATCATCACACAGATTGACAAATAATTACAATAAGTGGTAACGATAATATATTATAATGATTTATTATTATTGATTTTTTTATTACTATTTTTTTTAAATAAATCGTTATTTCATTATTTATAACTAATTATTATATTGTTACTATTTTTGTGAGTGTGTCCTAAATTAAAAAAAAATGAAATACTGTAAATACTAATTTTATTAAATATTTAAATAGTTTTCATAATCAGTTTTTTTTTAAATCGTAAAATCAAGATTTGCTTGTACTAGTTTAAAACTTGTGGTAGGGGATTCAGTGATTTATAGTGTTCACATTCACCACAGTGCTCATTGAACATCTATTAGTTTAAAATAACAAAACACTTTACTGTTACACAGTTATAACAAATCCTCACACTTAAAATTACTTACAACAAATTAATGACATTAGCATATAAGATGATCTTTTTGGAAGACTACTATATGTTTTCAAAGCACAACTATTTACTAAACTAAAGATGACTAATATAAAAAGAAAATAATAATAATAATATTAAGGTAAATCAAATTTGGTTAACTACACTATATGCATAATTTAAAGTTAACTACTATTTGGTATGTTTATAAACATATCTTAAACATACCTATTCTTTAATTAACATAGAATATTAATATAATATAATTCATATAGAATATATATAATGGTTTTGGAGTAAGTAGACTATATTAGATGTCAAAAAATTAAGTTAACATTTTTTCAGAAAAAAACCTGTATCATCCAAAATCAATAGCTTACCATCCCTTTTCAATATATACAAAAGTTTTGAATAATGTTTGTGAATATATTTAGAAAAAAATTAATTTGTTACATTTTCAAAAAAAAAATGTTTTACGAAAAAAGGGAAATTGTTAGGCTTATTTTCAAAACTTCACCAAAAACAGTAATATTTATGGAAAACACAACTTCTATATATCTTTATATTCAGAAAGGTGGATAGAATTTCGCTTTGTAGTGGAAAACAATGTTAGATATAAAAAAATTTGGAGTTATTATGTCAAGTAGCAAAAAATTGGAAAGTAACCGAAGCAAGAATTGCACAGAAAAAGCTAACCATACAAAAAGTTTAGCAAAATATACCATAATCAGAAGAAGGTTCACCCTAGCTAAAAGAGTGTGAGTTTAAAATTCATATTAGCAACAACGTCAGGAATGTTGAAAACAGCTTATAATGTTTACTAAGTAGCGGTTATGAAATGAAAACTTTTGCAAATCAATATCTGGTCTAAAAAAGATCTTTATTAGTAGTATAATGCCACAAATAAGTAGTAGTTTTATACCGCTTTAGTTTTTGTTATATTTACCTAAAATGTGCATCGATACACGCAAGGAGAGTTTAGTTGATAAACAGTGAAACCATGGTGAAGATATTGAACAAAAAACATTACTTGAATACAAATTGAAACTAAAATAAAAAATGTATAAGTTTTATTTAATAAATAAATAGAAATTTAATTTCAACATTGTAAAAATTAGATAAGCCTTCACTTTATTCTTTGATATTAGAAATTGAAACAATAATTTTGAACCTTAAACAAAATGATAATACATTTGAATATATTGAAATAATAAACTCAGAAACTGCTTAGTTATAAAGATCATAAGCATCTGTGATGATAGCAAAGCTTCCATCTACCCACAGCATACATTTGCATGGAACAAAATAACACACAACGACGCATGAATCTCTCTACTACGGGCGTTACCATGGCCATTTGTAAAACAAATAACAATTTTTATGCGGATTTCATTATGCCGCCTTCCTCCTACTCTGTGCCACTGTTTATTTTAACCGTTCCCTAAAATCCTTTATTATTTGACAATCTTCATGCCGCACATACTTATAAAACACAACTCGTCTAATGTTTCCTACACAATGTGATAGTATCGAAACGGGAAAGTGTAGATAATATCACTAGATAAATCCTATTTATCTCTAAAGTTACATTCACTAATGTTTTTCCTTATACTACTCTAAATGTATACTATGTTTATAAAAATAACACAAAAGACGACTTTATTTAGACGTTTTGTTATGATAATAAAAATGTAATATAGATGAAGTGATTGGATCATGAATTTATAAATACTCAAACGTGTTATGAACTTCACACTAAGACATGAATATTGTGATTCAACAAAATAGTCCAATAGATATAAATTTTAAAATGGTTTGTACATAATGAGATTTCAGCAATCAAGCAAAAACTACAAATAAATATTTTTATTTATGTATAAGAATAAAACTTAAACACACATTCTTTTAAATAATACTTTTATTTATTTAAACGCTTTTCAACGGAAAAGTTGCCACCTTCAGTGATATACGAGGTACACTAACCAAACTAATTGTGAGAATTTGTGTTCAAGTTTTATTCTATTAAATATATCATCTCACAAGTCAAACTCAATATTTATGTTAAATTAGAATAAAAAACAACTATATAAAGTAATTCAATTTCGTAGGATAAAGATGATTATTCCAAATATTTAGAAATTTTGGTTTATCTATTGAAAACGTTACATAAATCACAAAATATTTTACATTTCTCTACCATTATTAAAATTAATTACAATTTACAAAATTTACCTAATCAATAGACCAATAGAGTTATTATGTAAAGCTAAACTTAGTATCATTTTTGACTAAAAACAATCCTTTCTGAAAGCAATACATGGGAACTAGACAGGCAAAATCATTATTCATGGATAGACATTCATCGATCTGTTCGAAATGTGTTCCTAAGAAATACGTAATCGGAACTTTGAGATTTTACATTATGACAACTGTTTTGTTTACGAAAATAAAAATTATTCCGAATTATAAAAAACGTTTGTAAATTAGGAAATGTTTTCAAAATATAAGAAATAATATTTTTGATATTTAACAAAGACTTCCTCCAATCTGAAAAAAAATTATATTTAATTCTCAATAACAAAATAAAAAGATAACATAAATTAAAATGTTTATTTGCATATGACATATTTATTTTAAACATATATATTGGACTTCAAGGATAAAATAAAGCTTAAAGTTTCAAAATATTTTAATAATACAATGAGCTACAATTGTTTCGCTTTGCGGCATCATCGGGCAACTGATAATTAACAGTTATTGACAAACTATTTATACATACACAAGTAACAGGAAACTGAAACTGATTCCTGTTACTTGTGTATGTATAAATAGTTGTCAATACCTGTTAATTATCAGTTGCCCGATGATGCCGCAAATCGAAACAATTGTAGCTCATTTTATTAATAAAATATTTTAAAACTTGTAACGTCCTACCTAATTTAGAGCGGCCGTGAGCTGCTACAATCTAGCGGACTAGTCTGAAAACAGCCTCACCTGATTCGACTGTGGACTTGCCCCGAGGCGATAGCCTTGAGGCAGTCTCTGTTCTAGAGATAACGGCAGTTATCTGAGTTTAGTTTCAGCATGCACGTTGCAACTCTTTCAAAATTATAAATAGTTTTTTTTACTTTACTTCAACATGATTCAAAAATTTTACGCGAAAACTCATGTTTCTAAATTAAAAAAAAAAACTAATCGTGTTAAGTTTCAATGAAATGTATCTAGTTTATTGTAATCAATCTCATCTGAACCTTACAAGCGTTCGACTCTGTTAGACCAAGTAAACCAAAATTTTCAGTTTAAACCTTGTTAACCATCTTAAAATATGTATTCAATTTTATAAATATAAAATTTTGAAATCTGTTTTCAATTATAATTAAACCTTAAGTTGTCTGTAAATTCTTTTTAGAGTATAAATTAATTTATATAGGCCTAATCTTTTGAAAGAATAAAACAAAGCTTTTATTTTAGTAATTATAAAATCAAATCATGAATTAATAAATCATTAAATTTAATTACAACTAATTTTTGAATTGTCTGTAAATTGTACCAGCTTAAATTCAAACAATCTTTTAAAACGAAAAGCTCCCTTTTCGTTTTTATCTTTTATAAAGTAAAGTCATTCAGTAATTTATTTGATTATATATAACATTTTGACTTTAAAGAAATTGCATTTTTATAAAACTTAGTTACAGAGAAATATGTTGCTCATAAATCTACAACAGAAATGTTTAAACCTGTCAAGTAATGTCTGTTCATTCTTTAATTGCTACATGTATTTTCTGCAGCTATACGGCTGGTTCCAGCATGCTGTAAAAAATTAAGTTCCTGCAGTAAATTTCAAGTCCATGCTAAGACCTGAGGACTTTCTTTTAAGTAATGTAAAAGGGACAAAAGTGAAAACTAATGAACAACTTAACCTGTGAATTTCAATTAGTCAGAATAAACTTGAAGTGTATTTGTGAAATAATGTCTTGGATGATTTTGTTGAACTAGACATGATTTAAAAAAAAAAAAATATAAAATGCAAAATAAAATAAAATTGTAATGGATGGGATAAGCATGCACCTTTCGATCTTACGACCCCAAAGGGGTTAATTTACAAAATTTTAAAATTGACGTCAATAAACATCAATAAATAATAAATATCTTCCTTTGTTAAAAATATATATTTAAAAAGAAATTTTTTTACAGTTGGCCAACTTATATATTTTATGTGTAATTAATTAATTAAATTTTGTTAATTTTAATATATATATATATATATATATATATATATATATATATATATATATATAGACTTGTATATATTAGACTTATAAACAACGTG
Source organism: Aphrophora alni (assembly GCA_963513935.1). Lineage (NCBI taxonomy): Eukaryota > Metazoa > Arthropoda > Insecta > Hemiptera > Aphrophoridae > Aphrophora > Aphrophora alni. Next base: position 137,445,953 of record OY740769.1, on the reverse strand, counting down.
CTTATAACATAACGTGTTCAAATATCAACTGATGGTGATAGTTTGTTAATCATATACCTTGTTAAGGATTTTCAATACATTTAAGACTGGGAATGATTCGTACCATCCTTAAAAGAATTATTTTTTTTATATAAAATTAAATCGTATTAAAGTAAAACCTTAGTTTTTACCTTGAAATATATACATTTTGATTATGAAAGAATGCGTCATGGATTTGAGACACATGAATTTTGAACAGGATGAACTTGATTCAAGAAACTAAAGAGTTCTTTACTGTTACAATTTCATTCTAGATATTCTGATAAATTTCGAGGTAAGAGCAACCCTTCTTCATTATAACCATGTTATAAGTTTTATTAAAACAAAAAGAATGTCATATTTTAAAATATATTTTACAATTACACGTGCAAACTTCAATATTGATGTTTCCCGAAATGTACACTATCTGTAGGGAATGTATCCGGCATGAGAATAGACAGTATAGATTAAAACTACCTAAACATTATCCGACACAATTTAATTCACTCGTAAGAGTGGCCTAGTTATGAGTTATTATTCGGTTTAAATTTTGTGCAGGAAAAATAGGATATATAACTCTTAATTATTCAGCAAACCTTGAGAAAAAGTGAGAATCTTTAAAATAAAAAATAAAATTATTTTGCGCAAAAAATAAAGAAATTCCCAACAAAAGATAAAATATTAGTTCTCATCCATTATATTAGGTTCAAGGTTGTGGGGAAGTATATTACATAGCAGAGCAAAGAGAGAAAAATAAATTGAAAACTTTTATCCTGGAAACCCTGTTATATTTCTATTGAAATTAACGCATCGAGAGTTTGAAGTTTGTACCAATGTAGACTTTATGAAAATGTATTTTTCTTTTATTTAATTGTGTTACATACACCAAAAGATTTATATATATATATATATATATATATATATATAATATCGATCAGTCTGCTGATAAAGTTTTTTTTTTAGACACATTAGTTTGTGGAACTCGAAATATGTTATACACAGTTCCATATCGTTAATTTCAGAAAATTAGCTAATATATGACTTTTATTTAAAAAAAGTATATTCTCGAAACAAAATTTAAATCTAGAGCTGTTATTTAATTTGTGATATTAATTTTAATAAGAAACCAAAGTATTTTAATAATTTTGAAACTTGGAATAGGTCATAAATTTTACTAAAACAGAATTCAAAATTCGTGCACTTTAATATATTATTATGATTTTGTTTTTTGGTAATGATGTTCTAGTAGGACAAGCCCTTCTTTAGCCTACACTTAAAACATTTCATACCTCTGAAACACGATGTATTAAAAAAGTAAGCTACTTTATTTTAAATAAATAGGTTTATTCTTTTCGTTTTAATTTAAGTTGCAAATAATTTTATGTGAAAAAAAATCATACACATAGATAAAAACAATACAAAAATAATGTAGATCCAAACATGTCCACATTGGCTTTATTGGAACTAAAATACGTATATTTAAAAATTGTCATATGGTAGTGGTTAATCACTATTTATAAACCTGTAATGATTTCGTCGGGTACCTACCTCTCTCAGTACTTCAGGTGTTCAACTAGTAGTAAATCTTAAGATTGGTAAATAATTCCTAACTTGTTCAAAACAGATAGACAGATATTATTTAGAAAATCGTCTCTTGTCTGAAACCATCAAAACATCTAGAGAACTTGAACATTAAATTTGGGTAGTATCACAATACTCTTTCAACTACTTCTAAGGAAACGCTTAGACTATATAAATTAATTATTTGGGCTGTGATTTTAAATTATAAATTACGAGCCATGACTTCATTTCTATTTCGTGGTGGAAAATGTCGGAAGAAAATCAGAAGCCCATTCTTCAAACTGATTTCTTATAACTAAACATCACCTGACTATCCTGTTAGGTTACATACTAAAAAGAGATAAGGCATATTTTTTATGTGCCAAAGTATTAAACTTTTCCAAGGATTAATTGAAAAATAGAATTAATTGAAAAGTGTGATAATGTTACATGTGGACTGACTAGAAAGTGATTGTACTTTTATATACTTGGATAAACACACAGTTAAAATTAAAACTGAAATCATAATTGTCTATATCTATTTGTAACTTCTTCATTGCTTGCTGCTGATGAAGACGTAATATAAAAAAATACTATATTTTCTTATTGTTGTTTAAAGCCAAGAAACCAATCGGTCATCATTGTCTCATACAAAAAGGAAGTTATAAAAAGAATATAAAATGAAGATCCCTATTCCTAGAAAAAACAACTAACTATACCTTTTCTTCAATAATATAATGTCAGAAAGAGCAGTTTTTACAAAATTTAATTCAGTAACTATTTAAATGAAATAAAAATAGACATGATTAACATATAAAATACAATAAAACTCAAAAATATAATATAAAAATTATAACTTCAATGAAAGTTTACAATTTAAATAACTTTACAATGAAATATATATGGCTATTTACAGTGAAATAAAAACCGTAAATTAAAATGGATAAAAACTAAAAATTATTCTTACACTCTAATATGTTAAATAATATTAGTAGGTGAGATAAACTCTATACTAACGTTTATTTCGGCTTATCTTTGATTAAAAATGCATCAGCTTAGTATCATTTTATGAAAGCGAAGTTAAACCGCCGGCTCAGTGCCTGGACTTTACAGCTACATCTTTATATTACAATCTGTTTATAATTACCCTCAGTCTATGCCTTTACACCAATACTAATCTTAAAAGCCACTGTATTACGTTAAAATTGATAGGTTGCTACAAGTACAATTTTCTTATAAGATGATGACAATAAAGTTAAGTTTTACTAAACTTTAGTTTGAATGTTCCGCACGAGTATAAAACATATTTAGGCGTTAAACGTAAGACTCTTCAAACTTATAAATAAATCAATATATAATAATATTTATAGATAAAAATTGTGGTATCTATTTAAAAAAAATTAAATATATGAAATGTAGAAGTATATTTCGAAGTTCTTGATTTTACGCGGATAAAAATTATTAATTTAATTGTTAATTTCAACTAAGATTTCTATAATTTCCATTTTTTGTTTCCCTAAAATGAATCAAGTTTAACTGAATATATAAAGGAATATATATTTAATATGACTTTATGGTGAGACAAAGAAAATAAAAGATGAGATTTTGATTTGTCGGTTGACCGAACACAACGAGCAAGACTAGTAGAGCGAAATAGAATAAGGGGTTGTATTCTTAAAAGTAGGACAGTTGTTATTGTTGAGAACTGGTCATTAAAACTTGTAATAAGATAAAGTGGAAATAGAGATTAAAATAGATTATATACCAACTATAATAACGTCACGAAGTTAGGAAATTATTAAAAAAAAATCAGATGTAACATTAAAGTTGAGGATTGTTGAAAGTCAATTTGCATGTTAATTATAAGTTTTTAATACTTTCATAAGATATAATACTTTACCAATTCTTTACCAATGTTCAAATCGGTAACTGGGCTCAAGATGGTATTTACACAATAATTATATTGCTTATATATTTTTAGTAATAAAATATTAGTCTTGTTTTATGATATAAATGTACAATATGCTAACTATATATTTATTTTTTATTTTCCATTCCTTTTATTACATTTAGATAAACAAAACATGATTTAGATTGAGAAAAAGATATTAAGATAAAAAATAAAGCTTTCCTTTACAACAAACTGAAACAAAACATATTACATATGACATAATAATACATTACTTTAAATTAAAAAATACACAACAGTAAAGAAAAACCAAAACAAAATTACTTCTAAATAATTTATAATAATAAATTACTTCAACCGGATAATGACTACTATTTTGTTTTAAATTTCCATAATTATTTTCAATACATTTTTAAATTTCGACACATTATTTGTGTATAATTATACAATAACCTCTCTGAGATATTAAGAAACACAAATAATACTCGGCTGTCAATCATCCATCCGTCTTTTCCAATACAACGTCGAGGAACATCTTCAAGAAAATCTAGAATACTAACATTAGCATAGTGAGGCTGTGACGCATCTTGTTGAAACATCAACATATAATGCTTGATTTTGGGAAGTATAAACAGTATACAAATTTGTCAACCATGACTATTCCACTTACAGAAGTTTCAGTCTGCTATGTCATATCTAAATTGACTTTTTGGATGTCAAGCTCATGCTTAAAAAAAGGCACAAGAGACTTCATTTGAACAAATTCGGACATATTGGCATGTTTTTTTATAGTCAGGAAAAAGATAGATTTATTCTCAGGTATTTACAGGTAAATTATTTAATTGAAATATTATTGCTATTAAGTAAAGTAAGTGACCGACACTTCATTTGTAGTGGGATGAATTGGTAATATAACACGGATTAAATTTATAAATATACAATGCTAAAGGAACATACATGTAAGCTGTCCGTTTCTTGAAGGCTTAAACCATTTCAATATTCTTCACCATAACAACAAATTTCACAAATTTAATAAGATGTTTATTCATTAGAATGACCATTAAACCATTTTGTGGTTATGTAAATCACGTACACATCTATTGAAAGTTATTCATCGCAATGTTATAATATACAGTATACCAAACACACAGAACACAATTTTCACAAAAAATACGCCTAAGTATCAGACGCGTTTCAACGACAAGGTCGTCCTCTTCACTGATACACGAGCTACACCAATCAAACTATAACTGGTTGGTGTAGACAAAGTTATAGTTTGATTGGTGTAGCTCGTGTATCACTGAAGAGGACGACCTTGTCGTTGAAACGCGCCTGATACTTAGGCGTATTTTTTGTGAGAATTGTGTTCTGTGTGTTTGGTATACTGTATAATGTTTCTCATAATTGAAGCTCAACATTTAATAGCAATGTTATATGTTATTTATTTTAAATATAAAAATTAATGCAACGACTTTATCACACAAATAGGTACATAACTGATCCTATAAAATATATGGATTTCAGGTGACACGGACTTCTTCTCTCGCCAGTTCAGGTTGAAGGAATAAGAAATTTAATTTTTAGCCATCTGTACGAAACTGCTGTATTCAAGAAAGTAGATGGCAACACCATCTATGATAGGGCAGACTGAACCGTCTAATTTTTATCATATGATTTTATTTATGAAGGTAGCCGTTTAACGGTTTACTAGAATACATTATATAATTTAATTATTTATTATTATTATATATTGTGTAGATGTAATTTGTAATATAGTACCAATAAACACATTGTGTAATGAAATAATACACCACTTAATTTAGTGTAAATTTTACAATTAACAAAACTGTGATTTATCCGTTTGATGGTTTTTATAATTCAAACCTACCAGTTCCACCCACATTTCATATTTACGTTTATGTCTTTAAATTTATTGATACATTCATATAAAGGTTTACACAATCCATGATATATTCTTTATAAATATATCTTACACAATTCATAATAAAATTAATTTTATAGTAATCTAACATTTTATTTTACTGTACTCCATGTTTATTAATTTTATTTAAACCTATGTATATCTTCTGTGTAGATCCGGAATTTATCACTGGGTTCAGCTAGTTAAAATAGAAGCACGTCATTAAATTTCTTTTTGAGATAACGTTAGTTGTCATTATACATAACTTTCTTTGTCGATCAAATATATCTTTATTATTATAGATATATAATTAAAAATAAAACAAACCAATATTCTCCTGTTAATACCTGTTTATTTTTGTATAGCTATTCGATTCTATATACATGAAATTCTGTCTTTTATAGGATAACAGTTTCATAAAAACCCCAGGAAAATTCGACATATCAGAACTTAAAATTTTTTTTTCCTGGTAACTCTAATTATTATATTCGTTTAAAACGTTGTTATTTGAGAACAAATATTTTCAATTAGAAATAGGGATATGGTGTGAAGATTACACTATTAAAATTTAATAATAATAAATAATATAAACCAAATATCAGGTTACTTATCAACAATTGAAATAATTGATTAACCATAGAATAATAAATTTAAGAATTTATTACATTTTCAATATTGAAATATGTTTTCAGAATCCAAAATATTGATTCTGGGTTTCAGAGAGGAGAAGGAGTTAACGTTACATGACAGGATATGAAATATGAGTCACCGATGAATAGTGAGTGACAAAATATATGTTTATAAGGAACTTCTTCCCTGATATGGTTGGAGATCTATGTTTTCTCTATATTATAAAATCGATACATATTTAAAAATACAAAATTAAAAATATTATTCAATCAAGAGTAGCATATCTCGTTGCTAATAAATTTATTGAAATCCGTAATTACAAATACAAGGCGTGAAATGTAATCCCATGGCTACTCAGATAGGTTTAATTAAAATCCTTAACTTCTGTAATTAATTCTCTAGATGAAAAGCATAGCCACTAGGGTCTTCCAATAAACACCTGACAACAAGTACATTTTCTACCACAACTCTTTAAAATGTAGTGCCACAGACATGAAAAAAATTTAATTGTCAATGGTAATACATGTCTACACAATGATAGAATCTAAACATATCAAGTAGAATTGAAAAAAACAATAATATCGAGTTGTTAGTAGTATGAACTAGCTCGACAGTATAGATCATACATAGTTGAACCACGTATGTATAAATATAAATTATTAGTTAACATAAATTGATAAACAAATTTATTATAAATTATTAAATAAATTAACTGCTACCTAATCAAATCAGTTGGTATGATGAAATATTTTATAGTAAATGTATGGTCAAAAATGTCCTGGTCATTTAGGACTCGGTATAGTTCGACAGCCTTATACTACTTTTAATAATGAATATTCCTTTTCCCTTGTAAGAGTTTGTGTGAGAAAGTTGTTGCAATAAATTTTATATTTAAAATAAATAACATATAACATTCAATAGATGTGTAGGCCTACGTGATTTCCATAACCACAAAATGATTTGACGGTCATTCTAATGAATAAACTTCTTATTAAATTTGTGAAATTTGTTGTAATGGTAAAGAATGTTGAAATGGTTTACGCCTTCAAGAAACGGACAGCTTACATGTATATTTCTTTAGCATTATATATTTATAAATTTAATCCTTGTTATATTTCCATTTCATCCTACTACAAATGAAGCGTGGATCACTTTCTTTACTTAATAACAATAATATTTTAACTAAATAATTTACCTGTAAAAGTTTCTAATTATACGTTTCCTTTACCATTTGACTTTTAAACACACTTTTGTTAGAATAATTGAGTTTATTAAATCTAATATCGTATTTACAAGATACGTATAACTTAACAAGAAGTAAGATCCAAAAAAACTAAAATTGGGCCGGAACGTAGACTGATGAATTTCTCCACCTCTCTCATCGATGCGAAAACAATTGAATCTTCAGAGCTCTTTAGAAACACGAGAGTTGGGGAAATAAGATTATTGTAAGGTAATGGAGGTGACGGTTGGTTATAATTCCCTAAAACTTGCTTACCTTGAAATTCATTCGAAAGACAGTTCGTAAGCTAAGTAAAATTAATTTTTATTTCAACTTTATCTAAACCGACACTAAAATATTACAGCATAAATCTTGCTTAAATTGAATTGTATTCGTTAGCGGTTCATAGTATACATACAATAACTTTTTATTTTTATTTTTCCTAACCTACATTAAACTTTTATATTATAAAAACTTACTTACCTATAACTGTATTTGAAACACGGTTCATAAGCTAAATAAAATTACTTTTTATTTTTACTTTTTCTAAACCGACACTAAACTAATGTAACTTAAAATTTGATTACCTTGAACTGAATATAATAAACGGTTCGTAAACTATATAAAACTATTAACGCCTAAAACTTACCTACCATGAACACCATTCGAAAGACGGTTTGTTATGCTAGTAATCATGTAATTAAGTTTCATTACTAATTTGTTTAAGACTTAAAGATTTTTAATTCTACAAATGGGTGACTTTAACATGAGTTTTTGAAAAATACATTACGGTAATAAATCCCTACACAGCATGAGATATCTGTATTAAATTGAAGAATAAGTAGAACGCCCGTACTTAGTAATACAAACACTAGCAAAAAAATTCATAAAAAAAATATTTTCAGTTCATAATTAATGTTAGAGTTAGGGCGAATAAAGTTCTTACGTTCCTAAAGTAACCATTTCACAATTATTCATTGATTTATTTAAGAAATAAAAGTTTCAGAAACCTGTTTTTAACAGTAAATACAGTTTTTCGTTAGGAATATATTTAGGGTGTTACATCAATGTTATATCGTTTTGTTCTAATTTTGTATTAAGAAGAATAATTTCTTCGAGTACAAATTTCGCTATCATGTTTTAGAAGTTGTGAATGTTTTCACCTAACTAAATAATATATTTTCACCTAACTAAATATATTTTCACCATATTCTGAATATATGTCTCTTTTTCAGTGTCCTATTTATCTGTCACTGACATTTTGTTACATTATCACAAGAAGAAGTAGACATAAAACTTCAATTTCTATTCAAAAGCAAGGATACAATAATAATTAGTTAAAAAATTAAAGGCACTTTTTATCTTATGTTGAATTGGTATTCATCAAAGGAACAAAACATGATCTTGAAAATCAAGACAAGGTCGAAAGTAGCACATGACTTTTAATGTAGGTTTTTCGTTTTTATTTCGCATTTGTTGTAGTTTGTTGTACATTTAATGAGCGTTGGTTTTTGTTAAGTAATTTCGTTTTTTACATTTTACACATTTTTATATAACTGCATTTTAATTTTTTTATTATTTATTATTATTTTTTTTTACGCAACGGTAATAAATTATTTTTCCCACTTGTAGTAAATATCAGTTAAAAGATAATTTCATTATAAAGAGACTTTTCTGTTGAATTTAATAAAGTAAATTTACAACCAGTAAATGAAAATCAGAAAATTTGGCCAGCATTTAATATTCTTTGTCAGGCAATGGGAAAGGAGAGATCATAGGAAGTTGAGACCTGATGTGATCTCAAAGGAACCGGAAAATGGCGAAGTAATTTATTATTAATGCTTTGAGATTAGGATGGAAAATTTGTAAAATAATCTACTATATTGTTAATCAAAATATAATAGAAATGATATGAATTGAAATTCTGATCCGAATATTATTGGTATAAAAAAAATAATAACTGCGTTATGTTAGAGGATTGTGTGTACCTTAAACGTATAGGCCTACATGTTTTTAGTTTTAATACAACTAAAGTAAAACTTTCACTTTACAACTAAACAAAATAAAGGTTACGAACAAAATTGATAAGAATGGTTTAAATTATTACTAATTTGTACCTTTTTGGTATTATCATGAGTGAATTATGCACTTGTCATATTTTGGCTATAAACAATTAATTTTAATGTGAAGTACATACAGCTATTTTCATTCACTTATACAATATAAATACATCAAACTTTATTTCTTAGAATAAAATTCTAGCCAAAAGCTGGAGACTAAGAGAAATAAACTAACAGCATACGACTAAACGCATAAACAATATGTATGTCTATATATAATTTCAATGCAATGAAAACCTGCATGAGTCTTACAGACCTAAAACTTTGTAAGCCTGTAATCCAGCTCCAACTCTGGTGAACATCCCTACCTACAAGTAGCTTAGGGAAGTTCCTTGATTTATGGAAGGGTAGAGGGTAGTTACTACCTATGTCCTAACTTCTAATCCTTATTAAACAAGGGTCAAATAAATCAAGTTATGTCAACCTATGAACTAAGTATAATATATCTTATGTGGGTAGATTACAGTTCTGATAAATATTGTAGTGTACTGATTCAGATTTAAACAGAGTATATGATTGCAAATGAAGGTATTGCTGTACCATATGTTTTAATTTTGAATTATTTTAATAGAAAAGAATATTTTGTAAAATACTTAATGGGTTGTGTTATTGATATAATCATCTACACAAATAAAGAGATTGTCATGTAGACTTGAATAAATATAACACTAAATGTTTGAGATAGAATCCTAATTAGGAATGAAGGATAATATATATACACAGGGTATATACTTGGGGAATTTAATTAATCGTTCGTTGCAAAAATATAACAAGTGGACGATTCACTCACGATAATGCCAAAAAGATCAATTAGTAATATTTTGAATAATTCTTGTCAATTTAGTATGTAGTATTTTCTTTTTATTTTGTTTAGTATTAAACTGAAAATTTTATAGTTAATTGTCTGCAAAATAATATAAATTGTACATTTAAGGTACAGACGACGGTCCTCTAACATAACCCGGTTCTTTATTTTATACCAATAATTTACAAAACATAATTTCAAAGAATATCATATCTATTTTGTTATTAGTAATAGAGTTAGTTGATCGTGTTACATATTTTCCAAAATATCATGTTCTTTATAATTAACAATGAATTGAAAGTATAAAAGTAACTATTCTCAAAATAAGTTAAGAGTAATAACGCACATTTTATTGTGACGAGGTAAAATAACTTCTCGTAGGTAGGTTAACCTAATTTTAATTTTATTTACTCTCTGGACTAATTATTAAAATAGATTTTAACGCTTTCCTTTTAAATTAATAACAGGCTGAGGAATGTTATTATAAAACAAAGTCTATTGAGTAAACATTTCGGAATCGGCTTCGTTAATATCACCACTAAACACATGACGTATCAAAGATAAAGTGGTCATACTCAGTAGCCTACTCAGGTGAACGTTGAGTACATAACTTCGAAAAAGATATACTTACTTATAAATTATATGTTTAATAATTATATTTCAAGTTAAATTATATGTCTGAAATACAGAATAAATTTGATAAATACATTTTACTACGTTCAATTGTATAGCTAATTATGAGTTTAAAGCCAATTTTGAAGGCATTCAATCTCAAGAACTATGTTGTGACAGATGTTTTAGGAATGACAACTTCCAAACAGTTTAGAGCGTTAGACGTTTCAGGGATGTTTTAAGGGATTTAAGGTCAATTAAATGATCGTGTTAACATTAATAAACATTTAGAGCCGGAGAGGTGAATAACCCATTACCGATTGTTTCTTCGTTAGCTTACAAAAATAAAGTAGCGTGAAATAAACTTTCATAAATAAATAATTTACACAAAAACATTACTCCATTTTTATCACTCACACTTCCCGATAAACGAATAGTAATCAATCAAAACTGAGTGCCACCTAAATGTTAGTTATCTATTTGCTAATAAGAAAGTGAAAATGAACTAAGGATTCTGTCTTTCAAAACATATTTATACATTTAAATAACAACCTAAAGTTGTTCCGTTTGTGCAATAAATACTGTCTTAGCTTTTAATGATGGCGGTTAAGGTTATTTTTTGCTCTTGACATTGTTTGTACTTCTAACTTTGCCACTGTTATGAGTATAAAGGTATAATTTGAGATTTCACTAATATTTGAACAAAAACCCTAACTTGCTTAATTTATAAAGCCCTATGGTCAAGTGTGTTCGTTTTAAGCGGTTAATCCACCACCGGGGATTTTTGAATAGATGGCGACAAATACATTTTGTTTGGCTTTTGAGAGCTTACTATTCAGCAACTGTGATCATATTTCTAATGTTGATTACATTTTTTCTCTTGAATAATAGGAAAAACGTAATTTACTGAGAAGTTACCCTAATCATTTTAGTTATTACAGTAACAATAAATTTACCTATAAATATAAACCAAATATACTTAAAATATACCTATATACCAAATCCGATTAAAATCGGTCCATGCTTTGGGCTGTTAAGTATCGGACGTACGACATATATAAGTGACTGACGATAGACTCTACATAATAATAATCGAACCAACACGCTTGGATGTTGGGAAACTTTTTATATTAATAGGCACCAAAACATAATTGTAAATAATGAACCAGGACCTATACAAAATTCTATATTAATGTAAAATATTATAATGTTAAATGTTGGGTTGGTTCGATTATCTTGTTTTAGCTGTATGTTAAATCTTAAATAGTTAAATTGACACATTGCCTTGTCAGTGTAAAATAATAAGCCACGCCCCCTTCAGTTTGTATAAATATGGGGTTCGGCGCAACGTTAGATTGTTGTGGTTTGGTTGGTGTAGCTGGTGTATCACTGAAGAGGACGACCTTGTCGAAACGCGTCTGATACTTAGGCGTATTTTTTATGAGAATTGTGTTCTTTGTGTTTGTTATACTGTATAATTTATGTTATGTTTATTTTTCTTTGATGATTTTCAAAAAGACGTTTGGTTTAAATGGAGTAAACTTAAAAAAAAAAAATTAGACTTTTTAAATAATTAATTACATAAAAATAATAGTAATAACTTCAATTGAACTGGCTAAAAGTATAAAACCACAAACCTTCTGACAATATTATATAGATTTGCGATTGGGGAACAATGTTGCTTTTTCCAGATTCCAATAGATTTAAGACGTAGAATGAAATATAAACACGGTTATTGAACGTGGGGTTCATAATAAGGGAGTAAGCCACAAGTGTTACAAATGGAGATAATATATCACAAAGACGATGTCGACGGAAATATTTTGATCAAACATAGCTTGCAAAAATCAGACCATATTTAAACACGACTTATATAAGAGTGAGTGAGACAAGATGACTCAAAGACATTAATTGATAACATAATATAAAAAGATAAATTTAAGCTGGAAATAAATCCCTTATAACACAAAGATCAGAGGGTACTTATCTCAAAGCCAGGTTAAGAGAAGACGAATTACCGTTTATATTATGCACGTAAATACATAAATTTCTTGGTGGCTAATTTACATAATGTAGTCGTCAAAGTTAACTATAGAACAGAGACCATTTAATATGCACGGCTCAATTGTTTAGCTTGTCTCATTACGAGTATGTTTTGTAATCTAGTATTCAAATTGTTTTCAGATTTCCACTAAATTTGGTATAAACAAGGATTGACCCAACGGTTTGTCAGCTTTATTGTACAAATAATTTTTCTTGATCCAATATTGTTCAACCCAGATTCTATTAGAGTATTTAAGAACTGAGAATCTCGATTTCTTTCCCTTTTTGTAAGGCGATGATAACCTAGAGGTTCTTTCGCCTTTAAACAATAACAAGTAAGATTCCAACTCACTAAATTAGGATGAAGTTTTGTTGATAATAATACATCTATTATCTTAGTATAAATAATAAACCCATGATCCTCATTTTGATAGCAAAGCGTGATTTGTTTACTAAAGCTACGTTGAAAGCAACTACTTCACGTTAAACGACTATCAACTCTGGTCAGTAGAAACGTTTGACCTTATGTGGAATAACACGTGACATTTTCACTTATATAAAGGAAGATCTAAAATAATTTTATACTATTGAGTAAAGTTATACTGTAAAATATTTATATATTGTCAGACACAACCATATAAGCAAAAGTCAGCCGTTTAAAGTGGTGTAAGTAACACAGGGAATAGAAATTTTCCCAAGTGTGAAATAAGCATTGCAGAGTGTACATGTGCTTACTTAAAGTTTAAAGCTTTTAGCAATGTAGTAATTTGTATAATTTGAATATTTCTGCATGAGAGATCAAAGAAACCTGTGTTTAAGATATTCTGCATGTGTGAATGTTGATAGATATTACATACATCTCAAGTGCAGCACAGTACATTTAGTAGACATTGCAGTGTAATTGGATTAAAAATATCTGTGCGAAAAGACTGTACATGCGCTCCCTACATCATCCGTATTCTCGGTGGTGAGGTGTTTGAAGGGTAGATGTGCGTTTTTCAATGCGTACTTACACACCTTCACGTGGTGCAGAGAGGGCAATTTATTAGAGTGGCTGAACTTCTGATATGTAACATCAATCAGTGTAATACGTTATATGTTCCAAGCCAAGGTTGAACAGCATATGGAGACGGCTGCGTGGCTAAGAGGGAGGTTACTCTTGAATATGCATATATTATATATTCACATACTTATTTAAAAAAAAAAGATAATACGCCCTTAAAATAATTACAGTCACATGCCCCAGAAATATATATAAACAAAATAACAATGAGTTCCAAAAAAAATTAAATGAGAATTAATTTTGCTATTTGTGACATTACTGATGATTATATAAAGAAATATTTTTATTTTTACTTAAAATTTTTGACATAGTACCTTTGGGACTCTATGACCGAAAATTTGCTAGCTGTCCCATCGAAATCATTATTATAATAAATATGATTTGCCCATTTCTACTGGTAACAATTGATGTAATTAACAAAATAAATTTTTGTTTTTGAGCAATTGATCAAGAATTGTAAAGTTATGTTTAATTATGTATATAATCAAATTTCTATACGTTTTGCAATTTTTCAAATATAGAACATATATATATTTTTTTGTTCATTAACACTTTTACGGTATTAGGCTTTGTAGACAGAAGAAAAGTAGTTGTAGGTTCTTTCCTAAAAGAGTATTACAACTGTATTAAGAAAAAAATAATACAAAAGAATAATAATAATAATAATAATAATTTCAGGTTTGAAATTGAAATTGAAGTTTCATGTTAGGTTTTGCAAGCTACAGGTAAGGTAACATTATGTCACGTTACACAAATAAAAATGAAATGATTTTATGTTAGGCTGTAATCCAAAAAATATTCATAACGTTGTTATAAATTAAAATTAATATAAGTTTTAAACAGAAACAAAATAGACTATTTAACAAACTTCAATCAAAGAAAGAAAGAGAATACTCAATAAAAAATTTACAGTATAACCAAAATACAAAAATGTATATATAATAGCAAACTCAGACTTTATATTTCATTTATTTAAATTTACCTTACTAAAATAAATTGATGTTCTTATTACCTGGATAACAGAGAGGTAGCTTTGGAATTTAACTTATGAAGCTTAGCCGGCATTACGAACCTTGCAATTGTTATCACATTTTATTATTTCGAAAAATTTTTAGTCATGACAATGATCCTATATTATTATTAACATTATTTTTTTAAAGACTTTTAATAACTTTCACCGAAGACATTTTACAAGAACGGAGAGCGTTTACAAATTCTAATGTCATTGGCGGCTTTCTCAGAGAATCGAGTTCGTCCTCTCATTTATACCATGGAATATCAGAGTAATTACCTATGTGACTATAAAAAGCTTCAAATGTCCTCAGGCTCTCTGCTGGGCAAGATAGATATCAGTGTTATAGCTCATCAGTTGATTAAACTGAAAATGAATTAAGGAGCTAGTGATTAAGAAATTATCAGGAAAGTAGATTCAGAGTTAATGTCTCAAGAAATGTATGGTCGCAGAATTTGTAGAATACATGTTATGAAAATAGCTCACAATCACCAAATCACAGAAATGTTTCAGAAAACTTTTACCTTCAGTTTGAAAAAAATATATAAATGTAAAGCTCGTTGAATCCTTAACTCCTAGTTCAGAAAAGCTCGGAAAACTTAATTGCATGCGTATATAAATTATCAAAACAAAATCTATCTTTCTTTAATCTCATAGACTTTCTGATTTGCCCAATAGTTACGATTCCTTTCTTTTCTTTGCGATTTATTATTCTTTCATTGAATTCACAATTTCTTGAAACCTAATTAGATTTAAACTTGTGTCATTAATTTTCTCTCTCTGTGTTATACATAGCTCTACTTAGTGTCCGACTATTTCTTGGCAGTATTTACTTCGTCTTTATCTCTCTAAATAGGTTCTTTTGTAAAATTACGCTTTATATGTTCTCGTAAACTTTATAAAGGATTAAACTAATTAATCGATGATAGATTTGAAATTCGAAATTAGTTTACATGAGATTTCACCTACTATTAATTTTATAGTTTCTACTGCTAAGTGTTATTAATATTACTTATTATACCAATAATGATATTATAAAATTATATCCTACTGAGTTACTTTGAAAGACTACTGAATCTCTACTAGTTATTTTTGAACGAAATATTATAATTCCACCATTTCCATTAATATTAAGAAGCTATGTGAATTTGTTAAACGGAGCTTGGAACCTGATATGACGTTTTAGTTTTATTTCTACAAAAATCGTTCAGAAATACACTGGTCTCCAAGATACATAAGTGTGGAATATTCTACATCTGACATATAATTGAGAATATTTCAAATTCATGTAGTTATCTACAATTTCTATTTTGAGAGGTGACAACGTGAATGAATTTGCTTATTATTTATGTTATAAAACAATATTGTACTTATTGACCAGTAACCAGTCGTTTACTTTATCACATACTGTGGCTTGCTTCAATGTTTAATATCTTATCGTTTCTATTAAACACTTGAAGTTATTTTTTTCGGTGTATAGTTTAAATATTTGCACAAAACTAAACTAAATAATGTATAGCATTAAATAACAAACACATCTAATTTTGAGGGTTGTATGAAGATTTTGATTACAAAATGGTATTAAAATTTTCAAATACATATACTGATATATTTTTTTGAAGTGTGTTGTTTTACCCCTCAAGACTTTCAATAATTAATTGCTTATAAAATGAATGGGTTTCTTCTTAGTTTATTTTTTTTCTCACCAAATATGCTGAAATTCCAATAAAAAGCACTTTTGTTTTTTTACAGATGATATTCAGATTTTATTTTCATGAAATACAAAAATATTGTATAAATAAAATTACATAATTTCGCTATAAGCTGGAATAGAATTACTATTAGCTAGACCAAAATTTACGATAGTAAAATAGGTGTTATTTTAAGAAAATCCCCCCAAAAAATACATTTATTATTTTAGTATGGAAATTTATTTTTCTTATTAAATGCCTTTTATTATCTTTATGTAAAATATGTTGACAGGTGAATACCATTTTGATCTTATGAAATGTGTGTGCGTTCAGCATATGGAAATACATTTCTTTTGGTTATTTCAAACGGTTGTTTGGGAGATGTTTTTATTAATTTTTTTTTTTAAAGAACGATTCGACCTATTAGGTATAAAACATTACAATGTTTAGTTGATTATATTTACTAACGTATTAATAAGTAAATATTTTTCGGTTCGTTTTATGCAACGTGTTCATTGACGTTTTAACGAGAGAAGTTTTTCAATAACTTGTCTTTGTTAATTTGCATATTAAGTTTATATAGTTAGTTAGTATTCACATCAGAATAAAACATTTGAAGTTGTAAACTTAAGATATTTTGCAGACAGCTAAAGCTTGCATCTCATTAAGAAACTCTATTAATACCGTATTCACATTTAACAGTTTCAGTCATAATGTTTGTAAAGACAGATACCTTCGCTTCACTTCTCTTGTATAAATTATAAATCAAGCTTTTGTAAGTTTCATCCTTTTGATATGGGTGGTATTAATTAAACGTAATCCCCAATTAATGTTACACATTTTGGACGAAGCGTTTCATATTGGTAATTGTTTACTGCAGATCCCCAATTTCAATATTTTTCTCGTTATTTTTGTACTACATAACTCCCTTTATAAGAATAGTAACATTTTTGGTGAGCTAAAATGGTTTTCCCTAATGACTATCGATGGTC
The DNA here is from genome assembly GCA_963513935.1 of Aphrophora alni. Taxonomy (NCBI): domain Eukaryota; kingdom Metazoa; phylum Arthropoda; class Insecta; order Hemiptera; family Aphrophoridae; genus Aphrophora; species Aphrophora alni. Next base: position 137,428,355 of record OY740769.1, on the reverse strand, counting down.
ACTAATGACAAATTCTTGGAGTGCACTCCAAGAACGGGAGGTGTAAAGAAAATTACAGGAAAAGTATTCACTATAACCAATCCTACATCGGAAACCCAAACCCACTTAAGACATCCCACAATCTAGCCTCATCCCAGGGAATCCTAAGCACAATGGAAATCATTCTGCCATGTCACTGTTCCTTAAATAAGACCAAATATGAGAATAGAATTAATTGTTACAACTCGGAATCTTCTTCCAGCTATTCAATTACCTTCGAACGAAATTTCACTCGTCTGTCTGGGTTATTTCCTAGCAGTATGTGAAGAGAGTGTGTTTTGTAATGATTTAATTTGTTTTTCTTGGCATACTTTTGAACTGACGAATTTGGTAACCCAGTAACGGATGAAATTTTGCTAAGTGATAGTTTCAAAATTTCAGTAAAGTAGAACATGCAAGCTCTTAATTATTTGTGTTAGTAAATTGATGGTATTTCTTTATAACTATTTCAATGCCTAGTAGCATAGCGTTCCGTTTATGAATACATTTTCTTGATGTATGACCACATGTTTAAGTTTTTGATCACTCCTTATCAATTATTATTAATTTTGAAAATCAATAGTCCAAGAAGAATATTAGATTTCTTGTTCATTTAAAAAAAATTCATAGTTTTAAAGGTTAGATGTCGCACAAAAAACTGATTGAAATCAACTTCCAATTTCTTTTCATTGTTATCAAAACAACAGCTGGTCAAGATTCAAAATATGCCAATGTAATGTAATTGCATTGCTTTATGGGAGAAAGTGGTTTTGCTCAGAATTTTCATGTTATATTTCTTATCCGCCATTTTGTTTTGATTAACCATAAAAAATGAAGCTATATTAGGCTCTAATACATATAATTATTATATATGTAATATAATTGTGAAGTGTCAAATTAGTTCTTTCTTCATAGCATTAGGATGGTTAGAGATATCATTTAGGCACCGACCGGTGTCTGTCTTTCTTCTGTAAACCGACGTTTTAAATTCGTTTACACATCTCTTAACACACACATTTTAAATCTGATTTTATTATTGACTTCCTTTTCCATCGTTAAGGAAATGGATTAGGAAGTGTTGTTAAGGAATTTAAAAATAATATTACAATTTAGTATTGAGACCTATCGTCTTGAATTCATCCATAAAGATATTGGACATATCGATAAAAATTGACTAACAATTACCATACCATCATGGTATTCTTTAATTGGAAAGAATTACATTCGGTAAATAATTGAAATAAATCAATAATAAAATTTCTTTATAGGTTTGATTTTGTTAGGGTGTGTTGCTAGGAAATATGAAATACGTATCGCCTTGAATAACCAACAAACTATTAGGAAACATATGTCAAATACAAAAAAAAGTGTTGCCAAACACATTACAACTTTATTTACAGTATTAAATGTGAATCTGAAAGACAGTATTTGGTGAGACAAAAGACCTCTAAAAATAATACCAATTAGTGAACCTAAAAAGCACACTCGATTAGGCTTAACCATCATCGACAGAACACTTTTATTCGTTGTTCTGATTTTTTTAAAGAATTTTGTTTAGTCATAATCACGGAACCAGTACAAACTGTGAAAAATAAGAATAGCTATTACTAGACAGACTAAATTGCATGATTCTCAATATAAATATTATATTAAATCAACATTGGGCATCTAGTACAATGTAGGTTAGACAGAATTATTTTAATGTAAATTATTTAAATGTTTATTTTACTTATTAAAATTTGCTCATATGTAAATAATAATTATAATGTGTAAATAAGAGCAGCCCAACTTGAAACAAAAAAAAAAACTTACTCCAGATAAATAGAAAAATCTCAGCATTCGATTGTTTACTAAAATAGATTATTGGCAACTGTAAGAATGTCGTGGAAGTGCGGAAATTTGGAAAATACAGGTTTGTTATTTACGTTGTAAAATGTATTCTGCTAGCAAAATGAATTCACATATATTGAAACAACACAAGAAGGATAAAAAAATATATATATTATTGTATAATAGATGCCTAACATGTGAAATATCTTGTTATTATTTCAAATCAAAATCCATATATTTTAATACAATTACAACCTCATCAGATTATTTACTCCAATGTACGGAACCTCCCACTCTACTTAGAAATGACGATCAAAAATTTAGGAAGACTTCTTTTTTTTAAATTAAGTATCACTACATTTGCTAATAGTTATTTAAAAATTTAATGGTAGTTTTTCCCCTTAAAGCTAGTTTGGATTAATAAATAGAGAGTCCAAAGTATTTGTAAATTAATTTTGTAGACAACACCATTTTTAAGCAATAAAACCGTTTGTTCGTATGCTCTGTAAAACATTAAAATCTGTAATTTTTCAGCCCATTTAGAAAGACTTTGTACAATTTTTCACAGTGTTTTAATAATTTTGAATAATACAATTAATTGTTTTTTAAATGGAAAATAATGCTTTATATAATAATAAAATAAATGCTTTAGTTACTGCTTAGTTAAAAATTACAATTATAGGAGACGAACGAATTTCATATTAGTTACACCGATAACATTGTTAACTTCAAATAAAGATTACCATAAAAGTCTGTATTCACAAAGCGATTAGTAACGCATTATTCATGTTAAGAACAAAGATTTTAAAGTAACATTTTTAGTCAAGCCTAAGATTACTGCTATACCACACTCATTTTGATCGTGACTGTAATATTAGAAATTGATATGAAGATTATTTTTATTTTATCTGTAGCGGTAATATTCTGGGAAAATCTAGCCATAACAGTAAGTGTTAAGAATAAATATCTATCTATTTATTTGTATATAATATTAATAATAAAAAAAAAATTAAACTTCCCATTATAGATATTTAATTTTGCCATTTAATTCTGCTTTGAATCATTTAAATACAAAACGTAATTTGTTTTAGAAATGTCCTTCTATTAAATAAATATGTTCACATAATTTGGGAGTCAAGACAAAATTTTATATTTTATCGATCTGTTAAAACGATTTTGAAAACATTTTATTCTATATCATTTGTCATTTATTCAAAATGTATTTTTGGATTTTATGGAGTTGTTAATATATATATATATATATATATATATATATATATATATATATATATATATATTGTAACGATATCATGATATCAATTAAATTAAACTAAATAAAATCATCAATCATGAAATCTAAAAATAAATAAATTAAATATAACTTGAATAAAATAATAAATATAGAACCATGTTAAGAAACAAATGAAGAGAAAACGGCAGATGCCGCCTGTAATAAAAATTGTACGTTCTAGGCTACAATAACACTAAGATTTCAAGAACCTTGAGGCCAACACGTGTGTACATAACGGAATTCTTAGGGTAGCAGAGTTTTTACTAGAAAAAAAAGAGAAATCAAGGGAAAGCAGCATTATAACGGTATTTTAGAAAAACGCAAGTAGAAAGTAGGTCGGCCAATTGGAGACGCTCCAAACTTAAAAAACACAACGGCAGAATTCAAAAACAACCAGTAGGAATTGCGAAAGTCGTAAGCAGAGAAAGTTGGTAGAAATCGACAAATCAGCGAACAGGGCGCGAAAAACAGTGTTTTAGAGAAGGAATATTAGAAAATAGTTTGTTAAGGGGTCTTACCAGAGTCGCCACGACGGAAGGTCGCGTACACAGCAAGAGTGCGCTGTGTACAAAAGAATAGTTTTTCTTTTCAGCGAGTAAGGGACAGGAAGTCTCGTTATATTTAAAGAGTTTTGATAAGTTTAAATTAAAGTTGAATCGAAGTAAAGTAAGTTTGAATTAGTAAAGGAAATTAGATTTGGAGTTTGTGGAGTTCTTAATAAAAAGACAGATTTGGAAAAGGAGTTTAAATTCACCAGAGGAAGGAGGGACCAATCATCGTAGAACAGGTGCTGTAATTTTGGAACGACTACAAGGAAGGAGAGACAGATTTGGGACGATTTCGAGGAAGAAGAGGCCTATTTGGAACGGCATCTGGGAAAGAGAGACAACGTTAAATACCAACGGAAAGTGTTTAAGCAGTGTGGTGTTTTGTGTTTTTTTTGTTAATAAAAGGATAAATTAAAGTTAGGTGGAGTGTAAAGTGCTAACTGACCGAGCAAGAAGGACCAGCAGATTTGATAAGTACAAAACCAATTAATTGTTAATTATTAAATTCACCTAGAATTGATTTCACTTTCGATTGAGCCATTCAAAAAACCCAAGACCCGAGATTAAGATTTTGTTGTTTTTAAATTAATTGTAAAGAACTGAGCTAGCCGAGATTAAATAAAAAGATGATCAATGTTAATAATAATTTAAAGTCTTAAATAAAATTGTAAAGAAAAATATTAAACTAAAAGGAACTGATAATTTGAAGATTTTAACAAGAGTTAAAATAAAGTAAATTTGTAATTTTAAAAATTGTCTATGATAAATAAATTAATCTTAAGGAATGAATGGAGAGTAAATGTTTTCTAGATAAGTAAGTATAAATTCCATGTATATGTTTATTGCTATTGTAATTTTGTTCTTTTAAAAAATTAAAAGAAAGAGATTGTTTTATCCAGGTAAACGGTGTTGTTTATGAGTAATAATCATAAGTTGTTCCTTTTTAGTAGTGTTGCAAATAAATAAGTAAATCTAACTTCCATTGTTATATTTGGCTCACCAACGTGTGGCTTTTGTTTAAATAAATTAGTAAATTAGATTAAAATGTATATAACAATTTCATTGTTATATTTGGTCGCACAACGTGTGGCAAGATAAAAACATATAACAAAATTTCATTGTTATAATATATATATATATATATAACAATTTGAAAGCGTGCAATAAATAAGTACATTGTAATTCCGTACAGATTTTAAGTAGGAACTAGTTAATAAACTCATGAATATATACAATCTTGTTGAGCACTGTGGTGAAATTCACAATACTAATTCGAATTTGCCCCTAACCACAATCACTAGAAACCTAATAAAACACAATTATCTGATTAATTGTTCTTTATTAATTATTTCCACCTAATGCCCTGATGTACATTTCGATAACATGGTTATCATCATCGGAGGGTCTTGCTTAAAAACTAAATCCAACCTTACAATCTACTAATGAAATAAAATTAAACCTAAAACTATGAAACCTGAGTGCAAGCTAAAATCTCTCCCACTCCACAGATCAGTTGACCAGTAAGGGCTTGGGCTGGCCATTTGTCAGGTTATTGTTATATGTCTTTGACCTATGGAGTGGGGTGAAAGATAACTGGACCTCTAACAAAGCTAATGAGAACAGTTGGCCTACTCCTTAAAAAAGTCTTTATAACTTAACAATACAAAATAATGTGACTACTTAATTTATTCCCTATGTTTTCCCTAGATTACTAAGAAAAATAATATATATATATATATATGTGTGTGTGTGTGTGTGTGTGTGTGTGTGTGTGTGTTACGCCGGTCGTTGTTGTCGACGGCGGTCGTAAGATTAAAGAGAGAAAGGCAGAGAGTTAAACTTTCGGAGCCAAAACCCCTTTTCGCCTATTCTCTTTAACTTTCATACATAATTTATTTAATCGGTACAAGTATAATTTGAAGTCATAACCTATTTTATTCCAACACTCCAAAACAATTATTTTATCCTTATTTCTACCTCACATTACTTTTTATTTCCTCAGACTCTATCTCAAGGACGTGCATTTTGGAGCTCTTTCTATTTCATCAAAATTAAAATTTTGCTTGACATTAAATCTCATTTTTCTTTAGAGCACTCTACTTCTTTCTTCTTTAAGGAAATTAACTATTTGTAGGATAAATCGTAAAAACCAGAATGACTTTGAACATGTAATTGATTTCTTAAATTTAAAAACAAAATTTGGATTTTAATGCTGAATACTATTTGATCTTATGCCTAAGAATCAATACAACTTTATTTAGTTGACTTATTCTAACATCTAACATCCAAACCTTATTTCTATTCACAATCTGTTACACAAGTATTTCTATATTTATCCTCCAACTTTTGTTATTTTAATAAATTTTTAACCTTTTTAATGTTTATTAAATTCTAATTTTAAGCTTGACCAATCTGTTCCCTTTATATAGCTTTTGATTTGTTTCAATTTTTTGTAATGACTTTATTTTAATTAATTATTTTTATTTCGCATATTTCCCTCTATGATTTTTTTAATTCCCGATTTTACTGTTTTATTGAATTTACTATTATATTTTTGAATGATTTTATTTATGAAATTTTTGATTTATTTGGTACCTTATTAGTTGAGTATAGCAGATCTATTCTATCAGACTATGGTCTTCGAAGACTTCGGCAAGTAATGATTTTATCAAGTGAATCTTCAGAAGTCCTTTCTATCTTCTATCCTGTTCAGTTTCGGTCGATTAAAATGAAATTCTTCTTTAATTATATTTTTCGGCGATAACGACAAAATATTTATTTCGATACTTGCCGAAGTTCGCTCTAACTTCGAGTCGGCAAGCTGCGTTCGGATTTAGTGACGCCTTCTCTAAGGCCGACCCTTCTTTTGGTAATCGAATTTACCTAGAGAAGTACTAGAACCCTAACATTTTTTTATCGACGAGTTTCCGTTTGCAGTCTTCAATCCTTGAACGTGGTTTCAAACCTTGAAGCTAGAACAAGACTGTCGATCCAACTTGGTTCCAAATTGGTCGTCAAAATTTAGGCCTCCCACGGTGACCAACTTATACATAATTTTCTGTTTCCTTTTTTCTATTCTTTTAATTGGTTTGATCACTTAGCTAGTGCTTTTGTGGATTCCTTATAGCTTCCCTTCGTACTCTGACTTTTGTTTTTTCCTAAAATTTTCCTTTTATTTTAATTTATTTAGGTGTTTGCGTTTCACTGTATTATGCTACTGTCGTCTGCTTTCTGCGACAACATGAAAATCAACATTTTAAATTTCAATTGCTTCAACTCGCCATAAGTCAAGTTCGCTTCGCTCAATAATTCTTTTTGGTTTGCTCATTTTGAAGCCCTTTTCTTCTTGATTATGTTCAATCTTCCTTTAAACCTGTGCGACCTTCCTGTTCGGAGTTTTGGTGATTTCAAGATTTCGTTGTTTCCAAATTTATCTTTTTAATTTTGAAAATCTTAAAAATTTTATTTTGGATTCTTGATCCTCCTATTCAAAAAGTCTCAAAACCGTTCCCCTCTTCTTCCTGGCTTCTTTGGTTACCGAGTTATGATAGTTTCTTCCTATTCGGTACAATTTCTCTGTTTTATTTTATTATGCTTAACTAATTATTACTTTTAGTTATTTATCATTATTTATTGGTCTGTTGACCACATTACTTTATATTTATTTATTCGATTAATTTTTTTTTTTACGAAAGTTTTTCGTTTTACTACTCTTTCTTTCTTTTATAAAACTTTAATTATTTATTTTACGGTTTTGGTTCCTAATTATTTATTTGTTCTAATTTACTTACTCTACAAAATGACATTATTCTTATATCTAAATTCGAACTTTTAAAATTCAACAAGGGCTCTTATGGAACTTTGCAAGTCGTGACATGAAATCCCAGACTTTCCTGTCCGTAAAATTTTGCTTTGCTACTACCCTAGGCTATTACATTACATTTCCCTATACTAAATCTAATTATTTCTCTTATTTCTTTGACTTATTTGTTATTTTGGTTTAATTTTTGGAATTTTGGATTTGTTCAACATTCATCCTTGAGTTCGGTTTTTAGACCGTCTGAATGTGTCTGTGCGTGTGCGTGTGTGTGTGTGCTGTCCTGTAACTAAAGTAGTATTTTTAATATAGGTTTTTTTTTTTTTTTTTTTTTTTTACATTTTCCTAAGAAATAGTTTTTATTTTAATTAGCTATTATATCTAATATTAAATAGTACGGTATTTTAGATATAAAAAAATAATAGTTTTAATTTCACTTCTATAATCATCACATAAATATTTTTCTGTTGAATTTATATAATATATTTATTATTCCATTTTTTTTTAATATTAAAGTATGACTCAAGTTTTTAAGTTTTGATTAAAATATTATTAAAATTATGACAAAGTCTCACTCTACTATTTGGAAATTTAAGTAGACCAACTCACTTATACTAGTAATAATCTTACCCAATGAAAACCAAAGGATTATGATCATAATTACGAACTAAACAATAATATTTTTTATATAGGTATAAAGGTGTGTTAATAATATTTTTACTGTATTGAGTAGGATAAGTATGGTAAACTTTCAGGTACTAATTGACACTTACTCTAGAGATTAATCTGCATATAGTTTTGTAAAACTAATTATTCATATCATGGTACATCCTGACTTTTAAAAGTAAGCAATATTGCTTTATGTCTGGTGCAAGACATTTTCAAGTCTACTGACCCCAATTTTAAGAAAGTTGTAATCTTGTACTTCATATATTAATGTTTTTTCCCGTTTATTATATAAATGTTATAATACTTGGGTAATTATTATAATAATTAATAAATTGTTAAGAATGTGTCATTGGCATATATTTGTGATACCTTTACATTTCATAATTGATTTAGAAAAATGAATGATTATTTTAATAACATTCATTTTTGGTAATGTAATTTTTATTGATTAATTTTTATCTGAGGAATCTGAAGGGATTATGAAGTTGTGTGAAAATCGTTTATATTATTTGGATAAATAAATAAATACATATTGTCTAAAAAAAAAGTTTATTTTAACTCACTTTTATTTTCAGAATGCAAACCTTAAAATGAAGAATGTGGGAGAACGTAAGTAATTTACAATATATAGAAGTAAAAATATTGTAGTAACATTTAGTTTATGTATACAGTAAATTTATAGTTAGTGTTATATTTCATATTATTTAAAACCAAAAAATACACAATCTTAACACTCCATTTTCCCGATTGACTATAATAAATATTAACGACCATAGAGTGGACTTGATTAAATAATACAAAATGAGCTGACGGCGAGAAAAAATATGTGCTAACGTGAATATTATAGTGGAACAATTGGAACAAAAATTTTACTCAATCAACTTATGCAGTCATTAAAAATAACGTAACAAGCCAAAATAAAGAATACGTAACATTCAAAATTAACATTACTTTGCAACAAATTATATACTGTTAATAGATGCTTACATGTAATGATATATATATACACACACACACACACTACAAACTTACAAAATTTCTATATGTATGATTAATTAAAACAATAAAAAAAAGTAAAGGGATATGATTTTATTGTTTCGTAACTAGTACTGTGACATATATAGACAATCCCTAATAGACACACAACCAAAATATATTCACATAATTAAGATACACAAAAACGTTGTCACTAAACAAATAAATATCTTCTAAGGAAATACCAAAAGTTTGCAATATTATTTCTTACACAAGTCCTACAAAAAAAGAGTATAAAGGATATTTTAGATTATATTTCGTTAACTTTATTACATTTTTTCATTAATTTAATAAGTTTTGTAATTAAATAAATTTTAGTCAAAACATTTTGTATACAATTTGTTTACTATTTCTATGTTTTGTAGTTAGAAGAACAAATATAAACAAATACAAAAAAGTTAAGATTTTATGAAATGAATAAATAAATAAAAAAATAAATAAAAAATGAATAGGGATGAAACGGGACAAATTTACAATTAAAAAAAAAAAATGATTACCCAAAATTAGTAAAATATCACAGCTGCAATAACTAACAGAGGTGAATAACGGTTTGCTTCTAACGGAGGATAATTAAAAACAAAATTTCACAAAATTACATTTTCTTATTTATGTTTATAAAGAATACATTATAAAATAACTTATCGTCATTCAGTTATAACTGTCTGAGATACGATCATAGCTCAAGTTGAGTTGCAACACGTAGCGTAAACTTCTACTCTTCTGAAGGATTTAACTTCCTACACACTCATAAAAACTCCATAGTTGTTTAAAACAACTTATTTACTGGTTTAAATACTATTAACAATCTAAGACAGGCTATGCAATACAATCTAGTGTCAGTGGCTTGCGCTTCACGTTATATTTATAGAAAAAAGACAAAATGCAGAATAGTTTTCATTAAAAAAACTTTTATAAATGTTTTATAAACGAAATGTTTGGTAAAACAAATTAAAATATTTGAAAATTACAAAATGGATGACTTACTCATAAAACTAGAAAATAAAAGATATTAGTGGGAAATCTGAAATTTTAGATATACTGTATAATATTTATGATGAGATACTTTGCGCAATAAATTCATTGTAGGAATATATATAAATTTGTAATATACATGTTTATATAGGTTTAATCGTTTTAAAATTCAGCATAACTTGAAACTATGACATTAATAATGACTTAATGATATTACGCAAAAATCGTAATCATTTTATTTTTCATAATTTCATCCAGACAGTATAATGGATTTAAATATAACCATATATAAAGTCCATATTGCCTTTGAATGGTTTACAATAAGTTTATTACTAAATTACTTACATCTTAGCAATCTTGTAACCCTCAGTGAACAGTTAACCACTATATTAGCAAGATGTGGCTATATTATCTCAACTTTATTTTTCATTATTTTCGACCTGTACTGCAGTACCAAACATTTTATGTTTATTTATTTTTGTGAAATATGTATCAGTTTGTTGTGAAAACTTGTTGTTTCATCTGATGATGGTATATGTTATATCGAAACAGCTGTTATGGAATATTAATAAATACTAAACACAAGATTGCTAAGACGTAAGTAATTTAGTAATTAACTTATTGCAACATAGTTAAATTTTGTTCAATATTTCAAAGAAGTGTGCACATACAGCAGTAACTCTGTTTTTTCTATCCTTTTGAAAACCAACATAATTTTTGATATTGTCTTTATCCAATTTAGAAATATTGTTATCAATAAATTGTCCAACTCGTTAAATTGGACAAAGGAGTTGCTTTTGACGGCTTTGGTTAAAATGTCATTGTATTTATTTCATTTTCTTCTTAGTTTTAGAAGCTATGATTTTTTCATTTGCAGATTATGTGTTTCCCGGAACTTATTAAAAAAAAAAAATTTAATCCCTCTTTTGAGTTTTTAAAAAAATATATCACCGACTATATATTATGTTGATTGTCAAATTCTGGCATGACCTCAAAAGCAACTTCAGTATTGATAGCCTCTTGAAAATTGTTGTCTCGATTGAATTGCTACTTTAGACCCTTGCCAACCAAAACTTCATCAAGTGTATCTAGTAAAATGTTTTACTAATTATTCTTCTTGGGAAGAACTTACGTTTAGATAAGTTGTTTGGTCACATAGTTAGAATTAAAAAAAAAAGTTTTAAACTAATTCCTCTGAGTTGTTATTCTGCAATGAAGATTCTTTTTATTTTTATATTTATCACGAACAGAGTGCTCTGCAATTGTTAATAATGTAAACAATTTAACAATTCTAAATGTGTCTTGTAAAGTAGAGACAAGTAGAGACGGTCTTGTATTTTCCGTCTACCAATTCTTAAAAAAAAAAAATTATTGGTAATCTTATATATATATATATATATATATATATATATATATATATATATATATAAAGTCAGTGGTATAGGCTGCCATCATGAATCTATAATCAAACAAAGTTCTCAAAAAAACAATTGAGAGGTACATAATTTAATTTATTCCGAATTAGAGCTAGTAATATTGGATACCATATATTTTTTTCTCATAATTTCATTAAAAAACAAAACAAAAACACACACCGTTGAAAAAAGTTATTACATAATTCACAAAAACAAAACAAAAAATTTAAAGGAATAAGATGAAAAAAACATGTTGTTATATTTGTTGTAGTATCTAGTTTAAAGTACTGTTCTATGTTTGTTGAATTTAGTTATAAAATGTAACATTGATATTAACATATGATTTATTTTTTATATACATCATTTAAGCAATGTTTTAATCTGAACTCTTCAAGTTGTTACTTTGTTTGAATTTTAATGATTTGGAAGTCTTTAGTTAAATTTAATTTATATTTATTACAAACAAATCGTTTTTCCTTTTTACTTATAATGTGTTTAAAATATCACTAAGCAGTTACAATAATATTAAGTTACGAATGTTGTTGTTTTTAAAATTAAAATTATGACAAGATAAACATTTTTACGCCGTATTAGTGGTTCTAGGCGGAGAACATTTAAATCACAGTTATCACAATTGCGGTTTTGAGAACTTTAATTGAATGTATATGCAATTATAGCGACCTAGAGTGCTGAAAACGGTAATCTGAGATTACCATAAAAAACAAAATTGTTAAAAAAAATATATAAGGTACCATTTATAATTATAATATTAAAATAGACAATGATAATGTCTATTTACAAAATATGTGTACCTATCATAATGGTAATAGTTGACAAGACATATAAATTAGTTCATAATGTGTTTTTGTGTAATCAAAAATTAAACAGCCCTAATTTCTAACCTTCAATATATTAACTGTTTTTTTCGATTTTACAGATTTTCAGGCTAAACGTCAGATTTACGATGGAATTAGAGAACACGAAACTTCGCAAATGTATTTAAATGCGATACAGGTTAGCAGCATACTCATCATTCATTGAATAAGGATAATATTTAGTCTTATTATTAACTGCTGATACACACAAGTAAAAGTTATCAATTGTATTTCTTAAATAATACTAAGAAATATAAAACATAACAACAACACTACATAATTGTAAAGTAAGTTCAGTGATGAAACGAAATCATCTATTTCGTCATGATATAAACATAATTACATTGAATATGAATATATTTCAAATAAGTATTACTTTCCCTTACATCATCACAAATAAACGAAGAACTAGTTCGCGAATTCATGAAGAATAAATTAGTCACAGATTAGTTACGATTTATGCATCTCCAAAAGAGTTTAAAACCGAACAACAATTTACACTGCACACAAACTGGTAACTTCTCTAACTATCTATATTTACAAAATGTATCTCTGTAATCTTTCAAATAATTTCACAATTTATATACATGTTACCTGTATTTACAAATGGTATCTCGATAACCGAAAACAGGAACCTTTCAATTATTCTTCCAATTTATACACATATTAACTGTATTAACCAAAATAGACATTTATTTTTTTCAGCGGTAATCAACAAAGACTTCATATGTTTTTAAATCACATAATTTGAAATTGTAACGAAAAAGTCACAATTGAAAAACGCGATATATTATTATAATTATTGATAAAAATTATAATTATAACCGATATTAAAAGTTTGACATTTATATTTTTGCAACATATCTAAACAAACATTTTACACATTTTTAGGAAAAAGCGGACAAAAAGTAACACACATAATATATATATATATATATATATATATATATATATATGTGTGTGTGTGTGTAAACAATGTAAATATATCACTAGTATTTACAAATTTATCTTTTTTTTTTTCAATGTATGTTAACAAATATTTTACTCAGTTTTAAGGAAATGAACCAGAAAAAATAATAACTTCAAATATACAAATCCAAACCTTGCACCATTGAAATAATTACTGTAGCAATTTTCATATATCACGGCTTTTTTCAAAATTACATTTATTTTTTTAATAAAAAAATAATATATTTTTTTAATAAATCGACACATGATATAGTAAACTTGACTACAAAAAGTACCAACTTAAACTATTGTAGCATTGAAATAATTAACCATACATGTTATATTATGTATATAGTTGATTTACAAATTTACCATTTATATATTTTTCAGTGTACTTAACTTGAATAGTAAACAATTAAAGCACTAACATATGCATTTACACTTTTTTTAAGAAAACCCATATAGACACATAGTAAACGCACATGGAAAATAAAAACTGAAACTTCTGCTGTATCACTGAAATATCGAATAGGAATTTACTGTTTTGGAGATATTTTTATTTAAAATTAATAAATAAGCACTATTTCCTAAATATCTGTTGACTCAGGTTGAAATTTCTTACCAAACTAGGTCATTACATTGATAACCCATTCGGTTTAGTAGTTCTAGAGAGATATATTATTCATTAAAATGATTCCCGACATATGTTTAACCCATATAACCACCTCCTGAATTATTTATGCGCATTACTGAAACACCTCCTCAAGTAATAATCAGAATTTATAAATTTGATATTCATTATCTTGTAAACGTATTTAACAAATAAATATCAGTTCTCGTAAAGTGGCTACCAAAACCCTTGTAACTTTGAAAGATTTATTTTAGTAGGGTGTGCTACACTTGAGAAGCAAATTGGAGTGGGGTAGGGTGGGTGGGGTGAGGTGTGGTGAGAGTGTGGTGGGTGGGGTGGGGTGTGGTGGAGATGGTGGGGGTGTGATCGGAGGGGGTTAAGGTGTAGTGGGAGGAGGTGGGAGGTGTGGTGGAGGATGGTGATGGTAGTGGAGGGGAGTGGTTTACCTCCCTTGCTCCTCCTCTTTGCCCCTCCCCTTGGTTCCTCCCTTCCTCCCCTTTTGACCGTCATTTTATGTCGGCAATTATTGTTGTCGTCTGCTAGTGACGTCACATTTACACGTTACAATCTGACGTCATACTCAGTGACGTCAGACACTTCACTTTTTATTTGCCAGTGGGATTCGAACGAATGAAGTCTGAATTTGATGCCAGACACTCTACCCACTGAGCTATCGTGCATAGTATTACTCGTATATTTAATGAATTATATAAGCCGCCATGTTTGTTGTTGTCGACTGTCGTAGTTTATTTTGTTACCGACAACGATACATGCTGTTGTAGCGTTTATAATTACAGATCTATTTATTAGTTTACATTTATCGGAACCAGAGCGCACCACCATCACACATTAGTTTTTTTTGATAATCACGTCTACATTAATGTGTGATATATTTATATGATTTATGTTACTCATATTGACTACTAGAGCTCAACAGCAGTAGTAGTTTAGATTTCGTGGAAACCAGAGCTCTGGTAAGTATACATGTTATTTGTAATATTTATATACAAAATATGTTTATAGAATGTATATTATGTTAAACACAAACGACGATGCACAATCATGGAGGTCGGGCACGTACGCCTCTCGGTACGGGTTTAGCTCGTACCTCTAGGTTAAGATTTCTCTGAGGTGATGTGTGTAAAGTAATTTCTAAAACATTCTGTCAGCAATTAAATTTATGTTATAGAAAATTGTAATTTGTATACAACAACAAATTAATATTCAAAATACAGAGGAGAGTCCACAGTAATATATTTATATGAGTTATAGTTCCTCTATTGGCTACCAGGGCGTAGCGCCGGTCAACCACCCAAAGTTTGTACGTATATGAACGACTCCTGGGTATGTCTCGACCGCGAATGATATGCTCCCAGTGTATCGATACTATTATATCTCTACAGTTTGTGCTTGCGCAACTATTCCACAACCTTTTTAATGGTTTCCGTAAGGGGATTTTACACAACAAGCGAGTCGTGTAAAATCAGACAATAGGCTGTAGTATTTGAAGGTATATTAGCAAAAGTTTCTATTTCTAGGCGTAAGTCCACGAGGCCCAACTTAATAGAATCGTTCAGTTTGGAACAATCGATTACGAAGAGAGGAGAGTTATCTTAAAAAGATTGTAAATCTAGACTGGGCAAGGACTCGTGCGTGTAGTTAGATTCTGGAAATCTATGGTACATTTCGTACATCGTGGAAATATCGCCTTTAATAATATCATAAGGAAAATACTGTGAATTTAGACAGAGTTTTAAATTTGAAGGGCCGCACATGTCAAACAGAGTGGCATCCATTTTGATCTGATTTTTTCTATCTGTTTGGAAGGCTAGAAAAACGTATCGCGGTTTTTCCAGCTGATTAGCCGTTTTGACAGTAAACGAAATGCGGCAGTATTTTATACTCCTGCAATTCCCAATTACGAAACATAACATGGACAGGTTCGTCTTTTTCGATCATTTTCAAAAGATATAATCTAAGCGCAACTGAAACCGTCACGTACGGAACTCTCCAGTGTATACTAGTTATGTTCAGTTTAAAGTTTGCAGCATCATCACTTTATATAGCGTTCAAATCGGATGCCTAACGTAAGAACACGAGTTCCTGTTTTACGTTCATTACAATCCGTTGGTAGTCTTCGAAATATCCCATTTACATCGTCAACGGAACAGAGAGGGAAAAGTTTCAGACAGTAGCCATCCTACCGTTCCTAACCATCATGCGTTAATGAATTTATTCTTCCCACTCTCTCGCGACGAAATAGATTTTTAATGGTACTTGAAATTCCGACATTTCTCCTACGGTTCACTTCACTACCGGCAAATTCGTATCTAATATCGTCGAAAGAAAGGCTACGGCATTGTTGACCAATTTTACGGTTGAATTCCCGCCGTCCGCTTTTGTACCGCTCAGTGTTCCTTTTATAGCAATATACTTCCAAACGGTGCTGTGATCACGTCCTGTTGATTTATGGGAATATGCATTTCATCGTTATTGCAGTGCGTTGACGATGCTTAAGGTCTGTGCGAATGGTATTCCAGGTCTCTGATGACGTCACTGTATTTTGCTGTACTATCTATTGCCAGTAGATCCATTTTTCACTTTAAATTCCAAAGTTGAGAGAAAACGAATATTTCTAGCTGTTAATTCTGTGGAGTTTGAACGTACACTGATACTGTTCTTATAACGTTGTCTATAACAACCCTGCAACCGGCAGATGTTAAAAGTTTTGTTTTCTTAAAAATTTCATAAACAATATTATTGTAACACAAAACCTAACTTATAAGACATCATTTTTCTCAGAAAGATGCATAGAATTTATCTATGTAATAAAATTTTTTATTTTTTTGAAACGGTTTTGGAGTAAGTATGTTTGATGTCAAAAAATGAAGTTAACATTCTTCAGAAAAACCTGTATCATCCAAAATCAATAGCTTACCACCTTTTTCCAAGATATAAAAAAAGATTTGTGTAATATTTGTGAATATATTTAGAAAATAAAATAAATAAATTTGTTACATTTAAAAAAAAAAAAAATTTTACGAAAAAAGGGATTTTGTTACGCTTATTTTCAAAAATTCACCAAAAATAGTAATATTTATTTTATAGAACTTCTATATAACATTATATTCAGAAAGTTGCATAGAATTTAGCTGTGTAGTAAAAAAAAATGTTAGATGTAAAACATTTGGAGTTATTATGTCAAATAGCAAAAAATCGGAAAGTAACGAAGGGAATAATTTCAAGAAATGGTAATGTGGCTATACAAATAAATTTGTTAATATATTTAGGGGAAAAATTATTTTTACATTTTCAAAAAAACAGAAATTGGTTAACGAAAAAAGGGAATTTGTTAAATTTCTTTTCAAAAATTCACCAAAATAGTAATATTAATTTTATAAACAACTTCTATATATCATTATATTCAGAAAGGTTCATAGAAATTAGTAGAGTAATGAAAAAAAGTTTGAAAAATAATTTTGGAGTCAGTATGGCAAAGAAAAAAAAATTGAAGGCCAAAGTCCAATTGAGCATAGAATTTTTTTTTAAACATTTTTTTAAAGTATTACAAACGTTTTCTAGTATAAATGAGAATAACAATTAATTGGTAAAAAAATCAAATTATAAAATTTTCAAAATAGAAATAATTTTTTCCTGTAAAAAGTGGAAATCGACCAAAGTTAGGTTAGGTTTGTAACCTTGACAACCTATGCCTAACTTGTAACTATCTAAAGCTAGGCCTAAAATAAAATCACTAGATTTCACTAAATCAATAAACCCTACAAATAATATCACACTTATACACTTGTATAATACACTTATACACTTATTTGTATAATTAAAAAAAACACTCCTAAAATTTGTTTTTGGCCTAGGCTTGTAACTTATAAGGGTTAGGCAAAATATACTCATATATATAGTCACTCACTATATAGGGTCATTTAAAAACTAGAACTTTACTCAAAAAAATAAACTTTAGAAATAAAAACACATATATTGTAACTTGTATACACAATTTATAATAAATAAATAAAACAAACCTTCAGAATAACAGAAATATAATTCCAAGTCAATAAGCGCTACGCCTTCCATGTCATTTTAGTCACAAACAGCGCTATCTTCCGAGTGAAAAACAAAAACCTCAAACTAACTAAAGGATATATCAAGTAATACCAACTTGTAGAATGAAATCTTCTCTACAACATACTGTAAAGATCGGTTACAAAATCTCGATTGAATAATAAATTATCTTATTTAGAACCTGCACCGAATTCCAAGTGAAATTCGTTCCGTTTGGTACTACTTTGGTTGGAAAGAAATATCGCGAGATCTATGATACATAGAACAATTTGTAAACCACGGATAGAAAGAGAAAGATGTGATCTACAGAACAGTGTTTTGGTCGACCTGTTTGACAGAAAAATAGATTTGTGAACATATGAGAAAAAATGGCGTCATTTCTACTTACAATCGCACTGTTGAAATCTTTGACGTTACATATAAAAAATATGCAAACTTCAGCAATTTTTGGAATATTATTTATAATGTTTTGTGGTATTTTTTTTGCATGATTATGTATCTACGGAACATTAGCTTTCCAACGGTATTTTATTTATTGCGATAGAACGATTCTAAGTCGGCGAAATGTTGAATTGAAAAATACGTGTTTTCCGGTCGTTAGACTAAACCATGCGTCAGCAAACGACCCGAGTCATGGTCGTACACTGAATGGAGGGTTTTAAATACGAGACCCATTTTGACGTAATTGCAATCGGACAGAAACTGATTCTTCTCTGAAATTTATAGGTACTTCATTCTGATCTCTAAGGCTTACGGTGATGATATGAACGGTTTTCACGTTGACGGGTAAATATATTACAGTCGTCGGTATTTCGGCAATCTTGTACCCCGGAGCCACTTGTGTGTAAGACTCGTGTATATTGTGGGACACTTTTCCATTTTGAAATGACCCAGCCAAAGTGTTACACGCAAATCTAATAATATTCACCTTTATATTATTGACGGGTAGCTCAGATTCGTGGTTTCGGTTAGTTGATTAATCCCCATTATTGAAACCGAGTAGTTTTTCCATAGATTCGTCTATAAAATATATTTTCTTTGAACACTTAATTTCTACTTTAAGTGTGTTATCTTTCGGTTTGAGTGAAAATACATTCTCCGGTTTAAGCTGTGATTTGATATATTTCTCAATAGCGTAAATTTCATACGAACATGTTCGTATAGTAGCGGAGACGTCATAATTATCGTTTTGATCTTTACCGATATAAAATTTATTATTATTTCCTTCTTCGATATTGGGAATGGAATTGTACATAGCAAGATCGATGAGACCGATTTCCGATTCTACCCGATTGAAAGTAATCATACCAAAGTGTAGACCTATTTCCTTTTAAAACAATACTTATTATAGTAGAAACTTTAAGCAAACATGTCCACAGACGACTGAGGTGTCACTCTGATGTCGCTTGTAATTATAGTGAATATTAGTGGTGGTGGTGGAACCAAAATATCTAGTCAGTTCGAGTGGAGGTCTAAGATTTACGAAACTGTAATAGTTTTTCAAATTGCCACTGCGCTTTATATAACACACACAATGTGTACCTTCACCCGTGCAACTAACAAGGTTTACTATAGCGGATTCGTTTTTGAACGGTCCCTTCGGGGGAAGATTATCCCTCATATAAACACCTCTGAAATACGGTATCCTCAGTTTCACAGCAAATTTCTCTAAATCAATATTTGTTAACGGTCTGTTTGGTAATGAATATATCAAACTTTCTTTTTACTGATCTTCTTCTTCTTAGTTGTTTTCAAGCTACTGCTTGTCTCCTATCCCCTGGCTTTTGGATAGGGTTTAAGATACAGACCACTGCCTTTTGGATGCGGTTTGAGATACAGGCCCGAACCGTTTGCATATGGTTAGAGATATAGACCACTGCTTTTGTATAAGGTTTGATATACAAATTTCCACCCAACATCTCTTTAGGACGTTTCAACTTTTTTCCTCCACCTAACAATTTGGTTATCGCTTCCATGGCCGTTGTTACATCCCACGCTGTCCGTTCACCCATAGACGCCTTACCCGAGTTGACTCGGATCCAAGCCCGTTCTGCTAACGATTTGTCCGCTTCTATACGATGCTCTGAATCAATGTATTTGCTGTACGCTATAACGTGCTCTTTACACGCTTATTCTAAAGGATTGACTCATTTATCCCCACGAGATAACCTCTTGGCTAGTTTTATACCCGGGACACAATAGTTGTAAGAGGGTAAATGGAGTTCGACAGGCAATAGATTTATAGCCTTGTTTAAAACCATATCACCAACCCTTAAAATTCCAGAAATGAGACCACTGCCCTTCTTCTTCCTAGTGGTGACTTTTTGATGTTATTCGTCTCTTTGCCATTTCTATACTGAATTATTGCTCATGTCTGCAACGTATTTATGATTGAGGTTGTTCAGTGTCAGCGGTTAACACCATTGGCTGTATTTTCTTTAGGATTACCGACTTTACTATTTTAATCGTATGTGCGAAATCAAATAATTCCTTTCGCAATTTTTCCTTTAATATGTCCTCAATCTTACTGCAGGCTTTTAGTGGTTCAACTTAAGTTGCTCTAATAGCCAGTACTAATTAGGATCGTTTGACGGCCAAATATCCGTTACACTAACGGAAATATTACATTTACGTCTTGAAGAATCACCAAAGCAGACTTTTCTTTCATCTTTGAGTAGAGCACGATCTCTAATCAACGACATCAATTCTTCAAGTTCATGAAAGTTGATTAAATCCAATTTGCTAGTGCCATCCTTTACGTTGGTCAATTTTCTATCGTCACAGTTCCAACGTTACTGTTCAACTGTGTTGTTCATAAGTATTTGTTGGCCGCTTTTGTTGGGGTTTTTACGTTGCATATATAGCTTTTTTGAGAGTCAAATTTACTGTACATGTTTTCCCGATAAAATACACTCTAGCGTATTTCAAGTTTAAGCCATCGCTTTCCTCTAGAGGAGTACCAATATAGCCGATAATTTTTAAAGTCATAGCCACTATTTAGTTTAACTGGTATCAACGATTCGAGATATCCTTTTGTCACGGCATCATAATTGTTTTTCGATCCAGCTAAACCAATAATAAATAGGTCTCCATCCTGCGTCGTATCGGTTCATCTTGTCATCAAACATTAAACACTTTGTTTCTTATTGGTTAAGAGTGACCGCATCGTTTAACGTAGCAGTAGCTATATTACGTAACAATTTGCCTCCTATAACATAGTCTCCCTCGGGTGTAAGGTTAAACCCTACACCTTTAGAACTTATTTTTCCACTCTTAGTGGAGACACTACTCTTATTACGTCCAAACTTGTGACACTCATCGTATTAATGTTCTAATTTTTGCATTTCCATTACCTTTTATAATTCCAGCTTCTTTTGGTTCATAGATATTAGAAGATATATCGTTTGCATGTCCCGTATGTCCTGCATCATGAGATGCCAACAAATTTCTCAGCCTGTCACACAAATCATTCTGATCGGCCTCGGTATATATTTCATAATTGGGTAGACGCTTATATACCAACTCGTACAACCTGGACGTCCCTTTATAGTGTACTCTGTGAATTATAATTTCACCATCGTCTGACAACTGAAATGTCTTGTTACCAATCATCATAAACTCGGCTCCGATTTTCAGTCCGTAACTGTGATCTATATTTAGATTACTGGCGGATTCTTTCAACATTTTTAGCATTCATTTTTTTGCCAGAGGAAGTGTGAAAGTACTGTTTATTCATTTTTCAAATTCACTCTTCTACATATGTGGACAATACTTCACTTACACTGGGCTGCGTTTGCTCCGGAGTCTCTACAATTATTTCGGTATCCATAAAACCAACCCTGGGATTAGCCGGTACTTTTCTCTCAACAGCCACTCTACATTTTTCTCTCCCTCCCTCTCGCTGCTCCACCAATCAGCATCCGCTCTCTCCGTCTTTCCATTCCACTTTTCTTTGGATTTAATTTCTTGTTTCAGCAAAAACACTCCACTCTTACGCAACTCTTTAATTATTGGCGTGTATTTCTTAGTATACATTCGTTCCTCTTCGGCCTCTCCGTACCTCAACTGTCTGTCCTTTTTCTTTATAGCCTGGCGCAATCTGGCTATCTCCAGCGTTAGATGCTCTCTCTTCTCAGATATGTTGTAGAATGACGTTTGTTCCAAGTATCAAGCCTTTTGTACCTTAAAAATCTGTTACAATTCGATCAAAACCAATTCTAAATCTTCCATTCTCCGGTTCACTGTCCTTATCTATTACAACGAATCCATTTTTAGTTCTCCACACGGATGCTTTTAGTTTTAAAAGCACTAAACACCATAACAGTGTTTAAGTGATCATTGTAAAAGTGTCGTAAATTGGGATCTTCCTGCTTGAAAAGGACCAAGAGATTGGCATTGTCTCAAATCCATTGTTTGGGTATCCAGCTGTACGTCTGTCATAAATCGAACTAATGTATATTATTGTGAAGCTCCATGGTGAAATAGTTACGTATACTGTATTGTCGTATTTATCGCAAACTATGTCGTCAAAAATTATATCGAATTTGGCTCTGCTTCACTAGGATGAATGACACTTTCGTTGTCTGTGAATGTGTAATAACCAATTTCTTTAGTATTTCCTAGTATACTTTCCAAAATACGTAAACATTGGCAAATTTCAGTCCTTTTGGATTGAAGAGCAGATTACATAGCAGAGCTTGACACTCTTTGATGGGCCGCACACTATATATCGAACTGTGTTTGATAATAAAGAGCTGTGACGGTGCATTGTTGATTCGGTTACTTCAAAAAACGTCAAAGTTCGTTACACGTAGCTTATCCGCTGTGTTTTTTAAACGCATTACGCTCCTCAACGTTTGTCTGAAAACTGTGGAAAACTAACAGCGCTATCGTATTAAATAGAACACCTACACAACAATCTTGGTTTTATCAATCCAACTATCGTGTTCCTTGTCAAATACTAACCACAGCACTAGTATTCTGTTACATTTTGTGCGCAGTACTTTTCAAGAAGTTATACGTTGCCGATCTTTGACTTGTTAAATTCTTCGGCATAGAATCCGTCTTTTTAACAATCACATTTCGTGTCTTGTAGAATATACGTTACATAATTAATTGGCCGGTACCACAGCGTAAACAGTAAACAATTAGTTTGTCCAGTTGGGTAGATGTCCTTTACCAAAAGTCTTTTTAAATTTTGATATTCAACTTTGTTTTCCACTTTAAATCGACCCAGTGCTTTTGCACTCTTGCGTGCTATTTTGTCCAGTAACATTTTCTCACGCTTTTTCAACACTTTAGCGGATTTCATGCCAATAGTACTGTGCACAGTGTTATTGTATGTCTTTACTACGTTTTCAGCATCTCTAACCACTCGTAACTACCGTAAGCCGTAAATTCATGCCACATTATATTTTTACATGCTTTTCTTCAACTCCCTACGGTTCAACCCTACGGTGGGTACGGTCGCCTCGGCTTTTTCCGGAGCGCCTCGGACTGCGCAGTAGCACATCGCGTTACGACTGCGTTTTCGTATCAGTATATAGGCATAGGTGAATGTTTTGTTTTTTGATTTTTGTAACATCTATATTCTATATATCGGCACGCGCCTATACCCTCATCACTGATATAGGTATTTCTTTCTGCTCTTAAAGTCCTCGAGGACATAGGTATATATACTTATATAATAGCAGTTTAAAAGATTTGTTTTTTTTCCGCAGACTCTCCGCTCGTGAGTGTTATGCCCGTGTAATGTTTCCTGTAAATATACAAGGAAAAGTGATATTATTATAACGTCAACGTGCTATGATGTTCATAAGTGAATAATATATAGTAATATGATATAAAGTTAAAGAATTGAAACATTTTCGTCAGAAAATTTTCGAAAAAATACGATTTATGAAAAATATGAATACTGATAACAAAGAAGTTAGGAACGTGTGCATGTCCGAACGTTATAATAGTTGAGTTTGCTGTTACGAGCCATTGTTACAACCCTATGAATAAAATTGTAAAAAATAAAAAAAAGACTTGTTAGTGTGCAATCATTTTACTTTTTATGAAAAATAACACACACAAAAAGCATGGGACGCGATGTTTTCGGAACTTCGCAAGAGTACGCCCCATACATTTGGGTGTGTTATTTTTCATAAAAAGTAAAATGATTGCACACTAACAAGTCTCATTCCAATATCAGACTCATTATGAAAGAATTAATTGTATATGAGAATTATTTTTTATTTTTTAGTTCAAGTTTTTTATTTTATTAAAAGGTAGAAAAGCATGTTAATTTAATTTTTTTTTTTCATTTTTAAAATTGTTTTTCAAAGTACGGTTCAGACGTTCCACCATCGACGCTTTCTTGTCTGAAAAAGTGGCGTAGTGATTTATATTGCATTTCTTCATTAATCTCTTAATGTACTTGTTGAAAACCCCCTTCTCCTGATCGGTCTGGAAATGTTTCATCAGGGGTTTTTTCACTATCTGTTGTAATTCTATAGATTCGTCTAGAGCCGACTTTGTCTTTAGTGGTAACGAAATAGTTAGTTTTGTCAGACAGTTTATCATAGTCAGTATATTTTTCCTTAGAATATGGAGTCATTTCCACTAGATCGGGTTGATAAAGGTTAATAACTATTTTTAGCGTCACACCTCAAGTTTTGAAATTTCTTCTCGTGGACTATTGGAGCTCCGCCGCAATTGTTCGCCTTTCATCCATTATGTAATTGAGTGTTTTTATGGTTTTGTGGTACTATTTTTCCTCGAGACACTGTGGTGTACGTAACCTCGAAACTATCCCTGCTCGTTCCCTTCTCACCGTTGCTTTGGATTAATCCGCCGAAAATTGTCCATAAAAGATCGGCAGAGATGCCGGAATCTTTACGAATAGCAACGTATCCAGACGCCTTTGTTTTAAAATTGAGACTAGTAAAAGTAAAGCCAAACAGATAACCATCTTCACCAGTTGTTCCATTTTTCATCTTGTCCACCAAACATTCAAAACCTCTTTTTATACAGTCAATTTAAGTGATATTCTCGAGTGGTTGATGTAATTTAAACTGAATTTTAGTCCTTACAGTATGAATTTTTCCATCTCCCTACTTATTGGGAAGAAACAATGTATATTGGCTACATAGTTGTAAGTGTAGTTATTTCTAAATTGTGGTTTTTATTACTTTTATTTGAAATCAAGTTGAACTATTTTGCAAGTCTGCGTCCTTACAAAACTATTAGTTAAATTATTATATTAGTTACCTAGGGTAGGGTTAACATTCTGGTCGTACTTAACAATTAATTGCTTCCATGCACGTGACAGTGGTTCATACACAATGAATCAAGCCAGTCATTCCTAATTAAACGAAATCTCCATTTATTAGATTTAAATTTAAACAAAACATCGTTAAATATAATCATATGAATTACTTAGGTCTAAATTTCATTTATAAAAGAATACAAATTTTTCTAAACATGTGCAAAATCTGAATGAAAGTTTTTGTATTTTTAGTTCATTTTAACACTGATTTCTGATTTCCTAATGATTACTTTTATTGTTTTTGACACTTTACTTACGTGAAGCCAGTCCATTTCACTTTATATTCCCTAAACCATCTCACCTCATTGTAACTCTTATCACAAACACTAAACCTGCTCCATTTTGTTGCTAATTTGAATCTCTCCAGCGGTGAGGTCAATACGACTGCCCACCAAGGCGGTTCCAAAAAGACTGACTCAAGCAACGCTTCCTTCTTCCTTGAGAAGACGCTCCCGCTGAGGCTCATGGGAAATATTGTCCAACTTTGTAACAGCACCTACTTGTCATTTATTGTTGCAACGTCCACAAGTTTCATCTTGCAGAGTCTGTATTACTTTGAAGGTTATAGTCTATATCATTTTACGCGAACATTTTGAATTCAAGCTTTCACTGTCAATATTTAATTGTTTATAAGTAATCATTTGGTTTCAAAGTTCATTTCATTGTTCAAATACATTTTACATTATTATTTCTAGCTTCTTATTATTATTTATTATTTTATTATTAAATGTTTAATTATGTTTTATTAATTACCGGTTGGAGAGTGTCCCATGCTTACATAGTTATTTACACGACAATTGTTCCCACACAAGTAGTACAAATATTTTGGCATTTTATATTAATATGGTAACGGCAGTGAGAGAGGAGGAAGCAAAGACAGGTCTGTATTTGCAAAAAAAACATTAAGAAATAAAAAAGCTGCAAGTGGATGTGGACCAATCTCCGGAAGACAAACTCAAGGACCGATTTTAAAATCGATTGCTAACATGACATTTTGTTTGGTAAATCGGTTGATATACGGATGTTTGGGTTGGTAAATCGGTTGCTAAAAGTATATTTTGATTTCTAAATCGGTTGGTAGTGGTATCTATGGGCTGGTAAATCCTAACATGATATTTTGGTTGGTAAATAGGTTGCAAAAATAGTATTTAACATCGTCCACAATAAGACTAACACACACACACACGCACACACATACACGCACTCATACACACCCACTCACCTTAAACACAGTCTCGTGTAACATTTGGCACAGTGTCAAGCATTGTACAAGTCCAGATAAATACTGGGCCGGGTAAGCACCGGTTACTTTTGGGGTAGGTACGATTTATTTTGGGTAGGTATTATGATGATTTGGAGGTTTGGTAAGAACATGATGGTTACGGTTAGGTAGCTTCTGGCTGAAAATACTTTCTACTTGCGCGCCACTATTTGCGATCGTTGAAACTATTACCAACACTCCCCTCTAAGAGTGAACGTTGGAACAATTACCGACATTAAGCAAAAGTAGAAACATAAACTTTTCATACATTATAATTCTCATTATATAGTTAAGTTAGAGTTGGGTTAGGTTACCTATCTTTGGTCATTAGTTTTATGTGTAGCACGTATATGACAATCTAATACATAAACACAAGTAGGCTGTGGTAAGTCAAGGTCAGTCTGGACTCTAGTAGCTCTAGGCGTGTGAGAAGTAGTGTCAACTTGTCATACATTATATTATACGTACAAACTTTGGGTGGTTGACCGGTGCTACGCCCTGGTAGCCAATAGATTAACTATAACTCATATAAATATATTACTGTGGACTCTCCTCTGTATTTTGAATATTAATTTGTTGTTGTATACAATGTACAATTTTCTATAACATAAATTTGATTGCTGACAGAATGTTTTAGTAATTACTGTACACACATGACCTCAGAGCAATCTTAACCTAGAGGTACGAGCTAAACCCGTACCGAGAGGCGTACGTGCCCGACCTCCATGATTGTGCATCGTCGTTTGTGTTTAACATAATATACATTCTATAAACATATTTTGTATATAAATATTACAAATAACATGTATACTTACCAGAGCTCTGGTTTCCACGAAATCTAAACTACTACTGCTGCTGAGCTCTAGTATTCAATATGAGTAACATAAATAATATAAATATACTACACATTAATGTAGACGTGATTATCAAAAATAAACCAATGTGTGATGGTGGTGCGCTCTGGTTCCGATAAATGTAAACTAATAAATAGATCTGTAATTTTAAACGCTACAACAGCATGCATCGTTGTCGGTAACAAAATAAACTACGACAGTCGACAACAACAAACATGGCGGCTTATATAATTCATTAAATATACGAGTAATACTATGCACGATAGCTCAGTGGGTAGAGTGTCTGGCATCAAATTCAGACTTCATTCGTTCGAATCCCACTGGCAAATAAAAAGTGAAGTGTCTGACGTCACTGAGTATGACGTCAGATTGTAACGTGTAAATTGGGACGTCACTAGCAGACGACAACAAAAATTGCCGACATAAAATGACGGTCAAAAGGGGAGGAAGGGAGGAACCGAGGGGAGGGGCAAAGGGGAGGAGCAAGAGGAGGTCTAACCACGCCCACTACTCCCACCACCACCTCACAACATTCCTCAGAATACCTTACACCACCTCCTACTACCTATTACTACACCCATACCACTTCCCACCACAACCCCCACCACCCCGACCTTTCTCCCACTCCAATTTGGTTTTCAAGTGTAGCACAATCTACTTATGTCTATAACCTATATATGACATCGGTATCAAAGTTTGATATTTAATATTTTAATATTTAAAGAATAAAAGATTTTAGCAATTTAAAAAAAATAGTATTTTCAAAGTGACAACCAAAACACTTGTACCATTGAATAAAATAAACGATTCTTTAATATTTATCGGTATTCCAAAATTTTACATTTATTTTGTAACCTTTGTAAAGAAAGGAAACAGAAACTTCTTGTCTACGGTTTTAGAATTTAGGCAGCGGAAATCTATTAAAAGTCGACATTTTGGTTTTTCGGAGTTATCTTGTTTATTGGGTACGATTCAAAATGGAAATTACCATGGTTAATGAAAAGTATATGTTTTATTTAGTTTTAAAATAACATCTATTAGATTATTAAATCGTTTCTTATAAATTTCCGAAGTCTCTTATATAAATTATAAATGGAGAGTGGGAAATGGGTCACATCAATCTTGCTGTGAACACTTCCATTCCCATCATTGAAGAGGAATTTAAAAATAAATAATATCTGGAAAAAGTTCAAAAAGATAATTATGAAGTTACCGTTACTATATCCATAGGTTCGTATGATATTGAGGATAATGAAAAATCATTCAATACACAGCTCCCGTCAGGGATTGCATATTCACTCAAGAATAACAATAATACTAATTGTTCTAAAACTATACATTTTAGAGACAAATCTATAGGAATAATACACAGTTTCAATAGTGGGGATTTATCAGCCATTCAAAAAACACGAATCTGTGCTCCCTGGTGATATTATAAAAATGAATGTTATTAGAGTGGCGTGTAATATTGTGACTGGGTCTTTTCAAAATAGAAAAGAGTCACACAATATAGCCTATACAAGTTATATCCACAAGTGGCTACTGGGTACAAGATTGTCGAGATAACGACGGCTGCAATGGTATATATTATAACAAATAACACTTCTACCCTTTAGAATTTAACTTTGTCTTTAATTATAAAATTAAGTTTAAAATCATTTACAATAAAAACCAATTAATTATTGTCCAAATCTGATGCACTTAATGAATTATACAATTAACGTCTTAATCTACTACTTATTCTAAGTACATAGTTAAATATAGGTTACTTATTCTACAATGTCTTAACCTAAAATAAAGATATAAGAGTGCATCAGAATTTTTACTTTTAAATTTTTTACTTTTAATTATTATTATAAAATTCTCCGGCTAACTGAAATGTATTATTTATTTATTTTATTTATTTTCTCTTTACGGGTTCATTAGGTTCTTTGGTGACTATAAATTACATATAAAATAGAATTTTTTGGTAGTTTATTTAATTGAGATTGTCCATTAATTTGTACTTATCGGCTTTGAAGTTTTATCACAGCTCCGCTGTTCCTGGTTCCTTACACGTGGTTCCCGTGTAGACTGCCAGTAGATGGATCGATTTGCCTTAATCTTTTTGACGACTCTTCTTTTCTTCTTACACTTGTAATCTCTTTTTACTTTTAATTTATTGTATGAATATCCCTGTTCAAACACTTTTATAACGACGCTAATTTCTCACACACTTTAATGACGACGACTCTTTTAAACTTATAAACGACGATTATCCTTTAACTATTCTTCGGAGATTATTATTAAATACTTATACAAAAAAAAAACGACGCAGTTACTATTTAATTTTGACGGTTGATCTCGGCTAAATCTTTGACAACGATTTTAATTTCTACTAAAGAAACACTTGCTCCGGAACTCCCTCCTTCAATCAGTTAACAACCAAAAAGAACCTCGTGCGATTCTCTTCCACCCCTATTCATAATGTCTATTTTCAAACGCTTTCTTCCGATCCTCTTCCTTCATTGGCTTAATTTAAATCTTTTACGTTATTTCAGGACTGACGCAATTCCTTTCATTGGTCATTTTAAAATATTTTCGGTTGAATGCATTGACTTTTGGAATGGTTTATTTGACTCCTTGAGATCCGTGACTGATGTTAGAATAGTTTTTCTAGCTGTCTACCCTTTCAACTCTTTACAATTTATGGCCTGCCGAGCACTGACCTTTTGGGAGCCCTCTATTTCGTTACTATATATATATATATATATATATATATATATATATATATATATATATATATATATATATATATATATACCATGTGTCCAAAAAGTACCACCCCTCCTCTTATTTGTTTTATTAGTGGAAATAGACAGATTGGTTTTGGGGAAAGTGTAGATAACCAAAGGAGGAGTTTTTTGAAGTATCAAAATTTTCAACCCTTACCCACAAAATAGGGTAGTTTGGGGGGTAAGTCAAGAATTTTAAATAGCAACCCCTATTGAGTGATACCTCATTTTAAAGGTATTTTCAAAATAAGAATAATGGCGTAAACCAGAGGTCTCTAAGTTCATCTTACCCAACATAGCGACCAATCGAATTTGCGTCTTCTTCATACAATATCAGTAGACATACCTTGGATTTGGGTGTAACATGTGCTCTTATGTAGTTATTCTCGACCAATCAGAATTGTCCATTTGGTCACGTGACCGCTTCTCGTCCAATTAGAATGCTCCTTTTTATAACTTCAATTGCACCGCCGCTTCTCGATCATTTTGAATCCTCCATTTTATATCTTCAATTGCGCCGACTTGCGACCTACACGACTGTCAACGCCGTAACGTTTCTTTTTGACGATTTGCGTTACAAGATAGCTTCCAGTGAGCTGGACCAAATGAGAAAAGTTAGGCATTGTTAATTTAGATTGTCACTAACTTATTGTCATTTCTTAAAATATTTTGGTGAATGATTAGTTGATTCCCAAATAACAAAAGAGCCTAATAAATTATATAGTTTCAAGCAAAGAATTCGTATTAAACGAGAAATAAAGTTTTGGAAATTGTTGTTCTGTTTAACTCTCTATGCCATTCTCCATAATTAAAATAATATTACTTATAATAATATTATTACATAAAGCAAAAATTACCATAATTTAATATTATTTTACTCATATACCAGTTCATCCAAATCCATATACTTGTACATTCCGACACACTTCACTATAGTATCACTAATCTGTAACATCTCACATTTGGCTATGTTGAAATTCACCAATTTGATTTACTATATTTAAAGGAAAACTCTTTACCTAGTTCTTTGAAATATCATCGGATGCTTCACCAGATTCTAGGCCCTAGAAACAAATCACTATTTTTCATAATTTAATTTTTTGAACTACATTCTATAATGATACAAGTTTGAAAGATTCAACAATTAAAAAATATTGTTGATAATTACAAATACAAAATTATATCATCACTCCATTTGTCATTTGCTCTTGTTAATTACCTAATTACTCTCTTTATGTATTCTTCTGATGTGGTTTTTATTGCTTTGGCTTCTGTAGATCGAATGTTGGTCAACTTTTCACGCCCACTTCTTGATTTTTTGTATTTTGTTTTGCTGGCAAATCCTACTTGATTCCCAATAAATTTTGAGGTAATTGTGGTTCTTTCCTATGGGATATTTAGTTAAATTGTCTTTAGTTACATAGGCATGATCCTGACCTCGCGATGTTTGAGAGCTTGTCAAATAAACTTCTACTTATCGAGTTAAATTTACTTTCGTTTGTTGAACTATTAGAATACTGACTATTTGGGATTAATTTTTCTAGTCTTTAAATCGTTAAAATCTATGAAAATATCCATTTTTTGTTTGCTTGAGAAAATAGACGAGATTTTAGAATAATATATTTCTGTCCAATGTCTGTTAAATTGCGTTAAATATTGTATACGGTAATCTATTGCCTAAAGGAGTTGATTAATTTCCTCAAATACATAGAGTGTTTTTTTCTCTTGAGAGACACTTTTGTTAAGACCAAAACTTCAAAAATATTTATAAAAACGTACTCTTCAGTTATTTTTTCCATTCACCGTTTATAAATATTAATACCGTAAAATTTACAAAGATATTCAATGAACCTTTACCTTTTTTTTCCTACAGATCCTTAAAATATTATTAAAATAAAATTAGCTATTTAGATTATTTCTAATATTTTTATTTCATATTTGCCATTGCTGGTTAACTTCTTAAGAGAGATATTATCTGAAGTTTTACTAAATATGTCAGTAAATGTTACACTTTGAACTTATTGTTTAATACATGGTAGTGAAACTTGAATGTTACCGGTATATATAAACTAACTGAATACACTAATCTACTTCAAACCCATCCGATTTCATTTGACTTTAATAATTTTATTACTAATTATCAAAAGGAATTTTCTTTTCCCCTGTTAAAGAGGTGCAAATCTATTTTAATTAAATACATATGCATATATATATTTTGTGCAAGAGTGTAGATCTCCTATATTCTCATAACTTTTTGTTACATACGAAATTCAATTTTTATTTATTAACAATATTGAACCGGATAGCAGTCACTTATAAATTTTGCAAGTACAACTTTTAATTGTAAGGTTGCGATGTCTTCTACCTCTGATAAGAGTGCAAATAACAAAAAACGTTACGGCGACAGTTTTGCGAGTTAGATTTAAAATAATTTAACCTAAACTATTTATCAGAAGATTACGTGAAATGAAAATCACCAGGTGTCAATGTTGAAAATAAAATGGTAGAAACATTTACTAATAGGCCAAATTCATATCCAGAAATCAAAGAAATGGTTCGTAAAGGATATTCATACACAGGAATAGACAATTGACTTCTTGTATAAATGGTACGCGTGATGAGTACGCACACATTTTGCAAGATTTAAATTTCACGTGTTTGTCAAGTATCATACGGATCAGCTTTAATATCCTTGCAAAAAATCCCAATTCATGAATAATTATTGTTAGTGGGGGTGGAGGGAGGGGGGAAATTATGTCGTCAATTGGGCAGAATACGTGACATTCACAAGAGCTAGAATTAAAGTATATCCTTCCTTTTATATTTCTCCTGTAATGTATTTACAATATCACTATATTTTCATACAATTTATGTCATGGAAGCTTTTACCAATTGTGAAAAATGTTTTGCAACTCATAAGAACAGCACCTAAAATAGTATTCTTTAATGTGTTAACTGAAAAGTTTAATTAAAATTAGTTACTAATATATACATTTAACTTTATTTTTCAGGTTGGTCTCCGTGGTTCATTAAAATTAATGAAAAATAAAATCGTAAGAAGTATGAACAAAGCTGCCAGAATTAAAACCGCCGAAATTAAAAAATTAGCAATATCCAGCAAACAAAAGATAAAATCAGTAGTACGACAACAAGAATATGACTTTTCAGAGTTTGCTAAATTAAGTTTAGGTGAATTAGGAGAATTAAAAGAAAAAATTACGAAAGCCAGAACAATAACATCAGAGAACGCTAAAAAATTCTTGGATTTAATCAATGTTTCAGTTGATGAATTGAAAAAAATACTTGAAACTACCGGTGAAAATGTTAAAGAGTTGACAGAAAATAATACGGCAAAACTGACTATTTATAACGAGCAATGTAAAATTAAAATTCAAGACTTCTTAGATAAAAAAGAAATGGATAAAGCTTCATCTACTGCGAAAGATGCAACTGTGGAACTGAATAAAATATCAACTTCTAGTAACGAAGATATATCAAAGATGTATGAAACTTCTAAGGCAAATGTAGAAAATGTAGAATCTACCAGAAGTAAGGAGGTTGAAGTATTAAAAAATTCTACTATAAAACAATATAATGAGATTTTACCTTTACCTGCAGCTGTAGGATTAAAAGATTACGTTACTAAAATGGATAAAAAAATCGATGAATTAGCAAAAAGCCTTTCTGATAAATTTAAAGATATGTTAGACAATTGTCTTGGCTTGATTGGTGATATGGTAGCTAAGCACAAAGATAGTATTATAGATTTAGGCAAAACTTATGGTAACTTATTGACAGCCATAGCAACTAAAAATGAGCCTAATATAACGAAATATACGAGAGTAATGAAAGAAATAAGTTATAGCTTCATTAGATCCAATAAGTATATATATGAACAATTTCTTAAAGAATTAAGTGAACAAAGCGAGCTAATTTGGGATGAAGTGACACAAAAGATTGCAGAAATAAAAACTTGCTCTCCTAATAAACCGTGTGAATAACCTGACGAAAATAGTCATGGTTCACGAACTGTACTGTAAGTATGAAAATTTACTGTTACATTCCTTTAGTATATTCACATAACGACGACAAATTTGGTAACAGTTCCTTTTTTCTTATTTTTTACGAAAATACCTTTAATTCGTGGATAATAAAGAAAAAAAGTACATACATTTATATTATCCAAAAACGGGAGAAAATAACCTTTTTTTTTTAAACAGACATTTCATTTAACAATTATATAAATCTCCCACAAAATAATCGATTCGCACTCAAACTAAATTAATGAAGCCGTTAAGGTAGGTTGTGGAGGAAATTTAGCTGTTTATAATTTCAGGGTAACAAGATCCCGTTAAAAGGATTACTAAAGACATTACTTCCTCATTCTACAGTCAGACACCTTGGAACGTCTCACCGCATAATAACGAACAGGAGATACAAACATGAAATCAACGTAACTGGCTACTAAAGTCAATTTCAATATTTTACAGTTTTCTGTGGGTGGTATGTGTGTAAATTCAGTTTTTCCTACTTTAATGTTGTATAATTTTGCTGTTAGTGATCACTATCTGCGAAACCTAACAGCGATGTAATCTCTTTCATTAATTTAGATTGTTCCCCATTATAAATGTCTGTTTACAATGTGATATTATAGTAACAACTATTTCCCTTTTATTTTTTTCAAAACTCATCTGTGTATATTACGCTTACGTTATTTAAGAATTTTTTCACAGTAAATGGATCATTATTTCATTTTTCAATGTTCGACAAACAAAACCTATAACCCATTTTATATAAACACTTAATTCAATGGGCTTTAAGAAATCACAAGTGAATGACGAATTCCTATAAAAATTTAAAACTCACGATATCTGCGTTGTAATAAAGCCTAAATGATCTCAGTAACTCTAACAATGATTATGTTTCTTGTAAAAAATCAATGTATGTCAAATTTTTAAATTAGTATCAGCCCATTCATTGTAATAACTTCTGAAACATGTTTATCATTGTGAAGAACGTCTAATTTGGATATTTTTATTCAATTGCAAATATCACAACGTTGAAAAAGATCAGCTAGTTTTTAAGTGTATCAATTTAGCCCCAAGTTCTGCGTTTTTTGCCTATTCTATGTATGGTCTTTTCCGTTACTTGCCCTTTTCTTCTAATTTCTTAATTTTATCTCTAATTTATGTAAGATTCAGATAAATGTTTATTAATTTTCTTCTATTACTCATTTTTAATTCTACGTCTATCACTAGTTAACGTTAGTTTTATTTGCCGCCCCCCCCGCTAATCTTAAACGTCATCAAGCTCTTTTGACAGACTTCTTATCATTACGGGTTTTTTTTTCTGCTGTCATGATACTTACAATAGCCAATATCATGTGCTTTGCCTCTAGCGTCTCATGTGTAATAACTAGGTTTACTCGTTTATCCATTTTCCAAATAATTACTGCTTTTGTTTAACACTTAATTAAAAATAATCTTTATTGCTTACTAGATTTATTGTATACTTACACGTTGAAATTATTCTCATAATATGCGTACTTATACAATTTTTATTTTATTTCAATTATATTTAATTACAGATTTCAGATCTGGCTTATACAAAAATATTAATTTGATATCAATTTAAAATCCTTCTATTAGGTAAATTCTATCAAAAGAATTTATAATGTTTAAATTATAATGTTTTGATACAAGTACTTGATTTTTAGATATCTGTTTTGTGTGACATTAATTTTATTTCAAATGCATTTTAGGTGTTCTGAGAATGATTTATTTATATTGGCATTGGTTTGATTTTACGTTTTGTGTTATTTTAATGATTTTGAGTTTTCCTTTAAATCAATTAAAATTACAAACACCTTACATAATTCTTCGAGTTTCTATACCTTATTCATTAATTTCCACTTCACACAATTTCTATCAATAACTTTTATCGAATAAATATTTTCATACTTTACTTACACTTAGCACCAAACACTTAATTTTTTAATAATTCGTATGGCTTATGTCACCTTTGAAATAAGATACTTATTGTTATTGGTATATACTGTTTAATTAAAAAAAAATTGATTTTAGGAATAGCCCTTTTCCTTGTTTGTTCGTTTAGATAATTGGAATATAAATAAGCGTGACTGTTCAAGGAGTTTCGCTCAAATTCTATTTAAAGATGATTTCCATTGACAATTTATTTAACTATGGCATCATTCTTTAATATATTATATAAACTTTCTTCGCCATCAAATAATTATGATTTTACACTGAGAACATAGTTCACACCGTTAAATTCTCAGGATTTGTATGTGTTAGTTTGTTTGTGAACGATGAATAATCGTAGACTTGAGACATGTCATTATTATAACCAAAACCTGTCCTAAATTCCTGCAAAATTCTAACATATATTTCCTAAATTTACTTGGAACCACTACTTTATATCCCCACATTAATTCACCCTGCTCGATAGTTAGAAGTAACATAATTAGGCCAATCATACGTAACATAGCCATAAACCTTTCTTAAAATTACATCTTTTTGCGTTTCACTTCTAATAGCTTCACCAGTAACTGGCACAGAACTTTCATTAAGAATATGTAAATAAGTACCTACCCAATTTAAGTCACAGTTTTTATGTTCCACCTTTAAGTGGTAATCTAGACAAGGCATCTGCATTAGCACGATCAGCAGATTTAACGTATTCTATCTTAAAATTATAACCTGATAGAAATAGAGCGTATCTTTGTAGTCTATTTGCTGCAAAAGTTAGCAACCCCTTTTTGGGTCCAAATATACTTAATAATGGCTTATGATCAGTACTTAATATAAATTCGCATCCCCATAGATATTGACGAAATTTAGTGACCCCAAATATAATCCTAATGCTTAATTTTCAATTTTCGAATACGATTTTTCTGCATTAGACAATGTTCGCGAAGCATATGCTATAGGTTTCTCAATACTATCTTTATCAACTTATGGTAATACACAACCTAATCCTACCGCTGTAGCATCACAAGCTAACTTGATCGGCAATTCTGGATCATAATGAGCTAATAGTTCATTATGGACGAAGCTAATAGTTTTTTAATTGTCTTAAAAAGCTTTAACACATTTTTCATCAAATTTAAAAGACGCATTTTTCTTAAGTAAATTATAGGTAGGACGTAACACACTAGACATATTAGGTACAAATCTTCCCTAATAATTAACTAAACCTACAAATGCTTTAATTCACTAACATTTAATGGTA
Source organism: Aphrophora alni (assembly GCA_963513935.1). Lineage (NCBI taxonomy): Eukaryota > Metazoa > Arthropoda > Insecta > Hemiptera > Aphrophoridae > Aphrophora > Aphrophora alni. The sequence continues at coordinate 137,390,774 of OY740769.1, read as the reverse complement.
TTGGAGCCTCTATCATAGCTTTAACTTTTGTTTTAGATGTGTGTAAGCCTTTCTTGTCGATCAGAAAACCCAAATATCCTAATTTATAACAAAAGAAAGAACATATTTCTTTCTGTATAGTAAACCCCTTACCTCTTAATCATTTACAAACTTCTTGTAACTTATTCATATGTTCTTCCAGGTTTTCACCTGTTACCAAAATATCGTCAAGAAACGCTACCACATCTGACAACCCTTGTATTGTTTGCTCGATAACCCTTAGAAATATTCCGGGTACTGAATTTATACCATACGTCATTTTTGCATATGAATACAAACCCTTATGTGTATTTATGGTAACCTTTTTGACTCTTTATCTAGTGCTAGTTGCATATAAGCTTGACTCAAATCAATTTTTGAAAATAGTTGCTCCTTTTGCATGCTAGCAAACACATCATCGGTTCTAATTAAAGGATAACGATAGGCTATACCTCTAAAAAGGGATTAAGTGTAACTTTAAAATCACCACAAATTCTCAATTGACCGTTTTTCTTTAACACCGGTTCAATGGGTGTTCCCCATTCTGAGTTTTTTACTGGAAGTAATATACCTTCATTAACTAATCTTTCTAGTTCTTTTTCCACTTTACTTTTCATTGAAAAAGGAAATGATCGTGGCTTAAAATATTTAGGTTTAGTATTTTCTATTAGAGTCAGTGAAACAATTTCATTTTACAAGTACCTAACTTCTCTGTAAACACATCAGGGAATTCTTTATACAATTTATTTAGTTATTCATTTCTTTTAATCTTAATACTACATTCATTCAGAACAAATAAATTTTCATCAAAAGAAATGTTTACTTCTAACAATTTTAACCAATCTCTACCCATCAATGGGTATGGACCGTTCTTAATCAAATACAAATCAAGATCCTTGTTTACGTTATTATATTTTACATTTACCCTTAATTTCCCTATGGGTACAATCTGTTCATGAGTATAGGGTCTTAATGTTAAATCGTTAGGCAACAACTTATAACTATTAAAATTTGCCTTATAAACATTCCCACTTATTACTGTTACTTCAGATCATGTATCAGCCTCAAAAACTTGTTTTCAACATTCACTTTTATCTTAATTGGGTCTACTTTAATTTTTGTATTTAACGTGTTCCTATTACTATTCCCTATTCTAAACATGGTATTTAAATCAAATTCTTCTTCATCGGACACGGTTTCCATACTTAAGTTATCAGCACTAACAAAATGATTTTTCTTATGAAATCTGATCTTATTTCTTTCACCATAGTTAACATTATTGCTCTTATGTCTATAATTCTTCTCATCAACTACTTTACATTTCCATAGTGAGATGTCATTTTTTACCACATTAGTAACAAACACTATTTTTATGATAACACTCACTCTTACAATGACCTTGCTTGCCACAACAATAACACACAATTTTCACTTCACTTTTTGCTGTAGCTATCTCCTTCCTCTCGAATTTTTGTTTGTTCTGTGCAACTGCCATTCGCTGTATTCCCAGATGAACGTTGTAGCCTGTCAGGGTCTGTATGGATGTGCTGATCTTCACCGCCCTCTCATAGGTTAGGGTAGACTCGGAAAGAAGTCTCTGCTTGATTGCTTCATTTCGCAATCCGCTGACTAGTCGGTCCCTTAAGTAGTCGTTTAATGCTGTTCCAAATTCACAATATGTCGATAGTTTCTTTAAATGGGTAACATATTGTGCAATTGATTTATTTTCTTGCTGGTTACGTTTACTAAATTTGTACCGTTCAGTAATAATTGAAGGTTTCGGATAAAAATGTTCACGAATTAATTCAATTTTTTCGTTGTACGTTTTATTTCCCCGCTTTTCCGGCGAACACAAATCTCGCAACAAATTAAACGTTTTAATACCTGCCACCCTAATCTACACACGTTTTTTTTCGTTGCGATATTGTTACATTCGACAAATAATTCGAATTGTTCTATATATGAGTCCATGTTTCATCTGCACTGTTAAATTCACTAATATGACCAACGAAAGCCGCCATGTTTTCCGTTAACAATTTAATCTTGTCGTTTATCCTCGTCGCCACTGTTAAGTCCGTGATGTTTTATTTTAACGTTAGCATTAGACTTAATTAGGGTAGTAGGTAAATAGAATGCGGAAAGGTTTGTTACATTTTATTACTAGCCACATGTGCACATAGGACGGTTGACACCTAGATGGCAGCAGGAAGAAATGGAATTCAAGTCTTGAGATTGGTCCGGGGGGTTACTTACATGTCACCAAGGACATCGAGTGACATCATTACTAGGTCTTACAACATATTATGATCCTCACGCCACAGTCAGTATTCCCATATTAATGTACATAGTAGTTAATTAACAATTATTACCTAATTAATTACATACATTACAGTTTGTAACACAGGTGTTGATACTATTTATACTTTCAGGAGTATTCGTCAAAAATTCACCCGTCTCACTCTATACATAGTTGTCATGAGGGTATGACTTAATAAGTATATTGATTAAATTTTTTATATTAAAAACTTAAAATTTCATTCAATAAATTGAACTCATTATTCATACAATTTCAGGGCTACTATCTCATTACATCTGTTATGCAATAATACCAAGATCGTCAGATATACACTAAACATTTACATAACACTGAATTAATTACTACATTTTGTTTGTGGGTTGAAATAGTAAGTTTTTAAATTGTGATTGTTAAAATTTTGACCACGTTTTGTGTATATGAGATCCTTCTAATTACTGAAGATTATAGTTTGTCTTTAAAGAGCTTTGTTATGTTTATCTAATGAAGGGTGTATGTACAATATGTTTTTTTTTTAATAAGCTATTATGTTGTAAATTTATTTTGAGGAAACGTTAATTTTAAAATTTGGATTTCTTTTTATTTGGGTGTTATATTCTTCTATATAAAATATTATATACAATATCTGTATAATGTTATATTCTTCTAGGTTTGTTAATATGCTAACTATTTTGTTAGTGTAAAGTATTTTTAAATTTTTATCTATAATTGCGTAATTATGGTTTTTGGTGGTGAAGTGTTCTGAATAGTTAGATATATGTTGTGTTGTAAGAAAAAAATTGTGAGGGAAGAGACGTTAATGAAGTAAATGCATTTCAAGTTTGTTCAATACATTGTATGTTGTAACCGTCACATGTTAACTTCTACACTCTCCTGTTATTATATTTGATGACAGGTTTGTGGTAGTAAGTAAGGATATTGTTTAGTTTGTTGATGGGTTGGTTTGCAATGTGGTGTATCTCGTGAAGCTGATATTTACGTGTAATTATCGTCACTATCCACACCACCCCCAACTACCCAATATGACATAGGAAACGGTAGCAAATATGATAATTTTATAGAAAGTGCACTCAACATACAGATGAACAATGAAAATTTTCAAAAAGTAATAGCCTTTTTCAAACTGATGGCAAACCAGTACCCAGTTAGTTTGCATGTGAATTAAGGATAATTTAGTTATTTCTTAACCGATTTTTACAAAATGTTATACTACATTTTTGACTTATTTTTGCAAGTAGAATCTTATTCTGCATAGCTCGCTACAAAAACAACTAAACACAAATTATTAAATTAAAAAAAAATGATGGTTTTAGGCTAATTTTGGTTGTTGTAGACAATTAACAAGAAATTATGTTTTTAGTTTTTTGTCGATAAATCGGTTATCCTTTGACCGACTGAAACTACACAAAAAGCATTGTGTCTGTTGTTAAAAAATAAAAAATATTTGTCTCTTATACATTTTTTGTAAAGTTAACGGTTTTCAAAATATTCCACGTTAAGTAACGGCCGCCATTTTGAAAATTATAAAAATAAATTCTTAGTATTTGGTACACTTGTAAATCGTAGCATACAAAATGCTTATTCCAAATTTGAACTCGATATCTTACAGTACATTGAGAAAAAAAACAAAAATTCTTCATTTTCAGCTTGGAATTACACATAGAATATGAAAATGCATAGCCAGCCTAACCATTTTGTAACGCCCTGTATATCACAAAAAAAACTCATCTTCACCAGATAACAAACTAATAAATAATTACATAGATAGGAGAACAATAAACAACTGGAATATTCAACAAACACCATCAGAGATACCACATAGCATATAACTTTACGTACAAACTAAGCAAAATGCGTAATCACTCTCACAAAGCAAATATCAAATGTAACAACAACAAAATATACAAGTTAGCAAGTGATGATTGCAACATACACTATATTGGAAAAATTGGAGAACATCTCCCCTGTCGAAACCGTTATCCCATTGCAACAGATGAATCTAACTAGTCACAATATCTCATAAACTGAAACCATAGTTATAAAAACATTTAAACTATTTTAAAATAATTCACACTACTATAAAAGGTCGTATAATAATCAATGTATAAGAATATAACTATTCAAAATTATTCTAAACATATTCCTTAAAGATAAACTCAATGTCGCCTCAAATGAAATTTACAACACAATGGCCTTATTTAACAACCGAACTGTAAATATACCCTACATTAAATAAATACCACACACACTATTGGAGACTAACAGTAATGAACTTCAGTGTTTTATATTTTAATCATCAACATTTTAAAAACATTGTATCACAATCAACGAATAAAGAGTGGAATTAACTTTAATACGTGTTTAAATTCTGTGGTATATAAGTGTTTAGTTTGCGTGTACATCAAAAGTGTTTTATTTCATATTTTATTTGAATGAAAATAACATTAGATCAAATGATACATTTATTTAAAATAAAAATCTTTCGTAATTAGATTTATTTGCTTCTCTCTCTTGTCTATATGATTAAAAAATGTTTTCTGTTTCAATTTTGGAAAAAAAAACTATCCCAATCCTCTTCAACAATTTTCCTAACTATGATTGGAAAACGTTATATTCCCATAACTATTGATATTGAAATTATTGAAGCGTATAATACATTTAAATCGGATTATTTATATTACTCTGTATAAATGAGTACATCTACTTTTTTTAGTATAATATATAGTACCTCAGAAATACGCTAAAAAATATAAATAAAAACGAATTATTAAACATGATATAAATTTTTGTAGAACAAGTTATTTCATCTGATTTATCATTACTTTACATATTATATTATCCATGCTTATTATTTTTGTCTAAAATTTTCTGTTTTCTAATATGATTTTTCTTTGATTTAGGTAAAAGATTGTTAAGAAGAAAATTTACTAGCACACACAAACAATTTGACTTTAGAACACACATATTTATTTTGAAGATGTTTAAAAACTCTTATGTCATCATTTAATTCAACAATAAACAATTATGATTTCATATTATTATTGCTTTGCTTTATTACTTAAAAAATATTCATTTTTGAATAATAATTAATGATGGAATTTCAGAGATTGTAGCAAAAGATATGTGAATATCTAGAGCTTAGTTTTGTCCAGTGGAGTAAACATAATTTGTTATCCCTTTAATAGCAGTCTTCACTGAACTCGTTTCATATTTGAAGATCAATCGATCCATCTACTCTTAATAACTTACTTTAATTCAGTGATTAATTATTTCATTCACCACTTAGTAATAATGCATAGATAGATTTATTTACATGGAAAAAAAACAACAAAAAACAAGTGTTTCAGAACTCTTGTCTGATATTTTAGGGGATTGTTCTTAGGTTTAAACTTTAGCGTAATGAGCATTCATTAAACTGAAAAAAAAAAAAACTTTGTTATTTGTTTATCCACAGTTTTGTGTTATTTACAAAAAATAGTACATTTTTGGAAATAAATTGGATGTCAAGCCTACATTTGGTTTATATGTATTTTGTATGTATCCTTATATTAATGTACCAAAATCACGACTTTGATTATAATATTTTTTCAAAGGGGGCCTTTAAAAGAAAAATTGTTCCGTTTTTAATAATAAACAAAATGGTTTTTATATTATTACTATAGCTTAAACGATAATAGAGTTTTTGTTGTAAAAAAAAAAAAAAAAAAAATTGTAAAACGAAAATATTTTTGGATTATGATCTTGTTAATACTAATAACAAATTCCTTTGTTGACAATAACTTTTTTTTTGTTGATGATACAATCTTTAACAGGGACGGAATAATAAATTCCTGAAATAGAAACGTATGTGATTTGGATAATCCCCATGAAACACCATGCGTAATTACCAGAACAAAAATTCTGCCAATGATTGAATTGGTGTTCTCAGTAATGGAGTAATAGAGCCATATTATAACCGATTTGGATATATTGTAAGTGATTACTTGAGTGCCGTTTAAGACCACAGATGGATTGGGCGTAGTGGACCTTTCTTATGGTCTTCTTGTACCACTTATCTCAACTCTGCACATTTTGGGGGCCGAATTTTAGATTTAGTCTTCAACAACCCTGTAGAGGAAGTGGGTGACCTCTTTGCTGGCACGGTTACAACTATACAGGTTGAGGCTAATATTGTTAGCATGAGTGAGAGAGCCTATTATTAATATGTGCAGGTCATGTAATATAGTTGGAGGGAGGCGTTTTAAACAACTCGTTATTTTTACTGAAAAGCGTTTCGACTACGTATTGTTAAGTTATTATTATTATTTTTTGATTTCTACCTCAATATAAAGCGGTAACTTTAGTTTATATCAAGAAACAGCTTATTGTAAATTACAATGCGCACTATAAGGTGAATGTTACAATGAACAACTTTAATAATAAAGTATTGTTAACTAAACAATGAATTTTATTATTACATCACAATTAAAAAAAAAAAAAATTACGTTAATTTTGTCAATTGAAGACCATTTTCCTAGAAATTGATTTCCGATTTTAGGCAATAACTCAGTTATTCTTTTAGCTACAGTAACAATTAAAAAAAAAAAAATAAGAAAATTTATGTTATTCAAAACTGTAACTTTCTTCTTCTTCTTCTTTTTTTTTTATTTTATTTTTTTTCAAATTACTGTACCCGTTTTTGATATAGTTAATGTTAAACATTTTAAGCGGCGGCCATTTAAAAACAATTACAACACAAGGTCGTGGTTTTTGGTACAATGGTATACCAAAATTATTTGGACTGTATTTATTTAATTCCAAAATTCTCACTATTGGGGAGATAAGACTTATCTTCAGTTTTAAAATAGAATAAAATATATTATTTTTTGGTTGTACGTAATAATGTTTTCTGTAAAATGTATTCTTTATATCAGGATTACTATAATCATTTAGATAATAGCGCATGTCATTGTCTCTTCTACAGTGTAAGATACACTTGTGATACCAAGTGTAATAATCATCAATATTATATAATAAAATATCACCGTCTATAAAATATCTATACGTTGTGATACCTGCCCTTTTTATAGAGAAATTGTGATTAATAATAATTTGAGATGCATTTTGTGTACCAAATCACAATTAAATACGACTTGTGACTGCATTCGATTTCTATATTATGGCAAGTTTCAGAGTCGTATCTCCATCATCTGATATTCGTGTAATTGTTCACTCTGAAGAGCTCGTCGCACATTAAAATTTTTACAGTTATATAACACATACACTAGCAAAAAATTCATTAATTGTAATTTTCACTCTTCCTTCAAAATGTTTCTTTTTGTCCGAGCTACCTGTTTAAATAGAAACAAAAACTAACTCAGATATTTCAAATTAGTCTAAAGATATCTGTTAGAACAAGTTTGGTTAGTATTAAACAAATTCGAAAATACACTATCGTTTACAAAAGGTGAACATATAACTATCCCTTTAAAAAAATAAAAATAATAAGACACCGTATTATAAATCTGTTTTTATGTCATATAATTATTAGTTAAGGGAACTTATATTGATTTAATATTAATTAATGAAGTAAAATATATTCACACATTAACATATATAAAGCGCAACCTCTCTGTTCTCGATTATTAATTACATAATTTCTTACTAATCTTTAAGATGAAATTTATATTCTCCCATATAAGTTACATATTTTAGCGACAACTTCCATTTCATCAACAATTAGGTTCAAGCAAAATTAAAACGTTATTTAGAATTATTAAAATCGCTCTTGGTTTCAAAGTTTCAGGTGGTTTTAATTTTAAATCCGCCGTATTTAAATTCGAGAGGTGCGTCTTACGATAAATCAAAGTAACTGGCGTTGAAATGCAGAGTCCATTACTGTCACATGGACACGTTGCATGTTTTTATACAAGTTTTAGCAAAGTAGAATGAAGATTAATAAAAATTTTAACAAACGTTGCTACGTTTGATTCAATAAAAATTCAAGTAAGTACAAATAAAAAAGTGTAAGTGAAGTTAGTTATAAAGGTAAATATTAATTACGATTACATATTATTTTCATAACTTAAAACACTAAATAATGCCAACAGTATAGTCATTGTTGGTGGAGCCGAATGTAAATTATGGGTGTGCAAGACAAGTGAGATACAACGCGGATTGGGCTCTATACAAGGCTAATAATCTATAAATACGTAATAAATAGTAAAAATATAGCTTACAAACAGAACACCACTCAATTAAATTACTAGAATATTATGTCTCTAGGTAGGATGAACTATTATTGATTTACCCAAGGTCAACTTGTGAATAATAGTAGACTTAACGACAAATACGTTTGACTTTAATTGCGTAATAGATGTACAATCTAAATGATAAATGGTCGAGTTAAACAAAACTTCCGTTCGTTAGTGAAATAAATAAAATTAAAACATATTTTTAAACAAAAATAATAGAGAAACATCCAAAGCCTAAAAGCAGATTCAATTTAGACACCCAAAATAATAAAAATCGATTGCAGGAAAGACTTATAAAATGCTAAAGTACAAATAACACAAAGAGTAAAAAAAATATAATCAAGTATTGCTGTGCTTAGTGTTTAATTATCTAGTTACTTACAAAATCACCAATTATCGGAAATATCGAGCAAGAGGCCCAATGATTGTTGATTTTATATTTGACTTAGTCATTTCCCCAAAATTACAATCATGAACCCTAATATTCTTAAAAAAACCAAAGCACAATATAAAAACCGAGACAAATGATCAGTTTATTTAATTTCTCTTTGCTTGGTAGTAAGTTGTTTTGAAACAAAATTGTATACATTTTAGTACATCAAATAGAATGATAAATTTTACGTTCAATACTAGATTTACATATTACGGTTATCGTGGGAACCGTTCAAACTATTGTTTTATTACACATAAAAACGTACAGTGCACGATTTAGAAATATTAATTTCTCTATATTTAAGACAGTCATGTAATACGTCACATTATCTCTAGTGTGTAATACTAGAATCCTTTGTTTTCTAATTTACAATTTATTTGCGTGTAGATGGAGTTTTTTTTTGTTTGATTTACATATCTAATGCCAAAGTCAATTTAAAATTTATGTACAAGGGATATTGATAAGTAAAACCCTTCTTTGTTACCTAGGTAAATCATGTTAAAATAAATAATCTTATTATTATAAAGAATTACAGTTAGCATTGGTTCCACCAATCCATGTGCCCAAGGTTTAGAGACCACTGACAGTTTCTAATTTATCGATGTCACGTTTTTGCCATTCCGAAAATATTTAATTAAACCTATATAAGAGATTGTAATTATTATAACCTGTAACATAAAGAAACAATATATAGAGTGATTTCTAAATATAGCAACGTCACTATATCGCATAACTGAGAGGTACTTGAAATCAGAAACAAAAGGATATATATATCTTAATCGACCATGTAAGGTAATAATTTGGCCTGGCTAGAAAACATGAAATTATGTTTTTTTTCCGTGAAAAAAATTTTTGCTCACAAAAAAAGTAACTATTCTTATAAAGACAGGTATGTAGTACAAAAATAACAACAACAAAAATGGGGCTCTACAATAAACAATCACCATTTGTAGTTATTTGTTTATAATAATTTTCTAAATCAACGTATTTCATTTCCCTTTATTTATTATTGTTAATATTTAACCCCAATATCAATTTATATGTTATTCTTGACATTACATGTCTTCCATCGGTTGTTCAGAATATTTTTAAATATTTACGTTTTCATATAAATGATCAAATTTAGATTATTATTGATTAGTGTGCTAAATGAAATAGTAGTAAAATGTTCAATAATAAAATATTAAACATTCATCCGTGACGAAACTCGTGTTATATTTATTTACTTTTTTTTCCTCAAAAAAAGTGAACATCTCGTCTCCAGATTATAATAAAGTATTATACATTTATAATTTTGCCAACCGTTTATATAACTTACCTTTTATTTGTGTCATTTAATTAAATGTAGTTTCGTATTTATATACACAACTGCATTTAAATTGTCGATACATTTTATTAGGTAGCAATGAATAGTTTTGGAGTAGTAATTTAAATCAACAAACAATTAGAATGCTATTGAAGTTTAATAGTTCTTCATATCATTAATAAAAATCACAGATTTCGTTCAGGTATAAATTCAATTAATAACTTAGATATTAGTCTTTAGATTAGGCACGATAGTATAATATTATAATGTCATTAATTATTTCAAGCTTTCCTGTCTTTTTATTTTCAAATTTCATTATTTAAATACCAATATTTGAATAAACAAGAAGGTGTGTACAGCTTCTCCACGGAAAACTTATTCCTTTTTCAATTGCATGGTAATATTTACAATAATTGCAGTATAATATTCCATTTCAATAAAACATACGACCTGGTAATTTACATAGAGCGGTACAAAATAACTTATGAAATATTGCATTAAGTCTGTAAGAACAACTGAAACAAAACTGAAGATCTCAAATGTCTATAGTAATTTATCAAGAAATAATTTGTTAAAAAAAATAGTAGGTTAAAACGGAAAATAGAGGTTCTTAGAGAAATGAGATAAGAAATAGAGCGAAAAGACAAATACTAAATAATGATTAGTTAAATAAGCAACAGTAATTTATTACTAACGTGAATAAGTTGCACCAATTATATATCTATATATATTATTCATGTTCAAAGAAACAATGCATTATGGTAACTTACATGAAATAAAGTGTACATCAATAAATAGTTTTAACGATTGAAAATTTTAATATCAAAATCTTTGTTTGAAATATTTTAGTTTTAGACTTGACATTTTCAGAAAAAAAAATTTTGATTCATTTTGGGCTCTCAAATTTAGCATTAAGTGGTCTCAAGATAAAAGGAAACAATTAAATTCAAATGTATACAACAAAATATTGGCCTAAGAAATTTTGCAAAACTTATAACTTAACACACTCATAGAGTCACTAATAAATAAGTCAAATTTTATGTAACATTTGAATTAGTTAAATATTTATAACAAATCTGAAATTATTTCCTAGATTTAACTTCAGGTAACTGGTTGCCTTCGTAGTTCTGTTCTTAGTTTGCTACTCTGGATTTTATAATGTCTTTATGAAATATACGATACTATCTGCAAAGTGTGTCTAACGAAAGAACTTATACCACCTTTATGATCAAATGGATTCAGTTAGAATCGGTACCTTCGAGATAATTTTCTGTATCCTAGAGATAGTCAATCTCTTGGTAAATGTTATTCCAAGAAGTTCTTTTACATCTTCTTAATAGAGTGTTGTATTCAGTTAAGGATTTATGATAACTGTCTCACTGACTGGTTTTCTTAACTTTAATAAATAATCGCCTTTTAATTTTCTTTATCCTATCTAAATCTGTATTCCACCATTTTGCTCTCCTTCTTGTGGATAGGGATCGGATAGTACAGATATTACTTTATGAGTCAATAATGACCTTTTGTATATTACCCACGATAGAATCGATACAATTTATGTGTTCGACTCTCTTGCTTAGGGAATCTAATCTATAGATTAATCAATCATGATAAGAGAACTAGTTAATTCTTTTTGGATTTCTAAACTTTTGAATTTCACAATCAAAATTTTAATTCCACACAATATGATAATAATGCCCAGTTGCTGAAATTTCACCCAAGACATCCCAGTAAGTTACAAAATAACTCATATACTATGTGGAAATTGTAATGTCAATGACTTCCTTCCTTACTTTATTTCTAAAGGCAGATTCATCAGCAACATTATCTACCAGTAAACTTTTACTGTTAAGAAATTTTAAAAGAGACTAAACTCTAGTATTTGTGTTTTTTTGAGCCCCATTCTATGTGATGAGTGTTGAAGAAGAATCCCGCGAGGAAATGCTCCTCTTTTTCACAGAAATTCGTTACCGTCTCTAGTTCTTCAGTGGGTAGAGTTTGCTCCAAATCATAGGAAAGGTAGATTGAGCTCATGATGACGTATCTTCACCGTGGTGATATCTCTGGAACAGAAAGGAAGCAGAGCCAGATATCGCTGTTTATACTAAACTAGAATACGGTTTCGCAAGTTTTTATACCTTACCTCATCCAGATCCCATCCTTCTTATTTTTCTTCCATTTAACCAGTGTTCTTGAATAAGGGCTAAGTCTATGTCTTCAGATAAAAATCGCTGACAGAAAAATGGAGAAGCTGCAATAATGTGTGTGGATGTTGCACTGGATTATCCTCAAGATCATTGTCATCAGAAGTTGTTTCTGTTTCATTTTCAATAACAACGTCTGAGTACGCTATGTTATTATTTTTTTTACTTTGAGAAGAATTCATAAATTTCCCACGAGTTTCAATATTTTAAAAAGTAGCTATTTACTGTTATGGGTCGCGTGATCCTCCATAGCTTCGTTTGATGCCCAGTTACCCAGTTCAGCATGAATTGCCCTAAGGACACATTTGTCACCTTAGATTGAGGAATGTTTATCGACCTTCTGGTGTGTTTAGTTAAAGCAGTGTCACCTGGAGCAGGATGCGGCTTTTCGCTCTTGCTCAGCGGTTTTAAGAGTAGCTTCCTCGGATGTAGATGTAATTATCATCCTCTGTTAACCCCCTGGGATTTCTCTCATAAATTCCTTATCCCCTTTGTGGTGTTAAAATCAAAGTTGTATGAGGTAAGAATCGGAATTTTGACTATCAGCAACAGGTTATTCCGGACTGCGAACATATTAATTATACAGTAATTCAGCACTGTACTGATTCACAATGACTTAAATTTCAGTGTTGACCAATGCATTTTGTACAATGGACAGAAATTTGAACATAATCTGTAATGGTTTGATGCTTATTTCGATTGTTTTATTTTAATCACAAACTACGTTGATTTTAAATAAAAAGTGTAACGTGATTAACATTTTATTCCAAAGTATCCAGACTTTATATTAACGGTGTATAATCAATTATGTTGAAATACACATTTAACTAACGACTTAACCACCTCTACCATTGGTTCTAAAGTATAACTCGTATTGTCACCATTAGAATATTGTGACCCCAATGTACCTCTTGGATGACAGTTATGTATTATTATAAATTTATTGGTAAAAGTTTGTTTATTGTATTTTATTTGTTATAAATCTTTACCTAATTTGTTAAAAATTCTCTTAAAAGAAATAATTTAACATAAAAAAAAGAAAAATGACACATCGTGGTGGCCAACTCGATTATTATTTAAACTCTATATATAGATTGCTCACGCCTCAATAATTTCTCTTTCTATTTGTGGTTGAGTGTACCATATCAGTTATTATTGTTGCATATTCAAATTTGTAAATACAGTAGAAATAAATTTACAAAATGCAGCTTATCTGCATTGAACTGAAAATCAAGCAGAGACACTAGTCAGCAATAAATCAATCTGTTTTTATTGCATAATATTTCCTTTTTAGTTAATATGGTTTCCATTTATCTCCATTTGTTTGAATATATTAATACAAATATCATTAGCTACTGCCTCATATTCATTAACAATTGTTACGTTATGCATCTGTTCCTGGTTGCAATTGCTCTTATTCTCTTTATAATGAATGAATATTCTATTAATTTGGTTTAGTTGATTATTCTCTAACATTGACAACAATTAAACTGAATACAGAACAATACAACAACTTTATTTACATACACTATAATAAGGAGCTATTTCATCTGCAGTTATGTATTATTTTACTGAGTATTACAAAATAAATATAATTTTTATATATAATCTAAACGAACCGTTCAAATCTTTTCTGATTAACAAAATTTTAAATACCATTCATTACGTCAAGTGCAGTTTCTGTGTCGTAAAACAACATAAATATTTTAAACGTCAAGTAAAATATTTTATTCAACTGCATATACTGTATATATATATAATATTCAGTTTATATTTTGTTTTATTTGAATTATTAAAAAACAAATTTTTTTTATTACTTTATTCATACTTTATTTATTTCACAAGACTATATAGGCTACAATGGTTTACTTTAATAAGAACTAACATAAACATAAAATAACAATTAATTCTTAAAATACTAATACATTAACAGTTAAGTCAACAAATAAATGGAATGTATTTTGTAAATGGAATCTGTAGTACGGGGTTTTTCAAGTACTGTAATCCTATTTCATAACATTCTCTTCTTACTTATACATCCTTTTGTTTGAAAAAAAGTTGGCAAAGAAGGACTAATCTACTATTAATTTAAATCAAGCATAACACACGGTTTAAATAAAATATTAAGGTCCTCTTTTAAACGAAACTATAATTGCAAGATTTATAATTTTGGAGAATTGTATGTTTTATTGTACGTTTGATATTGGTTATATAAAATATAAAATGAAAATATTTGTAACAGCAAAACAAGTATACCATTAATTAATCTATGTATATATTTTCTCACATTTTATAATGGTAGATAATTAAATAAAATTTGCATACAAAGTTACGCAATATTAATGAAGTTTTAAATATTGTTAAGCAATATTGTAGGAATTTTTTTTTCCCACTTAATTATTGGGGAACGGGACGATTGGCACACATTTTTGACCTTCTGCCCATGGCACGACTGGCACAATCATTAGAGCGGAATAAGTACGGTCAACTCGCCTGCTTGGAAAAGGCACGATTGGCACAACCGCTCGACCAGGTAGACGCCTTCGAACGAGGGAAAACGGGAATTTTATAATTCCCCGTCAACACTGCACGACAGTCATTTGCCCGTAATATCACGTATTTTCAAATTTACTTAGAATTAATTTTTACTGTATATTTTATTTGTATATTTTTAAAAGTGGCTTTGTCCGTAAATAAAGTGATCTGATTATAAACATGTTTAATACTGTAACGTGCATTCCAGTACGTATTAAATTTAACAAATAGGTTGTGTACCAAAACTTAAAAATTGCTTGGTTAGGTTAGGTTAGGTTAGACAAAACAATTCCCATTTACCCGCATTCTGGCTACCTGGCTGCTACTACCTGGCCGGGCGGTTGTGCCAATCGTGCCTTTCCGAACCTTACAGGTTGACCCTTCTTAATCCCCTCTAATGATTGTGCCAGTCGTGCTATTCCAAATCGGCTAAAAATGTATGCCAATCATTCTACGACCAATTACTGTATTGGTAAGGTTTAACGATATGCCCGACTTGGAAGATTAGTCCGCCGATTAACAAACCCCACCCTAATTCTCATTCTATTTACAACAATACAATTATCACAAGTCTTCTGTTTTCTTGAAGAACTCTGATGATTCAATTATGCTTTTCTTTATCGTTAAGAGTAATATATCCTTCTAACCATCCTTGCAATATAAAAATATGAGTTTTGTTCCCAACACAATATATAGAGTTGTTTTTATATAGTGTATTTACTTGAAAAGGTACATATTTTTGAATTTCTATTAATTGCTTATTCCTAAAAATATTTTTTTGAACATTTTCAAATTTTATAAGAATGACCCAGTATGCAGCTTACAGACAGGGAATCTGAAAAAGTTTGATCATCTTACATCGATCGGAAACACTATATTTCCAATGGTAGGTTGATATATATACTGTTTGAAGGCAATAGACTTGAATTTATTAGAAATCAACAACCACATCTTTGTGCCGAAAACAACCCAAAATCTTATGGATTATGTCCCCAACAGGAACTGAATAACATTTTCCAGTAGGGTGGGGGTAGTAATTTTACCATCTACATTTATTGGTCCACTTCAAAATATTCAAGAAAATATTTCGATGCCATTATCTTACAACTAAAACAAACCAGATAATTTGATTACAGTTGATTACTTGCAGTTTATTACAGTTGATTTTGATTACTTGCAGCCCAAAATGACCAGAAATCACATAAAATCTTGGTGAAGGGGGAAAAACCAGAATTTAGACTAGATTTAATAGGCCGAATATTTCAGGAAATGTTAAGATTGCTGATATTTATATAATCATACATTTAACCGTCGTAAAGGAATAATTTTAAAACGTTGGTTACCGTCTTACACTAAACGAGGACAACAGTATTCGAAAAGACATGATCATCGATCAAATTTCGTAAGTTGAGTTACTATCATAGACTTACCTCTCTCCCAACCCCACCCAAATATTCTCTAGATTAGGATACACTATTTTCTCTAATCATATTTTTAACGAAAATTGTCAAGTTTAAATTCAAATATCCGCCGTTATGATAACTTACTTTACGCTTGTTTCGTTTTGTTGTTTGTTTTCGTTTATTATTTTTTTGATCATATATTTCCTTATAATATTTAAAAATTACAATGTTTGTAAAATTTTTAACATAACCTGTTACTCTTCTTATATAATTTATTTTTTCTCTAAGTATATTTTGAAGAAATTAAACTTATATTGAGCTATTTATCAATGTGCAGCTTAACAACCAACACGTTGCTTACTTATACCGATCCTATGTAGTGTCTACTATGTTATAAACAAACAACATTACAAACATAAATATTTTAATAAAATATTAGGTCCTGTTAGTTGCAGGTGACACTAAAAATACCTGAACTCAAGCAATGCCTAATATTGTACAAATAACGCAATAAGGAATGTACTGAGGTAAGGAACGTTTTGAGACTGTTAAAACATATTTATAGTTTTGGGGAAAGAAGTTTGTCTATTTTTGTAAACTGATTATCACAAGGTGTGAGAGTTAGGTTATGAAAGATAGGATAATAAATGGTATTACAGACTTTTTTTCACATAGCTTAGTTTAATTTATCTTTATATTGTCTAGCATAACTATTTTTGTTTTTATTACTTTAAATCATCAGCGGGAAAATAGAAGTGATTGAGTGGATGTTATAACAGACAATTGTTCAAATATAAAGGGGTTGAGTTCCGAATAGGGGTTTTAAGGAACTCAAAAGTATCTATAACATTAACTAATGCATTTAATACAGAATGACTCTCAGGGCAAAGTGCAATACAACTTTAAAGCACTGTTACTAGAGAGATGTAATTATTTCCCCGTAGATAGTGAGAAATATATTTACGAATTACGCTTATATTTTGAAAACAGTTTGTTGACAAAATAAAGTATTTTAATTCCTTCAGAAATTTTTAGCAAATTATTCTTTCATTTTGATCACTGTTATTTAAAAAAGTGTTTAACCAAAAATCCACCAAGCACTTCTAATCTGTATATCGAAAATAAATCTAATAAGCTATAATGAGTTTATAACTTTCTTAAGTGATGCGGTTAATATATTAATTATTTCTTTCATTTAAATTTCTTAGTTGAACTTTTGCATAAATTAATACAAAATACATATCAAGAAAAGGGCATTTACTCTCGACTACTTTTACCTACTCATTTTATTGCTTTTGAATAATTTAAATAGTTGAGGCATTATAATATCAAAATAGAACAAATAAATTTTCACATTTATTATACAAATAGGTCAATAATTAGTGAAGATAATTTTAATTAATTAATTAATTACGTAGAAACATATTTACAAATTGACGTCATATATTTTTACTTAGTTTGATTTCCTTGGTTAAAGACGAAAAACCTCTCGGCCACAATTAACTAATAAAAAAAGTTAAGGGAAAAATATAGTATACAGACGGCTAGTACACGAATATTCGTAGTTTCAGGGTCGAAAAATAACAAGAGTAGTTCGAGAGGAACGTCGTATTAAAGATGAAAAAGAGATAACTAACCCAAAGTTACGAGATTATATATATATACCATGTGTCCATAAAGTCCCACCCCCTCTTATTTTTTTATTAATGGAAATAGACAGATTTTCTTTGGCTAAAGTTTAGATAACCAAAGGAGGAGTTTTTTGAAGTATCAAAATTTTCAACCCTTACCCCCGAAATGGGGTAGTTTGTGGGTAAGTCAAGAGTTTTAAATAGCAACCCCTATAGAGTGATACATCATCTTAAAGGTTTTTCAAAATAAGAATAATGGCGCAAACCAGAGGTCTCTAAGTTCATCTTACCCAACATAGAAACCAATCGAATTGTGAATGTTAACCTTCAAACTCTGGTTGTTTTTATTACATTACAAACTGCTCTATGCTGGTAAAATGATGGTAAGAGCCTTACCTTGCTTTTTTAGCTCATATTAAGTTCTTGAAATGACTACCATTTACTTTTTGGCAGATATAGATCCTGGACTCAAAAGCTTGTTGTACATTTCGTAACATTTCCGGTCTAATTATTAACGTAAAATTCACAATTAGATTGGTTGCTATGTTGGGTAGGATGAACTTAGAGACCTATGGTTTGCGCCATTATTCTTATTTTTAAAAGATCATTTAAAATGAGGTATCACTCAATAAGAGGTGCTATTTAAAATTCTTGACTTACCACCAAACTACCCCATTTTGGGGGTATGGGTTGAAAATTTTGATACTTCAAAAACTCCTCCTTTGGGTATCTAAACTTTCCCCAAAGCAAATATGTCTATTTCCATTAATAAAAAAAAATATGATGGGGGGGGATGGGACTTTATGGACACATGGTATATATGTAGTACAAATCATGGGTATATGGGTAATCACATGGGTATATGTACACATCCAAATTATGTAGTTTTCTATGTATCTTTTAATTTAATTTTAACGTAAATAAGTTACGCTGGTACCTATAAAGATATCTTAAAACAAAATGTTAGACTTATAACAAATTGATTTTTTACCCTAATCTAAGACGAAAACCTTACAATTTAATAAGTATTTATAATTTTTATTCATAACGTACTAAAACTCATTATTGGGAGTAGAAATAAACAAGTAGTTAGTTTAACTATATTGATTTATTGAATAACGAAATGTTATTTTTCAAATAATATTGACTCTGTATTGAAGTTGTAACAGCTGGGAACAAAGAGAGCCATAAGGCTAAAAGTTATAAGGTACAACCCCTCCCCCACCCCAAATACGTTGCTGTATTTTGTATAGGAAAGTTTATGTTTTAATCAACTAATTTCTTAAATATTTCTTTTTAAAAATAGCTAATAATTTAATATGATTTGATCAAACGATAGATCAGGATGTATCACATTACACTAACATAAATTACTTAAATTTATAATAAATAATTATTTGTAACGTGATAATTACTTGAATTATTGTTATTTTTAATAATAAATAATTTTAAATTTATTGTTCGCCAGCCTTCATAAACGAAGGATAAACGACAGGACAAATTAAAAAAAAAATTAATAGCATGAAAACATGTATATCTTTTTTCGATTTTATTAATTACTGAGGGAAATATGTTTTGTATCCAATATTTAAAAAAAAACAAAAAAAAAAAAAAAAGAAAAAAAATAGGCCTACTCTACAAGTTTGCTCGTTAGAATTGATTTCAGAACAACAATAATAAACAGTTTACTTTTTTTTCATCGGGGCGATTAGAATATAGTAGTTATTTAAAAAAAAACTTCCACAGTTTCAACGTGCACAGTAGGTTTCGGTAGGCACCAATATTTCACTTAAAACTTTTATTAAAATTACAATAACATTTTAAAGTTTCTAGTGAAATAACTATATCTGAGGAAGCAGGGTGTATAAGAGGAATCAGTACTGTAGTATTTTAAAACCACGAATTCGAATTCCACTGACTAATTAAACAAGATATTTATAGAAAATGTTTTATTAAAACGTGAAGTAATCATAACCAATATGATGGATTAATTTATACATATAGATCCTCCAAAAACACCCTTCCCCGCACAACTAATAGCAACATAATGAGATATCTACATTATCTTCACTAACCGAAAGGTATTTAAAAACATTAATGTTATTTATAGTATACTAATATATAGATATCCATCTTTGAAATCAAACTAAGATAAGATCTATATAAAGTAATGTTGTCAAATGCTAAGAATAGGTAAATTTTGGTCCCAATGTGTGGTATATATTCCAAAGCTACTGAACAAGGTGATCAGTGATTTAGAAATTACTCCGATATAAACTGCATAGAAACTTTTGTATCCACTGATTCATGTTTGAAGATGTATTTATTTTATAGGTTTAGTTATATATATATAAGGTGTGGTGTGTGTGTGTGTGTGTGTGTGTGTGTGTGTGTGTGTGTGTGTGTGTGTGTGTAATATTTAAAACTGTAACTGTTATGAACCATGCCACAACATAACCAACAAGTATATTTATAAAACACAAAATCAGTGTTATACTCTCTAATATTTGTGCACATCGTGTTGCTATTTTATACAATTGGAATGAATCAGTTTCAAATCAAAACATAAAATTGTAAGTATTATGCATACAAGCATTTAAGTGAAACCTAAATTCAACCAAAAGCGACATATTACTAAAAATATAAGTTATAATAAATTGTCAGTTTTTAATTGGAATTATAGTCCAATTTGTTTCCCTACCTCTCTATTCCTTCGCTATAATCGCCAGTATGAACTAATTGCTTGTTATGTCGGAGTCATTATTTGCACAATATTGGAATAAAATAAGAACTAACGTAACAACTGATATTGAAAAAAAAACCATCCAAGTTTCCAGTTCAGAACTTTCAGCTGAATAACAGTATTTAATATTTCTGTAATAATTATTTATTGACATATTACAAATGTTTATTTTATTTTTTCATTCTTTTTATGTTAAATATTTCGTTTGGTTACCTGATTCTTGTTCTACCTTTTACAAAAGATTATTGTAAATTAATAATTTTCTATGAATTACAGACCTTACAGTATACCATATATCAAGTACAAGAATATAATATATGATATGCGAGTTCATAGAAAATAAATATTAACCAGATTTTTACGTAAATATATTTTTATGTGGTCTTTATTCGATAATTATATGTTTATAATGGTTGTAAACACGTTTTTCTAAATACTAAAATTGGAACAGAAGATAATTCAAGAGGATTTTGAAGATAAGAATTTCAATATTACAATGTTAAAAATAGACGCAGTTTTAAATTTAAAAGACTTATCCCTATATTACAGGCTTTTCATTGATGGTTATTTCCACTCCCTCCTTGTATCTAGCAGACTGATTTAATTTCCTCCACCCTTGGTTTGTTCTCGGAGATTAAAGTTTGCGTTTTTATATCGTCAGAGATGTTAGAAGGGGGTGGGAAATTAATCTATCAGATTGATTACTCAGTTTATAAAACTCCACCTACTTATTTAATTAATTTGGAGTCTTCTATTTAATTACTATCCCAGCACCTTAATACAGGATAAGTTTAGTAATCGAAAACTAATTCAACCTCATTTATTTTGATTTTTTTCATGTTTCATGGCTTATGAATATGTGAATTTTTTGAAAAATATTGTATGATACAATAATAGTAGTGGTAGAGTGAATATAATTGTGTCATTGATTTGCTTCGGTTTCATTCGGTGCCTATTTACATGCAATCCAATTACCTAACCTAACCTAACCTATTTACATGCAATTGCCTTTTGTAAGTGAGCGTAGTTAACTAAAGACAGACAGAGTATCACGTCAGGAAATGTCTGACGTCACACTTGTATAAAAGATCATTCCTGCCGTAAACTGATGTAACTACTTTTCACATTACCTAGGAAGAGGAGATGGATATGGATGGAGTAGCGTTCAATATTTTCAGATAATACCAAGATTATTTAAGGATTATATGATTATCATATTGATTGAAATCGAACAAGGTGTTGGTAGATTAGAAGAATATTGTAATTTTATTAATATTGCAACCTTTCTTGAATTAAGAACTATGAAAAATATTCAGTAAACTTTATCATACGAGCATATTACAAAATAAAAATCCAAATAAATAAATAAATTATGTCCAATAATTGTATTTATTAAATCCTTAACTTCCTTTACTTATGATTTGTCATATTGACTTACGTTATGAAAACTTTGAATTTTGGCCTCTCATACATTAACATTTTTTGTTAATAATGTTAATTATTTTGGTAGATAGGAGGTTGAGAAAATGTATGTTTAATATTTTTAATACTTGTTCTTACATTTATTGGTATATATTCGTAGAAATTTGTATTGCAATTTTCATTATGAAATATTATTTGGAATTTTGTGACAAACAAATTCTATTGTAGAAAAGTCTAAAATTTAAAGTCCAGAGATGCAATAAATGGTACTTAATTCATTGAGACGATAAGTATATTCATAATACTACCTCAAAATAAGAAATATCTATTCAGATTGGGTGTTTAATATAATATTATGAACTTATATCTTTTCATGAATACATGATTAGGAATATCTTTAGGATACAAATTTCCCTAGAGTGTTTGTTTTTCTTTCTTTAAATTTGAAATTTAAGTAATAGATTTTAATAGTGATTCAATTTTCAATGATTTTGAAGAAAATCGACTGAAAAATCTGTACAAGTTTGCTAATATTTTTACGTCTATTGGTTTTTGCTTTTATTATAACATAAGCTAATTTCTAAAAAAAAGTAGAAAATAATAAGTATGACATCTAATATTCTGAAGAGAATAAGATAAAATAAAAACAATATTTTGGTGCTTTACAAAACACAACGAACAAGAGCATTTCATTTGAAATAGAGTAAGTGTAGTATTAGAGAAGTTAGCATGCTAATATAAGAAAACTGTTGATTAAAACTTAAAATAATATAAAATGGAAGTAACCGTGTCCATGTAGCAAATTGTGTGTTTTGAATGGGATTCTTTAAATTTGTAAAATAAAAATTGTGTCTAAAATATTTGGAAAATCCAAGACTATACATCTTACACAAATTGTATACGTAATGTTTGGTGTACCTTACTGTTTTGTGTATTCAATAAATACAAGAAAACAGGAAATAAAATTTCACAACCACTCGTTACTCCCGGCAGTCTACCATTTTATGTTTTCGTTCTTTCAGAGAAGAAATTACTAGACAGCCATTTTTTTTTAAATATAAAGACTTACCCTAGTTCCGCCCTTATCAGCAGCTCGACGAAGACTGACTTAAAATTGGGGGGGGGGGCACAATGGTTACACAATACACTACACCAGCGCTACAAGGATAGCTGTGGTAGTGAAATCAAAAGCTCAATTTTTGTACCAATTACACCTCTCTACGATGAAAAATAGCGAAGTTATTGTGAAAAATGTAATTTGAAAATCATTCTTATAGTTAAAGAAATCCTTGCAAGCTTTGAGGCTCGGCAGGTCCGAGACACTGACACGAGCGAAGCGATTGCAGACTTTTCAATACTCGTAAATTACATATCTACTCGGCCCGTAAGACCGTAGTGTTACGCAATTGCAAGTTTTAGAAAACCTGTGAAACAACTTCATAACAATCGCGAGTTTTCCCTGGTAGGTTTAGTAATAAGGAAGCTTTTTTCAATAACTTATCTGGTATGTTAGAAACATTTGCACCATTCCCGAATCTAGTATGGGCTGCGACGATAGCTGAAAATACAACAACAACAACAACAACAACAACAACAACAACAACAACAACAACAACAACAACAACAACAACAACAACAACAACAACAACAACAACAACAACAACAACAACAACAACAACAACAACAACAAAACAACAACAACAACAACAACAACAACAACAACAACAATAATAATAATAAAAAAAAATAATAATAATAAATCGCTTACATTAAACAAGTTGGAGAGCTCCGTCCCGTCAAATTCACCAATACAGTCAACCATCTTGAACCGTGAACAAACTCTAACTAAATTATTGTTGGGAACTTGGCGCGTTACTCGCTTACGACTTTTGCGGTTTACACGACTTCCGATTGTGATTATGCCGAAATAAACTGTTATAATTTCTAATTCGAAATATATCTACATTTCTGTAAAATGTTTAAACTGTAATCATGAGCGACGATTAATTCAGAAAATTCGTCAGAAGAAGAAGAACAACAGCATGTAGTTTTCCACGCGACGGTCAGGGACGCACTGGAAAAATGCTGTAGAAAGGCAGAAAGGTAAGTTATTCATAAATAAGAATCATACGTTGTAAAAATACAATATTAACAATAATAATAAAAAAAACACCTTTCAGAACTGTGACGAGAACGCAGAGACGGCTGTTTGCGCGCGGATGCGTTAGCGTTAGTTGGGGTTTAACTGCGAGGTTTATTACAACGCCTTTCAGAGATGTGGATGCCAATGGGTTGATCCAGGAGACCCACAGCCTTTTATGTATCTGGTGACGGTGGACCCACCCCTAGTGGAACCGTTGAGCCCCCAACCACTACCTGATCTGCACCCCGATCCGGAGCCGTACCTCGATCCGGAGCCTGAACCTCAGCCACAGCGCACCTCATCGGCATCTTCATATTGTCCTAGCTATGACCCTTATGCCCCTTCATCATTAGGGTTGCACGAATCGCTCTCGTTGACTCCTCAACAGAGACTGACGAAGACGAGGATGAATCGTAAGTTAAAATAATAATTAATACACCATACTAGTTATTTCCGCTTAGTTTTGAAACACCCTGTTGTAATACTAAGTACCAGATTTATTACCGTGTATTGTTTAGTGTTTATTTATTTACTGTACGGTTTTTGAAACACCCTATACTTATTTAGTTGGACAAAGAGCAGGATATGTATTTCTTGGAATGTGCATAAAGTTCAAGGCCCTATAAGGTGATGACCAAGATTTGCATTTCAGCAAAATGTGCATCTCTGGGAATTTACATATTGTTCAAGGTCGTATAGGATTACCAAGAGTTGCATTTTAGCAGAATTTGCAACTCTGAAAATTTGCATAATGTTCAAGGTCTCGGAAAACAGAGGTCATGACATTTTCAAGAATCGTGTTGCGTACGTTACACCGCACATCCCTTAGTATAAATACCCCCTTTTGTTTTTCAAAGGTGAGTTCAGTTTCAAGTGTGGTCTGAGTCTTTGTAAGTATAGCAGTCGACTTTTTTATTTTTCGTATTCTGTCTACATTTGGTGTCAAGTTTGATATTATTTATTTGTATTGTGTTATTGGGAGATTGACATATTTATTTTATCAATAACTTATAATGGAACCTATTAGCCTATTAAAAAATACGGATAATTTATGTTTACTTAGAGCGTTAGTTGTTGGTATAGCGCATGCTAAAAAGGATCCTCAGTACAAGGCTATTAGACAAGACAAGGGGAAAAGACAGACTACCCAGACAAAAAAATTTCAGGAACATTTACAAAATTACTGTATACCAATACGGAACGAAAGGGCGTGATATACTATTTGAACACCCAATGTCTAATGCTAAATATAAAATTAATCTATTGTTTCACAGAAACCATTACAACGTAATTAGCAGCCTAACATCAGCATTTGTGTGTAATTACTTTTGTGAAAACTGTCACACGCCATACAATACCATAGGTGACCATCTATGTACTACCATTTGTAAGTGTTGTGAACACAACGTTCTCTTCCTTGCGAAAAAGATGGCAACGGTATATATCGTAACCAATATTACAGAAATTTCCTCAACCAAAATTGTTTTAACCAACACAAGGTGACACTGTGTAACATACTAAAATATTGTTTAAAATATGATCGCACTTTTTGTTTAAAATGTGATTAGTGCTTCGTTTGTTTGCGCAAATGAGAAAGTTTGCGCAATGCTTTTACACAGTTTATTATTTTGTTTAACAAAAATAAGTAATAATAAAAAACGACGTGATTTGACGCCAACATGTTGTAGCATTTGGGAAAAGAAATTTAAAAAAGATTGAAAGACGTACTGAGCTCCAAAAACAAAAAAAAATGAATAGTCATGTCAAGTGATGGAACTTCTAAGTTAGGTCGGTTTCTGAGCTTACCTTCCTTTGTACCTGAGTTCACAAAAAAATATCAAGGTAGATTAACAAGTAACAAGCCAATTTATTTTTCTTAAAAGGAATCAAAATATATGTATATATGTTTATAAAAAAGTTAATGCGCCCTTAAATAAAAAAAAATTAATAAACCCCTTAAAAAAATTTAACAACAATGAAAAAATCCCACCCCAAAAGAAAAGAAAATTTAATAAACCCTCCCTTTTATTAAAAATTACAAAATATCTTCTTTTTTTTTTAAATTCACAATGGATTTTTGATGCAAAATTACATTTAATACAAGAAATACAAATATATATATATATATATATATATATATATAAAAATATATATTTCTAATTATTGTAATAACTCTGCGTGTGAAGGAAAGAAGGTAGGCTTCCTTATAAAGTTACTGCATTGATTTTCTTATACCATTACGTAAGGAATGTATGGTTTTAGTGTTAAAATTTCGGTATTGCATAGGTTGGTGAGTGGTGACTTCCGCCAAGCGGCCAGCGGCCAGTAATTCTAGGAGCTTCCCTCAAAGCGGCACATTTTTTTTGCTAAGATAGCCCATGTTAGGTTAGATAAGGTTCGTAATCAACATGTTTTCGTCACCTTACTTTATTTTCTAAAATTCACTTCGAAGATTTTATAATATAACATTAATTCAAAGTTTGAAACATATATTGTTTTTATGCTTTTTCTGAATAGGTTTATTGGAACATGTTTTGTCGTGTATTAATACTAAACATAAATCTAAAAATGTACCATTGATAAACGTAATAAAACTTTAGGCAGAGTGTTAGTTAGCAACATTTGCAAGAGTGCAGGTGGTAAAATAATGTAGCAGAAAAATGTCCTGCTCAATTGATAACCTCTAGACCTGTCAATTTCTTCAGAGATGCGAAGCTCAGACTAGTGGCTGTTCGACGGACACAACTTCGTAGGCTAAACGAATATTGTCGCCATTTTTAGCCTCTAGAAACAGATAACATTTTAACTTTATTAAATATACGTAATGTCGAGTATTTCAGATAATCACAAAACGCTATCGAGTATCCGTTTTGAGTTGTCCCCAGTAAATAAAAATGGTTTTCAAATGATTACACAGGGCAGCTCAAAACGTGTGAAAAAATTGTAATCGAATTTAGTATATGGGAAATTTTTGGACATATCTAAGGAATTTAAAAAAAATCTAGAATTCATACTTTAGGGGTAGTTGAAAAAAGAAAAATCACAACATTTTCCTAAATCGGCACCAATGAGGAACCAAAATCAATTCAGGACGATTAGGATTTTGTTAGAACAAAGCAAAGTGGATACATTGCCATTTCTCAAAAAAAAAGTTTTGTAGATATTATTAAATACGAAATTTATCAAAAATCACTCTATCGATTACGATCAAATTGTAGTGAAATGTAAACATTGGTGACACAAAGTAGCAAGAAAAAAATCTACGAAACTCAAATGCCGTTATTAATAGGCTATTTATACATGTACAGCTTCCAGGCTCGCTAGAGTCGAGACACTGACACAAGCGAAGCGAGTGGTGACCTTTTAATACGTATCTACGAGACCTATTAGTACCAAAAGTAGTGATATACATAACTATCATGTTCAGAAAACCCGTGTAACAACGTTTTAAACTAACTTTCCCTTCTTTGTTTACCAATACAATTTAACATTCCCTACAAGGCCCATGAGATCATTTTTTGGTATACAATTAGCGAATTTGTTCGTTTTTTATTGTTTAAAGACAAAAATCCTTCGGTTATTATATCCGCTCTGGGATCTGCTTATATTACGTTGTATTAAAAACTCCAAATATACAGGGTGTTTCTGTAATGCGTGGAGATAATTCAGAGATTGGTTACATGGGTAAAAAAAAGTTTTTATAAGCCTATGCCAGGAAACGATATTGTAACAGCTATCCTCAATTTTTTAGTCATCTATATCTTTAGAACGGCTTGACCGATTGTGTTGAAATTTTGTACGGTAGTTATCAATATATGTAGTTTGGAAAAAAAAAAACTAAACTGTTCTAATAATCTGTTTCAAAACGATGCCGCGCATTACAGAAACATACTGTATACGGTGACGAGTTGCGAAGTGGTTTCGAACACTGACCTTCTTGATTTTCGTTACGAGATCCGGCAGGTCCAAGTTACCCACACGAGCGTAGCGGTTGTTGGTTCCTTTAAATAGACATTTTCGAGGACAAGTGAACATTAGTGGAGACTTTTTCATATATGCATATTTACAAGTTTTGTCTACAGTCGACATTAATCTAAAGGATCTGTTTTTATTGTATTCTGGGATGGGTAAGTACCATAAGAGCGCCCATCAACTTGTATTGATTGTTAGATTTAATACGACTATACTTTCGTAGTTTTGTAATCTTCATCATTCACAGGTAATCTAAAATTTAAATCCGTATTATTAAAATCCCTTGGAATTGTATCCCTGTATTTATTGGTTTAAATGCTACCCAAGAGTTTTTTAAACCATTCTTACACGAGATATTTTTCGCTGACGCGATTGTAAATGTGTTATCGGTTTCGCTGGATTTTGCTGAACCTGATGACGATCGGCGTTGTCAACTACTGTACTAACAATGTTCCAAGGCAGACCTATCCAAACTATGAACACTATGAACTACGACCTTGAATCTAGTAGCGTCGTATCGTGTTTTATTATCAGAATGCAATCTGCCAATTCGACACGGTAGTTTATTTCTGTTTTTATGTGGAAAACGCTTGCAAATGCAAAACAAGTTTTATTGATTTTTTTTTTACAATCCATCATTGCAGTATTTTTAATTTGCGTTGTAGTTTTTGGTAAAATTATTTGATTATTTCTATTCAGCCAGTTGTTTTATGTCGTGTTTTCTATTAACCGTAAAGGGTTATGGGGGCATGCAGCGGGGAAATTAGTAACTACTCAAATTATTGCAATAACGTTCTCATACACTTCATTACAATAATTATATACTGACAATATTATCTAGAAAAACAAAGAAGGGAAAAACTGTAGATGTTTAAAAGGAAGTGAGAAAAGGAGGAACAGCTTGAGCGGGAAGAAAAGAAAAGCAATCTGATGTACATATTATATAGAAAGTTATGTGATAGGTCAAAAAATCAACGTCGATTTTGGCCGTCCCACAACCCAGATATATGGACTGATTTTAATGAATTTTGATACGTGGGAATATTTTGGTATTTTATCGGGACGGGTTTTCATTTTAAAATAACTAAAAAAATTTAATAGCGTTTAAAAAAAAGTTTTTCTCAAATTCGGCTATCACGATTTTGGTAAATTTTACTAAATTATAGCTTATTAGGACTAACACAAAACGTATTAGAAATTCATTTCAATAAAGCCATACTCTTTCCCTTTTATTCTGTATTGATGAAATTTCCCTTGTATGATATTTGATGAAATTCAGTTTGGAGCGCTTAAATATATATAACTGCTCATGTATTAACCTGTTCATTCAGTACAGAGACATCATGTGTACCACATGTCCAGGGATTGTTCACGCATTCTTCAGGTTAGTGCCTACAGATAGAATACCGGAATTTAATGACTTGATCGAGCAACTTTACTCGTTTGTTGGGAGGGAACCAGAAGAGTTTTACGATGAGTTGAGTGGTATATTCAATTATAAATTGCGCAATGAAAAGAAATACCGAGTCGAATGTTTATGAAAACTTAACAAATCGGGTTGCCGGCTGTATTTCTAGCGATGATACTGGTGATTGCATATTGGTGGGTGGGGTAGGTGTGGTTTATACTTACCATTTATTGTATCTGTTGTAAAGAAGGTAAAGAAAGCAAATTTTAAGATTATCCTACTATCAATTTGATTTTGATGACCCGAGATTACACGAGTTTCCTCTCATACAATACGATCTGAATAATGATGACGAGGATTCATACATTATTGAAGAATTTGAAGCTATAATCAACGATGAAATGAGAAATGAGATGGTGGGGGTAAATAAGGTGGAGGGGGTAAATAAAATTCCGTTAAAATTACGACTTTATATGTATGTATTTATATGACCCCGTGTGGAAGGTTCAGTTCATCAGAACTTGTAGGCCTATAATAAATAATGGTGCAAAAAAATTGTACAAACTCTCTCATCTTATTCACCCATTTCCAAAACTAAATTAAAAAAACATAACTAATCGTCAATAAAATTTTCAGATAGTTAATTATCTATCAGTCAATATGTTAAATGAGCCATTTGATGATTTATTATCTTTCCTAACACATTTACATAGTTAAATAAAGGGCTTAAATATAGTTTCCTTATGTATGCCCTCAATATGAAAAGTATTTTATGAAAAACAAATCATTTATGCTTCATTTTCTTTTTGTATTCAACCGTAATAATTCGTACATGCCATTTTGAGACAGGCTTAAATCTTCTTTCCATTCATTAAATATAGACGAAATAGGTAGAACTGATACAGAGAAGTTAATTAACTTATAACTGCGCCATCAAACATTTCTTTGATTTTTTAAATCACTATAATTAACAAACAGAGATTTGTAAAAATATTGGAAACAATATCTTCTTATCCTTATTGGGCACCCTTGAGAAAACGATGATCAATAAAGTTGAACACAATTTTGAAATTATTTTATTTATTTTATGGCAGCTATTCTCAAATTGTAATTTATGAAATAAAGTATAGATCCATTCTACGATATGGCAAAACCTACCCACATACCAATTTTGATTAAAATTACCCACACAATGGGGCTGTAGTGCACATGCAATACGACAAATAACAGACAGACAGACGACAAATATAAATAATTAAAAACGTTTTTACACAATTTTTTTACGTATACTAAAATATTTCTATTCTTAGTATATGTGATTTAAAAACAAATAAAAAATAAAATCAAAAATTCAAAGAATGATTGCCACATGAAACTCAATAGATAATACAGAAGGACAATATTAGATTACTGCACACTCTCGACGGGAAAAAGTGTAATTGCATTTTCAGAGTTCATAAAAAGAAACACAATACTTGCGGAAATTGGATTGCTGTAAAGCAGAGTCCAAGGGTGAACGTGTAAGATGACAAAGCAGTTCTATTATTATACCATATTAATGCTAGAGGGTAAGTACATGTAACATTTGTGTATTAACAGACAGTTTAATATTACTGTATTTTTATATTACAATATTTATAACATTATTGTAGGATTAATTGTGTAAAAATAATTTTGAAATAATTAATTATTACAACATTTACGATGTAGAATGATACCGTTTAGAAAAAAAGGCTACAAAAGGAAACTGTCGTTTATGTACATAATGCATTATAAAAACCATCGGATGATATCTGGGTAGTAGAAACCTTCTTATTTCTGTGTAAGTGAAATAATATACATGAATCAATAAATAATTATTTGTTCCTATAAAATGATATTTAAACCAATTTATAAACGACATAATTTTACTTAAAATGTTAAAGTGTAAAATGCAGCGTGAGGCATTATGTAAAAGTATTATAAAAACTTGATACCATCATTTGATGTAGTTGATGAGTTTTACATGAGTGACATTACCACCATCTCTTATCCTGCCACTAAGATATCATTTCCTCACATTCCGTATTTAAGAAAAAGATAAGAAGTTACAGTGTAAATCACTTTGTCTCGACACTATCATTCAAATGACGTAAAATGTATGCCTTGACTGAAAAAAACACCAATCTTATTATCAACTTTTCAAAATCTTAAAAAAAAAATAAAGCTTTATCTTAACCAATTTCAGGCCCAAAAGACCTATGTCTAAGTTATTTGATTATAATAATGAACTTAACACTTTTACCTCTATCTCACAACATGTCATAATACATTGTTTTAATCCAACATATTGTTTTGAGAATGATTAACACAATTATTATTCAGTTTAAAACTTTAAGATAAGACGTTATGTAAAAACAACGTCACCAATGTTTTAATAAATATTGTGAATCTTGTAACTACTTTATCTAGAATAAAATAAATATCCCTACTAGCCCCATGTCTGGAATCTATCCCACGTTTACTATTTAGTGTCTAACTAAAGTGAATAATACAACAAGACATCAATGCTTGAGTTACTTTTTATTAAGTAAGATAAAACATAGTTACATGTTTTATGTTGAAACTAAAATAAAGTGGCAGTGTTATGACTAAATGTAATATATAATATTTGAAATATATGCGAGTTTTTATATTTCGGAATTTTGAAAAATAATATTAATCTTTCTTTGCATGTCTGGATGAAGTATGATTCTTTATTTAATTATTGTAATGTAAATTAAACCAATATGTATTATAAATTATATTTATGGTACAGGATGTTCTAAAAACTACAAAAGGAAACCTCCATATTTCCTAAATACATATATTAGTTTATTCCAGTTTTATTTCATTTTTTAATACCCAATAATGTAAGTTTTAATATATTTATGTAACCAAAATAACATAATAATTGAAATTCTAGGACATACTTAAAATAATAATTTTCAAATTACAAAATGATTCAAAAATTTAAATTTTAAAATTTATTACCAAACATTATTACAACAATATTATGTTGCTATTATTAAGTCTATACTTACTTTACATTAATTAAGTAAACTTCTAACACCTTTCCAGTGATTACTTAAAAAGTAATGATATAATTATAAAAGAATCAGCATATGTTAAAAATAATATTGCTGGAATTGTAGTAGTAACTCAGACATAAATGGTTACTTAAAGCGTGAATTATTTAATGGAAATTGGGAATTATTAAAAAAAAATACACCGAATTTTTCAATAAGAATGTACTATTCAATAGAATGATCCTGATTTAGAGTATGTTTAGTAAATCTGAAAATATCTTTAGTATCAGTGAGGGCAAAGCACTACAGTCTAATAACAAGTACTGAAGTTCAAGTATAATATAGATTGATGTACCGTACTTCTTACTTAATTCCAAAGTTGAAGGGAATAAACTGTCGTTTCCGTTAAACTAAGTTTCCTGTTCGGGACTGCAATATACCATACTTAATACGCAATAATGGTCGTGTAATATATAATTTGAGATTTATGTTTTCAATATTTTTTTGTTGAAATATAATTTTTATTAGTATTTTTTAATTATTATTATTTTGTTGTTTTTTTAAATATTCATTTTTAAATCTTAATTACATTGGAAGAATGATACGAAAGTCCAGTATAAATTGAAATTATTATTATTTTTTGATGTTGCGGAAATAAAACATGCCCTATTTTTAGTTATTAACGAAAATATCAAACATGCCCTTACAAATATCCCTCAAATTAATTGTAAACATATTAAATTTAAATTACTGAAACTTTCTATAATTTAATTTATGACACAGATATGATTACAAAATACAAGATTTATCATGAGTGTTGGTGTAGATCGAAGAGAAGGTGTAGAAAAAAACATTAATATAAAAATTGGAGTAGATACTTACCATAAAATCGGTTGAAAATAACGAGGAAAGACAAGGAGAGAGGAAAAAGTAAAACAATGGTTAGCCTAACGGGAGGGAATAAAAAAAATTGGACATCGATGGACAGAACAGCGGCGACAGAAAAAAATATACAATTTTTTAAAAGAGTTTTGAAATACAAAAAAACATACAATAATGGGAAAGGGAAGAAGAAAAATTCAAATTCGCGTTGTGAAAGACTGCTATTGATAAATTAGGAAAAGAATAAAAAATGGTGGAGGTGTAAAAAGAAAATTTATAAATTTTGAATTAGAATGGAATGGAGTGGGTGAAATAGGAGGGAGATACAAATTTCATTAAAGTTATGATTAGTAGGACCGGAATCTATATTTTCTCCCGTGCGGTCTGGCGACTGAACCTTTCGAGATTTGATGAAACGTATATATATATATACCGAAACTTAAAACTCTCTACTTGTCTCTGCTACCATATGAAGCAACCTAAAATTTATGTGGATTTGGTTTAGGGCGGAGGTGAATCTTTAAGAAATTTTGAGTTCTGGAAGCAAATTTGGGTACGGACGGGGGGGAATTAACATGACAAGTACCCTAAACTACATTAGCCATACTAGGCCCGTGTGCATCTAAAGTCAAAGCAATTTGGATAGCTGAAATAGGTAGTGGTTGGTTATTATTTGGTGAGTGCACTATTTAAGGAGGGAGGGTTACCTGAAATATTGGTTACCCTGTAGACTACAAGACATGCATTAACTTGAACACATCAGGTCTCTCATGCGGCTGGTGCACAAATCGTTGTCTAACTTAGTAGCGTGGTAAGGATTTGCATCGCCGAGGAAGGGTAGGCTGACTTGATATAAAACAATTCCTCTGCAATTCACCACTGAGGCAATCCGCTAACGAGGCTATTAGATTGGAAGTATCGCCGGGGGGGAAAGGAGGTGGTTAGAGTTCACAACATACTACTGGAGATATTTATACAAACAAAAAGAATAATCGTAATGGAACTATAGTACTGTAATACTGAAAGACGTAAATAGGGAAAATATGAAGGAGTAAGGGATGGTAATGGTATTGTCTTTAGTAACTTTCCCTAATTTATATGATTGCGAAAACACTTTTCGATAGTTTTTAATGTTTGAAATCATAGGAATATGCTTACATATATCAGGTGGTCTGATTAGATAATATGAAACGAAGATACATCAATGAATGGTCGAAATAGTTTATTATTTATTAAGATAATGACAATGTGATCAACTTGGAGAGTAAGTATTAATAATTCATTCCTAATATCTTTTTAATTCAAGTCAAACAATATATACTACTTACATCCGAATACTAAATCCCATTATAATAAACAACATAATATATATTAATAGCATTTTACTACTTCAAATTGTCTAAATGTTTTAATGTAATCAAATAAAGCTTTAACGTGTTCGATAACTATAAATATTATTTCTGTACTAGTTTACTAATATTTACCAATAGAAAACTCAATCAATCAGACGGAAGGTCCATGACAGTAACACTTATAATGAAACCACAAAACGTATTATTGACGGTAGTAATAAGGGAAGAGAAAAACAATTTCGTAGAGGTTAGATTAAATTCATACATTTCACGTACCGTACTGTAGATATTAAATAAATCTGAATTTATAACTAAATGTAATTGCTCCATCTGCAGCCATTAGCCAAACAGTTTCCATTAGGGAAGGGAAATTAATTACCTCCACGTGTAATGTGGATTTAATTTATTATAACAGACATTTTAGAGAACTCCTTAGTATATTCTTTTAAAACAAAGAGTTTACACCTAAACTGTTGGTTCATTTTTTTTAATATCACAAAAATGTAGAATTAAAATACTAAGAGACAGATAATTAACAACTGTTATTGAGTTCACTATTGTGTAGATAAATTTGTACAATAAGCTATCAATTTAATATTCCTATATGAAATATCAACTTTGTGATTTTACAAAAAATATATTTTTTGAGGAAATCTCGATACCTGAAAAGATTTTTAATGACACTATTTTCACACCAAAATATTATCAATATTCAACCATGAATACTTGTTTTATTATGAACAACTTTAATACAAGCAAGTGGGAAATATCTATATTGAAAACTTGTTCCGAGTTGCAACTAGCTCTTGTCTTAGCGAAACAAAAATAAAATAATGGCAATATAATTTCAACATTATATGTTTGGCATGACTATATGCCAAACATAAATATATGTTTATATGAAAAAGGCAGTGTTTACTCGTACAAATAAAATGATTGCTTTAATATTATTACTAATATGCATTAAGACAATTGAGTAATAGTAAACGACAAAGACAGGAGAAAAATTAAAGTCTATAATATGAAAGAACATTAAAATACCAAGAGCCAAAACACATTACTGCATTACTCTTTATTCCAGTATTTATATAGCCTTAGGAGCTCATCTTTAGTGAGGGACTCAGCTGGATCTCTACAACTGTTTTCATGTTCTATTGGGTTAGAACCCTCTCTTTCAATTGTCCTACCTAATATCTCTTGAACTACTCTTCTTCTCTCCTGACAGTAATGCTATTAGAGTGTCACAGGTTATGAGTATTTATTTGATTTGTTCTCAAATTTGTTCTTTATTTATACTTTTTATTCATGTGAATCGTTGCACTATGTAGTTACACATTTATAGTGAATTGGTACTGACTCTTTTCAAATCCAAATTATTTACAAGTTTCATTAAATTGGACCATTCTTGATCTAAATTTCGAGCAGGTACTGCTCTTTACCCTTATTTATAAAAGAAAATATGTTCGATTCATGGTAGTGCCTACAATGAACCAAAAATACACATAAAAACAAAAAAACAAAAAAAAAACGAGGAAAGTACCTGTTATAACTCCATAGTAAAAAAATTCAACTACGATAAATGTATACAGTAATACTAATGCTAGATAAGAGATAAAGAGCTATAGATGGAAATAAAATAAAATCAACATCTTTCCAAAAGCGTGTCTAATGTCTTAAATATTAACTAGTAAAAAAAACAGAATAATTGTTGAAATACAATTTTTTTTTGTAAGTGAAATGTGTAACTATCAACGTTATGTAAATATAAAAAATCAGCCCTTGAATTCTAAACAAAAATAATATTCGAAATAATCTTTAAAAGTTATTTCTAAAATCTAAGGTCAATCTTTCTCTGCCTCTCTCACTGTTATCTTTATGGGGTCTGCCAAATAGTCTTACAATTTTCTATTTGAACTACAGCTGTAAAATGCTAAACTACTAGTGGACGTTAGATAAATATGTAAAAGTGCTTATTTTTCGAACATAATAGAAACTTGAATATCTAATGACAAGTCATGTTATAAATGAAAAATCAATATTGATGAAGAAGAAAATTTAATTTGTACAATACTATTTGTATTTATTAATAATAATTTTTAAATTACAATTATTAGAACAATTCTATCTTCCTGCATGTCTTTTTTCCTTTTGGAAATATTAAACAAATATTTAATTTGTCACAATACAGTTCTTTTTTTATTTTTTTAGTACATGTGAACTCTACATATTACAAAAAAAAGGTTATTTTAAATTAGTCTTGTGTAAGGGTCAGCTGTTTTATTTTTGTCGATAACTCTGTGTATTAAGTGTTTGTTCTCTAGTTGTATCTGTAATTTTAAATACACCTCCGTATTATAAAATACATAATTATTACGACACGTAATACGGTAAATATTAGCATTACGTGGAATTTTTAAAACCAAATTAATAGCTTATCTCTAATTTATTGCGAACTAGTTTGTTTGTAAAAATATATCGCAAACGCCATTGTATCATCACTTCGATAGAGAATAAAAAAGTGGTTCTCTTGTTATATACTACATAGTGTAAAAAATATTTAGGAGCGGCTCAATATCTTGAGATCTAATTTAGAACGAGACATTAAACAAAATTTTGGCTAAATCATCCTCCTTTATGTAGAAAGTGAGTCAAAATTAGTTATCGTATACAGATTGTCCAATAATCCAAAAAATATATGGTTTTTTCCAGTTTGGTCTAATGGAACCATCTTAAAATTTTTTTGTGTGTTGTCTTAAAATATAGGAATAGATATGGTCCCAAAATTTATAGCCGTTTCAATTAAATATATAATAGAAGATTATCTTGTTTTATTTTTAATAAATACTTTAATTTATTCCTCCTTTCAATTTGAAATTGAACTAGCTAATTTTTACTTGGGTCAATTTAAAACATGCTTAATTTATTATTGGTTAAAATCTTTCACTCTATGAATACAAAAAATCCATTTTAAATATATTTTATCAAGTCCTGCTATGTGTTATTAGTGTTATGATAATTTTTATCCAAATTCACCGAACAAAAATGATATTTTCTCATTACAGCTGTAAACTATTATACATCTTGAGGAGGAAAACAAATAATTTCGTTTTTTTTGTTCTACTTTTAAAAATGACAAGGATACGAAAGACAGAACTATGAAAACATCACATTTTATTAACTTGTTGGGCATCAAATATCTAATTGTAGTCTCACTCTACAGATAGAGGAGGTCAATTTAAATAATTCTATTTGTTTCATATTACTATTTAATAGAACTAGATATAATGAAAAATTCAGTATTTTTTTTGACAATAATGATATATATTTACTAATTTTATAGTCGTCTATGTGTACCTAAAAATAATTGGCTTCTTAGCAAAAAGTAAAAGCGTTACGTTTTTAATAATACGTTCTTTGAAATAATACTATTACTTCTGTTAAAATATAGGTTGCATAAATATTTTAATCAAATAATCATGATTTATGGATGAAATATACTCATAAATGTCTCTAATAAATATGATTCACATCGACCACAGTCATAAGAATAAACTATATATTTGCATGTAAAGAGTAATGTCCTTTACTGCTGCTATAAACTGAAGTTATTGATGAGAATTTATAGGAGTAGTATCGGAAATACAGCTTCTGTGTTTGTAACATCTCTCCTATTTATCAACTGTGTTGAGGATAAAGTTAATTTTCCTGTTAAATGTACATAAAGCAAAGTTGAAACTGTCCCATATAACTAATGACGTTTTGATGATTTAATTAATGCTTGGTTTTATAATGAATATTATTTAACTTAGTCAAGTAGTCATTTTACAGTATATTATATTATTTTGTAATAACATATGTTTCGGTATAACTTAAACCATCATTAGATGACACACACAATTCACACAATGAAAAATAAAATTAATTACACATGTAAGGCTTCATCCTGGGTGTTTTTAAAGAAACATTGCCCACATGTTTGACGTGGACAAATCGCTAGACAATTACTGCCTTACAATAGTGGTTTTGAATGGGTATTAATGTGTTAATATACTGTTGTTTTACATTCTACTCCTCAACCTTACGACCACCTCTATTATCACATGGAACTGTACCCTGTTCCAGATACTTTCTACATTGCTCATTTGTCTTTCTTTTCTTGAAAAATCTTTAACACAGGACTGCGGCATACTCTCATATAAACTACTTCGTCATATCTTCTCCTGGGCTGTACGTAACAGTTTGTTACCTATCTCTCACAATCATTACCTTCGTTTTTGTTAAGCTGTATTCTGTTATAGTTTCTTATTTTTTCATATAATATTAAATTTGGCATTATAAAATAGAACGTACTAAAAAAAAACGTGCCCAATGATGAAATAAAAACAACTTGCTTCTAAATATTAGCCTTGTTCTGCCCTAATATGGGAAGAACTTCACAGGGTTACGTTTAAGTTTTCTTTATCACAAATACTTCAAATTAAAACTTATTAATGTTGTGAATAGTAAATAGTTTTGTTGCTGTCAACAACAAGACTGTAACGTACCTTCTCTTCTTGGTTACGTTTTTCTTCCATGTCTCTGTAAGCCTAGGTCTTTTCTAACTTCTTTGTAGGGTAGTTTCTACAACTTTATTATCAATAATCGGGTCGTCTCAATCATCTTCTTTATTATCATGTTCACCGTGCACATTGAATAAAACAATTTCTAAAAAATACTGAGTTAGTTACAATACAAGAAACCTTATGAAATCAAACTCGTCATAACCTCTCAACACGATTTTCGTTTATGTAGGATATGTTATGTGGTAACAATAAAACTAAACGAAAAACACTATTTTTTTGAAGTTTTGGAACATCCTGTACATACGCAGTAAGATAAGTTAAAACTTTTTTTCCCAAAATGATCAGTGAACAGAGGTCCTTAAAATGAGGTATCCCTCGACCTACCTTTACAATTGAAATTTTCCAAAAACCACACCCCTCCCCAAAAAATCACCTGGGGTTTTTGAGATTTGAAAACATTTTAAATGAATTCTCTAGGGTTCAAATATTGCCAAGTTTAACTTAAAACAAAAACTGTACCTCATTTGGTTCAATCACTATAAATTGAACACGGGTTGTCTGATTCACCCTAAACTACTGTCTATTTATCTCCCTCTGTTTGGATTGTTATTACATTAATATTATATTTCCTCAGAGGAAACAATTGTTACAAGACGGAAATATTAACGTTGATATTTATCGGCGTATAATGCAAATAAAACAAATTTAGAAAATATTCATATATTAAATTTTCTTTTCGTCTAAGAAATTTTGTTTTCCGTTGACTTGTTCTTGTGCCTGTAAATTTATAATAATGAACAATATACTTTTACTAACCAAACTGCAAAATTGAGAGCAACAGTTGACTGTCATGCATAAAATCCCATCAACAGTTAAATCGATGATTACTTGTAAGGTGGTGTTAGATAATTAAAAACCGTTATGCTTAATCAATTTCTATATCCACAAAACTGTTTTAAAAATGTTAGAAATAGTAATATATTTTAATTTTTTAAAGCTGCCTATAAAGTGTGTCTAAAAAGTCATGATGGGACCCCAAACAGTTATGGTTAACAAAGAAAGAACTGTATCCTCTCTCGTATTGACATTAAAACAGTTTGTGTTATCAATATGTTATGTTTATATAAGTATATGTGACGAGAAGATTTCCAAAATGGAACTGAGATAGGATCATATGTGACTAAAGAAATATAACAGTGTTTGAGGTATTAAAAAGTGATATTTCTTGTAGAAATGGCACTGGAAACGGCCATTTATAGAAAACCAATTGAAGTTGTGTTTTATTCTGTTCTGAGCATGGTTTAATTTAAAAGTGATAACATGATACGTGAGGGAAATTCAGAAATGTTTGATCTTTTTGTTAGAGCTTGATTGAAAATATAAATAATAATAACAATAAGTGGAAATCAGATTGTTGTACTATTAGAATAGCGAATAATGGAAATTTATCTAATATATGTTTACTTGTAAATTGTTTGCATTGCAATATTAATGAATATTACATACAATCTTATTAAAATGTGGAAAACATACAACACTAATATAATTTAGCTTAGGCGTGTTCGAATTAACTTCCCAGATATTATGGTTTCGTATTTAATAACTTGATCATAGTTTAGACGTTTAATAACAAAACTTTACCAGTTTGCAGTTCGTCGATAAATAGTGTATGCTGCTATAACAACTAACTGCTGCACATAGCGGCTGTCAGAACTTCATTATATTAACCAAGTTGATCAACAATCAAGGAAAAAGTGCTGAGATTTCTAATTCATATGGCTTCTAAAGAATTTTTTTTGTAGATTTTCACATTACCTTACTAATTGTTCTCCCTAAACATACTGTACAATGAGAATTAGAATTGAATTTGACAAAAAGATTTTTTATAATTACACAATATTATTTAACTTAGTCAAGCAGTCATTGTACAGTATATTTTATTACTTTGTAATAACATATGTTTCGGTATAACTTAAACCATCATTAGATGACAAACACAATTCACACAATGAACAATAAAATTAATTACGCAAAAATAAATAAACTTATTTACAATGATTACTCATCATTGTAATCTTTGGTTCATTATTTGTTTATGTAAAATCAATGTCAACAATTAAGTCGGAGAGGACAAGCACAATATCGGATTCATTAAACTATGAAGTATGAAGATCGGAAAATGGAGAACTAATTTATATTTTCATTACCATACTTTTCTCTATAGTAGTCAAGTAGAGTATAGTAGAAGTTTTAGTATAGTAGAAGTCAAATTTGCTTGTATATTTATTGTAAATAATATTAATTTAATGGTAATGTTATATCAATTGCTATCACTACCATAATAATGCAAAGTTTATTATTCAGGGATAACATGACGATAGACGTAAAAAAAATGACAGGCACTATAGCTAAGACAATAAGTAATCGGATTGAGTAGAGTTTTTTTTTAAACAGAACCATTAAATTATGCTCAAAATATATTCCCTGGATAGTTATGAGATGTTGCTGAAATTTATAAGTGATATAGAACATCTTGTCTTCAATAAATACAAATTAATGTAACAGTATGTTTTTAATTTTCTGTTTTGTTAAATACAAACAATGTATTATTAGCTATGAGTACAAATTTCTTAATAGTTTCATCGTATTTTATCCCTATGAAAAATTTAAGCCTTCTTAAAATAATTGTTAATAACCAATATTGAAGAAACATATTATTTACAGTTTTTCAAATTATTATTATGAATTTACCATATATTTTATATAAGTAATTTTAAATAACACTTTTAATAAAGAATTGATGGTATTTGTCACCATTTTCTGTATGCTATCATTTCTAAAAAAATTACACTTGGATGTTTTCTCCTTTCCACACAATCAGATAAAAGGGAATACCTTTGGATACGTACGTGATATCACGTTTTCAATTTATTTTCTACTTACCTCGACATTTGATCTTCTGACCTTTATATACTATCAAAATCAAAACAATTCTGGTTTTTAAAGTTAGATTTATTTGGTTATTTTCACCATATTTGTATTTTATTCCTGATATGTAAAATTCTCGATAATGATTACTACAAAAATCATAAAAAGATTACTCTGTGTTGTTAAGAATACACAATATATTCTGTAAACTTAGTTTAATCATATTTATGTAACTGCAGAATTATTTTTCGAAACTCCATGATATATGATTTATAAAGGATTGAAGCTATGTTTAAAAATGAATATAACTATTAGATTAGTGGCTTATGTAGGCTATACAATCTTAGTGGTTGGGGGTTCATAACTCGGAGGTATTTGCAAAAGTTATTAGGAAATAAATTTTTACAATTCTTAATGTAGTTATTTACAAGTTAACTATATTTGGAAGTAGGATAACTTTTAGCGTTTTAAAAGAATTAACATTGAAAATATCATCTACTTGATAAACATAATTGACTTTATCTAAAATAACAACTGAGTTACCTTTATCAGCTTAAGAAATTACAATTTGTTTTCTTTCACTTTGTTTTTTATTTGATAATAACAGTAACTTCAAGTTGAAATATCCTTTGTTAGGAATATTCTTTACGTTATTGTAAATTATTTAATTTTATGTATAAAAATTATCATTCCCTCTTGATTTGAATTATTAATATTGTTACACAAAAGTTGTGAAGAACATTTAAATAATTCTTGTTAAATAAGAGAAATTTGTAATAATAACGACTTTCCGATTACAATTTAAAAATAAAAGAAGATGATTTTTTCAATATTTTGTAAACAAATCGAATCATTAAAATTTTAATATTTCAAAGAGAATCCAATGTAAATCTTCAAAGTTTCAATAACAATGAAATTTAACCAGGTTTGATTTAGTACTTAATTACTTTTTAAGCAGAGAACGAAGAGTTATTTACGTAATTTGAAATGTAGAGATGCAAATGATGAATTGTATATTGACAGTGGGTTAATAACTAATTTTACATGTGTTAATGTTAATTGGTTATTACATACAAGATAAAATAAAATAAAACAAACAATTCATTGGTATTGAAAAATAATATTATTTATTCATCAAATATTTAACTTTTGAAAAAAATATATTGAGGTCTGCAATGTTAATAACAACGTTGTTGATTTTGACCTCTTAAAATAATTGGTCGAAATCTACATATAAAATTAAAAACATTGTTGATGGTAGACTGATAAAAAATGGAGGAAAACTGTTTTTTTTTTTTAATTATAAAGCGCTGATTAAAAATGAATAGGGTGACATGACAATTTTTTTGTTTTTGCATAGTTAAGTAATTATTGTATCATCATATTTAATAATAATACAATACAATATTAAAAAGGAATAATATTCATTTAAGAGTTCTAATATATTATCTTCAATTTTGACAATAAAATAATTCCAAATTTTATTTGTAAATCATTAAATTGATCATACGATGTGCCGTCAACAGTTAAAATTAGGTGGGACAATTTATCTGCTACTAATTTGAACTGGTAAATATAACGTATTTTTTAAATATAATCCATATATTTGTATCAGTTTCTTCGGGATTTTTTAATTCGTTCATCACACATTTGGTTCAGTTCGTTTAAAAATTGTAATAGTATAATTATCCCGGTTCTTAAAATGATTTGAAGATATTATATATATATATATATTTATATATATATATATATATATATATATATATAACTCAATTGATTTATCACATCTCTCTCACAATAAATAAAGATCTTTCTATAATTACATTATACATGCCGATTCAGAATATTTCACGGTTACAAGTTGTTTCAGTGTTGTATGTGTTATAACTAATATTTTAACAGTAATCATCCATTT
The DNA here is from genome assembly GCA_963513935.1 of Aphrophora alni. Classification (NCBI taxonomy): domain Eukaryota; kingdom Metazoa; phylum Arthropoda; class Insecta; order Hemiptera; family Aphrophoridae; genus Aphrophora; species Aphrophora alni. The sequence goes on along the minus strand of OY740769.1, from coordinate 137,346,323 downwards.
CCCCTTATCTTTTTAATATATTTTAAACGTATATTCACTATCAAAATGTATCCCTATTTTATCCCTGAAACACAGATTCTTCTACGTGTTTCACATTATAATTTAAATATCTTAATTTTTTAAAAAGTGAAAAATATAAAAACACATTTACCAGCACCAATATTTATTTTAACAATGATAATCATAAAAATGTATAAATTAAATTAATGTATTGAAACCAAACCTAAGCGCCCTATTCTTCTCACTCTCTATATCAATAACAATTAATGAGTTACTGCATTGATTCCATTCACCCGCATTCATTTGTTCAAATGACATATTGTATTTATTTCATCAATATACTACATATGACTTAAATATCATTCATCTTGTTTGAATAACACAATAAAATTTGAATTAAAACAAATCAGATGCTATGGATTATAACTGTATGTCAGACACAAATAGAGAACATCCACTTTGTTGTGGCGCTCCATAGTATATTAATTTCGAATGTTAATTTGTTTCTCACAAGGCAAATCATCAAATACTATAATTAAATTAGGATTTACATCACTTGGGTGGGGACTTCTTCATTTTCTGTGAACTGGAAGATAACGATATGTTCGTGACAATGAAATAACTTGTTTAGTTATTATTTTTACTATACAAACTAAATAAAAAAAAAGTAAATAAAGTCTTACTTTGGATATTGGATTTTACTGAAAGAATACATTTAATTCTGTACATTATATTGGTTTTGAATGAGTTATTTTAAATAGAAAAATTCAACGCTTATTTCGATACCATTTGACATAAGCAGAGATAAGTAAAAGTAAACTTAATCATTTCATTATAATATGATATTTTTACCATTGTTTTATTTTGACATTAAATTATGCTGGTTCTTTCTAAAAGTTTCCTTGATATTAAATAAAACTATTCCACATTTTAATGGAACGTTTTAAACCAACTGGAGTTTTTAATGGCTTCTTTGCAAGTGTAATGGGCGAGTCTAATTCAGGATTGTAACTTGACTTTTATATTACCTTTTAATGTTCCACTAGAGTAAAGCGAAATCATTAATCTTGAACCTACTTTATTTGACATTTATATAGTTGACTCACCTAATCTTCGTACATTTTGAATATTAAAAAAAAAAGTTTGCAATATTCGAGATGCCTTAATAAGAAAAGTGATAATAAGATATTTATAAAATTTATTTCATTTAAATTTTACGTTGGTTTATGTTTAATTCAAATTAAATGAATGGTGGAATATACTTTGAAATTTTCTCTTTTTCATGTATATTTAGCGACGTTTTACAATCAGAAATGTAATCAAACCCAACCACGATTTTGATTTTCACAGCTATTCTACAAACTATCGTGTATAAATTTTCTCTTTGCAATAGTTGTAGACCATAATAACATGACTTGATAAATTAAAATTACCAATGACATCTGGTTTTGTTGAATCGAGCCTAACACAAATACAAAAAGCGTCAGCAACTACAGTCCTCTCTTCCTCTTTAAAGGTTCACTCCAAGTGAATTTGGAAAATGTATTGATGACATTCAATATATATACATATACATACATAATACACACACAAACATATATATATATATATATATATATATATATATATATTGTTGACTTAATAGTTACTGAAGAATTGGGAAGTTGTAACTGGAACTAGTCTTTTACTCATTTGTAAGGTTTATACGCGCAATAAGTCTCAACAATAAACACAAGTTTATCCTTGAAAAAATATTTAGTTTAAAATATATACGCACTTACAAAGACAAATGGATACTGGAATTGCACTAATGCATTAAAATAGCACATGACGGGTCAACAATAAGAACAGTTTTACCAACTAATATATGGCTAAAAAAATTTAACTGTGCGTAACATATACCTTCCTAAACTTCGGGTTTGCTTCCTTTTGAAACCCCCGTTAGTTCGGTAGTCGTCATTAAAAATTAAATATAAAAATGGACGTCATATTAATTATTTTAAATAATATTTATATATACAACTGAGGTCTAAACTTGCTTCACTTGAATTGTAAACTCTAAAGTATAAATTAAGGTGAAATAAAATTTAAAGAGTGGCAAAAGTTCATTTTCGAATTTTAATAAACATATTCAACAATAGTTTAACCCTGTTTGCAATATTTGCATACTGGTTTGGGTTGAAATAAAAAGAAATCCGATTTGTATATTTTGAGAAAATTTGTCTTTAGTCCATTTGCCGAGCTGTTGGTTTTTAAACGATAATAATCCACTGTAATTGAGGAGCAATAATCACCAAGACGTTTTAAATGCTATACTTGAGTAGAAGTTGATAAAATCGTTGAAGGAGATATTTTGAAAATGTTTCTGTTTTCTTTTTCAGCTGAGACCAAATATTGAGTTTTCAAATAAAAAAAATCTGTGATGTAGACAAGATATAAATACATACATAATTTTATTAAAATGCGTCGACACGTTTGAGATATACACCAATGAACAGAGGACGGATTACGGCCGAATATAAAAAAAAAAAAATTAACTTTTTGTCTTCATTCTCAAAATGTGTATTTATCAAAAAAATACGACATCAAATTTTTAAAGAGGAAGAAAATAAAAAATAATCACAGAGGTCAAGAAGATGATTTTGATGAATCACAGCTGTATGTTTTCGTATAATTCACTGTAATTGAAAATTAGTTCGGAGTGCGGAAACAAAAATCATGCTTCTACTCACTTAAGATAAGAAGCTTACAATTTAATTTACCTCTTTGTTAAAATATTATACGACTGGTTAACTAATTATTCTACTGTTGGTTTTTACAGCATAAAGTTTACAGGAGGAGAAAGGGGATGTGTTTTCCATAAATCTTAAGAGTAGTATATTTGGTTATAAGTAATGTTCTGGTGAAAATCAAATCTGACTTATTTCAAAACTATTTTCATATATCAGATAAAAATTCAGTTATATATTATTTTCTGTTATTGTTGTGTGTTTCAAACGAAATCATAAGAAAAGTGGTAATATACAAGACTTCAACCTTATAATTCAAAGTTGGAAAATAAAATAAAATAAACTTAACATCCTCTCACTGGTTTTGATACACTTCTGTAAACATTTCAAAAACATGAAAAAACCCTAATACAAAGAATAACCTTGCTTGATTTCAATTTGTTCTGAGTACTATTATTGTATTGACAAGCAACCATAAATCAAAACTTTTTGCGTAAATCTCACAGTTAATAGTTTGCTATAATCTTAAAGTGTGACAATTATTCGAAATACTGTCAGTTGAAGGCAATACAAATTAATTCTGAAGAACATATTTTATTTATAAATTTAAGACTAAAAAAGTAATTTCCTAGCAATTTAAATTTAATAAAGTAAAAATGTATTTTAGAGCGAGGAAACAGATCTTGTGTTAATGCAAGTAGTCTCTGAAAGAACAATAAATCCGGAGTCCCGGTTTAATGCCACAATGCAGGATTCCTGTTCCTAGCTTTATAACAGAATAGCGCAGATTTATAATGTATGTTCAGTATGAAATCTGTTTCAGTACCACTGAGAATAATTTAGGCTCTTCAAGACTAGGTATTGTGATGCCGTACTCGCTTCACTAAACAAATTTAAATGCTACGTCTCTGTGATCCAGGAAATAAAAAGATCAAATTATTCTAGTAACATAAATTTCGATAAATGTAGCTTGAAGCTTAAACTTTAAATTAAAACATGAAAAACTAAATTATTCCTGCCTTACTAATACCTTTGTTTTTTTCTTTAAATGCAGTTCTAAAAACTCGTCCAAGAAAATGACTATAGTTATTTCTCTATCTACAAGTCTCAACCTATGCAGTGATATTAGAGTGATATCGAATAAAACTTTTTATATGTTCTTGTGATTTACTAGGACTTATAGACTTTTATCAGATATATGGTTGTACAAAAAAAAAGTTTCATTTGTCAATTAAATGTAGTCTGTCATAAAAAAAAGATGCAAATTTTGACCCTACGACCCCAAATGGGTTATTTCTAAATTTAATCATTTCATCTTGAGACGTTTCAAATATGAAATAAAAATAAAAATATTTTTTCTGTTATGACATTTTTTTTCTCTCTCTAATTTAAGTTCTTAAATATATATTTCTGATGTATGTAAATTAAGTAATTATTGTAATTTCTTCTTTAATGCAAAAAGGGTAGGGTCAGTCTATTAAGGGGAAGGAATTTTCTTTTTTTGTAACTAAATTCTATTTTCTCAAAAATATGTAATTTTTTTTTTTTACTTAAGGACGTATAAATAAAAAAAACACAGTTAAAGAATTTTTTAAAAATAAATTATTGTTCTAGAAACTGTATATCTGTTTTTGTTTTGTAAATAGTTCACTCAGATTTTGTTTTCTTAACTTTAGATATTTTGGCTGACACAGTAATTAATATTTTGGCTGATATTCTCGAGGTGGCACAGTAAATAATATCAATATTGTATGTTGAATAAACATTAGGTGTAATAAGGAATGTACACAAAGTGAGATCACAAACTATTATGAAGTAGAGTGAAGGAACATTACTGATGAAATTCTAACCCTCCTCTTGATTTAAAAACACAAAATTAATCTTTAAGCTCCTCGACGAAGAGACAAGATTTGAGATATAGGATTAACGTGAGGTAATGAAGGTAGGAGTGGGTTTAACCACAACCTCGGTGCCTTTATCTACACTATTTAAGTGTAAGTGTGTTAGGGAGTTGTAACGAGTATTCAATTGATTCATTGAAGCATACGTATAACAGTAAAATGTATTGATATGCTAATTAAAACTGATCTGGTGTATAAACTGTCACATTAGACGGCAGTAATTTTATAGTACTGGGAAAGTGGTACTTACTAATCTACATTGTATAAAGATTACTAATCTAATCTTTTTCTTGAAAAGACTAAGAAAAAGCGTGTAACTCATTACATGATTTTATTAGCAAGACTCACTGAGGAATTATATGCCTATAAGAGACAAACGGCACATACGCAAAACTCTAAGATTTGTGGGAAGTTTGAACTATATGTATGAATCAATTTATGTTTTAAGTTGTTTTAAATAAAGTATGTAGCAGATTTAATAAACGCTACATTAACAATCAAACGTATAAAAAGATTGTATGTTGATGTAGAGAAAAGTAAAAATAAATAATGCCATATTTAATTTGATACGAAAATAGATTATTTTATTATTGTTTTTTAGTTAATGCACTGTTCATTGTACTATTAACATTAAAATTATTGTAATATTATAAATCAGAATTATTTATTTGATATTTATGTTTAATTCTTTGCAACAGGTGAGGAAGAATAATTTTATTTTTTATTTCTGTATTTTCTTAATATTTACAGCTGAAACGCTAATGGCAGTAATTTCTTTATTACGATTATTTTTAACACCCTATTTAGTACTGAGACAAAAACTATTCTCTAATGTTAGTTTATAATGTGTTTAATCGTATCTGAAAAGTCATATGCTTTCGTTGTAAGGATAATATTCATATTACAAAATTAAATTACAAACTCTAGTACAATTAAAATTTTTAAAGAAGACCAATAACTTTGTTTTCTGTTAGACCCTAAATGTGGTAAGTAATTCCAACGTTATTTAATCTCTTTTTTTCTTTAATATTGTTGTTACAAAATAACTTGACCTGGACTTTAATAAAAATGATATTTAATAAAAATTCTATTTTTTCCGACTTAAAAAAAGTAAGTTACTGTATATATGTTAAATTATTTTATTAAAATTTTTGTTACATGGGTTGGATGGTACTAATCGACCCCAGCTTGCTTCTCTAATAATATTTAGAGACAACAAGAACTCATATGATGATGATCTCAACAAATGAGAACATTTCTAGTATATTTGGCATACAACAGCTAATACCAATTGTTAGGCTGTTATCAGACGTAGTGAAATGGGCCAAATCAGTTCAATTGTAATTTCTCAGTTTTGATTGTTTGTTTGTTATATTTGTTGGTTATGTTTTGCATATATGTTGTTAAAAGACACTTTCTTGTTTTATGTAGGCCTATTTATTTTTTATATTCTCTTTTCTGTGTGTACCAAATTTTATATTAAATTTACTCTTTATTTACTTTGAAACAATCACAAACAATTTTATATTTACAATATTTTATTCTCTTAATCATGAAATGGAGATTTCTCTCTCTCTCTCTCTCTCTCTCTCTCTCTCTCTCTCTCTCTCTCTCTCTCTCTCTCTCTCTCTCTCTCTCTCCTCAGGATTTCTATGGGTCAAATTTATTCTAATCTATTTGCATATGTTTTGTTTAATATTAATAGTTTTATTGTTTTTATTGAAAGTAAAAAAAAAAAATACCTATTATAAATGAAAGACCCTAAACAAATACTTGATAAAAATTACTTTATATGTTTTATTAAAATATGTTCCACATCGCCAGTTCTTGATCTATACACTTATTTCATTATACACATATTAAAACGTATTGATAAGTAAATTTAAATGTTTTGCACAAATATTTAAGAATAAAACTTCATAAGGGAAGCTTGAACAATAATTCCTTGTAGGGAAATAAATTACCTGGCGTTCATCTTTAATCTACAATAATAATTTTATAACCTCTAATCTCTATTGACTCAATCTCAATAGGGCTAAATGTCATCATAGTTAAATTCCGAATCCAGCATATAATTAGTGTAACTATAGTAAAAAAGTTTATCGAACGTTCGTCTCAACTTGATGCTAAGCAGAGGATAGTTTACAAGGATATTTACCAATAATAATGTTTTCTCCTGTGGAATATACAAGCTTTGTGTTCTTGTAAAGGCATACAGTCTGACTGATAGAGAAAATTATGGTGTCTCTGGGAATCTATTTGCTCAGTAAACATATTTGGCACTGTGCTTATTCCAAAACCACATACAATTTATTAAATATGAAATCGGTACTGATTAGAATATTTTGATTTAATTAGTTACGTTTTCGTAATATTATGTAGTAAGTTATAAAATCGATTTTGAGATTACCGTAATAAAAAGTTTGTTTAGGAAAACTTGGAAACCCTCTTATAACGCAGAACTGTTAGTTTAGGGTGTGTAACCTCCAACATAATTCCCGAGTCTCCTTATACATTAATAAAATGTGAAATGAACAATGAAAACTAAAATAACAAATTTCAAATAATAAAATATATTCGTGTGATTTCAATTACATTATGGTATATTATATGGTGTAATCAAAGCAAAAATGTCATACTGAACATAAATAAAAATAGAGGTTGATTTATTTAAACTGTACCCCATAATCTTAATATGTCTACAAATATATTGCAACTTTATTTTGCCCCCATACCCGAAAACTTAAATTTTAATTTCTGACATTCATTACACATAATATTAACACGTTTATAGTGTTGTCTTTAAGATACATGCAATAAGAGATTTTTTAAAGACATAAATAACGTTATTAATGATGATTCATGAAGATTTGTAAATCTCAATATATTATCCCAATATAATGAATGTTATATACAATTCTAGGATTTCATTCCACAGCACCAATCAGCAATCTTAGTATTGAAAAAATTTGAAAAGTATTAACACAAACCCTAATGTATAAAATGTCAAGAAAAATAATTGTAAGGTTCAGGAATAATTTGCCACATTATTTATAAAATATAACCTTTGACCTCAGTCATTATAAATTAGATTTTAATAAATTCAATTTTAGCTGTGGACGTGCTTATGGCTTCATTTAATTATTGTTAACGGTCTAAAATAATTTTAACTAGTTCAATAATAAACACCGATATTTGTATCTAAATTTTGATTTTAATTCAAATATACAACAATTGAAATTACTTAATTATCAGAAGCAACCATAGAAACCAATAATTAATCGAACTTAAATAAAATGTTCTTCGTCGTAATTCATAAAACCAATATAAGTGTTTTTTGTCAATTACTTGTTTATAGTTTTATTAAATTATGCAAATATAAAAACACAAATATAATATGTGCTTTTATTTCACAAAAGGATATTCATTTGTTCATAGGAAGATATTGATGAACTGTTGGAAATTGTGGAAAGCCTCCTCCTGCAGATGATGGTAGCCAGTTCAGGCTTCCGATAACCCCCCAGTCGCCTACAGAAGCTAAGATCAGGTAACACAATGTTATACTTATAATCTGTATATAGCCCAAATATGATTATGCAAGTGAAGTCTTAATAAATTTAGTTCATCACATATATGTGGTATAGAGAAAGTGATGTGAGGGATGTTGAGTTTTGTGAGAATATATTTGTTTTGAGGTCTCGTGAGTCCATAAGTTTTTACGGAATGATGTCCGTGTATCTTAGTGTTGGGAACTAATCAATATTTAAGTATAACTAAATTTCCCAAGTTACAATTAAGAATATTTTAACTTGGTAATGTTCCATTTTTTTATTGATAGAAAAAAGAGAATATGGGTTATTAATAAAATAACCCATATTATTAATAGGGTTTTGTCTTCATTCGTTAATAAATCTAACACGATGTTTCAAGAGTATAAATAAATTCCTCGTGTCAAGCAATTTCTAAGTGTTCAAAAATGAAATTCACCAACATGACGTTTTTAATTGTCAAAACATTACACAACAACGCCTTAACAAAAACTATTTTAATGGAACTCAGGATACTACAAACTTGATACTTATTACTGTATTAATTATGTTTTTGTCTGACAATATACCTCCTAAATATATGAATTATTGAAAGAAAAAGTATACACGCTTTAGGCCTAACTGATAAAACGAAAATAACCGAACACAGCTGAAAATAGCTTACATATCTGGTCCGAAAATCACAAATTTAATTGTAAAGAGACAAAGATATTATTCACTTTATCACTAATTGCCTCAAGAGTTTGTACTCAATTCATTTATTCTCATAAAAATTTGACCTCTCTCTGATCAAACTTCATAACTTTCCTTCTAAAATGTAAAATCTTAGGTTCTTAATAAATAAATATACCCACAAAGAAAATTGGATTAAAATCAGTTAATTAATGCATTATCAGCTGTAGAGCGCATTACATAAGACAGATGTCAGACACACGGACATCATTCCGTAAAATCTTATGGACTCACGAGACCTCAAAACAAATATATTCTCACAAAACTCAACATCCCTCACATGACTTTCTCTATACCACGTATATGTGATGAACTAAATTTATTAAGACTTCACTTGCATAATCATATTTGGGCTATATACAGATTATAATTATAACATTGTGTTACCTGATCTTAGCTTCTGTAGGCTACTGGGGGGTTACCGGAAGGCTGAACTGGCTTCCCTCATCTGCAGCAGGAGGCTTTCCACAATTTCCAACAGTTCGTCTATATCTTCCTATGAACAAATGAAAGTCCTTTTATAAAATAAAGGCACATGTTATATTTGTGTTTTTATATTTGCATAATTTAATAAAACTATAAAAAAATGTTAAAAACTGCATGATAAAGGGCCTCACCTCCATTATACACCTACCGTAGTTCAAACGGACCGTCGTATAATTTTATTAACTTATTATTGCACAAACTTCTTATTATTATAAATTGTACACGATTAAACAATTCCAATAAAAAGTGTTTTAAGCTAAAAATCTACAATAAAAAGTAAACTGTACAAATATAATGCACAAAAATGTATACAAAGAGCCAATTTTCGATGAATAATGATACCGATCGCTTTATCACTAATTGCCACAAGAGTTTGTACTCAATCCATTTATTCTCATAAACATTTGACCTCTTTCTGATCAAACTTCATAACTTTCTTTATAAAATTAAAAATCTTAGGTTCTTGAAATATTGGGAGGGGGTGTGGTTGTACAAGTTTATTCTAATTAACTAACTTGGGGTAATTGAAGTTGTTGTGTTCATATAATACTTTCCAAGTCTCCTCCCATAGTAGCTGTGACAAAATATAACAGAAAACACTTTAACAAGTGACAAGTGAGGAGCACAAGGAATAAATTAGAGTTAATAATATCAAATTAACTATAAAAAAAAGCATTCTTGTTGACGAAGATGTTTAGTTCTGCAATACTTCATTAGTATTGAATACGTATTTTGATATGTATTACTATGATGTAATCAAATGTAAGACGTATATAAAAAGCAAAAAAATATTGATTCATTCATTCCGTCTTTGAATGTTTACATTTGTATTAAAAAATATATATTTTGTATATCTATATTGAAAAACACATTGTGTGTACTACTAGGTAATATCAAGAACCTTTTCAAGATATTTGACTTCGTCCAAGAATGGAATTTTTGTCTCCGAAACTTTGATATCACTAATACGGAGTCATCATCTTCCATGTAAATGTGTTTAATATCGTTTTATAAGGATTTACGATAGGGTTTTTCTTGCTACACCATCCCTCTAGTAGTGTCAGAGTTATTTTCATGTGATATAGGACTGTATTCCCAAACTTCCCATGGATAAGCACCAACACATCGTCCGCGTATTCTAGAGTTTAGGAACTGTTAGGAATAAGTTAATATTAGGTTATATTAGGAAGAAATCATATTCACAAAGCTCAGAATGACCCAGCTATTGTGAAACAAGTAAAAAAATGTTGAAATGCTTGACTTGCAAACTCAACTAGGTTACCAAGACAACAAAAGTTATATAAGCGATCAACAGGATTTGGAGGCCTCTCTTGTCTTTTTGGTGCTGGGAAGATACACGGCTGTGTGGCTAGCCGTGGTGGAAGATGGCCCAGGAAATCTACGCAACATACCGTAAGCAAGCATTTCTATACATTAAGTCACCTGGTAGAAGACTTGTAATTTCTTTTATTTAAAATATAATGATAGTTGGAATACTTCTGGGCTTTGAATAAATAATATGGTTTTGTTTTATTGTTTAATTAAATTCCTATTATTGTATTAAAGTTGTGTAGTTAAATTATTGTATTAAATGTTTTGTAGTTAAATTATTGTATTAAAGTTTTGTATCTAAATTATTGTATTAAAGTCTTGTAATAAAGTATAGTAGTAAAGTATCAGGCAAATAGATGTAAGTTTCATACCAAAGATAAGATTTAATAAAAATACTGAACCACTGATTTTGATATTTAATTGAAAATAAGAACCCAGGCATATTTTTGAGGGCCGTTCATAACAAATGGTGCATCGGCCGTGTTTTTAGTTTTTACTAAAAATTAATAACTATTAAAATTGTGGCAATATTCTTTTTATACATATTATTGAAATTGATTTTAAAATTTTTGTTTAGTTTAAGAAGTTTTTAGTTTAGTGTGTTGCTTTGTTGTTTTTGAAATTCGTGACCGAATATTTTTTTTTTACATTAGATGGTTGTTATGCATTTTGAAACATTTGATATTGTCAGCGTCTATAGTAAATAGTCTAAATTAGTCTTGTATGTTTCATAGACATTGAACTGCAAGAAATACTTAGGTCAGGTTTATTGTGAATGAAGTGTAATGTGAAGATTATATAACATGCTGAGTAGGGAAATTCCTTGCAGTATTCAAAGCTTACCTTTGGCAAGGTGTGTAGTGTGAATGCTGAGGATTTTTCAACAAATTAAGGTGTTATGCGATTTCTATGGCAAATAATGGTTTACGACGAAAATTTAGACATGCTAAACCAAAGTGTGCAATTTATCGCAAAAATGTAAACCATTAAAAAGAAATCGCATAGCTATAGAGAATTTGTTCCACTGATGATAAACAGTTACATTGCACTAGGTCACGGCGGTTAGATCATAGACTGCTGACAAGTCGTTGTTGCTAATTAACATTGCTTCTTACTTATTGCGTCAAAAGTCTTCTCGGAAATAAAATTCACAACAAACTTGACATTACATTTTTATCTTGTTTTCGGTGAACTAAGTAGCTGAAACGGATATTTAAGGGTGTCAGGTGTTGAATTTTTCTTTGTTTGTGTAGAAACACCAATAAAAAATAAATAAAATAAAATAAATAAATTTTTCTAAAGAATGCATAGTTTAGGTTAAAATTATAAATATTTTGATTGTATGTGAATATAATTAAAAGAAAGTTAGTAAACATTAAGATTTAGATAAATAGGGAATAATAAATAATAAACATGTTAGGATTTACTAAAATAAGAAGTTTAGAAGGCAAATTTGATGTTAGATTGATAAATTACTAAGGTTTAAATAATGTTAAAGTTTTTACTTGGAATAATTAAATAATAATAAAATGGAACAATAAAGTTTAAAATATTGAAGTATCTGATTTGAAATATTGATATGATTAATAAATAATGTAATTTTAAGGTAATTTGAGTAAATTTGAAGTAAAATAATTAAAAAATGAAATAGATGAACAATATAAGTGGAGGTTTAAAGATTAAATGTTTTATATAAATGAATTGTCAAGAGAGTTACTTGTGCTTAATGGACATAATTGGTTTGCTGAGAATAATGATAATTTAGAATCAAGGTTTTTTGAGATAGTAAGATTTTATATATTTTTTTAAATGCAAATAAAGTAATATGAAGAGATATTTTAAGGTAATAAAGGAGATATGGAGTTTACAGGAATATGATAGGGTACTGTCAAATAGAAAAATGAAGTCTATAAAGAGGTTTTTTTTGAAGAAAGTAATTTGGTTGCATTGAAAGGTAGTTTTTTAAGTTTACGAGGTTTCTTCGATGATATATGAATTTGCGACGTTTTATTGAGGTTAAAGAGGTTTTATTATTGAGGTTCTACGAGATTTACGACGAAATGTGATAGCGAGCCAAAGGGGCACTATACACATAAGGTTTTAAATGAGTTTCTACGAGGATATATGAGTTTTTATTGCGACGAAATATGACAGTAACCAAAAAGTTCTGCATATAAATAATAACAATGAAGTTTTTTTTTATAAGGAGTTGATGCAACCTGGTTATTAAGTCATGAGAAGCCTATAATAAGATGAGTTTTGAGATGAGATACTATGATGTAATATTAATGTAAAAGGAGTTTTTGAAGACAATAGGTGAATTTTTTTTAATTTTAAAAGGTAATGATATAATTTGAAATGTAGGTAATTAAAAATGAAGTTTGTTTTTGTAATAAATAGTGTTTTGAGAGCATATTATCCCAGCAAACCAAACAAGTTGAGAATTTTTTTTAATGAAAAAGGAAGATTAATGAATAATAATAATTTAGGTAATGAGATTATAAGATAAATAATAAAATAGGTTTGAGATTAATAAATGGATATAATTTAGTCATAATAATAAACATAAATCTAAAAGTAGTATTATATTTAAATACTGTAATTAAAGAATATAATAATTAAGATAAAGTACATTCAAAGCCAATTCCAGAAGGTTTCCAACTAATAAGTCAAAATTTTAGTAGTTTTTTTTTTTCCTCTCAAATTATACCATTCAATTTTTGGTGAATTGATATGAAATGCTTGCTCAGTTACAGGACAAAGCCACAGAAAATAAATTCCAGCAGAGAAAAGAAAAATTTATTTGCCCTAAGAAAATGTAAAAAAAAAAAGAAAAAAGTAATTGTTTTTTACCATGTTGCAGGTGTGACTACACTAATGTAGAAAGATTGGTGGATTAAGTAGCCAATTGACTACATTTAGTTGGCTATACCTGTTAAGTTATATAGGTATAATTTTTTGTGACTAGATTTTGTTATTGTATCATAGAAGAATTGTAGATTATTTGTTTTTATTATTTGTGCAATTGTTTTTATTATTATAAAAAAGATAGGGATAGGAAATTGTTAGTTTATTTATTATTTGTATATTATTTGTTTGTTGTATAAAAAAAAGTGGGTAGGTTTGTAATACGACATCGGGACGATGTCTAGTAGGCGCCGGTGATGTTAGGAATAAGTTAATATTAGGTTATATTAGGAAGAAATCATATTCACAAAGCTCAGAATGACCCAGCTATTGTGAAACAAGTAAAAAAATGTTGAAATGCTTGACTTGCAAACTCAACTAGGTTACCAAGACAACAAAAGTTATATAAGCGATCAACAGGATTTGGAGGCCTCTCTTGTCTTTTTGGTGCTGGGAAGATACACGGCTGTGTGGCTAGCCGTGGTGGAAGATGGCCCAGGAAATCTACGCAACATACCGTAAGCAAGCATTTCTATACATTAAGTCACCTGGTAGAAGACTTGTAATTTCTTTTATTTAAAATATAATGATAGTTGGAATACTTCTGGGCTTTGAATAAATAATATGGTTTTGTTTTATTGTTTAATTAAATTCCTATTATTGTATTAAAGTTGTGTAGTTAAATTATTGTATTAAATGTTTTGTAGTTAAATTATTGTATTAAAGTTTTGTATCTAAATTATTGTATTAAAGTCTTGTAATAAAGTATAGTAGTAAAGTATCAGGCAAATAGATGTAAGTTTCATACCAAAGATAAGATTTAATAAAAATACTGAACCACTGATTTTGATATTTAATTGAAAATAAGAACCCAGGCATATTTTTGAGGGCCGTTCATAGCAGAACCCTCCAATGATACCGATGTGAGAAGGTTCATAAGTGTGTCAACCACCAGAAAGTACAGGAAGGAAGAGAGATTTCCTCCCTGTGGGCAACCTCAGGTTACCTCAGCCTCCAGATCCTCCCCTAGTTTTTTAGGTACAACTGACCTTCCATTCAACATGTCTGCCACCTACTCGCACACTGTTGTATTAATTTGGTGATATGATAAGACCCGGACCATTGAATGATGGGAAGCAATATCTAAAGCTCCCTAAATTAAAAAAAAAAGGCCAAGGGCATATTCCCGGTTTCTGAGAGTCGCTTCCAGTCTTTTACATAAAATATGAGGTACACTCTCACACCCTTTACCTGACTGCTACGCATATTGATTTATATATAAAGGTCTCATGTTTCTCTACCATTATTTCTAGGGTTTTTTTTAAAATATATGAAAATAAACTGATCGGTCTATAAGCCTTAGCCTCAATATTAGAAGTGCGTCGTGGCTTAGGCATGAACATTGCTCTAGCTGGATACGTACCTGGTGGCTAGACTAACCATGAACAGTCTGCACAACATGGGGATAATGTAAATATCCTTTTTGCAGTAGAGCCGGAAAAAAAAATCTTACTTCGGTGATTTGAATGGGTGAAAAGAATTTATTAATAACAATTTGGTTTGCGATGTCCGAGTTCTTCCTAGTCGGAACTATGCAGGGAATGCCTGCCCTCCGCTCCCCATCCGTTCTCTTGCTAACCGAATCTGGAAAGTTTGGCCTAAGTAGGAATTTTACCGTTTCCTCCTTAGTTGTATATTTACCACTTGGCCTATAAGATTTAACATTGGGTTAAGGAAAGTGGAGGCAAGTACCCAAAGAAGTCTTGCTCCTTGGATAGTACGATCTATTTGCCTACAGAACTTCCTTCAGGACTCTCATCTTGATTTTTATTGTTTTATTGTACTCGTTAAGGGACTGTTTGTAAGCCTCCATCTACCGTATCGTTTGGCTTTTTTGTACAACCACCTAACCTGTTTCTTTAGGTCAGTGAGTGATTGAATCCACCACTTAGTTTGACTCCTATTCACTCTCTGTGTAAGAGGAACGTTTTCATGAAAGGAGACCACAACGATATTACTCAACATACTCGCTCCGAGCTCTAAATCGTTTTAGTTACCGATCGATCTCCCAAACACTTGAAGGCTGTGTTTGAGGTTCTCCTCATAACCCATCCCCCATCTAGTGTTCCTTGGATTCCGAAACGTGTCGAGTGGTCTATTGTTTACTTGGAGTTCTATAATTATTAATCTATTACCTAACATAGACGGTACATTGACACAGTTAAAATGTATAATAACTTGAATCAAAAACATTTTTATTTATTCTTGCCATTTTAGATTTTAGGATTTTACAATAAAATTGCTTTTTATTTATTTATTTATTTATTTTATTTTTTCATATTACTTAATTTGCATGATTATTGCATTCGGTTTATTTGTTTTAGTGACGAGAGGAAACTGTAATATCTTGATAAAGCAAAGTTATATTAAAAAAACTTGAGAAAATACACTGCTTGCGTATATTTTATAAAATAGTAACGTCTTTTGTAAAATTCCTCAATATTAAATACCGCAATTAAGTATATTCCGGTATATTTTCAACAAAACTAAATGGAATATGACACTCCACTTTTATCTCTTTCCTAATAAATCATTTCATAATAAATCTTTCATAAATCATCTGTTCAAAAGGTTAGGAAATATTAAAATAATTCATTCATTATTTGATTTCATTCATAGCAACACTTTTGTTGTACCTACAATCTGCCAATATTTTCTCTCTTTCACAACATTGGAGTTAATCATATTTGTTTTTGGTAAAGAGTTATCTCTGATTCTATTATACAACTTATATTTCAAAAATTGTGTTTTATTTTCTCATTTCTGGCACGGATTCGCCTCAGAAATTGCTCTATTGTATGTTCAATCAATCTGTCTTCGCTCTCCACTCCTTTAGTGTTCAGTTACATTATCTATTAGGAAGAAAGAAACATCAATTAATGTCACGTTACATATGCTTTAAAATCAATGGTTTTACATTAACTGGTTCTGACATTGACTCAATTAAGAGTAAGTGTTGTGTTGTGCACTGTTTCACTTAATTTCCTTTTCAATTAATCTGATAGGATGCCCTATACAACAAAAACGTGTTCCTTTGTAAAACGTTTCGTTAAAAAAAACTAGGATGACTGGATTCCGTATTACCCTAATTATTTTAACACCCTCTATGTCAAGCTCGCTGTCTTTGTTTATATTTGTAATAACTTATTATATTAATGTATATATTTATTACACAAAAATAATAGTCATAACGCTGAGTTCTTAGAAACTACTGATTTGATTGTTATGCTTGAAGTTTCTATAAAAAGGGCTAGAGACGTAGATTTTCTGACATTCTTCATTATTTGCATATCCAACAATGGTCAGGAATCGCCCTTAAAGATAACATGTTTCCCTACTTTCAAATGCCAATACCAATTTTGTATATCAGAGCTAATAAACATCATAATACTATTGTTTATTCTATATTATTATTATTACTAAATTGTTAGTTCCATTTCATAAAGAAAGCAAAGATAATTATATTAATTTTAATTTGACTAGGAAGCCTCAATAAAAATATAGATTGGTAATTTTTTTGTAAAAGATCATTGCATATATTAAATACAAATTTCCATAACTGCCCGATTTGATTTAGGTAAAAATAAAGGAAATAGTTTATACATACAACAATATTTATTAACGATTTTGTGTTGTGAAATTATTGAACAATTAATAAATCATTCCTTAATTTAATTATTACAAAAAATTCAGATAGTTATTTTTTTAAAGTTGAAAGTTATCATATAGTAATTGAAAAAAAAATCAAATTCAATGGTTGGCCATTCTGTAACCGTGAATACTTTTACGCAAAACACAGTAACTCGTATTACGAATTATTGATTCTGTGCCAGCATCTTTATTACAAGTTATATTTTAAAATAAGAATAACTATATTTGGTCATTTATTGTTATATTGCATATACGAAAATTGCCGTAAACGTTTATCCGTAAGTATTAATACTCAACATACAAAATAGTAGAAAACCAAAAATGTTTATTTTTTATGCTTACTTGGTTTTTCATGAACTTCCTTTTTACTTATAGAAATAATTACTTTTGTGCTGTTACCAAAGGTCAATTTTGTAAAATTTACATTATGTTATTGTGGTGTATTACAAGTTAGGCGTTCTTTTCAAAGACTACAATCGTAAATCGTTTCTAAAGTTCTAGTTAAACGGAAAATGAAATTTATTGTTGCAGCGGACGAAGCGGAACTTTCAAATTTATTTTGATATTTTTCTTTTTCTTCTTCAGACTCATATTAAGAAATAGAAGTGAGTAGCACTCTATATTACCTTTTTATATTCAACTTAACTTTTCTAATGTCTTTGAGAAAAATTAATTGTAAATATATTGAATTGGAATTTATTTAAAAAATAAACTGTACAATACGCCAGATATTGCAAAATATATACCGCCAATCCTTGTTGCAGTAATGGAATACTCTTATACGCTATCAGTAAAAATATAGATTAATTATTACTCAAGTTATTAATGTATAAATGATTGCTTTGATTCTGATGAGAATTAGACACCCATTTTAATATAATAATTTTTTTTCAGATTTGATTAGCATATACAATTTTCATGTGTTTTAAAATAAAAATGTGAATAGCATTTCTAACCATTAGAGGGGGAAAATTGGTTGAAGTGCTTTGAAATTAAGCGCTTTGCATGAAGAAATGAAATAAATTAAGTGCTTTGAAATAAAAGTGATTAAGATTCATAAAAGTGATTCAGTGGTATTTAGTTAATAATTACGTCTTATCCATTCTTATCATGTTATAATGAGTAGAAGTTTTCAGATCTTGTCGGGTTTCGTGTTTCATTACTACTCGTTCATTAAACCAGAAGGGATAGTCGGAATGTGAGTACATGATATAAAAATCTATTGTTACAACTTTTATAATGTAATCATTTTAACGTAATGGCAAAAATTGTAAAAATAATATAAATAAAAAAATTCCATACTGAAACAGTGTATACAAATTACACACTCGAGATTAAAATACACATTTTAATAGCAAGAATGTCTACTTTTGGTTAAATTTTATCACAACCTAATGAATCAAATTCATAGATATTTCAATAATTATTCCCACGGGCGCAATCTTAAAAAACTTATACCTCTAATAAATTACGGTAATTTATAATATATGTATTAGATCATCGTTTAATAAATTTACAATTTTCTTTAAAAAGTTCCAAAAATGTTTTATACTCTTGAAACGAATTACTAAAATTAAGTTATCATTTTTATTTTTGCAGATGGTTTTTTTTGGATATTTACTACGTTTTGTGTGTTCATATTTTTATGAACTCAAATGATGGTAAATGTCGGAATAAAATAACTAATAACATTAAAATTCTATAATTTTTTAGATACTTTGAAGCCAGAATTTTGTTACGGTTTGCTACAATTCCGTAACAATTCTATATAACTAAGTAACAATTCACATAGATCCAATAACTTACAAACAACGAAATGCTTTCGTCACACGTGAAATGCATCTGTGTTGTGACTTGAGATGTAACGACGGTTGAATAAACATTTTATATTACAATAGTCGACTTATATTAGAGATTAGGCGAATTTAAATATAAGTCAATGTTACGAAACTTTTAATTTATTATAACTCAAAATAAATCTTTTAGTAATGGGCTAGAGAGAGAAATAAGAAAGCCATTATTTTGGCTTCAAAAAATCTATAACTCCTTTTTTAAATTTTTTTTTTTTTCAGTTTTTTGCAGATGTTTCTCTATTACTTTTTCCAGAATAATTAGTTATGTTGGTCGAAGTTTTTTTCTCCTTAAATGTTTCTTATATACACAACTTTTAATATATTTCCAATAAACTGTTTAAGATATATACGTAACAATTGAATTATTTTTTTAATATATTTGATATATCTAGATCTAATAAATCGACATTTAAAAAAAAATTGTATATCATTATTACACAAAGACGCTGTCAAACATACGTATATAAAACATCCAATTTACGTAAATAAACTCCATTTTAGACATTTGACAAAGTTATTCGTTTGAAAAACTCACCGGAGCGTTATATAATAGGGTCGTATGTCAACCGTCAAATGAGAAGAGCACACGACCACAACGATCTCAGAAGTTACAGATCTTACTACTCCTAAATGAATTTCAAAGTATAGATTCAATTTAAATATGGCTAATCTTGATACATATAATACATGTATTTATTTTATTCCATAACGTTGGCTGCAATAAATGTTTTTGATTTAGAATAGATGTGTTATGCGATATTTTTTTTATTGTGTAATGTGTAATTTAGGGTCTATTAAAAAAAAAAATGATTTAGGTAAGTGCTTTTCTGCTTGCATCTTACAACAAAATATTTTTTAATTTAAGGTAAAAGTTGATTTTGTAAATCTAATCATATTTGTGCCTTATAAATCTTTTGAATAAATTGTCTGCCTGCTTTTTTACAAAACAAAATGCAATATTGATTAATAATAAAGGTGTTGTTGTTTGTTTAAATATCGTAAACTAGTATTTCGTTATAACTTAAAACAATATCATGACTTTTTTTTAATCGGTTTTTATAATAATATTAATATTCTGTATAAAAAAAAAACATCTAGAGCATCAAGGTTAACCGAATAACTGAAAGGATGACTGACATAATACTGTTATTGTTGTGCTTCTTCAAGGGATGGATATTTTGATCTTGCAAGAATTTGGTAAAATCACCATATAACTTAAAAAATAACTCTTGCTGTCAATAAACAATATATTTTTTAAGAGGTACACCAATTTTTAATATAGTTTTATGTTTATACTGATCCTAATAATCCTAATAGTATTATGTTAAAAAATTTAGGTTACTAAAACATTTTATAAATGTATTGGTATTCTATTTATCAGCTTTTCAAACGAACATTTCGAATACCCAAGCTCTAGAAATTCATTTGATTCGTTGGTTAATAGTAGAGTAACGGGCACATAAGAATAGACAGTGGTTTGGTGGGACCTTGGCAACTTCCCTTTGCCCAGCCCTAGCCCCGCCCCATGCCCCTCAATCTGTTTCCCCATTTTGGCACACATTATTTTCGACCATTGTCTGTCCGCTATTTTGTGACGACAATACACGTTACACGATACAATTGCGATCTCATACTGTGTGACGTCACACTCTAAACTTTTTATTTTCCGGTGGGATTCCAATCAAAGAAGTCTGGCTTTGAAGGCAGAAACTACACCGACTTAGGTATCTTGCATAGTATTCATTGTAGAGGACATGAGTCGACATGTTCTGTTGGTAGTGTCGCCTTGTCTTATAGTGTCGTAGTTCACGTTGTCGATAATAGAGCGTACCACAATCTTGGTTTATTTTACTTTAATTTACTTACAGTGGTCGTTGATTACTCCATGCTCTTTTGGATGTATTGTTTATTTTATTATTATATTTATTATTTTAATTTGTCGATACCAGGGGCCACCACCATCTCGGTTTATTTAATTATGTGTTTTACTTACAGTAGTGTAGACGATGGTTACTCAATGCGTTGTTGGGAGTTTAACTGTTATAATTATTTCACAGTATTATTTAATAGCGAAGACCCAGAGCGCACCATCGTGGCTTATTTCAATTGATATGTATGAGTTGTTTTACCATTTATTTTATATGATTTATAGTTTCAATACTGGCTACCAGAGTGTAGTTCCTTGGCTATACTGTTAGGACCAGTAGAGCATTCCACCGGTATTGTGTATGTTAATATAATATGTAACATATTTCTATCATATATAGTTTAACCGTCGGCTACCAGAGCGTAGCACCGGCTTTTGGAGTTTGTCGTATAATTATATGTTTTATAGCTCCTCCGTTGGCTACCAGATCGTACGACAAATTCATTTTTTTCTATTTATCACGTTAAACGTCGCACCTACAATGTGTTACCGTAACTAAATCCCACGTTGACCGAAGGCGTGACCAACATTAGGCTATAAACCAAGATCCTAAAAATGATTTTATGACAGTAATTTAGGGCCGAACTAATGAGTTAAAATTAGTTCTTAATTTAACCTAAGATTAGAGAAAATGTTTTTATTTCTATGAAGTATGTTACACGCCAAACCCAAAATATGTGACTTAACTTACGACCGAAGATACAATTGAAAACATAAGCCCAAAACTTGTCTCTAAAATTTGTGACCGTAGAGTTCGTCTTTATAATTATGAGTGTGTACGATAAACGTAATAGAGATATTTCCCCAGCTCTTATGAGATTAAGTCAAGCGCCATCTTGTCTTTGCTAGTGTAAAATACACTGATTAGTGACATCACCATTTTTTCCCATCTACAAACGCGTCATATTTACAGTATTGCATTTGACTGATAACGACTTTCCCATCTCCCACTACCAATCAAATCACCTCTACTCAGCTTAATATCTGTCACTCGGCTTGGAACACTAAGTGAGTAAACATCTCTCTCTTAATAAAATCGTTACATTGTAGTTGATATTATGTTTGTATAAGTTATTACCAATAGTGACTCATACCAGAAAAAGTTTCGTCTCTACGGAACTAATGTCGTTTTATAATTCAATTCACCGTCGTCAGACTTTGATGAATTTAGCGGATGAAACGTGTTCTAGAAGAATTGGTAGACCCAATGACCTTGAATACCACTGAAGAAGACCAACTAGGTTTTACAGTGACAAGTTTGAATTTATAAAATCGTGAGCCTAGGTACATAGATCTTATAGATAATATAGTATTAATTAAGGGAATACGAAATAATAGTTATTAGTATTGTGGTTTTATATTTCTGTATCTGTAAATGAGGGCACCGTAAAATGTCTTTTTGTATTTATTATAGGTGTTGATAAATGAAATCATATTGTGAGGTAGTTGCGAATATTAAAAAAAAAATCTATTGTTTTGAAATGCCACCTAGAATAAGAAAATAGAGTTAAATCTTTTATTTATTTCTAACGTTTCCTCTAAATTATCAGATGACAAGATATTTTATCAACAGATATTTATTTGTACAATATAAGACAAAGTTTCAATGACTGTCATCATCATCCTCAGTTTTACATGTACACAAACCTTCCTGCTACTGTAATAAAAGGAGCAGTTGTACCAGTTGTAGTTTCGTTCCTTGAGCATATGTGTGCATTTGGTAACCGAGGGTGATGACAAAGCATTTATTGGTAGTCTTATATTGTAGGCCTATGTAAATGTATTCATCATTATAGAATATTGTATTTTTTGTTTTCTTGTGGTGTTTAAGATAATGCATAAACCACTTCCCTAAACTTTTGGGTTTAATCTATTTGATTGGTGTAAAAAACAAAATCAACACATCAATTTGGACCAACTTTGTAGTTATGATGTTACTACTCCAGAATATGTCATTGCTGTGTCAAAATGAAGGTTTCAGACACTGGTCCAGGCTATTCGTTTACAAGCCGTGAATAACCCGTGAAGAAAGGAAAAAATATTGAGAACTTAGCACCGATTCGGAGCTTTTTGATATTTTTTTACAACCATGCTCTAACTATTACAGCCCAGGAGAAAATATAACAACTGATGAATTGATATAACTATTTAGACGACCTGTAAGTTTCGAGTTTAAATGAAAAGCAAGCCATGGGGATACGGCATTAAGATTTATGCAACAGTAGATTCCAGGACTATTTACATTTTATAAATGGATATATTTTGAAATAAACAGCCAAAAAGATAGCCAATTTGCTTAGTCAAACGATGCTCGCAGTGTTGAAAATCGTTGTATTCAGCCAATAGCTGTCACTGTTTGAAACGTCACAACTGAAAATTGTTTCACTTCTGTAGCTCTTAGGAATAATCTTTATGCAAACTACATGCGTAATCTTGTTGAAACATTAAGGAGAGATAAGAGGGGCATCCCAAATGAGCTGTTGGACACCTCAGAAAGACCAGGATGTTCATCTATATTTGCCTTTTCAAGATCGCCAAATTACTGTTTATGTTGACGTATTTTCGATAAAAAGGAGAAAAAAAATGTTTTGGTTCTTTCAACCCTTCATGATGACGTAAACCTATTCGTAGAAAGTGGACATGATATCAAGCATTAAATAATAATATTTTATAATTTAAAAAAAGTGGCGTAGATGTTGTCAATAGTCTCAAAAGTGAGTACTCAGTTACAAGTATGTTTTCGATGGCCGTTCACAGTCTTCAATGTTTTATTAAATACAGGTGTAATTATTGATCAAATTATTTACAAGACTAACACGGGTGACAGGAACTCAAGAAGAAGTTATCTCACAAAACTTAGTAAATAAATAATCCAGCCACACCAGTTAGAAATAATTAAAATTAAAAATCTATCTACCTCTACAAGAAAAATAATGAAAAACTGTCCTGGGATATCAGATTTTTCTATCATTACCTAACACCAATGTGTAAAAAAATAAATGAGTAAAAACATCGATGAGATTTTGTCCAAGGAAGAAGGACAGATACACTAAAACAAGTGGAGTACTTCTGCAACAACTTATGTTTGCTGCGAGAGCTACAATGAAGACAGAGATGGCGAGTAAAAAACTTTAGTTTCTAAAATATTTTATTGTAAGTTTTATTCCTTTTTAGTTGTTTTTAGCTAATTTAGTAAAATATCCCTTTAAATTGCTGTGGTTACCACAACACAATACTATGAAGATTAAATAAATATTACAAATGTTTCTAACTATACTGATATAATTTTTATGGCTATTTTAAATTTGTATACACAGTGTAGCCAAAAATGTACGTTTTTTTGTATTGACATGTGTTGTTAAATAAATAGAACTTGCAGTGGTTATCATGTGAGTAATTAAATTGTAAAACCCTTCAAAAATATATTCTGTAATTATTTTACATGAAAAATATTAGAAGGTTGAATCAAAATGACATGAAAAAGTCAGTAAGCAAGAACTTTTTTTTTATTTATGTGGTAGATACAAACTTCTAGCGAGTGGATCTTAAAAATGTATTCGAAAATATTTTTGATAGAACTTTTAGTTGGTTCAATACTTCGATGTAAATAACCGCTATTGACATTTGTTATGCCATTGGAAAACCAATGTTTTTAGGAAAGTACCCGCACTCCTCCCCTCGCCTAACCCAGCGCTTGCCAAACCATCAGTCAAGATCCGTGGCGGCCCCTATAGTCGGATGATTGGTCTTTTTGCAAATTGTGCATATTTGTCCTACTTTGTTTTGCCCGTAATAACGTTGATCTGCATTTTTTGGATTATGTTTTCTAGCATTATCTATAAAATTTGGCATTGTGCAACTGGTGTAAAAAATTTGGTAAGTTCTTGTTTCGTTTTTTTCCCAATGTATATCCCCTTTTGACATTTTTGTAAAAATAAATAAATACAAATTTTAAGCTGACTGAGCGAGGTATCTTGTTAGTGGTTTATTAGGGTCATTGGTGTCCACCCGTAAGGTCGTGAAGCTACTTTATATCTAGATATAAATGTGTATGTCTTCAGAGGGTAAGCCATGATATTGTGTTGGTTGTACTAAGGATATTTATTATTTTTTCTCCATTTGTGTATTGTTGTGTGTGTTCGTAATAATTGAGTGGTTTGTTATTTGTTCGTAAATATTTTCCTCGGTTTTTCCTACGTTATCATATAGTTTTTCAATAGTTACAGTGTCGTAAGGGTGTGTGATTGTTAATTATTATCCGACGTTATTCGTTTATTATGATCTGATTCGTGTATTAAATTTGTTATTGGTGTAGATTTTTGTAAATATCGCAAGGTTTCCAATTCTTCCAAATCAAGATATTTGTCTCGTTGTTGAGGAGTTAATTTATCCAAGTCATTTAAATATCCCTATGCTCTTTTAAATTCAGTGTCTTGTTTATTTTCTTATTGTTTTCTCTTAATTAGTGCTACATTTTTTTAAATTACGTCTAGTGTGTTGGATTCATTTGCTTCTTCTTTAAAGATTTTTAAAATCTCTAATACTTCCTCTTTTTTAAATTTGCAAATGTCATTGTTAATTAAGTACATTTATTTTTATTTGAAATAATATCTTATTACTTAATCAAACCAAATCATATACCAGATATCTTATATGTACCAATTATTTATATTACTTATTCTATCACAGTTTTTTACTATATTTCTACGCTCTAGTCTCTTATTAATTTGGCGCTTTCACCATGTAAGATTTATTTATGATCATTTTTGGTATTTTTGTTATCAAGTTATTTGGGATCTAATTAGAAATACTGTAGTCATGCTTTTGTGTTTGAAATATAATGCGTAGCTTAAACTTGTAATTGTGATATAGAAATACAAGTTTATTGTCTATAGTTTTACATTTATTAAGTAATGATGATTTTTAGATGTTGTATGCATAAGTAACACAGACTTAGCTTGGCAAGTGGTCCTTGATATTACCTAGTAGTACACATAATGTGTTTTTCAATATAGAGATACAAAATATATATTTTTAAATAAAAATGTAAACAATCAAAGACGGAATGAATGAATCAATATTTTATTGCTTCTTATATACATCATACAATTGATTAAATCATAGTAATACATATCAAAATACGTATTCAATACTAATGAAGTATTGCATAACTAAACATATTCATCACCAAGAACGCTTTTTTTTATAGTTCATTTGTTATTATTAACTCTAATTAATTCCTTGTGCTCCTCACTTGTTACTAAAGTGTTTTCTGTTATATTTTACACAGCTACTGTAGGAGGAGACATGAATAGTGCTATATGAATCACAACAACTTCAATTAACCCAAGTTATTTAATTAGAATAAACTTGTACAACCACACCCCCTCCCAATATTTCAAGAACCTATGATTTTAAATTTTACAAAGAAAGTTATGAAGTTTGATCAGAAAGAGGTCAAATGTTTATGAGAATTTGGGATTGAGTACAAACTCTTGTTGCAATTAGTGATAAAGTGATCGGTCTCATTATTCATCAAAAATTGGCTCTTTGTACACATTTTTGTGCATTATATTTGTACAGTTTACTTTTTATTGTGGATGTTTAGTTTAAAACACTTTTTATTGGAATTGTTAAATCGTGTACAATCTATAATAATAAGAAGTTTGTGCAATTAATAAGTTAATAAAATTATACGACGGTTCGTTTGAACTACAGTAGGTGTATAATGGAGGTGAGGCCCTTTATCATGCAATTTTTAACATTTTTTTATAGTTTTATTAAATTATGCAAATATAAAAACACAAATATAACATGTGCTTTTATTTCATAAAAGGACTTTCATTTGTTCATCGGAAGATATAGATGAATTGTTGGAAATTGTGGAAAGCCTCCTGCTGCAGATGAGGGAAGCCAGTTCAGCCTTCCGGTAACCCCCCAGTAGCCTACAGAAGCTATGATCAGGTAACACAATGTTATAATTATAATCTGTATATAGCCCAAATATGATTATGCAAGTGAAGTCTTAATAATTTTAGTTCACCACATGCGGTATAGATAAAGTCATGTGAGGGATGTTGAGTTTTGAGAGAATATATTTGTTTTTAGGTCACGTGAGTTCATAAG
The DNA here is from genome assembly GCA_963513935.1 of Aphrophora alni. NCBI lineage: Eukaryota > Metazoa > Arthropoda > Insecta > Hemiptera > Aphrophoridae > Aphrophora > Aphrophora alni. Next base: position 137,319,071 of record OY740769.1, on the reverse strand, counting down.
TTTTTACGGAATGATGTCCGTGTGTCTGACATCTGTCTTATGTAATGCGCTCTACAGCTGATAATAAAATAACTGATTTTAATCCAAATTTCTTAATGGGTATATTTATTTATTAAGAACCTAAGATTTTAAATTTTAGAAGGAAAGTTATGAAGTTTGATCAGAGAGAGGTCAAATTTTTATGTGAATAAATGAATTGAGTACAAACTCTTGAGGCAATTAGTGATAAAGTGAATAATATCTTTGTCTCTTTACAATTAAATTTGTGATTTTCGGACCAGATATGTAAGCTATTTTCAGCTGTGTTCGGCTATTTTCGTTTTATCAGTTAGGCCTAAATCGTGTATACCTTTTCTTTCAATAATTCATATATTTAGGAGGTATAGGCTATTGTCGGACAAAAACATATTTAATACAGTAATAAGTATCAAGTTTGTAGTATCCTGAGTTTCATTAAAATAGTTTTTGTTAAGGCGTGGTTGTGCAATGTTTTGGTAATTAAAAACGTCATGTTGGTGAATTTCATTTTTGAACGCTTAGAAATTGCTTGACACGAGGAATTTATTTATACTCTTGAAACATCGTGTTTGATTTATTAACGAATCAAGACAAAACCATATTAATAATATGGGTTATTTTATTAATAACCCATATTCTCTTTTTTCTATCAATAAAAAATGGAACATTACGAAGTTAAAATATTCCTAATTGTAACTTGGGAAATTTAGTTATACTTAAATATTGATTAGTTCCCAACACTAAGATACACGGACATCATTCTGTAAAAACTTACGGACTCACGAGACGTCAAAACAAATATATTCTCACAAAACTCAACATCCCTCACATGACTTTCTCTATACCACGTATATGTGATGAACTAAATTTATTAAGACTACACTTGCATAATCATATTTGGGCTATATACAGATTATAATTATAACATTGTGTTACCTGATCTTAGCTTCTGTAGGCTACTGGGGGGTTACCGGAAGGCTGAACTGGCTTCCCTCATCTGCAGGAGGAAGCTTTCCACAATTTCCAACAGTTCATCAATATCTTCCTATGAACAAATGAAAGTCCTTTTATGAAATAAAGGCATATGTTAATTTGTGTTTTATGGTTGTATAATTTCATAAAACTATAAACAAGTAACGAAGAACATTTCATTTAAGTTCGATTAATTATTGGTTTCTATGGTTGCTTCTGATAATTAAGTAATATCAATTGTTGTATATTTGAATTAAAATCAAAATTAAGATACAAAAATCGGTGTTTATTATTGAACAAGTTAAAAATAATTTAGCCCTTTAACAATAAATAAATGAAGCCTTAAACACGTCCACAGCCTAAATTGAATTTATTAAAATCTAATTTATAATGACTGAGGTCAAAGGTTATTTTTTATAAAAAATGTTGCCAATTATTCCTGAACCTTACAATTATTTTACTAGAAATTTTATACACTAGGTTTTGTGTTATTACTCTTCATATTTTTTCAATACTAATATTGCTGATTGGTGCTGTGGAATGAAATCCTAGAATTGTATATACCATCTATTATATTGGGATTTATATTGTTATATATTGGGATTTATATTATTTGGGAACAATATTGAGATTTACAAATCATCATAAAGCATCAATATTAACTTTATTTATGTATTTAAAAAATCTATTATTGCATATATCTTAAAGACAACACTATGAACGTGTAAATATTATGTGTATTGAATATCAAAAATAAAAATTCAAGGTTTCGGGTATGGGGCCAAAATAAAGTTGTAATATATTTGTAGACATTTTAAGATTTTGGGATACAGTTTAAATAAATCAACCTCTACTTTTATTTATGTTCAGTATGACATTTTGGTTTGATTACACCATATGATATACCATAATGTAATTGAAATCACACGAATATATTTTATTATTTAAAATTTGTTATTTTAGTTTTCATTGTTCATTTCACATTTTAGCAATGTATAAGGAGACTCGGGAATTTTGTTGGAGGTTTATACACCCTAAACTAACAGTTCTGCGTTATAAGAGGGTTTCCAAGTTTTCCTAAACAAACTTTTTATTACGGTAATCTCAAAATCGATTTTATAACTTACTACATAATATTACGAAAACGTAACTAATTAAATCAAAATATTCTAATCAGTACCGATTTCATATTTAATAAATTGAATGTGGTTTTGGAATAAGAACAGTGCCAAATATGTTTACTGAGCAAATAGATTCCCAGAGGCACCATGATTATCTCTATCAGTCAGACTGTTTGCCTTTACAAGAACACAAGGCTTGTATATTCCACTGGAGAAAACATTATTATTGTTAAATTATCATTGTAAACTATCCTCTGCTTAGCATCAAGTTGAGACGAACGTTCGATAAACATTTTTTTACTATAGTTACACTAATTATATGCTGGATTCGGAATTTAACTATGATGACATTTAGCCCTATTGAGATTTAGTCAATGGATATTAGAGGTTATTAAACTATTATCGTAGATTAAAGATGAACGCCAGGTTAATTTATTTCCCTACAAGGAATTATTGTTCAAGCTTTCCTTAAGAAGTTTTATTCTTAAATATTTGTGCACAACATTTAAATTTAATTATCAATACGTTTTAACAAGTGTATAATGAAATAAGTGTATAGATCAAGAACTGGCGATGTGGTAGATATTTTAATGAAACAAATAAAGAAATTATTATCAAGTATTTGTTTAGGGTCTTTCATTAATAATAGGAATATTTTTTTCACTATCAATAAAAACAATAAATTAATATTGAACCAAATATATGCAAATATATTGGAATAAATTTGACCCCTAGAAATCCTGAGGAGAGAGAGAGAGAGATCCATTTTAATAAAATAATTTGGTAATTTAATATTGTGTATGATTTAAAAGAATAAAATATTGTAAATATAAAATTCTTTGTGATTGTTTCAAAGTAAATAGAGAGTAAATATAATATAAAATTTGGTACATATTGAAAAGAGAAGATAAAAAATAAACAAATAAAACAAGAAAATGTCTTTCTAGAACCTATATGCAAAAACATAACCAACAAATATAACAAACAAACAATCAAAACTGAGAAATTGCAATTGAACTTCTTTGGCCCATTTCACTACGTTTGATAACAGCCCAACAACTGGTATTAGCTGTTGTGTGCCAAATATACTAGAAATGTTCTCATTTGTTAAGATCATCATCTTATGAGTTTTTGTTGTCTCTAAATATTATTAGAGAAGCAAGCTGGGATCGATTAGTACCATCCAGCCCATGTAACAAAAAAAAAATAAATAAAAAAAAAATAAAATAAAAAAAAATGTAACTTATATACAGTAACTTACTTTTCTTAAGTCGGGAAAAATAGAATTTTTATTAAATATCATTTTTATTAAAGTTCAGGTCAAGTTATTTTTTAACAACATTATTAAGAAAAAAAGAGGTAGACGTTGGAATTACTTACCACATTTAGGGTTTAACAGAGAACAAAGCTATGGTCTTCTTTAAAAATGTTAATTATACCAGTGTTTGTAATTTGATTTTGTAATATGAATATTATCCTTAGAACTAAAGCATATGACTTTTCAGATACGATTAAACACATCATAAATGAACATTGGAGAAGAGAAATTGTTTTAGTGTCTCTGTATTAAAAAGGTTTTTTTTTTTTTTTTTTTTTTAATTTATTATTAATTACAACTAGGCAGAGCCTATCAAGCAATATACATTTAACATTAAATAACAACATTAAAAAGGTGTTAAAAAGAATCGTACTAACGATAGTTGTTCCTAGCTTCCTCTAATAAATAAATTACTGCCATTAGCGTTTCGGCTGTAAATATTAGGAAAATACTAAATAAAAAATAAAATTATTCTTCCTCACCTGTTGCAAAGAATTAAACACAAATATCAATTAAATAATTCTGATTTATAATATTACAATAATTTAATGTTAATAGTACAATGAATAGTGCATTAACTAATATACAATAATAAAATTCATCTATTTTCGTATCAAATTAAATAAATAAACAATCTTTTTATAAGTTTCATTGGTAAATAATATCAATATTGTATGTTGAATAATCATTAGGTGTAATAAGGAATATACACAAAGTGAGATCACAAACTATTATGAAGTATAGTGAAGGAACATTACTGATGAAATTCTAACCCTCCTCTTGATTCAAAAACACAAAATTATTCTTTAAGCTCCTCGAAGAAGAGACAAGAGTTGAGAAATAGGATTAACGTGAGGTAATGAATTTAGGAGTGGGTTTAACTACAACTTCAGTGGCTTTATCTACACTATTTAGGGTATTTGTGTTAGGGAGTTTTTAATTGATTCATTGAAGCATACGTATAACAGTAAAATGCACTGATATTAGACGACAGCATTTTTATAGTACTGGGAAAGTTGTACTTACTAAGCTACATTGTTTAAAGTTGGAGTACACAGCTATATCATTTTGTAAAATTTGTATTGGTTAAATATAGTAATTTATTGTATACATAACAATTTGGGGGGGCAAATATATCCTACATGGTATTTATATTATATTTGATTATATGAATACTTATCATATTCATTGCAATAAACGTCAATAAAATTAGATTCAGATATTTGTATATATATATATATATATATATATATATATATATATATATATATATATATATATATATATATATCCGAATACACTCGTCCACTTAATTGAATAGAGGCAAATATTTGCAATGTTGAACAATAATTACATCTATAATATTGCTATTGATATAAATACATTTCCTTATCGAGGGTATTTTTAAGTGAATAAGACTCGCAGTATAATATATTGCTTTGCACAAGTAAAATTATGAATACTATATACAAGATCCAAAGCTATAGAGTAATTAAGCATAGTAACAGTCTATCAGAGAATAAGGATTCAATATGCATAAGTTAAAAATATAATTCAATAGAAACTAGACTACCAAAGAAATCAACACTGGACAACCATAATTGCACTACAGTTAGGTGATTTGCTTATGCACTTGTGGATGGATCCGTGGTTCATTATTAACGATTTTAAAATGAACCACTGGGCAATCAAAAGAAAATTTCGTAATTCAGGTTCTTCAGTGGATAACTTGCAACTAAAAACTAAAGGAATATAACAATCTATACAGAAAAGTACTTGTATGTAATTACAGTTTGAATTATTTTTCAATATTTGATTTTAAATATAATGCATGTATTAAAGTAATAAAACCAATAAAATATTAACATATTATATAGTTTTTAATTTTCGACATATCTTACTTTATTTCAACTTGAAATATATCATCAAGTTTAATGTAGTTATTATGTATTTAAAAATAGTATTAAAAAATAGACGTAAGGACTGCATTTTTATAAAATTATTTTTTAAGATGAGTCAAAAATAGATTTTGTAAGGGTACAAAAATAAATATCATTTTCTAATTACTCTTAAATCAAACACTTATTCAGAGCTATAATTACTCCTTTTGAGAAAGTAAATGTTCTTATATGTTAAGATAATATAACCAAGTAGATATTGATGTATTTATAGCATCAATTGTGATTGGGTAGAGACTGCTTCTGAATATTGTGTATGATAAAACTGAGCAAGAATTTTTTTAGTTGATTGTCAAGATAATATTACTGATGAGACATAGGCTAGTTCATAGTCTCATAACCTACTACGTATAGAATGTTTGTGACAATTGTTTTAAGCAGAAATTTACTAAGAGCTGAGAAATATTTCTGAATACTTTGTATTGTTATAACATAACAGATTAGCAGATTTCTTCCTAATACTAGAGAGTGAAATGTAATTATTGAATTAGTTATAAAATATTAGCACATAATGTTTGAATTTTCTGAAGATAACAGCATTAGTTGGACAACAGTAAATGTTTTAACCTGATGTAGAAGAGGAACACAATCGAAACCCGATGGAAAAATGTAATTAGTTAATGAGAGAGTTTACTTATTTATTATTGGTATCTGACTATGATTGTATATTGTATTCGATTACTTTTAATGACGGTTGTAAGAGCTCACATTTGTTTTGCTAATTATAGTTGAACCGAAATGTTTCAAGGATTCATTCAATCTCAAATGGCTTTGAAGTGGAGAAATTCATTCCCAACTTAAATTAAACAATTTAGGGTCTGTATAAAGAGCATCTTGAATGTTCAGAGTTCTTTACCTATCTTTACAACCCAATTTCATATTATTTGGTGTCTGTGGTCACCAACTACTTACGTATTTTCTTACCTCTTCAATCTTTCAATACTTCGACTAATAAAACGTCATATTCTCTCCATTATAGCTAAGATCTATGACCTTTGGGATTTTGTATAGACTGTCAGTATGTGATTCAAATGATTCATCCAGGTTGTCAGGAGATGAACCTCTTTCTCTAAACCTTTCAGGTAAATTATACCAACAATTTTAATATGCTCAAAAGTAGTTTTAAGTTTTCAAATTTAAAGATTTTATAATTTTACGATTGAACTGCGTGGTTTTTCTAGTGCATTTGAATGTGGCTTTCAAGCAATTGTCTATTTTGGATGTCAATATGATAGTGGTATTAAAATAATACAATCCTCTGTCTAACTAAGTTTCTTTCTATTATGAAAAAAAAACATGTTACCTCGGTTTCAGTTATCTCCATTATTATCGCATAACTATTTCTTTGCTTCTGTAGACCTAAGATCGTAATTAGAAACATGGAAAAATGGGCGTTGGAGTTGTTTCAAAATATATAATTACTCAAAATCTACTTTATTAATTCTTTTAAATTTTAGTGAAATGTGAATACCACAATTCCTTATGCATGCAAAATCTCAAGTAAAATATATTAGGGTTCATTAACAAATGTCATACTACATAAAATGAACTTTGAGCAGTTTCGTCTTGGACGTATTTATGACACAAGATAAAAAATATTAGGCTCTTATTGAATTATATAAATATTTGTTCAAATCGTCCATTTTTAATATTCGTTACCAAACTATGGATTAGGTTGAGTTCTTTTTTTATTATTTTTTTATTGATTCATTTATTGAACATTTAATTACTATTACCATTTTCATTATTATTTAAGAATGGGTGTGTAAGAAAGTTTGTTGCATTATTTTTAAAAGTTTCCATATTTATTAGTTTAGGAAATATATATCGTCACAGTGTTCAAATTTGGGCGAATGATATATATCACTCATTCATTGGATATGATCGTCACAGCTTAAACAACAATGTTTGTTTCGTTCTAGCTCGGGATTGGATTATTGACTTTTTTCTTTTCGGAAAGCACTACAAGTGAAATTTTCTACCATGACTTATTGTGACTATATCCCTTTTCATAAATTGAGGATGAAAACCTGATTTAAGCAACTCACTTTACATATTTTGCTTGTCATTTTCTTAACGATTAATTTGCTTAACTTTAAAACGACAAATAGTGTTGAAACTTTTATTAACAAAGCTCACCTCACTCTAACCAAATTGAATTTTACATATTTGGGTACGTTATTCAAAAATTTGAGACAAGAAATTAAAGATGCAGTTCCAATAATAAATCCAGTTAGTCTAGTTCGCGTGTAGGGAATAGAATGAATATCTCCGGCATATGTCTAGAGTTACCCACGGGGTCTATACAGAAACATGTAAGTACATGAGTTTCTGTCATCATCCACACTGGGTCAGTGGTGTACCTCACGTCACTGGCCCCTAGAACCGGGGGTTGGCTACCCTATCCCATGAATGTGGGTAATGGATGCCGCCTTCGGAATAATTGTGAGGTAAGGGACGCGTGAGCGACCTGACGGTGACTCATCCAACGTTGCTTGGGGAACCTTGCTAACATGAGAATAGGTGAACATGGGTGCCACCTACACTCGGGTCGTGTATTTTACCTCACGGTGCCGGCCCAAGAAAACTAGAGGAAGGCCACCCAATCCTACGTATGTAGGTAACGGGCGCCGCTTCTAGTAGGTGAGTGTGTGAGGGAGGGTATCGCGTAAGCGACCCGACGGTGACTCATCAAACGTGGCTTGAGTAATCTTGCCGACATGAGTACCATGGGAGCATGCTTGGCCTGTCCAGAAGCTTCGGCTTTTGGAAGCGTGCGTTGAGGAATGGTTTCGTGGTGGCAGTGGGGTGTTAGTGGTGAGATTGCACCCAGTTACTCTTTCTTATGAGTGGGGGTTGGTGGTAAGCCGAGAGGCATTAGATACGCCGCCCTTCTAGTTCTTGTAACTAGTTCTCTCTTTAGAAACTCAACATGAACCTGTCATCATCCACACATCTATACTTTATATATACCTTACTTTATGTCTACAATACCTAATCTTGAAGAGCCTAAATCCTTCTCAGTGGTACTGAAACAGATTTCATACTGAACATACATTATAAATCTGCGCTATTCTGATATAAAGCTATGAACAGGAATCCTGCATTGTGGCAATAAACCGGACTCCGGATTTATTGTTCTTTCAGAGACTACTTGCATTGACACAAGATCTGTTTCCTCGCTCTAAAATACATTTTTACTTTTTTATATTTAAATTGCTAGGAAATTACTTTCTTAGTCTTAAATTTATAAATAAAATCTATTCTTAAGAATTATTTTGTATTGCCTTCAACTGACAGGTATTTCGAATAATTGTCACACGTTAAGATTATAGCAAACTATTAACTGTGAGATTTATGCAAAAAGTTTTGATTTATGGTTGCTTGTCAATACAATAATAGTACTCAGAACAAATTGAAATCAAGCAAGGTTATTCTTTGTATTAGGGTTTTTTAATGTTTTTGAAATGTTTACAGAAGGGAATCAAAACCAGTAAGAGAATGTTAAATTTATTTTATTTTATTTTCCAACTTTGAATTTTAAGGCTGAAGTCTTGTATATTACCACTTTTCTTATGAATTCGTTTAAAACACACAACAATAACAGAAAATAACATATCACTGAATTTTTATCTGATATATGAAAATAGTTTTTAAATAATTCAGATTTGTTTTTCCACAGAACATTACTTATAACCAAATATTCTACTTTTAAGATTTATGGAAAACACATCCCCTTTCTCTTCTTGTAAACTTTATGCTGTAAAAACCAACAGTAGAGTAATTGGTTAACCAATCGTATAATATTTTAACAAAGAGTTAAATTAAATCGTAAGCTTCTTATCTTAAGTGAGTAGGAGCATGATTTTTGTTTCCGCACTCCGAACTAAATTTCAATTAAAGTGAATTATATGAAAACATTCAGCTGTGATTCATCAAAATCATCTTCTTTACCTGTGTGATTATTTTTTATTTTCTTCCTCTTTAAAAAATCGATGTCGTATTTTTTGATAAATATACATTTTGAGAATGAAAACAAAAAGTTGAATGTAATGTTTTTGTTAATATTCGGCTGTAATCCGTCCTTTGTTCATTGGTGTATAGCTCAAAGGCGTCGACGCATTTTAATAAAATTATGTATGTATTTATATCTTGTATATATCACAGATTTTTTTTATTTGAAAACTCAATATTTGGTCTCAGCTGAAAAAGAAAACAGAAACATTTTCAAAATATCTCCTTCAACGATTTTATCAACTTCTACTCAAGTATAGCATTTAAAACGTCTTGGTGATTATTGCTCCTCAATTACAGTGGATTATTATCGTTTAAAAACCAACAGCTCGGCAAATGGACTAAAGACAAATTTTCTCAAAATATAGAAATCGGATTTCTTTTTATTTCAACCCAAACCAGTATGCAAATATTGCAAACAGGGTTTAAACTATTGTTGAATATGTTTGTTAAAATTCGAAAATGAACTTCTGCCACTCTTTAAATTTTATTTCACCTTAATTTATACTTTAGAGTTTACAATTCAAGTGAAGCAAGTTTAGACCTCAGTTGTATATATAAATATTGTTTAAAATAATTAACATGACGTCCATTTTTATATTTAATTTTTAATGACGACTACTGAACTAACGGGGGTTTCAAAAGGAAGCAAACCCGAAGTTTAGGAAGGTATAATATGTTACGCACAGTTAAATTTTTTAGCCATGTATTAGTTGGTAAAACTGTTCTTATTGTTGACCCGTCATGTGTTATTTTAATGCATTAGTGCTATTCCAGTATCCATTTGTCTTTGTAAGTGCGTATATATTTTAAACTATATATTTTTCCAAGGATAAACGTGTGTTTCTTATTGAGACTTATTGCGCGTATAAACCTTACAAATGAGTAAAAGACTAGTTCCAGTTACAACTTCCCAATTCTTCAGTAACTATTAAGTCAACAATATATATATATATATATATATATATATATGTTTGTGTGTGTATTATGTATGTATATGTATATATATTGAATGTCATCAATACATTTTCCAAATTCACTTGGAGTGAACCTTTAAAGAGGAAGAGAGGACTGTAGTTGCTGACGCTTTTTGTATTTGTGTTAGGCTCGATTCAACAAAACCAGATGTCATTGAGTAATTTTAATTTATCAAGTCATGTTATTATGGTCTACAACTATTGCAAAGAGAAACTTTATACACGATAGTTTGTAGAATAGCTGTGAAAATCAAAATCGTGGTTGGGTTAAATTAAATTTCTGATTATAAAACGTCACTAAAAATACATGAAAAATAAAACTTTTATTTTCATATAAGAGAAAAATTCAAAGTATATTCCACCAATCATTTTATTTGAATTAGTCATAAACCAACGTAAATACAAAACTGTTTAAATGAAATAAATTTTATAAATAACTTATTATCACTTTTCTTATTAATGAATCTAGAATAATGCAAACTTTTTTTTTAATATTAAAAATGTACGAAGATTAGGTGAGTCAACTATATAAATGTCAAATAAAGTAGGTGCAAGATTAATGATTTCGTTTTACTCTAGTGGAACATTAAAGTTAATATAAAAGTCAAGTTACAATCCTGAATTAGACTCGCCCATTACACTTGCAAAGAAGCCATTAAAAACTCCAGTTGGTTTAAAACGTTCCATTAAAATGTGGAATAGTTTTATTTAATATCAAGGAAACTTTTAGAAAGAACCAGTATAATTTAATGTAAAAATAAAACAATGGTAAAAATATCATATTATAATGAAATGATTAAGTTTACTTTAACTTATCTCTGCTTATGTCAAATGGTATTGAAATAGCTTTGAATTTTTCTATTTAAAATAACTCATTCAAAACCAATAAAATGTACAGAATTAAATGTATTCTTTCAATAAAATCCGATATCCAAAGTAAGACTTTATTTACTTTTTTTTTATTTAGTTTGTATAGTAAAAACAATAATGAAACAAGTTATTTGATTGTCACGAACATATCGTTATCTTCCAGTTCACAGAAAATGAAGAAGTCCCCACCCAAGTGATGTAAATCCTAATTTAATTCTAGTATTTGATGATTTGCCTTGTGAGAAACAAAATAACATTCGAAATCAATATACTACGGAGCACCACAACAAAGTAGATGTTCTCTATTTGTGTCTGACATACAGTTATAATCCATAGCATCTGATTTGTTTTAATGCAAATTTTATTGTGTTATTCAAACAAGATGAATGATATTTAAGTCATATGTATATTGATGAAATAAATACAATGTGTTATTTGAACAAATGAATGTGGATGAATGGAATCAATGCAGTAACTCATTAATTGTTATTGATATAGAGAGTGAGAAGAATAGGGCGCTTAGGTTTGGTTTCAATACATTAATTTAATTTATACATTTTTATGATTATCATTGTTAAAATAAATATTGGTGCTGGTAAATGTGTTCTTATATTTGCACTTTAAAAAAATTAAGATATTTAAATTATAATGTGAAACACGTAGATGAACCTGTGTTTCAGGGATAATATAGGGATACATTTTGATAGTGAATATACGTTTAAAATATATTAAAAAGATAAGGGGAAATGGATGATTGCTGTTAAATCATTAGTTTTTACACATAAAACATTGAAACAACTAGTAACCGTCAAATATTCTGAATCGGCATATATAATGTAATTATAGAAAGATCTTTATTTATTGTGAGAGAGTTGTGATAGATCAATTGAGTTATATTATATATATATATATATATATATATATATATATATATATATATAGAATATCTTCAAATCATTATAAGAATAGGGATAATTATACAATTACAATTTATAAACGAACTGAACCAAATGTGTTATGAACGAACTAAAAAAAAACCCGAAGAAACTGGTAGAAATATATGGATTATATTTAAAAAAATACCTTATATTTACCAGTTCAAATTAGTAGCAGATAAATTGTGGGACAATATTATTCATTTTTAATCTTGTATTGTATTATTATTAAATATGATGATACAATAATTACTTAACTATGCAAAAACAAAAAAAACGTCACGTCACCCTATTCATTTTTAAAAATCAGCGCTTTATAATTAAAAAAAAAGAGTTTCCAACTATTTTTTATGAGTCTACCATCAACAATGTTTTTAATTTTATATATAGATTTCGAACAATTATTTTAAGAGGTCAAAATCAACAACGTTGTTATTAACATTGCAGACCTCAATATATTGTTTTCAAAAGTTAAATATTTGATGAATAAATAATATTATTTTTCAATAGCAATGAATTGCTAGTTTTATTTTATTTTATCTTGAATGTAATAACCAATTAACATTAACACATGCAAAATTAGTTATTAACCCACTGTCAATATACAATTCATCATTTGCATCTCTACATTTCAAATTACGTAAATAACTCTTCGTTCTCTGCTTAAAAAGTAATTAAGTACTAAATCAAACCTGGTTTAATTTCATTGTTATTGAAACATTGAAGATTTAAATTGGATTCTCTTTGAAATACTAAAATTTTAATGACTCGATTTGGTTACAAAATATTGAAAAAATCATCTTCTTTTATTTTTAAATTGTAATCGGAAAGTCCTTATTATTACAAATTTCTCTTATTTTACAAGAATTATTTAAATGTTCTTCACAGCTTGTGTGTAACAATATTAATAATTCAAATCAAGAGGGAATGATATTTTTTATACAATTAAACAGAGTATTGTGTCTGTATTAATAGAGTCCCATTTCGCAGTTTCCAAATGGAAAATACAACTCCTAAAGCACCAGTTACAGCTTTATAATCGCGAAAGGAGAGATCTTTGATAGATTATAGTACAAGTATAATAAGTCAGACACTCTGTGGAATATATTTACATCAGTTATTTATCATGTATAAAAGATTTTTTTACCGGCTTCTGCTTAAAGCCGAAAATTAAGGTAGACCCTTACCAAAAAGAACATTATAATAAAATAATATATACTTGAATTTTCAATAAAATACTTTCACTTAATTGAGTAAAATAAAGTAATAGTATAAAATTTGAGATAGTTTTGTAGTCAAATATTTATATTATATTAATATTATTGTAACTATAAAATTGTTCGGTAGTTTTTTTATAAGAAAACTTTAATTATTATTATTTAAATAAAAATAATCGTAAGATATAGTAAAAATAATGTAACGCAAAATATATAAAGGCTTAGTACCGCAACAAAAATATAATAATCTGACAGAAATTATTTTAAATTCTTAAATTGGACATTGTTTCAAAAAATACAAATACATTTAATTGCCATTTCAGTGCTGGACTGTAATACGCACTGTCTACGAATATTTCAAAATGTAAAAAGTGAAAAATTATCATTTATCTGCTACCTTTAAGTTATCTATTTTTGAGTGACACATGTTATCAGTATGAAATACGTAATCAATCAAAACTAGTTGAAGCTACTAAATACCCTGTTTAACAAATATTTAAGTATTTAAAGAACTATTAAATAAACCCGTATCTTGATCCGAAGAATCAATAAATCTTCAGAATTGATTCAAGAAATATAAACATCCAATCAGTGAAATCCAGGTTATACTGAATTTAAATCCCTTGAGAGGGTGTATTTACAAAGTAACGAGGGTAACGGGAGATTTCTTTTCTCCTTTGAAACACTCGCATTGGAGCTGCACGTTTCTGCAAACGGAAATTGGATCATTGGAAGAGAAATAGAGGGGGTAAATTGATTTCTGAATGCCTGGAACCAAGGTATTTTAAATTATTATGTTTATGTTTTGGTCTGTGTATAATGTATATCACTTTAAGCGGGAAACTATTTCATTATTATTCTCTCTGGTTTCTAATATAATATATTTGTAATTTCACACTTATAAATAAATAGTAAATAATGAGAATTCAAGTGTATGTACACAATAAGTTTAAAACTGTATTTCAATTGTTTTTGCTGTTCTTTTGTAATCGTGAAATTGCCAATATGTATAACGTCAAGAAAAACATGGAGGACGATTTTAACTATAAGTATTTTATTGAAGATCAAAAATGGAGAATAATTTTCTTTTTCGGTTACCAAAATTTCCCAAAGCTTCGTCTTCGATATTAAGTATTTATTATAATATCTATTGATAAATCCGAGATCAAACGCATAATTAATTATTTCTAACATAATATAGACATTTGACAAACTGCAAAACTATTCATTACACAACAAAACATCTAATTAATACTTTATATTACGTTGTAATATTATTTACGAGGCGAAATAAAAAAAAAAAAAAAAAAATTATTATTAAATTAGAAATAGGAATACATTTTATTACAACTTTCATTTTCTCATTTGATTTAACAAAAAAAAAACATTAATAATTAATAACCATTATTAATAATAAATTTTTTATCTTCTGCCTAAGGAAGGTTGCTTTTAGAAATTTTTTAAAAAATAATTTTGATTTATCTTAATTATCAATTATTTCCAAAAGATCAAGCTTGTCATAAAATTAGAGGTGAGATTTTTACTTTATTATAATTACTGAACAATGTTAATATGAACAGCTCTGGTAGTGACTGTTTTTAATAAGTTAGTTAAATTTTAGAAGTCTCAATATAAAAGGCTTAATAGATTAGAATACAAAAATTCTTTATCTTAGAGAAAAGTAGGAACCATCAGTCCTTCTCCTCTACTTAACCTTCATAAAACATAATTGATAAATTATTATCTTATACTAAATATAATTCAGAAAACCAAACCGAACAAATTTAGAACGAAATGAGAAATAAATGAAATAAAATATAAAACAAAATCATTAAAAATAAAATAGGATGGATTAACGTCAAGAATAAAAAAATACACTTTAAAATATAAGAAATAAAGTATATCCTAAGGAGAAAATTTATGACACTTTAAAAGTTTTATACCTTAAGACCAAAATTATAGATGATATTTATATAATATAGGTAATAAATGACTTATTGAGATTAAATATGTTACGAAATAAAATAATCCGGACGCACAACTTAAACAAAAACGAGAAACAAAGAACTTAATAAACAAAATAAGATACAAATAAAGTCAAACATAAAAAGCTCAATTTAAAATACAAAACTAAATACAATTTATTAAGAAATCTTTAAATTAAAATAGTTTAAGAGTACAGTATTGTAAAGTTATTGTAGTACCGTACTAATGTCGTCAATGTACATATTAAATAGGAAAGGATCTAGTATTTATCCTTTTGGACTCCAATAATTTTTATTACCATTGTCACCACCACTATCCTTACCAACCTCCATAATCCCATCAATAAAACAATGACTTCTCTCGGACAAGTAAAATTTGATATATGAACCACAAGAAGGGATAAACCGCAGCTTCTGTAGTTTTAATATTAAAAACGAAAGACTGACGCATCAAAAGCTTAAAATATCAAATATTATTAATAGAGTAACATATCTACGGTAAATCGCTAGTAGTATGTTTCAGACGCGCACAAAAGAGTCTGCTAATGCCATAGCAGAAACCAGATTAAAACGGGCTGAGTAATTAATTATTTTTAATGTATTTAATGTGTTCTGGTACAATCCGATTTTATTATTTTAATAGAAATGATTAAATAATTTAGAAAAGTCTGTATGGTTTCAATAATTCTACATATTTTAAGAAAACCTTTTATAATTTGATTTCTTCTATCGGTATGAAGAGAGTTTATCAATAATTATTTGTAAAAAGATTAAATTTTTTGTAATTCGTCACATTCTGTGAGTTTAATATAATGAGTATTTCCATAATCGTTTTGGAATTATGGGAGGAATTGGTGCGGAAAAACATTAAAATTATTTAATAGTATAATTTCTATTAAAGTGATAATATATATTAAATTTCGAAACACTTAGTTCAAATATGACTTAAATATAAGTTCACTGTATGTGTAAAAGAGGAAAATCTGTGATTGATCGAGAGAAGGAAAGGTATCGTAGAAGATATATTGGTACAACTGAATGTAAACAGGAGTTTCTCAAACACCCAATGTATTTCCGATAAGCCAATGTCAACTTTACAATATATATATATATATATATATATATATATATATATATATATATATATACTAAGTGTTACGACGCACTAAAACCAGCGACGGAACGGAAACACTGTGTACCGTAACAGTACCGTAATCGCGTGTTGGAGATATACATACGACCGGACACATGGGAATCAAGTAAACTACCAGTAGTAAAAATTTATAAAGGGTCAGATAACTTTTAATTTTACATTTTTTAAGCAGAAAAAACATGTACTAAATCTAGAATGAATGAATCAATTTAAAAAAAAGCTATTAGTTAGAATTAGCATCGAAATCATATAATTTAATGTTACAACAGTCGGTACATGATGGAATTCCATGATAATGGAAATAATGAGATGATTATTTAATTCCACAAAACAGCTTTACTCAAACCTTTCCCTTTGTCTCACATTTTTAGTTTAGACTTGTTTTGTTTTCAATTTAGTTGCTTGAAAATGCCTAACGGCGAAACATATGTCGCAATTAAAGCTGTTTTGTGGAATTAAATAATCATCTCATTTTTCAATTGAAATCTTATACTAATTTCTAAAGACAAAATATAATTATGTTGTTGAATATGATAAAAAAACTGTAAAATGTTTATAAACAGTTGCATTCCTTACGTTTCTCCTCAAAAAATGCTTATACTTTCAATCTAAATAATGTTTTAAATTGAAATTTGCATTTAATTCATGTACGATAATTGTCACTGTGTCAAATACATATCTTAAAAATGGTAAGAAACTGCATAAAATATGTCAAAACTTTTGATATTTGTATTTCAGACAAATATTGTTGTATCTTTAGTATTACGGAAATAATTATTATTTAAACAAGTCCAAACCTCACCAAATAATGTGTCTACAAAGAAAAGGAAACTAATAGTACATCGGAAAAACGGTTCTTGTTTCATTAGCTTACAAACAGACCGACATTAGTTGGGTTTTGTAGTGTGGAGATGTCAATTTTATAAAAATATCGATGTAGATATGTAGTTAATTGATAGAAATTAACTAATAAACTATTATGGAACATAAAATATACGATAGAAAGTGCTGTAATTATATGAATAAAATATTTTTATTAATATTGTTATATTTCCAGTTTAAAAAAAGCAAATGAAATAATTTTAAAAAAATTAAAAAAGTTCAACATAAAAATTAACTATTAAGATTAACTCACAATTTTAAATTAATTATTCGTAATTTATTATAATATTACGTAATAAAATCTTACAATTGTACAGAAAACTAATAATCAGGAAAAGATAAAAACTTGTGTTCACTATAGCAGTAGGGACGAAATTAGGTCGGTAGAATAATGTAGGTTACACTTAGGTATTTAAGTATTTGTTAAAAATGCATAAAACAGCAATTCTATAATATAGCAACACCCTACGACCAAACAATAGATGGTATATGAATAATGTTTTGTATCTATTTAAATATAACCCTTGTAATATATTTGCAAAATGTTTTGTGTCTAACACATTTTCAAACATGAATCAGTCCATATCAGAAGTTTACACACAATTTAGAACCACGTAACTTCTAGTTCACTAAACTCATCGTTCAGCGACATTACCTTTGTTATGTCACATAAAATAGTTCCATTTTTTATTGACACATTGATAGCGCCTGCCAATAATACCTGCTTTATATTATATCTTTGTTTGATTTCAGTATTAGAATTCGGTCTTTTTATGAAGGTGTTTTTGTATGTAACACTACACATAACTTTTAAGTGAACTAAATACTCGTTACGTGATAATTAAAGAGAAGAGCGTGGGAAGAAGAACATGTAGAACTTCCAATATATCACATGATCATAGGGTTGTAAAATAAAATAATGGGATTTTTTTTCCTTCTCATAAATTTAACATAAAAGACCTGTTTTCCTTAATATATTGGGAACTGAGAAAATGTTTAAATGGCCAAAAATATTTGAATTTATATTTAATTTTATTAAAATCTCTTTATCTGTTATGTTGTCTAAGCCGGTAATCATGAGACTAGTCGGATCACTGTTAACTATGTGTTAATGATTTTTGGAGAGGCATCAAAATGTTCTAAAAAGGATAAATGGAAAAGAGCAATTGAAGAAGAAATGAAATCTTTATATAAAAACAAAAAATGGGTTTTAGTGAATAAAGTGAAGCTGTGAGTAATAAAATTATATCAGATACATTGGTGTTTAATAAGAAAGAAGATGGAAGATATAAAACAAGATTAGGAATAAGAGGATGTGAACAAAGAGATGGTTTTGATCGTGAAAAGGTATTTTTAGTCCAGTTGTTTGTGAAAACTCTCTTAGAACAATATTTGCTATTGAATTGTGGTAAAATTTGGTGTGAAAACTGCATATTTATATGAAGACCTAAATGAAACTTAATTTATGAATATCACAGAAGGGTATAAGGATTGTGGTAAAATGTGCAAGTTAAATGAAGCATTGTGTGGTCTTAACCAAGCTCCATTACATGGAATCGAACTTTTAATGAAGTACTTAAGATAGCCTGGCTTTCTTCCAACTATTATTAAATACACTTTTCTTTAGGCAGGCATTAAACAAGTGTAGTAGCCATTTTGGGGCTATCTCCGCAACCTCTTTGAGTGTCTCAGCTGGGATACCGTTCGAGCCTGCAACTTTTCTATTTTAAAAAGAGAAAACTGAATTCTTCAGTTCCCCTATGCTGAAAAGTACTATTTCGTTACTTATTGGTTTTGTCCTGGTGTGATGTGTGGAGAAAAGCCCATCGAAGGTTTTCCACATTTGACTCTCTCCAAGGATACCGGTTGATCCTCTGGCCCCCAATCTCTGAAGTACTGTTTTATATAGCCCCCAGGGATCTGAATTTACATCGTAGTACAGTATTTTCCAGCATTATTTGTCCTTTCTGTTTTTTGTGGTTTATTTCAAGTTCGTTCTTGCGGCCCTATATTCGTTTGATATTTCTAAGCTGGACATCGTGCCTTCTGAATTCACCTCCTAAGCTTAAATAATTTCTTCCTCACATCGGCGATTTATTATGTACACCAGAATGCAGGCTGCCGTCTAGGTCCTTGTTTAGTAGTTATGCCTTCGTTGCAAGTTTTGATCAGTAACTTTAGATTTAATTCTACCAATGATTCAGTTTGTTTCCAGGATTTGGTTTCTCGGTTTCCTTGTTAGGTCCTCGACTCTTTTAAGATCACTTCTCTTAGCTTTTCTCTGTCCATTTTACCTCTATAGTGATTGGTGTTTTCTCTTTCCTGGTCCAGAGTTGGAAGGTTATAAACCGGTGATCGCTGCCGGTGTAATCTTCTACTACTCTCCAGCCATCTATCTCTGAAACAAGTCATGACCAAGGTTATATCTGGTATAGAATACCCAAAACCCGGTCTTCTATTGGATAGCGTGTCATCTTTACGATACTAGCAAATTATGTACTCACTACACTATTACGTAGTTTGACATTAATTCACAGAAAAGTAAAAACAGTTTTTTTTTTAATTTAGAGTCTAGTAACATATAAAAATGTCATACCATTACCATTACCTCTATAAATTACCACTCTTCATAATTTTAACTTTTATGATAGTTTTATTATATAAGGACATGTAATGAAAAAGGAATGTATTTATTCATTACATCGTAGTAATAATATGTTTGGTAATAAATTATAATATTCAATAATCAATGGATTGTAACAACAAATCGATTATTACCAGTTTAATTTGCGGTTTGCAATATTGAGGTTTGATATGGTGGATTTATAATTAGTTATATGAGTTTTTAATAAAGTGAGAAAGATTGAATAATCAATTATGAAATCGTTTTAAATGAAAGAATTTTTTTTTTATTTATAGACAAATTGTATTTATTAGTATTTAAAAAAAAAAAAAAAAAAAAAAAAAAAAAAAAAAAAAACAGATTATTTAATTAAATATGGTTCTTACTAGCCTGTATAAATAAGTTATTATATCTCTGTGATATCAGGCTTTTAATTATTTGTTTTGATTTTAGTGACAATTAAACCGTATTAAAATAATAATGAATCTCAAAACTATTTCGAAGTTTCCACAATAGCTTTTTTTCTGAACTTTTAAACCTTTATACTAGACAGTTGCCTTTAAAGTATCTTATACTAAATCACTTCTACCTATACTACATAAATAAATAAAATACAATAATTAAGACTCAGCCACAAAGTGGAAGAGTAATTGTTTACATACATCGCTTATGGTAGAGATTCCGTTATGTTTCAGCATTTCGTGTTTACAAATAATTATTTCATTCCAGTACATTTGTTTTATTGACTCTTCAATCTGTGAAAAGCGAGTTCCTCTTATATATTTGCTCTACCCTCATTATATATTTGCTTACTAGGCGTATATATTATGTAATCCACATATGAGTATATAATTCCTCCATTTCGTATCTTACAGAGAAGTTTTAGGCTCACCGTAATTGTTACATTCGTGAAATTACTGATAATTAATTTTTTTTTTTTATAGTAAAACGAGAAGATGTAAGAAAATTTAAAACAATAAATAATTTGATATGTCGCAAATGTATCATATGAATATAAACAGTATCATAGAATAATTATTCAACTTATTGTATTCAGCACAGGCTTATAAATTATAATAATTATGAATGAATATAATTCTTATGAGTTCTTTCATTAAATCATTATAATTCCTACAGTTGTTTTTAAACATAAACATTAAAATGTACTACAACGAAAAAACTCTACCTTTTTTTAGAGTCAGACTAATTACGCCCCCTATCTTTATTAATACGTAATAGTCTCGAATCCTGAGATTTTTAGCCTACAGGATTCGTTCTCGCGTGACAAAAAGAATAAATTATCCAATCCATTGGAAGTTTTTGGCTTACTCTCTTGCTGGCCTGGATTGAATAACTTCTTCGATAATTTGAGTTGCCCCAAATTACCGGTACCCCCCTTTTTATTTACGACTTCCAGTAACTGTATTTAAGATTACCCTATTTCTCAGGGAGAACACGAATTTACTTTATTTTCTAATTTTAATCTCGTAGGTGTGTGTCCTTAGGAATACCTTTTTGATACAATATATTTTACCCTTTTTTATAATAACAAACCTGAAAATATAGCATATAATTGTGTGACCAATTCTAAATAAAACACAGTTTTAGAGAATATATAAAAAAATTAATTCTTTTAATTAATTGAAACAAAAACAACTGGAAATAATAATCTTGACACAAGTCAACAAAATAAAACTCAAAACAATTTCTCTAATAAGATTAATTGATAACAACTAAAATATTTTTTCTTTTGAGCAGAAGGCAATCACTCATAACTTTCTTAAAATTGATCTATATAAAGATTTCTATTTATCTCTGAATTAAAATTATTTAATTTATCAAATTTATTTATCGAAAAAGATTTTTATCCACACATGAGTTTGACATTATCTATTTAATTACATTTATTTAATTACACACAAAAAAAATTTATCTCAGGAAAATCAGTGATACTCTAAAATCGGGCCAATTTTGCACTTTAAAAAAGGAAATTTGGATTTTCTCAGACCTTGTCCGCCGTGTTGAAGATCCTGAGTCCTGGGATGCTGATGGTCCTCTGGTGTCTGGTTGGTTGTATTTAGCGATTAAAGTTGTCTTATTTCTTTTCCATGGAGTTTAGAAGGCTGGCTGGTTGGTTCGAATCTATCACCTCCTATCGCTCTCGCTGACGCTGTTTTAATATTTTGGCATAGTAACACTTAAGCTTCTTTACTGAGAAATTTGAGTCGGCAAACTGGCATAGCCACCCCTGGCACTTGTTCGACGAATTTTTTATGAGAGACCTTCGGGCATAGTCACCCCTAGCACTTGTTCTGCAAATTTTTTACGAGAGACCTTCGGGCATAGTCACCCCTAGCACTTGTTCCAACGATTTTTTTTAAGAGAGACCCGTCGGGCATAGTCACCCCTAGCACCTGTTCTGCCAATTTTTTACGAGAGAGCCGTCGGGCATAGTCACCCCTAGCACCTGTTCCACAAATTTATTTCAAGAGACCTCTATGAGATTCGTGCGGCTCTTTTTATAGCCAAAAACTATCGTATATCGATACCAATTTTTTTCCCTCACTGGACCGATACGATAGTTCCATTTATGGTGTATTTCCATGCAATTTCTTGATTATTTTTGGTGTAGGTGATTCAGTTATTTATTATTACTTTATTTATTACGTTTACCGTTTTTAAATTGTCCTTTTTAATCGCTTTGCTCTAATTAATCCTTTAATCTATTTTTGCTGTAAGTTGGTATTCTGGCTCCGCCTACGACTACGTCACTTATCCTTGAACATTTAAACCCTGCAACTTGTAACTGGCCGATGTAAAAATCTTCATTGTTTTCCTTTTAATTGTCTATAACACTTTTCCTAACAGTTTTTGCGTTTTTACGTAACCGGTGTCCTGTAGCTCTCGACCGCGGCAATTTCCCGCACTTCGAATGACATTTGTCGGACTATTCATTCACCTTTATCGCTTACGTAAGAATTTGCGTAACTTACAGTTTTTAATTCTTACACCTTTAAAGTTTTTGTTTTTAAACTTTGTCACTTTGTTTATTTCGTGATTTAAACGCACTAGCCGTGATAACATAACTCTGCGACTTCTGGTAGTGATGTAATCCAGTGCGTATTTTCACACCTTTGGGTTTGGGGTTTATTTATTGACTGATTTTCCCGAAATTTACACAACTCTTAGATATTAGGTTTTAACTTCTTTTTGCAAAATTTCCACTTCTTATCTTTTTTCGTTTTCATACTATAGCGTGAAAACCATAACTCTTTTGTTTTAATCAAATTTAAATTTTTAATCATTAATTATGATATAACTTTATTTATTTAATTGCTTCTATACAATCCTTTTCTCAAAATTTATTTTTATTTACTTTTATTAGCTTTTATACTTAACCTTTTCTGCTAACTTTTTAAATATCAATTTTTTCCAAATTTTAGCAAGAATACTTTTATCTTAAAATTACATTTTATTTTCAGAAATACCAAGGTTTTTTATTTTTTATTAATTTTGAAAATTTTTAAATTCTTCATTTAAATATGCCGTAACGTCTGTTAGTTAATATGAAATAACAGTACTAGATATGTATGAACAATCCAGTGTCAATTTACAAACTCAGCAACTTGTTATAATAACAGAGTTTTAAAAATAAAACATTAAAAAAAGGTCTCTAGTTCACTATGACAATATTAATGTCTACTGAGTTAACAGCCAAATGCTCTTAAGTCGCTCACTCCGGTGTTTATCACAACGTAACACCCGAAGATCTTACCCAAGTGTGAAAATGGTAAAACTACAACCACATATAACGCACAAAAATTTACACCACATTCGCATTCGATATTACATAATAGTTTCTATAGCAAAAAAATCATCATAGAATATCTTTTAGTCTATAAACAATGTAAAATAACATAATATACGCGTAAGTCAGTACATTTTAGTCCATCATTTATTTTTTCTGTCGTTGAAATACGATAACTACTATTCTGAATGGGCTTAGTACATTATTTATGTAAAATCAGAAAATAGGATTATTCACATTTCTTGAAAACCAATTAAAATATAATATATAATCACTTGAGTAAAAATCTTCAAAATATTAAAACATCCAAAACTGTTATTTCAAATATTTGGCTGCATAAAACGTAAGTCAAAGATAAAGTAAAAAAGTCCGTACAAGATTTAAAAAAAAAAAACATCAGAATATTCAGCAATAAGGAGTTATGGAATAATCTTATGCATTAAAATGCAAATTTAGCCACCCCACCAAATGTGTTCTACCTCCCAAATGCGCGATGTTTTCCCCGAAGGGGGTATTCTAGCACTCAAGCAATAAATTTATATTTGTTTAGCCTCGGTAGGTCTGGCAATGGCTGGGATTTTCATTATTGGGGTCAATAGTATTTTAGAGATAAAATGGTTATTCAAGGTCCGACTCTAAATAACCAATTCTGAGGGTACAGGTACAAAAATCATCATAGTGAGAATGTACTAGAGCTAAAATTCACCCTTGATGTGAACCAAACCTCACCCACAAGTACACCCTAAAACAACAAAGGCTAATGTTAATATGAGATTGTACCGCGCATAGACACTAAGACACTTAGACTATTTGTAGATGGGTTTGTACACTCACCCCAAGACAACGTACAGTACTTGTATTTTGTGCTTGCACCACACATACACCCTAAAATAGCGTAGAATATTTGTACTTGGGTTTGCACCACACATTTACTAATACAACGCAGATTATTTGTATGTGGGTTCGCACCACGCATACACCCTAAGATCACGTAGATTATTATTATATGGGTTTTCACCATATGTAGACGTTAAGACAAGTTAGGGTATTTGCATGTGGGTTTGCACAACACATACACCCTAAAATGCGTCGACTCTCTGGATCTTGGTTTGCAGTACACATACCCCTACGGCAACGTAGGCTACTTGTAGGTGGATTAGCACCACACACACACACACACACACACACACACACACACACACACACACACACACACACACACACACACACACACACACACACACACACACACACACACACACACACACACACACACACACACACACACACACACACACACACACACACACACACACACACACACACACACACACACACACACACACACACACACACACACACACACACACACACACACACACACACACACACACACACACACACACACACACACACACACACACACACACACACACACACACACACACACACACACACACACACACACACACACACACACGTATTAGATTATCCTCAAAGATAATGTTTAATGACCTCAAATGAAGACTCAAAACATCGCATAAAACGAATATTTACCAGCATCCAACATTATCGAATGAAATAAATAACTTTATCAAGATTAGCCGTTTATGACCTAAATCCATGTTATAAAACCCCTTTGGGAGACATAAGATCTGTAATTCCTAAGATCGTTGTGGTCGTCTGATTTTCTCATTTGACGGTTGACATGCGACTACATTATAAAGCACTTCGGAGACTTTTGCACACAAATTATTTTTTATAATTTCTCTAATGGAGTTTATTTAAGCAAATTAGATGTATTAGTAAGATCCTTTATGTAATACTGATCTAAATTAATATTGTTTTGAAAATTCTGAATTATCTAACAATGTCGTTTCATATTTCTAAACAAGAATCAAGAATAAAATCACCATGCAAATATCTTAAATATTGGATTGGACATAGTTTAAATGTAGTACACATATCAATTAACGAGAGGGAAAACGCAAATGCTATCAAAGTTATGTTAGGTTCAGTTAGGCTAGGTTACGGGGTTCATTGATAAATCTGCACCTCTTTCAGGTAATGAAAACTTGTAATTAAATCATCATTGCACTTTTTAAAAAACAGATGAGTTTGAAGAAATACAATTACTTTATTATATTGGGTACTGAATTAGGTTTAACTTCCTTTTGGTGATTTTATAATTTTTATTTAAGAGTGGTATATTTGGGGATTTTATTGATTCATCTAAGCTTGGTTTAGTATACAAACTTTACTCATACACCAAATTAGTTGAGCTGTTTAAAAGTTTAATTATTTTAAGGGAAGTGTATTTTTATTTTTTTTTTTTATTTATTTATTTTTTTTTTTTACCGAATAAATAATGATATTGTGTGGACGATTCATTGTTTTAAGTAATTGGTAGTACCTCTTTTATTTACCGTATATAATCTATATAGGTCGTACTATGGCAATTACAGAATATTTAAGCTAAACGATTTAACCATCATTTTATAAACTTCCACAATTTTAATGTTTATTGATAGCAACTAAAAAGTCATATTTATAAAACGAATATTTATCAGCATCCAACTTTATCTAATGAAATAAATATGTGTGTCAAGATTAGTATTGTCAGAACTAAATCCATGCTATTAAACCCCTTTGGGTGTCGTTAGATCTGTAATTCCGAAATTGTTGTGACCTTCTGGTTTTCTAATTTGACGTTTCAAATGATTTTTTATTTGATGGTTGACATTATCGTCTGTGAGATATTTTTTAACATTTTATAAACAACACGATGTAATACGTGAATGAAAAGTCAGCCATAATTTAACTGTAATTAGAAAATATTACAGGAAAAAAATTATCAGTTATAGGGCCTTCGCCTTGGTCAATAACAAATTTGATACATCGAGAAAATAATAAATCTAATAATTGATAAAAAATATTTTAAAAAATATCGCCGAATAGCAAGCTAAATTTTGCGCAGGTAGTTCAACTATTGATTGTATATTTTTCACCGCTCAAATAATTAAAATAAGATTGTCAGCAATCAAGAGCTTCATCCATTGTTTGTAGACTTTCAAAAAGTCATTTTAGAGTGTTCTACTTGGAAAGATTTGGGCAACCCTTAAAGAGACTAACACCAATGTCAAACCTATAAATGCCATTAAATCCTCGTACGAAAAATGGAAGTAGAAAATTTCGCAGTGTCACAGAAGAATTCATAATGAATGAGGCATTATAAAAGAGTATTGTTTATCCCCAATACTTTTCAAAGTTATCACAAACAAGAACTTTGTGAATGGAAAAAAATATCTGATGATGGGTATTGTTTTAAATTATGACATACTATATACTTATAGAAGATATGCGAAATGAGGGCTTGAGGTAAATTTGAACCTGACTGATAATATGTGAATTGACGGAGAACAACGAGCCTGGTTGCTTGAAATGGATAAAGCTATGAACCTAGTGCCGACATCTGGGAATAAAATTACTACAAAATGGAATACTGGATAAGACCATTCGATAACGTTATACGCAGGGAGCAGAGCTATTGCAATTCTAAACGGTATTTTATGGAATAGAAGTATAGCTAAGGAAAATAAGAAACGAATATACTGCGCTAAAAATATAACAACTCATGACTCCGAGGTTTTGGCTTTAGAAATAAGTTATTATAAGGACGCTAACAGATACAGATATAGATTTTGTAAGGAAAACAAACGGTAGTTCAAGAATAGATATGATAACAAGGAAGAGCATCAAAGATAACATAAGTGAAGACCGCGTTATAATAAAAGAAATCAAGGAACTAGTATGGTTTGTATAAGTACAAACATAGAAGTGGTTTTTAGCCCCTTTGGCACTTCTATTTTTGGACTTCTTCAAATCATTCAGTTTCTTGTATTTGATGTCCTCTATTATTGCGTTGTCCATTTGATTCTTATGGCATCTTTTATATTCTTTGTTGTTATCCTCCCATAATAGAGGATATCAAAAACAAGCAACTGGTATGGTTTGAACAAGTCCAAAAATAGAAGAGGGTCTTACCCCCTAGACAATTCCATTGTTGAACTTACCTAAACCATACCAGTTGCTTGTCTTGTCTTAGCAACTGGTATGGTTTGGATAAGAGATAAGAGTCCTAGATGCAACGATACCCTAACAGATTCTTAAACGGAAGCTGGAAAGACGAAATAAGCAAACCCGAAAAAGTTGGCAGAGCTGTGTAAATGATAAAATTATCTAGCTGCGCACCTTTGGAGTAACAGAGTGGAATGGCGAAACGATATCGGAAGACTTAAGGCGTTACAAACCGACAGTTATGTACATTCGGATATTTGCCATAATTATTCTATAGTACAAAAAATAGCTTATGTATAAACAAATTATGGTAAGTTTCGGAATGAAAAATATCAATGAATATGTTAAATTATTATGTAAAACATTTTTCAATATTACGTAAGAAAATTGTAAATTAATTTCATGAATAATTGAATAACCAATAATAAGCAAGTGGTGATATAAAATTAGATGAATGTGGTGGACTATAGTTTCCAGTAAATTCAGTAGTTATTCATTTTATTAGAAAGGAAAGTAAGCTTATAGATCAAATAACCATGTTGAAAGAGTGAGTAGAAATAACTTTAATACAATATTCTGCGACTAATAGCATTTTCTTGACATCTGCAGACGTGTTTTAGATAAAATCCATTTGCAAGACCTATTTACATACTGTACAATTCGAACACCTTTCGGAAAATATTGTATACTAACGGATTCAAAAATCCGTTTACAACGTTTGGTTAATTTAAAAAAAGCAGTTTTTTTAACAATCTCCAAAAGATACAATTTTAATTATATTACTTAGATAAGGCTCATTTTTTTGTACGGAAAATCAATAGTTTTTCCTAAAATCTGATGTAAAATATCAAAACCGAAAATTTGCCAAAAGTCTTGCATGACACAAGTTATTATAGAAAAAACAATATAAACAATAATTTTTGTAGTAGATGTTGATGAGTTTTTTTTCCCCCTCCAGGTTAGGGTGAACAATTATAGATTTAGTTGAATTTGGTATATTAACGTTAAAAAAATTAACTACAAGTAGATAGATGTAAGTTGAGACTGAGTGTTTATTTTTAGCTTTATAATATTTTCAACATGGATAATATGAATTCAATTTTTATTAAAGGGTTTTTGATAGTTAATTAAAAATTAATAAATTCTAAAACTTAGTTTTTTTTTTATGTTTGTATATCGTAAACTACCCTTCCGGCTATACGTCAAAAATAATTTGTGTTAAATAGAAGATTTTTTTGTTTTTATATTACGATGTTTATCAATTTTTAGGTTGTACAATTACCAATTCAACAAATATTATAATAAGTATTTTTTACTAAAATTTGATCTGAAAAATTTAACGTTACACTATATATTTAACTATATTTTTCAATTGGTTCTACAATTACATTTTCTTTCCGACACATATAAAAAGTAAAAAGAATATAACAAGATAAAATCGAGTCTTTGAGTGAATAGTTCACTTTGGAGAAAAAGAAAAAGTAAATTAGAAAATCCAGTTCAGTCCGCCGGAACACTTGATTACATCTTCCTTTAAGTTGTGCTTTAGGGATGAATAATGTTTATAGTCTTTGAAAGGAACGCTCAGCTTCTGATACGGCACAATATCTAAAAGTTGTTGATTGAACTTTATAAAGTTGACTTTTAGTAGTAACCTAATTAGATTGGAAGCAAATGCATCATTCACTGAATATTATAATATTTTTTTAAATGTAATCAAATTATTGAAATAGTATTGTATAAAATTTTATGTTATTATTTAATGTTATATTTAACTGTTACGTTACACAATGTTTATATGAGATTTTATATTCAATCGTTAATAATCAATAAGATAGATTATACTTAACTGTAGAAGGTATTCAGTTTAGAAGTAAATAAAAAATATTACTTCTTGGTAAGAGATTTTCCCGTTATTTTTAAGCATACTGTACTTCTTATATTTTATATTTGACAAACACTATTCATGAAATCAGATCTAACTGAAGGATTTAATAAATGTAGGAAACATCAAAATCGGAATTAATTACACCACAAATCAACTAAAACCTATAAAATAGACGTAACTGAGTTAGTAGGTACATTTATGTTTTATTAAGCATACAACAACCTCTGCACTTGATTACCTGTAATTACCTAAACTTAAAAAAATAATTAACTAAAAACTATTGATTTTGTTGGTCGGAAAATATCTTTTACCCATTTCGAAATGTTCGAGTTTTTTACAGTTTTTAATGTCCATCCACAAAAAAAAAGAAGTTTTTTTATACCATAATATCTTATATCCGAAAGAAATAAGAACGAGTTTACCAATTTTCAAAGAACTACATTGTTTATTTTTCAACTAAAATAATAATAATAATTATTGTAGAAATGTAAATTTCTTATATATATATATATATATATATATATATATATATATATATATATATATCTTAATTTATTAAACTCAACTCGCTACAAAACCTTTTATAAAATTAGGTTTCAGATTCATTATCACCTCGACAAATAACTCCGGGAAAAGAAACTATCTTGACGACATTGTGAAGACAGATTTTTAAATCGTCAGTATTTAGTTTTGTGTACGTGAATAGGAGAAATATTTTTTTAAAGTTTTGTACCGTTAAAAGTGAAATTTTAATTTCAAAGAAAGACGTTGTTAACTAACCTTGAATGCAGACTTGTCAAGTTTTGATGGAAAAAACTAAATTCAACGTGTCACTTTTTTGGTACATCATGGATTTTTATAATTTTAAAGTATAATTTTAAAGACATTTACTTCATTCAGTAAAAGTAAAATGGTTTTGGAACGAATATATACGTAGATGTTTTAATAGGCGACAGCCCCTAAGAAACAATATTGATTTTTTCATTAATTTCTCACATTAGGAACGTTAATTGTAAGATATTTATTATTAAAGGAGTTTTGTAAATTTTGAAACCTTACATAATATTTATTTGTTTGCAGGTTATTATAAAAAGGTTTTAAAAAATTAAAACTTCATGCAAAAAATGAAAAATAGCAAAGGTTGGATAAAATTATTATCTTCACATTAAAAATAGTTCCGCAATTGTATTTTATCTCTGACATATATAAAATGTAATTTGAATATAACAAAGGTGTACTGAATGCTACTGGCGTCTGTTCGATCATGCAAGACTTTGAGATCACAGTGAAGAAGAAGAAGAAGAAGACAAGAATAAATTAGAAAATCGAATTCAGTCTGCTAGAACCGTTGATGACATCTTACCTTTAACTTCTACTTTAGAAAAGATTACCGTAAAGTTTTACGTTTAAGGAATATCAAAAAGTTATTTCCCGGTTCAATTACGTAAAATTTACCCTTTTTAACTGTTTAAGGTCTTCAGGTTAATAGTAAATAAATCAAAGCTAAGTAAGAAATGAATCAATACATACTGTATTACACCAAATAATATATACATGTTTAATGTTTCAGTAAATGTATGTAAGTCGTTATTTCCAATACTTACCTAACTTTAAAATATCGTAATGTTTTCTCTATTAACCTGGAATCTTTATATTGGTTATCTATTAAATGCTATTGTCACACTCAATTGTGTTATTACTATTTGATTTTTATTTCACATCTTCAATATAATTACCCCATAGATTACCGATTACCGTAAAAAAACGTTCAATTTCCAATTCATTTTCAGTTTCAGGACTGTACCAACAAGTACTATTCATGATTGTTACAATCGTAAAATCAGGTGAGCAAAACAATTATAATATAACGTATAATATATTTTATATTTAAAATTGATTTAATTTGTGTTATTATCTATTGTTTACAATTAATATATAATGTTTTCACCATTTTATAGTAAGGTTGTTCACTAAAACCGCTGTTATTTTACTTTATACTATTTTTTTAATGTTTATCTAGCTTTGCATGTTTTGCTAGTTGTATTGTAAATACCTTTTCTTGGGATAGCAACCACAAGTAAAACGATAAAACTCTGAAATTATCCAGTATTTTAATGTCTTTGAAACTTATGTATCATGTAAAATTAATTCTCATAATGTTTCCCTACAAGTTATATTTCAACACCAAATACTTTAAAAGAACTGTATTTATGTTTCACGTTATTGCAATCAAACAAATATAATATGACATTAGACATAAGAGATGGAATTATGATTAATTTAAAAAAAATGATTATAAGGCAATAAAATGGCCCATGTATGTTTTTGACAACCCTGACTATTTACTTACATACATTATATTTTCAATCATCATCAGTACTTGCATCAGATATACATTTTATTTTACACTATTTTCATAATTAATTATTAGAAAATGTGTTTGAAATTTTGAAAACTGCCTTGATATTTGATTGGTAGTCTGGAATCTTGATTACAAGGTTCCAGACTGAGAGTTGTAAGGCTGGTACGGAAAGGAAGGAATTGTTTACACTGATGACCGACGGTGCTTGATTAATTCAATTTTAACAAATAAAACACAATTTTTCTTTTGTAAAATTCTATAATTTATTTGGTCTAGCTGACCATGGTTTCGCCAGTTACGACATTGACGAGGCTCTTACAAGACTAAATACAATACACACCGTAACTATTAAAAGGTTGAGAAAGGCAGGAAATTCCCGTTAACAAACAAAGCACAAAGAACCGGGGAACCCCCCCCCCCACAGGTCATTCACACAGGTATTAACCCACCTTGAATAGAGGTTGAAGTAAAGGAGAAAATGACAAAAATTCCGTTTGGTCGTTAAAACTAGATTAGCATCATTACACAAAAGTCTCTTAATTTCTAAAATTTCCAAAACATTTAATTTTCTACTTTTTACGTTCACTTGTAGAATTTCAAAATTAACATTAGAATAAAAATCTGTCAGTGCATGATTTTTTAAATGGTTAGAAAAACCAGAATCATTATAACCTAACTGCCAACTCCTTTCATGCTCACCTAACCTACACTTAAAACTACGGCAATATAAAACTAGATTAGCATCAACACACAAAAGTCTCTTAATTTCTAAATTTTCCAAAACATTAAATTTTCTACTTTTTACGTTCACATCACAAAATGTCAATATAATTCAATTAATTCTATGTTTTTCATATACAGGGATTATTTTGTTATTTATATCGAATACACGAAACACATCTTAAGACTGCTTGTACTTATTATAAATACATAATACATTTTACGGAACAGTTATTAAATAGAACTAAAATAAATATCCCAATTTAAGTCCTTTCATGTTCTTATGTTTGATTTGAAAAAGAAATGGAAACGTAATAATGCAAACACTGCTGTAATCAATTACATCAAAGCGTTTACTAAAGTGTTCTTTCTGGTAACAACAACGAACCTTTCAGACTTTTCATTCCTCGAGTTTTCAAAGTGATTTCATCAATTTAATGTTATCGATTTTATAAAATGTTCTCTTTGAAGAACTTGCTATATATTTATATAATATGCACTGTACAGAATTAAAATCATGTCCTGAAAATCGGCGATAACTTTTAATATATTTTTTTATAAATTGTTTCCCCAGTTGCAGTTTTTATTTTGCAGGTAAAGTATTATTGGGAGTGCACAGTTTATAGAATCAAATAGTCTACAATTACGTTTCAAACATTTGGAAAGTAATTTAGACATTTTATAATAATGTCCGTCCATCTTTGTAAATATTGCAGATTTTTGTTTCAAGAACATGACGACGTATTGGTTAACATATTTCAAATTTAATCTGTAGTGTTTAGTGTCATTAGGTTTTGGATCTAGTGTGTTTAGTAAGTGTTAGGGTCAAAATAGGGGTAGGTAAAGTATACTTGATTAGATACATAATTGACGATCCAATCAATAGAATATATACATTTTTTAAATTTTTGGTGACGATTATTCAAAGCAATTTAAGGAATATCAATATATGTATTTATTTTAGAACAATAAGCTCAAGTTTGACATTGGTATACTAAATACCCAGTCAACAACTACACAATGAAATAAACATAGAAACAAATAGTTAAAATTATTTGTTTATTTGGTATATGTTTCTGATGCTTATTACATATTTTGTACATAGTTCGATCAAAGTTGACAACAGTTTTTATGTAATGAATTTTACGTTCT
Organism: Aphrophora alni; assembly: GCA_963513935.1. Classification (NCBI taxonomy): domain Eukaryota; kingdom Metazoa; phylum Arthropoda; class Insecta; order Hemiptera; family Aphrophoridae; genus Aphrophora; species Aphrophora alni. The sequence goes on along the minus strand of OY740769.1, from coordinate 137,285,021 downwards.
AGTAAACTATATTGAAAGGGATTTTTTGCTATTTTTAATCAATCGCCAATCTCTTAAATTTCATATTTTTGTTTGTCGCTATATTGTTATTCACATTATATTTTTGATGCAATCTTCATCCATGTTTCAACATTGATATACATATAGATATGTTGCAACATGACATATATACATTGCATTGATAAAAGAGAACAAACCATAAGCGTCTGTAGATGAGAACACAAGAAATGGTAATATAATATTTGTTTTTTACTAATGATTTTCTTTTAAAAGACACTACGTTACAGGTAAGAAAATTGTGCTCTAGAAAATTACATGCTGTATAATCAGACAAAGGAATTAAATAGATCAGTGCTATAACTAATTGTGTTAAGATTTGTTGGTATATATTGAAAAACAGGATTTATCAACAAAATTAATTAAAATTTTTTACAAAACATCTGGAAGTGATTGGATAGTTATAGTCATTATAAAAAAAATACGGCTGTTGTGAATTCCAACATGGTTAAAATTTGATAGATTATAACAAGATTGGAATAGTTTAGATGTTTTAAGTGTTGAAGCGGGAATTCCTTGAACAGTCATTTTTGTGATATTAAGAGACCATTGACAAATCTTACTTTTAAGTTTAATGAATCTTTAAGATCTTTTAATCTGTAAAATTAAATAAAAAAATGGAACTATTGCTAACTATTGTTATGTGAATGAATAATAATAACCATACAAGACAGCATTTGACGATACATTGATAACAATGTATCAGGTTCTGAATAATAATTTGATTTTCTCTCAGTCTCGTTGTGAATGTTTTTTAAATGCTCTCTCAAACCGTAGTTATAAATCCAAAACTAACAAAATACGTTAGGTTTGAAAAAGTTTCAGTGATCAAGTAAATAACATTACCATATTCGTTATTACATTATTGTAGTAATTAAATACAAGCTACCTCTAACAAATCGTTCATACTAATTATTAAAATATTATAACAATATTAGAACCCCAATTAAACAAAGTTCTGTTCGAAATGTTTTCCTAAAATTGTTCTACAAATTAATTTTTGCTGGTAAGGGCTTTAATAATAAATATTGATAATAATTTGTATTAATTTTTTTTCAAATGTATATTCATGCGGTACAATATTTGACTTAAAAGAGTTTGTGTGGATAAATGATCATTCCACTTTATATTGTCTCTGTTCTCAATTTTTCCCTAACGACGCGACTAATAAATAGTTTATAAATTAGCCAACACGAAATAAAAAAAACATGGCATAGTAATATAATATAATGTAGTTCCCCGTAACTTAGCCCATTCATGAGTAGTATCTCCTTATCTTTTTGTTGCCGTTGAATCCTTCTCTGATTTAACTTCGGGTAATTTATGTTCATATAACGTTTTGCTCTCTCCCTTCTTCTTATCTCACTCAAGTCATGTAAGCACGCAATATCTATTCGTAATGTTTCCATCGACATTAAATTATCTTTAATCTTATCATTATTTATGTTTATTTGTCTTTTATATTCACATATGCTTAGTATTACTAATTCAAGTCATGTTCATTAATGGTACATTATTTTCTATATCTTTATAAATGAAGGAGTCTTAAATATGCTTGGAACTAGAGAAGTATGTGTTTTTCGTTACTTTTATATCTAATATGAAATTAATTTAATCATACAATTTTCAAGAATTTATATAATATTAAAAGCACATTTTAAAATGGTTAAAAATTTAGAAATTAGTAAACTAGACATATTTATTGTACTAGGAATACTAAATATATTTATCTCGAAATGAATTTTAACAAAGCAAACTTATATCTACTCTGAGATAGTAACATGTCGTTGAAATGTGTTTGACAAATTGAAATGTTTTTCTTAACCATTTGTATTCTGTTTATTATGTATGGAACTACATTTTGTATACATTAATGATCGGTAATTTTTCGGTTATTCATTGGACTGAAATGATGAGAATATTATTAATGGATTATTAGAAAGAACAAAACTAATATAATCAATAATTTTCATAGGAGAATAAATATAGTCAGATTTCCAATCCTCTATGAGTGAATTTTTATTTATCATAAATAAATAATAATATTTAATTGATTTTGTGTGCCCGAGTTTCAACATCCTCGCGTGATGGAGTTGCCTCAGGGGTAGAAATTTTCCCATTGTGGAGACCTTAAATGCTTATTACCACAACATAATAGTAGCGTAGATAGTAAATGTGAACTAAAAAGCTCAAAATGTTTTTACGATTTACTCCATGTCTAAATTAATTGATGTCCTAACAACGCGGGTATGGTATAAAGATACCTGACTGGCATCTGTGTGTGTTACCCTCTGGTGTGGACCTAAAAAGCCCGCAAGGTTGGATGGAGGTCCCTGGAGTACAGTTGATTCTCCCGTAAACCAGTTTGAAGGTCACTGGCGCAGTCAAAAGTCGTGATAAACCTTGAATGAGTCACAATAATTGGGCACTGGGTAAAAAAATAAATAAATTGAAAAAAAAATTGAAAAAATATAAAATATATATTTTAATATATATATATATACATATATATAAAACAAAGATAAAATGGGGATCACAATTTTGTAATGGAGTGGTGGTCACAGGGAATAGCGATGGATTGGAGCTATTCCCACAAGGGGGTTAGCCTTCTGCTTACCCCCGGCTTGTAATGTGAGCACGGGGTACGTAGTATCACGTGACGGTTTCAACCCCGTGAAAACACAGAGGACAAGTCTTGTTTCAGTATCGAGCAAAGACGCCAGCAGAGAACATAAGGACGGATTGTATCACTCTAGTAGATATATCATCACTACGAATACTCTACGTAAACGGCACGGCTGGTACCTATTCAAATTGGAAACTACCCTTGTCACCGGCCAAATTGTCCGAAGCTGGATTATTTTATCGAGGCTATGAAGATCCTGTATATTGTTATGCTTGTGGATTGGGTCTTAATGATTGGGAGCCGGACGAGGACTCTATAAGTGAACATACCCGTTGGGCTTCGGGAATGTGCCGTTACATAAAGGCGTTGGAACATATTCGCAAAATGGAGCAATCTTCGACGACAGCGATCAAACGGAATAATACCGATACTTTGTCGTGTAAAATTTGTTACGAAAGAGATATAGAGGTTGCTTGTTTACCTTGCGGAGGGGAAACGGACTGGGTTAAGGGCATGGCTTAAGTCACGTGGTAACCCCCACCACTTTTGATCGGACGTGCCCCGTCTCTACTAGAGAGAAAATTATAAACTGCAATACAACATTAAACGTAAAAAGTCCGTTATAAATATGAAATATGCAATAAATTTCTTCATAAAAACCTGTAAATATTTACTAAACTACTCAACTTTAAGTGATTACTGGAACTTCTTCCTACATCGATGCAAATTATTATTATTTCCATTGTCAAATGTTTTTAGTTTTTTTAGACGGCTTCATTTTAAATAAAATCTTTATGATTAGGTAAATCAATAGTATCTGTTCCAAATCAAACCCGTACGCTTTGAGGGAACCAACCCTATTTATGTTTAAAAAAATATCTCATATGATTGGTACAAATCCACAAATTGAAATAACTTTATTTTAATAACTTTATTACTATCTACTAAAACAATATTTGCCTCTATCACATCATTTCGCCTTCTTCAACGACTTTCTTAAAATAACTTACCTTCCATTAAATTTAAACATAATTTCGAATTAGCTTTACGACTAGTTTAATAAACAATTATAATGTCTCTACTTACAACTTGTATTCTGTATTTTAGTTATTTATTTTATTTTGTGATGTCAGCTGTTTCTATACTAGTACCGTTTTAAAGATTACGTTTTAAACTCACTGAAGACTAATACATCATACACATAAGGAAAAGAATAAAACAATTACATAATATTGGTGCTGCAGTATACTTCATATTTGTAGTCAACTACATACTGAGTTAGTTCAATCCAGCTGGTTTTATTTCGATCAGATGTATTATTTATGATGGCTATAGTACCATATGAACAGTTGGACGGAATGGTAATTTTTTGATTTAAAAACCATCCCGTTTTGTTTTAACGTGTTTGTAAATTTGTTACTCTGCCAATAAATCCATTTGTTTACCTTTATTTAGTATATGTAGGAATTCAATATTTATCATTATGTCAATATATTTGTCAATATATTTATAGATATATGTATATGTTTATTATGCTTGTGAAGTTCTTTCTTTAGTTAAAAAAAAAAAAAAAAAAAAAAGGGAGAATGAGGGAAGGGTTTTTATCCGTTCTGTTTTTATTTATTATAGTTTTCAAGTTACGTTTATTTCTGTGTATCATATCATAGCATTGCATATCTTACTTTATGCTGTTATACTATAACTGTTATAGTTTTGGTATTGAAGCTTATGATTCACTGAGGATGAGGACTTTGTCGTTGAAACGCGTTTGATTAAGTAAACGTATTTTTTGTGAGATCTTGTATTCGAGATTTTTTATATCTCCTTTCTTATATTATAGATTAGTGCTAATTACCAGCGCTGGCTATTAGGTTATGTTTGCTTTTCTCATTTTAATTATATACCAACTATCCTAAAAGTCCCCCCTATTATTATTTTTTTTATTAATGGAAATAGACAGATTTGCTTTGGGGAAAGTTTAGATACCCAAAGGGGAGAGTTTATTGAAGTATCAAAATTTTCATCCCTTACCCCCAAAATGAGGTAGTTTGGGGGTAAGTCCAGAATTTTAAATAGCAACCCTTATTGAGTGATAACTCATTTAAAAGGTATTTTAAAAATAAGAATAATGACGTAACTAGAGGTCTTTAAGTTCATCCTATCCAACATAGCGACCAATCGATTTTTGAATGTTAAATTACAAACTCCAGTTATTTTTATTACATTAATAACTGCTCTATGTAGATAAAATGATGGTAAGATTCTTACCTTGTTTTTGTAGCTCAGGTTAAGTTCTCGAAATGGCTACCATTTACTTCTTGGCAGAAATAGATTCTGGACTCAAAAGAATGTTGCACATTTCGTAACATTTCCGGTGTAATTATTAATGTAAAATTCACAATTCGATTGGTAGCTATGTTGGGTAGCATGAACTTAAAGACCTGTAGTTTGCGCCATTATTCTTATTTTTAAAAGACCTTTAAAATGAGGTATCACTCAATAGGGGTTGCTATTTAAAATTCTTGACGTACCCCCAAACTACCCCATTTTGGGGATAAGGGTTAAAAATTTTGATACTTCAAAAAACTCCACATTTGGTTACTTAAACTTTCCCCAAAGCAAATCTGTCTATTACCATTAATAAAACAATTATAATAGGGGGGGGGGGACTTTTAGGAAACTTGGTATTTTTAACACTTGATAACGGAATTTGATTTATATTCTCGAAACTTCGTGTATTAGTAACTATAAACACAAATAATGGTTAACGTCCGATTAAACCATGTTAATAATATTGACCTTGTTTTTATGAATAACATTTTTTGTATGGAATGTAATGTCTAGAGTATAATATCCGTAAAATAGTTAATAGTTATTTTGTATAACATCCCAAGAATTTAAAATTTGGAAAGCTACAAATATTAAAAACTGTTTTCTTTTATCCTAATCAATATAACTACTCTAATTTTTCTCAGATTATAGTTATTTGTTAAAAACAGATATAAATTAATTCTATTATGTAATTATAATAAAATACCTATAAATCTTTGTATAATTTTCATAAAAATAGGCATATAAAGTAGCAAATAACATTACGGAAATAATACTTCAAAAGTAAAACAAGTGCAAGGTACAAACTGCATATAAAGCATTCCAAACTTAATGAGATTTTGTAATGGGATATCATTTGGAGTGTAAGAGACGAAATTCAAAAGTACTATTGACACTTTGAGAGCGACGGTGTATTCATTGTGAAGTAAATTAGAAATTGTCAGTCTTATTACTGTAAGAAAATTCAATAGTTTTTTTTTAAATACCTATTTCAAATACAAATACACCGTTAGTACTTACTCGTGTGAGTTTACTAAAAATAGACTATTATTATTTTATTAATGTTAAATAGTGGGATGCTAACTGAAAAATATTCAAGAATAATGTATTTGTGTCATATTTAAAACTAATAAAAATAATAACAGTAAATGGTGATAATAGTTGCACAGACTTCGTAGACCACAGTGATTCATAAACAGGGATTTGGTAAAATAATTAATCACTTTATTATTTATAGTAAAATTGCATGCCTCTGATGAGTAGGTATGAACATTAGACAATAAGGTTCTTTATAAAAAATTTAAAAAATCCAGGGGCTTATGCACCAACAGCTGAAATATGTTCTAGTTGTTTTTTTTTATAACCTTGAGTTTTTAATACAAATAAAATTACACTAACTGCTTGCCTTCTAAGTTGTATGACATATTTTTTAATACAGGAAGATTGATCATTAAAAATAAAGTGATAACTTAACGAACAAGAAAATAACTGTTTACGTTGAATTTAGTTCTAAAAGGTAAGGGTTCTAACTAACCCTGAAGCCAATTTTATATGTCGAACCAACATTATATTAATTATATACTTTTTAAAAAGTTTATATATGGGGAGAGTTACCACCAGGTGTTTGCGAGTTAACATATTCTAATGGAATATTTAATCATTGGCTATTATGGTTTCAGTTTTTGTGTGTGGGTTTTCTACATCACCAATCGTACATAACAATTGCTCATTTGACTCATAACATTATTCCATTAAGGGGCAAACGATTGATCATGTTGCATTTTCTTCATAATTGGATAAATAAACAGAATTATAAAATACATAGTTAACACTTGAGTCACGTCATATAAACTTATTTGGAACTTTTATTATATCGTTAAATATCACTAATTAACTCTCTATTTCCCAGAGGTAACAACCAAGTGGAAAATATATATTTTTTAATTCATCCGGAATAATATTTTTTCTTTAAATCCAGCATTTTCACTGTAACCTGCTGTATAAATGACTCTATTACCTGAATCTTTACGACATGAGGCATAACTGTTAAAACTTAACCTGAAATTACCATGAAAAAACCATGCTTCCCGCCCAATAATTTCTCTAAATTGTGTTTTATTACCTAGTAAACGATCTATGAAAGTAGGCTACATAGTTAACTGGTGTTATTGAAAGTTCATAAACAAAAATTATTTTACAATTACACATTGACTTTGCTCTTTTAAAAGGAGGTTTAATCTTAATATGAATAGAGCGATTATTATTATTGAAAGACCAAAAAGTCTGTAAATTATTCTGCCACCGTTCATTGGTAAAGTGGCATTTTCTGTCCATGCTCCTGCCAGATACTGATAATCCCATCCCTAAATCTTAAGGAAGCAGGAATACACGAATATTTTGTTCTTCCAAAGCATCCAGCACATTCCAGGAAAACCCCGTGTCAGTATTAAAACCTCGATTAATAGCAGTCTTTATTTAATAAACAATAATTTTTATCCATACTTTAATTTTCTGTAACGACTATTTATTTTCACCAACATTGTCAATTAAGATATTTCCGTCCTGTCAAAGTTGTTTCACAATAGTTCTAGGATATAATTTTGTAGTGGTCGGTTTAATTTAGAACAAATCGGTTCATTTGTTTTTAAAATATAATAAATCTCTCTAATAGAGTACGAAATTCATTCGTTAAATTTTCAAAATGTAACCATAAATCGGACGGAGATGAGAGTTCAAAGAAACAATAAGCACACACAAACACTTCTTTTATAATTTTCGAGGCATGTTGATGGTTGTCATCTCTTGACGTCATCTCTTTATTATCTCCTACCAATTCACGTGCAATAAAAACGTCTGTGTATGTATTGTGGTACACTCCATTATACTAAAAACTAAAAATCTTCAAATTAATTTGCTGCCTTTACATGTAAATTAATTTACACGAAGAAGAAGTCGACGAAAGTAGAATAGATGTACATCATTAAGAGCAACAGGTCAAGTCCTCCTGTGACTTTATCTATTCATCTCTAATCTATATATCTCTCTTTATCTATATTGGAGTGTAATGTAGTAGGCCTCCTCGTAGTGCACCCTGGGTAACGCTAAATCTACTACAGCGATTGCCGTCACAACCTTCTAAAATGTCATCGTTCACCGCAAAAAAGAATGAAAATTAGTATCATCTCTTTAAAGAGCTTTGACGACGACCTCCGCGTTATCTTCTGGAACGTCGGAGGCCTGAACCATAGCAAGTTCACAGAACTTAAAACACTCGTTTCTAGTCACGACGCAGACGTATATATTATTGTCGAAGCAGGTGCTTCTACAGAAGCCGATAGTTTTTACGAAATGACAAATTACAGCAACTTTGTACGTAAAAGATGAAGACAGGTGGCCTCAGGCATTATAGATGGAGTGAAGAACAAAATAGCCAGCAAGACGACCACTATTTACAAGATGCGAGACATCGACAAACTCGAAGCCGTCTGCATTGACATCTGGCCGAATGAAACGCACTATAGGATTATTAGTCTTTAAAACCCTCCAAACAACGATCCTGACCTGGTCTTGATTGCCAACTTATGCTACCATATAAACAGTGTCATAATATGGGACTTCAACTCACACTCTCCTCGCTGGGGATACAGTGGAACCAACGCCGCGGAAAAAACAGTGAAGGTCCTCCTCGACCACTCGTCGTAGTGTATTTGTAATGCATTGTAAATAAGAGTTGCCTGACAATCTATGTAGCAAAAAGAAAGGCCCAATTACCTTATCCATGTAGATTGCTGCCTAAACATTCAATGACAATCTGTGTTGACTTCTTGAATGAAACACTGTATGAGGATTTTCATCACAACAACATGTCTATTGTGAAAGTTGTTTATTCCATCTTTATTGAAAGAATCCTCATCCTTAAAATATTTTATATAAACTTATATATATATATATATATATATATATATATATATATATATAGGGTTATGAACATTTATGTATTAAATTTACATTAACTAACAAATCACTTTTTAAAATCTTGTAATAGGAAATCATACTATTTTAAATAAGAAATAATAGTAATTATAATTACAACCAACGACCACAAATGTTTTTAATACATTTTTATTCCGTATTCTTATCTAATTGTGAATGAAATTAATAAATTAAATTAGCCGTTTAAATATTTGATAAGACGCCGTTAAGATAGAAGCAAGATATCGACCTCTGGTTTGAGTAGTTGAACTTATTAAATAAAGCCTTTCTCATGAGGTATCACGATGGGGTTTCGATTTAATATTATTGAGTTGCCCATGAAACCCCCATTTTTGAGAAACATATAAAGATGTCTCATTTGCCAAAAAGTAGTTTTTATCACTAGAAGGCATATATTGTATTTGTTTTTGGTTGTAAAGTTATCGGACCCATCTGGGAGTTTCGGGACATACTGTATGTTACTATTAGTGGAGGAATAGGGACTTTTAATTAGCTATCCAATTAAATAATAGTGAGTCACACTCCAGGCCATGGAATGTAGCTACAGATTATGATGGTTCACAAAACACATTTGTAAAATGTGTAATGCAAACATTTTAACATAGATAGAACGTCAATCCGAATAAAATACATTTATTTTGATATTATTTAAATTTATAAATAAAAACAACTATCTCAGGTTGATAGTTCCTTTGATTATTTCAAATCAATTTATCAACTTTTTTCAAATATTTCGATGATAGAAGCTGGTTACAAGTGTTCTACTCATATCAGTATGATTATTTTGAACCGTAAATTTTTGTTCATTTAATCTAAATTCCAGTAAATATTAAATAAAGATATCTCCACTGTCTGTTCTTACAATTATTAGGGCTACACTTACTTCCCGTACAACCATTCATCACCAACAGAAAAGTTCGTTTAATATTATAAATAAATCTCCGTTCATTAATATCTAATAATATAACAATATAATTTGTAATATAACCTAAATATTTTAAAAACTTACTGTAGATAAATACTTCGTCTTAGTAGTAATATTTTATTTTGTACTAATATTATACAGGATATTTTGTATTAATATTTTATTATTATTATTTTATTAATAATTATATTATTTAAGGTTTGTTGTATTAATTAGTTCCACATCCATGTATGATTATTTCTCTACAAATAATTAAACCGTTTGATGAAGATCATTCTATTGTATTAAGAGTAAAACGAGGACATACAATTCCTGATTTTATATTATCAAAAGTAACTGAAGAGACAATTAAATGAAACAGAATGAAACACAACAAAGGTATTGTTATCAAATGAATCCTTGCCAGAACCAGTGACAAGTTGTCGGAATTTACTACACAATACATGCATTGTTATTTAGTCAAGTACATGCCACAAACAGAGAAGTAAATCAATTCTTTTAAAAATTATTTTAAATGACAATAATACAGAACTTGACTGAAATACTGCAGTAACCATTGTTGCAAAAAGTTAGTTTTTTTTCAGTTAGTTGATATTGTTTTTCACCAAGTTACGATACGTGAACACTCCTTCATTCCGGTTACACGAAAGTTTGAAGATTTATAGCGTAGTTACACGTAGAAAAAAAGAAAACAATGCACAACTGAAAATAGTCTGTTTTCTACGTGCACGATAACAGATATCAACACAGTAAGCGATATCTCAATGCAACATTGTTTCTTGAGATAACTTCAGTTTTTTCAAGATGACGCTTTATAGTTGACCTTCCATGGAATTATGAATGTTCAACTAACAAGACACTATTGTTAATTACTTGAAAATAAAGGACATATAAGTTTGGTGAGTATCCATCACCATTGAGATCAACTGTGTTGACGAAAATATATTTGTGAAGTATTATCCAATTCAAAACAGACAAAACTTTCACATTTAGTACAAACCAATACAAAAACAATAACAAACACACATAAAAAAGGTGTTTTTAAATTGCAGATGTGTTTGAAAAGAAATTTTTTAAAACTTTAAGTCTTAATGACTTACAAACCTGTGTTTTTATTAAAGATGCTAAAACTTCTTCCTAAGGATGGTATGGCAGTGGCCAATCCTACTGTAAAATATTTGAAGCAGCGAGTTCCATGAATTCCCGTGGAACTCTTTCAAAGTCCACTACTATTGTGTTTCTTATATAATTAATGCACTGTTTTGGTTTCATAATTGGATAGCTGGTAAAATCTGCTGTTGGAGCATTATCCAGTCACCTCTCAATTAAGATTTCCTCCAATGAAGAACGGGACAATAAATTGGTCTCCTATAATACCATGCCAAACATTTGGTTTTGGGGAATGTTGCATATGTGCCTCTTCGTGACGCAAAGAAAAAATCGTTCAGAAAATTATTTTAATGTAGGATTACAGAATGAAAATTAGTCTTTCGATACGTTTCAGGTGTTCGGAGTGTGCATCTAGCTTGGTGTGATAACCTCGGAAATATTTTATGATCTTAAGTTAGGTTAGGGTTAATCAAAACAAGAATATGCGAATTAGCGGATAAAGATTTGCTCTTTTTTAGTAAAGTGTACAGAATTTACAAAGCCATATTTACAAGAAACGAAAACATTTTGATAGAAATTGTAGTAGATAATATAGCGACAAAAATAATTATGCGTTTACTTCGATTTTTATTATAGATATTTCTTTAAGTTTTCAGGTTGAAGCTGTTATTTAAAAAGTTTAAGAATATTTTAAACAATTGATTATCTTTGGAAAAAAAACTTCTCTCGTCTTGATCCATTCCTGTACTACTATAGATTCCTATTTAACGGCTGATAATCTGAATCGAATGGTGGCACTACTGTAGTTAATTTAAAAGTTAAACTTATAAACATAATTTAAGAAGCCAATAGTTAAAAATTATTTAATAGTATGTTTAAAATAAAAATTTTCACATGAATTCGAAATTAAAATTTGCTCTTTAAATTTGGTTAATAATTAATAATAGTGTGTATTTTTGAAATTACAACAGTTCACGACAATTTTCAAAACGAACTTCTTATCTTCTGGCATCGTGGAAACAGTTCACCTCTATGGGCGTCTCTCTTTCTTCCAATAAGGATTTCAGTTACAGTGAACAACAAGTAAAACTTAATAACTTTACTAAAAATCCCACTAACTCCTTTCCACCTATCTTTTATTTCACTAGCTCTTCTTTCCTCTAACGTAGCATAAATCCTATATAAACTGTTGAATGAAAATCAATTAACTGTTTGAGTCTTTTTTGTCTTCTTTAAAAGCGGTTTATTGCTCGATATTTACTTTCGTTCTTTAATATGCAATATGAGGGGTAGAAATAAAAAATTAGCTGCGATGTAATTTAAAATTATTAGTTTTTCTGATTTAAAAGAAACAACGGTCACCATTTAAGATTCGTCAACAACGGTTATTTTATGGCTTCTCCATTATTCATGACACCTTTCAATTAACAGGAAAGTAGCTCATAAGCAGTAACGTATTCAACAAGTATTTCCTCTTCTCGGTATGGTCCATTGCACTTGATTTTATCACCTGCGCCGGCACTCAATTAAGCGCAAAGGTCTTATTGTTTCTAATACACCTTTGCCCCATTTATATTCATATTGGATCTTCTTGAAGATTATAATTGTAATGGTTGATAAAAAGGTCTAACTCAGTATAATTTCCCAGGGTTTGTTTAAAACTGTTATTATACAATTTTCTAAATATCATAAAATTAATCGTGAACATTTTTACTTGTATGAAATCAGTTAGATCATATATCTGAGTAAAAATAAAAATTATTAGGACAATATATATATCAGATAAATTTGTCCATATACTAAAATTTTAGGTAAAAGTTATATATGTTAAATAGATATTAAATAATTTTTTTAGGACCTAATTTTGAGTAAAAGTTTTTTTTTTTTTTAATTGATAAAAATAAAATTATTATCCTAAAAATAAAGTAGTTCTAAAAAGTATAACATATGTGTTTATTAATAAATACATTGCACAGGGTATCGAATAATATTTAAATACATATTTTGTAACCTGATGCAAAAAGTTAAAAATGCTTTTATTAAAATGAAAACGTATAGCTTAGAAATTTTGTACTGAATAGTCCTATCAAAGTTTGTCTACACAAGATGGACATTTTACTATTTCACTAAACCTGCCAAATTTAGGTCAGAATAGAACTACAAGCAGACATATATTAAATTTTTTTGCACTTGTATTAAACTGTGTTACCCTATGTAATATTCGACAACAAATCACGAATAAATATAGTGTAAATCACAATATATTTTGTGTTGAAAAAAGTTGTTTCTTTAAAATCTGAATCTCTATACAAGTATAATAAGGAAAGGCATTCAACCACTCTCCCTCTCTCTTTGCTTTACAACGATCCAATTTCCGGAAGACTTGAGTTTTCCGGACGAACTGTGAGGATTCAATTACATTTTCCCAACGAGGGGGACAAATCGTGAGATACTATTGTCACGTTCAATATTACATTACAAAAATTGCTGTATAGTACACAAAATACAGATATAGTATGATTAGTTAACTAGTCATATTATATCGTTCATTGTAAAATATGTGTAGCGAAGAATTAATAAACTCAAACAAATTGTTTAGTAAATTTTATTGATTCTTGTTCACCATGGTTTCGCCGTTTGTGGCATTTCCGAGGCAGTTTAACACAGACTAAAAATAAAATATTAGGAAGCTATAAATTTTTAGAAATCAACACATTAGAAAAATAACATAATTTACGTACATAATAATAATAATAATAATAATATTAATAGATAGTTTAGAACGGGTATTGACAGACTATTCCCATAGGGCACAGACAAATAATGTAGTGGGAAATTTGTGAAAAGTTCAAAATGATCTGATAAAACTGAAATAGTATCTTTACGGAATAACTTTCAAATACATGACATTTCCGGAGCATTTAATTTCTTACATTTACATTGTCATAAATAATTACAATATGAATATTATAATAAAAACTTGGGACTGCATGAATATTAAAAAAAGCTAACTCCATTTTAACCTAACAGTCAACTCCTTACCTGTTCTCTTAACCCAAAATTGAAGTTACAGTCTGTTTGGCCTACGTAATCTGTGTTTCAAATATTACACCTCTATTTATATATACTACTTCATTGCTTGTTATCAATTTGAATATTAGAATTCCTTAACATATAGATTAGATTCCTATTAAAATAACAAGCTGACCTACAATGATTTTTATATTCCAATATAATCTCTACTGAACGAATAACTACTAGTTTTCCTGTCACAGACTGTTTTGATAGTGTAAAACCGTTATTATATCTAACTAAAGTTGACCCTTGTAAATATATAGAATTGATTAATATAACTAAAGTATACCTAGATTTAAAATATTTTGAAATTGAAAATAGGTTTTTCCACAACTTATTCACAAAATGACGACTTGAAAAGATATCTGAAAAATATATGGTCTTTTTTAAAATTTTAATTTTGAAAACTTTACTGAGATTTGTAGAAAAAATGGAGTTACGTTTCTGACAAAATTATTGACACCTCAACTCATGACTGAAATAGAAAAATATATAAATTGCCGAAGAGAAAATAAAATTTCTAATGTAAGTTCTCTCTTGCTTTCATTGTTTTTAAACGATATAATTGATTTTTTGGTTGGGGGGGGGGTCAAAATAAGAGTAAAGAGTGTGAAAGTGTTATTGTATGCTGGTTTAACAGGTGATTAATAAATATATTGAGATCTATACGCCTGATTAGCTGATTGTGGTTCTTAACCCTTGAACCGGCATTGGTTAATTTCGTTTAATTTTCTTCGTTTGTCTAAAAATTAATAAAATATATTATAAAATATATATATAAAAATAAGCTTAGAATTCATCTACGTAGTAAAACATTTGAAACGTTTTTGGAGTAAGTATGTTAGATGTCAAAAAATGAAGTTATCATTTTTCAGAAAAAACTGTATTATCCAAAATCAATAGCTTACCACCTTTTTCTAAGATATACAAAAGTTTTGTGTAATATTTGTGAATATATTTAGAAAAAAAATTGTTACATTTTCAAAATTGATATATATATATATATATATAGGTTTAGGTATATATATATATATATATATATATATATATATATATATATATATATATATATATAGTCTATAATGTTTAATAATATAATGCTAAATATGACTAAATTTAGTAACAGAGTGCATACTTTTATGGATGTTGTATATTTTGGATATTCTATATAATTACCAGAAAACTAATACATAAATTAATATTTTTATAGGTACCACAGCCCTAAGCTTCATTCCAGTTTAGTGCTTTGAGTTGTATATGTTACATAGATCAGTTTAAATCGTGAACGACAAATATTTGTGTAAATACAGTGAAATGTTTCCTGTATGTGATGCAACTACAACATATCTACATATTCTCCTCATTTCAATCTCAATTAAGCTAATATTTACTCAACATAAATACATATTTGAATTAAATCAACTACCGCAATGTATGTGTATTTGCTGATATATATTATTACATAGTATAAATGAATATTGTTTGATTTATATAAAAATGATTAATAATTGACAGACTAAAATAATTAACAAAATTAATATATAAGATTTATAATTAATTAAACAAATCTTTCTTAAATATCCGCCTTAATTGTAAAATCATATATGAGGTTCTTGTGAAACCTTTTTTTTTTTTAAATAATCAATTTCTACTCACATACAAGGTTAACATAATATATTATACTACTAGGACTGAATGCATGGCTATGCGACCCACATTGTAATTTGGAAGTATCTTTGGTAATTATTGACTAAGTATTTTACTCATGGTGTGCCCTGAAAGGTAGATTATAAGCTTAAGTAAGGAAGGTATTTATATTGATACCGTCGGCGTCGAACAAGTAAACAAAACTCATTCGGATTATTCAAGTAAAAAGATGCCACAATTCTAACTCGAACGTACTAAATTCTTTCGAAACTCATCACGCAATTTGCATTTATAATAAATTTGATAGAATGTACAAGTGACAAACAGTAACCGAGAGATACAACCACAGTGCAACAAAGTTTATTCTTTTAAAAACGTAAAAACTACATTTAATATATAATCCATGCATTTTATTGTTAGTTATAACAATACAGTGTCCTTTAATGGTGAGGTCAAACTCTGGGAAGTGATTCTACTTAATATATTGATGAAAATTTTTCAGTGAACTTAGGAAAATGCTTTGTTTTTCAGTTATCCCCATTTTTGTTTCACAAAACACTTTTAATCTTTGGAACTAGAATATATATGGAACTCTAATTTAAAAAAAAAAAAATATTTATTTATTTTTTATTTTTTATTACAACTGAGTAAAAACCCATCTAGTAATTTACATTTAATGATATATACACTTTGAGGGAAAATAACCCATTGGTCATTACTCCCTTAATGTCTAAAGTCCATTAAGTCCAATGGTTTTATTCGTTTCAGTCTTCTAATTAAACCAGTTGTATCCATCAATCTGCGTATCTCCGGATGCTCATTTTTGGAACTAGAATATATATGGAACTCTAAATTAGTATATATTTTTTGTTACAAGATGTTTTACCTCCCTCCACTACATTCTCTCTATACCAAGGGAATACATAACTGTCAGTATATTGTAAAATTTTGTACCTAAACTAAACTGCAACTTGCTCACCTGTTCTGTTATTCGTTTGTATTGTTTAATATCTGTGTTATTACTTCCTTATACAAATCATTCTAATTTACAGAATAATTTATAATAACTTTTAAACATTAGATTACATTATAACCATACATCGTATTTACCAATATAAACAGAATACAATTAAAAATCACTCCTTAGGTTCATATCGTGACTTATGACGCTCAACAGGCGAAACCTCTACTGTTACTATATCTCTCACATGTTTGTATTTCAAACAATATTACACAATAGATAATTAGTTTAAATCACAAAACAATACATATATCCTCATAAACACTTAAGTGCATTTGACGTTTTGAATTATATATATTCCGGAATGGAATTATTTACTAACTTCATAAAATAGACTATATATATTTTCATAAACCAACAATGTCTAACCGTAAATTGGAAATAACTACATTCGTTTTATTTAATATCAAACATTACGATGAGTCCTCTATTTAATTATTATAAACTGCGACCATAAATAAGTGAAATTATATGTTATTATTAATTGTTAATTAATTTAGTTTTCAAGATTCATTAATTTTATTTAAAGGAATAATGAAATATGTGGCATTTTTGTTAAACTTTATCTAAATATACTTCACAAAGAAAGACTAAATCTCGAACACAAGATCTCACAAAATTAAGTTTAGTAAAATGAAACGCATATCAACGACAAAGATATTTTGTGGATGTGTAAAAATAGTAGCCAGTTTAATAACAAGTTTTACGTTGAAAATGAAGGTACTGCTATGGAAAACCCCTGCCGAGTGTCATCGCTATTTTTTTATAAGTTCGTTTGAAATAAATGCTTAAAAAGCTTTATTATATTTTCCGCGAGTGTGGATAAGGTATGTGGGTGACATTTTTGCAGTGTTTGATAAATATTAAAATCTCGAAGAGTTTTTGACATTATCAATGGATTTTACCCAAATATACACTTTAAGACAGAATTTGAAAAAAGATAATAATCTTCCATTTTTGGATGAATGTGTGTTTAGAAAAAGTAATAGTTTATAGTTTAGTGTTTATAGAAACCCCCCACACCCACACACACATAGATATGTAACTAAGGAATAACACCATTCACTAGTGCATAAAAGAGCACCTTTGTATTCTATGGTTCACCCGTTAATAAACGTAGCTCTGTCTAAACACTATTACCAAAAAAGGACTTTAATATATTTATGATCATCTAAAAGACATAATAGGTAATATAATAAAGAAAACGAAATATTAAAAAACATTAAGGAATCTAGAAGTACTCTTGTGGGCAGTATGCCTCAACAGCGATGGGTTAAAACTGTATTTGCTTTCCAATGTCAAATATTATAAAAAAATCACAAAGAAAATATGCATATTTAATTGTAGCAATGTCAGCCGAGAATAATATTGTTTTTCATTTTGGGATATCCAAAAGAAAATATTCATGAGCAAGGTAAATCAGGTATATATTGTATAAATTGTGATATTTGTCCCAAAAATTGTATAGGACAAATAAACAAAATGTGAAGATAAGAGTAAAAGAACACTTCGCCCACTTCAAATTTAACAGGCCTGATAAATTAGCTATTCTAAACAATTTTTAGAGTAAAAATATTGTTTCAAAATAGAAAACTCTGTGATATTGAAAAATGTTACTAAATAAAGATAATAGATGCATGGGAATATAACTGTAAATAATAATTTAGGGCCGATACAAAGATCTTTAATAAAGTAAAATATAAATTGTATTGTATAGTATAAGATTAGTTAGGAACATTGTATTAGTTTTATATTAACTTTTAAGTTATTTAGAATGAGCCGAGTCACTTGTAACCGCCCTAAAATTAGAAAGTAGGTCTAGGCCACCCCCTTCAGTTTTATTTAAATACCGGAGTTGGCACAGTGCTAGATTAGTCATAGTTTAGTTATCGTAGTTCATGTATCACTGAGGATGGTGACTTTGTCGTTGAAACGCGTTTGAGTAAGTAATCGTAATTTATGTGAGATCTTGTGTTCGCGTTTTAGTCTAACATAAAACAGGGGCTGTGTGAAGTGGAGAAACAGCTAGCATAATTCCTTCCGAAAACATGACAAAAAAACAAGTATAATAAGATAATTTTGAAACAAGATTATTTGGTTCATATATAAATAAAAATTACTACAACTAACCTATATTATAAAAAACTATAGAAAAATCTAATTAAAATAAATTGAATTGATATGACTTTGTTTTTATGAAATAATAATAATATATAAACTATGATAATGTTTATATTTCTAACAGTTAAAAGAGCACATGTAGTATCCGCTTTGGATACAAAGTAAATAATACTACTGTTCATTCTCCACCACAAGTCTTTCATAAAGCGAAATAAAAACTTCATTTGTTTACACTTGTAAGCCCTGCGGTTATTAAATAACAGTGCAAATTACAGTTGAGTATACAACTACCCAACACGCAACAACGCAAATAGACTTTGTTAACAATATGCTTTCATAATGAAACGTCCACTTTTTAGATTTAAATCACAAACTAAATTAGGTGGTTTTTAGTAATAAAAACAACTTGCTGTTCGGGTTGTTAAGACGACTGCTTTTTTACTAAAAATTAAAAATCCCAGTAGTACGCTATGAAAGACTGAATCATACGATTAAAGGGTAAATCATACTGAATATACCAAACCCTGGCCGCTATCAATATTAGTCAATAAGAGTAAATATTAAGACTTTTCACTATTTTACAGAATATCGATTTAGAATTGGTTTTCATATAAATAATATCTTCTTTGAAGACTGGTGAGTTAAAACGGGTTTTCTTTTGAAACGATGTCTAATATTTTAAAATTCAATATTTATGTAGTCCGGGCCGTAAGTTTCAGACCCAGCCTACGGTCGTATTGTTTTTTGTTGTTTTTTTTATTTCACATTTTCTTCAGTTTAAATTAATTATCTATTTATGTGTTTGTAAATCCATAGCAATGATATTTTTCCGGTTCTGCTTGTCAATTGTCACGACAGGTCAACGCTTCATTTCTCATTCTATCCACCTCCAACTCTCCTTCCTCGTTTTCCTTCCCTTCCCCTCAACCTTCTCTCCTACAATTAATTAAAAAGAAGAATCGAACAAATATGAAAACCACCTACATACGCAATACATAGAGTATGGGAGATGTTGTTATTTTCAAAAACAGCTACTTCATGCATAACAAATTAAAGAGGAAAATTAAATAACGGGGAATTATTAAAATACATTTCCCATAACTTAGATATTAAAACTACTAACACCTCATTCTGAAATTTATACAATTCACTGTATATTTATGAATAAGTAGGATATTATATACACATGAACAACATATTTTGTGTTTCTTAGCAGGTATTTAGGTAAAAAACGGCTTCTGATAAAGTCGATATACAGGTGGTATTTACAATCCTGAACTTTTTTGAGAAAGGTTGAAATTAGATATTTTAATTTGAGGAGACTAGTTTCTTACAATAGTAATTTGAATAGAAATAAGGTTAATATTCGGAATGTAATGCGAGCCATATAATTAAAATAATAGTATTATATTTGAAATTAAGACTAGATGAACAAAGCAAACAAAGCTCGAGTTAAGATGTGGTTACGTTTTCTCATTAATAGTTAATATTACAAACATAACATTAATTGTAAAAGTCTGGTGAAGTATATACTACACCAATAATTCTACAAGAATCACTGAATGTAGAATGGTTTCTGTTCTAATTGAAAGACGTAGAATTTGTTAAATTAATCTATAAACTTGAGAGAACCTAGAATATAAGTTCATTATTTCAAAGGAAAACCCAACTTCATTAAGATTATCATTATATAGCTACAATGTTGTAAATTAGGTAATACTGAATTCGCTGTACCTATGGTTTGAATTTAACAAAGTCGAGCGGTATTTTAAGAAGTATTGGGGTGGAAATTGATCAGTACAATACAAGTTCTGAATTAAATAAAACATTGTCTATAGTAAGCTTTTGTCAATTATCCTCTTCTAAAATTGCTGTATATCACCCTTACTCTTCCTGTTGTTTAGGATATTTGTGTGTGAATTTTTCTTTCATCGTCGATTATTTGGGATTGTGAATTTACATTGCATGTTGATTTAAAAATGTAAATAAATTGGCTTAATATATGGCGTACTTTAAGATATGTTTTAATATATTTGAATTATAACTGGAAGACTTCCAGTCATGCGAAGCCGCAGAAATAAGTAGCGTTAATCGTAAGAGATAAATCGGTAGATAATTCCTATGTTATTGTCTAAATAAATATAGACCTAAATAATAAAATAATATAAGGCTTGTTTCCATACAAATATACATAAATATTGTAGAAATAATATTTACTATTTTTATAAGCCTAGCGTAATATGTTATTAGTATATTGACAATGTTTGATCATTCAGTTCGAAAGACTATTATGTTTATGAGTACATACATTATAATACATACATATAGGTGTATCACAAAGTACTACGTTAATAAAATTGGATCCTTGGTTACGTATACATAGGGAAATTTCATTAACCACTTTTTCCCAAGTTGAAAAAAAAACATTTTCATTCTTAGTTTCTTAGTTATTAAAACAGTTATTTAAATTAATTATTTCAAAATTTGTTGTTAATAAAAAACATTTTATTTGGTTTTTATTAGAATAATATTATTTAACTCGAGTCGCGTCACTCAAAATAAATTACAACTTCTAAAATAAACCGACTCATGGCCTCGGAACATAAAATAAATTTAATAAATCTATATAACGTAAACATTTGGTTCCATGTTTGTTATTTATAAAACTCTCGTAGTCGCTAATACATGAAAATATACGATAGAACAAACGTATCGTCTTATTTGTCAGCAAACAAGTTATGTTATAATTTTCAACTACTATACAGATTAAAAAATAATCCCCTTAAAAATAACGTTTAATCATAATTATTACAATTGTGACAAAATATTTTGGTTGTAGCTGAAAGTTGTAAGGTAATGTGTAACATGTCAGAAAATCTAACTTTCCTACTTTTCAGTGGGGAAAAAAAATTTAACTAGAAATATACTCTATTAATTTCCACGTAGTTTTCAGTTTCAACTGATTTATATAATAGACCATAATATACCCTACTCGTAATATATATTTCGCCTAATCATTAAATACAAATTTGAATACATTATAAAATTTTATTTTATTACCTTTCCCCATCAAAAATAGTTATAACTTGAAAACTACTGGATCGAATTAAATCTGTTTTTGTCTACAGTTGTTGACAAAGTGGCATTTTGTTCATTTAAATTACTTTGCAAAACAGCTGATTTCTCAACAGTTTCACTTTGCCCACTACTTTGCTCACTCCGAATGGCAACCGAACAAAACGAAATTTAGGTTAAGTTTATTTGAATTGACTTATAATATACATTGTCCCGTATGTAGGTTAGATTAATTCTTACTAGTAAAATAACATAAATAAACAACAAAACAACGTTTTAAAGTTGAAAAAGGAAGTAATTATTCATGAAGATGATTGACAGTATGTACACTGAGAGTATTTTTTGTTTGCTGAGTTTTGAAGTTGGCAATCCCGTTTGATCAACAATACTCCTCAACAATACAATTATGAATTTATTTGTAATATTCATAAATAACCTCAGTTTTGACGTGAGAAATTCCACTCAGTGTTGATGTGTTGTTTAGCACTACTGCTATATTTTGTGTAGTTAGTTTTAAAATAATATGGACAGTTCAGATTTTAAAATAACCTGAAAATAAGAAAAATGCAGTTATTAAAGATCGAATTGTAATTCATTGTTTGTTTGAACACTATTGTATTAAATTAATGTATTATTAAATTGTGTTACTGCTGCAGTATGTTTTTTATTTGTCACAAAATAACAACTGTAGACAAAGTATAATGTGTAATTCGTGAACAAAGTGTCTTTTTTAAACTCGATAAAATTGACGCACTCGGCAAGCCTCGTGCGTCAACATTTTTCTCTAGTATAAAAAAATGCCACTTTACTCACTAGTTGCACAAATAACTATTTTCCATTTTACTTATCATTAAAATCAGTTATTTTTTGTTAATTGTAAATTTTAAGAAAATTCACAAAATTTGGGTTTCCTAATGTTCTTCAAAAACAAATGGCTATAACTCATAACAAAGTACATGTATTTTAAAAACGTATACAGTTCTAATTATTAGAAGTAGTCTAAAACCATTTTTTTCACTTAAAAATAAAGTAAATAGATAAAATATAGTGATTATTTTGTTTTCACATGTAAATTTACCATCCAACGTCCCACCCATCATCTCAAGTAAATATTTCCATTCGAAATTAACTGTTTTCAATTAAAAAACATACGAAGCGGTAGACAAATCACACATAGATAAACAAAGAAATTTATAAAATCCATGTTTCAAAGATAACAGTTGTATTTAATTATATTTGAAAAATGTTGTGATAAACTATCACTGAACAATTCCTATCATCGACAAGTTACTATTTCATTGCAAATGTTAATTTTTTCCAATTTAAAACTGTTCTTAGATTTAAACAAACATTCATACAAAATCATACTACAGTATTTGAAAATGGTATTATAACACATTTTTTTTTTTAACAACTCACTTCATACTTATATAATTATGTATTGATTTTAATCTCTCTCTCTCTCTCTCTCTCTCTCTCTCTCTCTCTCTCTCTCTCTCTCTCTCTCTCTCTCTATATATATATATATATATAGTCAATACATATCATATGTAAATACAATCAATACATAGATATATTAGTTGCGCTGTATATTATTATATATATATATAGTCAATACATATCATATGTAAATACAATCAATACATAGATATATTAGTTGCGCTGTATATTATTATATATATATATATATATATATATATATATATATATATATATATATACAGCGGAACTAATACGTCAAATTCAACAGAAATGAATCGTTTTGAAAAGAACTATCGTCAAATAACATTTTTTACATATAAAGAGATAGTTCCTGAGAACAACTTTTAGGAGAACGTACAAAAGTATTATTCTACATACTGTGCTTTAATTGTGATGCAACGTTGGATTTATTTATCACAACCACGATATAAACAGCTTGTCCGAAAGGTTGAACGTTATATACGATCTTTTAAGGACCTTACTCAGGTCCTCGTGAATCGTGGAATATTCCTATCCCCAAAAGGTGCTATAGATGTCTATATGTATATACAGTTAGTTTCATTAATAAGTAGAAATCAACGATATCCCCTATTATTTTAACTGTTATGTCAAAACATACATATTATTCTTAACGATGTTGAAACTAAATTTTACCTTGATTTAGAAATAACTTTACGTTAGTTAAAAAAAAATATATATATAAATGGTTTTATTTGTGCCGCTATGAAAGGTACTAGCTTTAGTACACATACATAAGACTTAGCCTAAGCTTTATAGGTAAATCAAGTGCAAAGTAGTGGGAGGGGGAAAACAGAGTTCAGTTTTTTTGGAAAAGCTTTAACCAAGTACATCGCTATGTCTTCGAAGCACATTATGAAAATAGAATCAATCTATTCTTAAATCAGATAGACCTACAATATTTTCACAATAATAATAAAATATAAACTAAAAAAATATAAATAGTTTATATGATATTCTTGTTATATATATATATATATATATATATATATATATATATAATGTTTAACGGAGAGAATATTCTACCCTTAAATCTTGACTTAAAGTGTGGAAAGATAAATTTAATAAGAATATTAAGTAACTAATTAACGTAATTAAAAATAAATTTTGAAAAAAACAAGTTATTAATAAAAAATTGTTAACTATAGACAATATAAAGGTCCTAAAAAATAACACCAGTTGTATACTTGGTCAAACCCTACTATAACGATAGTTAAACTCCAAATTTATGAATATATATAGTGAGCTTTATATGGTATTTAATAGCTACAAATAAATGGTCTTTTTTACAAAGTTATAAATTTATATTAGAGGTATATTAGTTTACTAGTCTTAAATAATATTATATGTTAAGTCTCAAAAAACTGAATTTCTATATGTACTTACGATAAATTAAAAGTAAGAGTTTTAAAATTGGTAAACATTAAGTCATTAAAAAAATAGTAAGAATTTCATTATCATTGGAATTACATTATTGTCGTGTCAATAACGCAAGATATATTACCAATATATTATCACTTCGAACTCTTTTGTACTTTTGTGCATATACATCCCTTATTACAATTCACACTAACATTTTTAGACAAACACATAATCATATCGCAAAAGGATATGTACTTAATTAAACTGAATGTTCATTCAGTTTACAGTTTCAGTTAAATATAAATTCGTGCATCAGTTTACGAATTAAAGATCTCATTTCTTCAAGTGTTGAATATTACTCTCATATAACTTCAGAAATAAATGCTCTTCAATTTTCGGAACAATTTCAGATGCATCGTCAGTTAAATTTTGTTTCAAATGTGAAAATATTTTTTCTCTCAAATTATTAATTATTACACTTTGACGATCTGTTTATGAAAAGGAGAATATAACTTTAGTTGATGATTTTAAAATATTTTATTATGTAATTTTTTATTTGTTTTTTAACTTATTTTTATTGTAGCTAATTATTATAAAAAATATGGATTTATTTCAAATGCCATAAAATAATTGGTTAGTAGACCAAAACTGAGTTTATGAATTAGCTTATTTATAATATAATTACTTGGATTACGATATGAGTACTTGATTGTTTCTTTAAATTATTTATTATAAATACTAATAATCCAAAATAGTAAGACATTCACCTAATTTCTTAAAATTGTTTTTATTGATTTGCATTTAATAATAATTATATTTAAGTATTTATAAAATTAAATTGATGTGATAATTATAAATTATATGTTTTAAATTTACAATAATCTTATGTAAAAATAGATGAAAATCAATCTATATAATTTTAAATTCCTGAATTCCTTATTTCATTCTTCGACTATAATTTCCAATTGTTTCATTATACATAAAAATGTTCACTGCAAACAGAATAGCACTTAATAGCACATAATGTTTTGTTATATGTTTTAATAATAGTATAATAAATAAGACAACTGAAAAAAGCTATATTGATGTTTCAATGAATTTTATTTTTATTTTTATGTCAATTTTATAAAAATGGTTGTTAAAATCATTATATCTGCAATTAAATTATATAAATTTTAACATTGCACACTACTATTCTACTTATAAATGTATAAAAATAGGTTATCACATGATTACATCTTACAGCTCGAAAATCAGTTCACTGCACGTTTTTCTATTAAAAAAATGTAAAGCAGTTAAAAATGCAGCTTTATTGTTCACTCCATGAATGCCGTTAGGGGCTGACTTTTGAACTGGTCCCATAGCTTAGGTATAAGAGACAAATACCAGCTACCTACAGAATTAAAAAAAACACAACTACTTACCTATTGAACTAGAAAAGTTAAAAATCACGTTATACCAAGAGCTTTTTATGAGTTTTGCTCAGCTTTTCGGAATTTGGAACCCCTGTGCGGCGTTTTGAGCTTCTTGTTGTATACACAAGTTTAACTCTTCCATGCGGTAAATAAAAAACTTCTTGAGACACCCTGTATAATGCTTGTTCTGGATCAACTGTGGACATAAAGTCAATATTACTACTATTGACATTCCCTACTGTTTCACAAAAAAGTGTAATAAACATTGTTTATGTACCCGTGTAAATGTAACACCTGCGGATATTAAATAACATTGCAAATTACAAGTATGATGTAACTAACATTTGTATGACAATTTCATGAACATCCATAATGAAACTTATACATCTGTATAGAAAGTCAAATCGAAATAGGATTATTTAAAATCGCAAAACTTACATTTGTTCAACCAATTGTAAGTAACAATTTAAATGTTTAATTATTATTCTCTCAATGGGAGACATTAGGGTTTTGCTGTGAATAATTTTGTGTTTATACAGAATTGACGCAAATCTTAGTCCATTTATTATTTGTAGATTTTTTTCGTAGATGTTTTATATACGGGGTGTTTCAGACCACATGGTCACTATCTGTAGCGCCTAAACGAAACCAGATAAAAATTTCCTTCCAATTAGAACTTCCTTTTTCGACCCCAAAGAATTGAGGAAAATTATTTTCGTCGCTCCTCAATGACCCATAATTTTATCAGTTACTTTGTTTCTGTTTCGAATATGAAACACTGTTCGAAAAAAATACAAATGTTTTAAAGGACGAATTTATAATTATACAGGGGAATAGAATAATTACGCTTAGTCTTTAATAAAGTGTTTTTATGTAATTTCTATCGGGTTGGTTATTGATTAGTTCTATGCTCAATAAATTTCCATGTCTCAGTATTAAATTATCGTTATATTTAAATATTATGTAATAAAAAAAAATAGTTTAAATCGGGGGGAATTTTCTTATTTAATCGTTAAATCATTTCTCTATTCTATCCACGGACTTTTAATAATAGCTTTTCACGCTTGAGAAAAATCTCCTCCAATCTACACCAACAGATCATTTCTCACTCCATTATAAAATTATCTTTTTTACTTGCTATTACTATGGGTAATAATTACTGTGATATTAATGTGTAAATGGAAATACCTGTCTACCATTATTATGTCTAAATAATTGTCTAATAATATTATTAATTTGAAACGACATACTGGCACAGTAGCCAATAGTGATTTTCCTCTTACCTACGGCCGTTTCGATTATTCAGCCATTATCACATTGTACATTACCAACTTGATACTGGCTGAATAGCTAAAACGGCTTCATTTAAGAGAATATAATGAACAAAAAAGGCCATTGATAGTACGATAAACCAATTTAATCTAGTAGGGTAGACATGCTATTATATATATATATATATATATATATATATATATATATATATATTTATATATATATATATCTTTTTATAAAATATATAAGCAGGATTCTTCGTATAATGTAAGTATTATATAATAATGAAATATTGTGGGAAATCAAATTGAATTAAATTTTATTGTTCGATTTTGTTAATCGGGCCTTTCTCAATGGAGAGTCGAAAATGAGATCTTTACTTTTGATACTAATAAAACATCCGCTTAAGATAAATAACAGTATTAACATTAGGGTAATGAGTGCGAATAGTGCTGTATTGGGTCACAATACCACCCCTAACTTAACCAACCCCTAGATAATTTTAAAGCACTGAACTGGAAGTATATTTACATCTACCCATAACCATACGATAATAATTCTACCAAACCCTTATGTTCTCTTAAGACCTCTCAAGATTCAATTACATGTTTTCATATCGATAAGATGGACAGGCATTGATCAGTCACGTTCATTTCGTATTTCATTTATTTGCTTTACAGCTTACTTTGCTGTCTTTCCTTGTTACGATGAACGTGTCTTGGATATGCAATACCAGTTTTAAAATTAATTTCAGTCAATCAATTATGAAATTTGACAGAAACGTTTAAGTTAATCTACTTATTTCATTTAATTATTTGTTAGTATTCTGTATTAATAATCTCAAGTTGTTAGAATATGATAAATATACATTTTTAAATACTCATCATATTAAAATTGAAGTTATATATCCATTTCATGATAAAAAGAAAAGATATATTGCCTAAAACAAGCTTTACAAAGAGACACAATTTGAAATCACCTGTTTATTAGAAGACCATAAAGTGTATTGATATCTGAATGTATCCACAGAATTGTGGACCGTTGCTATTGTGATTAAAATGATCTAAATAGCAATTAATTTCCCATTTTAAATTTCATATTGAAATTTTCGAAATGAAATACTAAATTACTTTATTTGTTTTTAAAGCAGACTACAAACTTTATTTCCTAAAATCACCTGAATGTTTTCCTTATTTTAATTATCAATATTTATTAGAGTATTTCTATGTTAAACAAAATAAATATACAACTTGGAAGTTGATCTGAAACGAACTATTTTTCCCTACTCATTATACAACTATGAATTTTAATGTGTTTCCCTATCATCAACATGGAAACACATTTTATTTGTTCGAGGTGAACTTAGTTGCAATATCTTAAATCTTTGAAAAATAAAATAATAATAATAATAATAAAATTTTTAGTATTTAGTATTTTAAGGTGTATCCATAGTGTTATTAATTTTAAAATTTTTTAACTTGATATTGGCTGTAACTAATTTGTTTTTATTTTATTTTGTTAAAATATATTATTGAAACCATTTCTTTGGAATTTTAGAATAGTTGGTTAAAACCATATGTACCATCATATCTAGGTATACTTATCTTTTCCAACTCAATATAAACTAATGATTCATATTTAATATCTTTTCATCTAATACCACTTTACTTCTTTGACACTTACTTCGATTACTATTTTAGTTCCTGACATTAATCTGAAATAATCACAAATTCACTAATTTTAAATTTATTATAATTTACATTGAATGAGTAGTTTCACATTTGTCGATCGGCAGCTTGAGCTATTTTTAATTTTAGTTTTATTGTTCTTAATACAGAAATATGTAACTTTGTGGATGATTAGGACACTACTTTGAACAATGAATTTATGTTATTTAATAATCATCAAAAATTCAAAGAAACAGTCAGTCAAGAAACCGGAGAACGTATAAATTTAATTTATATTTGTATCCTTATAATCAGTAATATTTTTGCAAATAAAAATATTTTTTGAAAAAACAGACATTTTATAACTAATCAGGGTACAAAATCGAATTTACATAACTCATAAAGTGTAATCGACGCGACTGACTTGGTTTATAGTGTTACTCACTTTGCTATTTACTATTTGGTTTTGTAAATCCCCAAAGACAGATTGTCCAGGACTAGCAACATTTGTAACTGCTTTTGCTCTAATCTTAATGAACTACAAAAAAATAGTAACATAACTACCTTCATTTGTGAAAGGTACGTAGTGATAGAGGATAATGAATGTACATGCTACTAAGTAACAAGGAAATATGAAGAGTGTAAAC
Organism: Aphrophora alni; assembly: GCA_963513935.1. Classification (NCBI taxonomy): domain Eukaryota; kingdom Metazoa; phylum Arthropoda; class Insecta; order Hemiptera; family Aphrophoridae; genus Aphrophora; species Aphrophora alni. The sequence goes on along the minus strand of OY740769.1, from coordinate 137,255,177 downwards.
GAACACGAATATTGCAAATAAGCTCATGTTGAGACCAGTAACATATTATATGGCTAATTGAAATTGAATAAATTTATGATTATTAAATTAATAAACTATGATCAAGAGCCGTATCAGGCTGTGAAAAAATGTGTAAAAACATTATGTACTCATGGAACACCTTAGAAATATCGAAGTGGAGAAGGATGGGACTTACAGATTATGCAAAAAGAGGGTGGAGATCCATTCCTTCTATAAATGTAATTAGGTGCAGTAATGCACGAAGGGCTGAAGATGTCAGAAATGGAATCACATTGTTGTAGAGAAAAAATATAATGTTGGCCCTAGACATATTCTGCACTATCTAATGACATAGGAGTCGGAAGGGCATTAAAGAGCTTTTCCAATAAACCAAGTTGCAGAGTATTTCACTCTTATATCACAAGAAAAACTACTGAATTTTCGTCTAGACTTCTTTAATGATTATAAAATTTACCAATAAAGTACTTCTGTTCTAATAATATTATAAAACATTTGATCAACTCAGTACTATACTTAAAAATAAATCAAATTGAAACCTAGTTTAATATAAATTTCGAAAGTTAAAAGAAAAATTAATATTAGTATTATTTTAACATATTATTAGTACAAAGTTAAATTTTGACAATTACTATTAAGCTACACCTATTTTTATTAGGGTTATGCTTTAGATATGTCGACCCTACTGATATAAAAATACAACGCGTTTACTAAAAGACTGGAAATTCTTTTATTGTGAATAAAAGTTTATTTAGTAGTAAAACAAGTTTAAAAAGAAACAAACGACGTAACAAATGTAACTGAATAAATCGTTTCTTCTTTAAAATTAAAAAAATGGGTAGTTTTTTCTTCAAAGATTATAGTTGAAGGTGAAGTATAGAATAAATGAAGTCGTTTTACTAAGGTTGGGAAGGGCGGTCTGTGCTAGGATTAGTGAAATAAAAAAAAAAAATTTAAAAATCATAGATAAAGTATATTCTGTTTCTTAACGATTTAAACTAATTTCACTATACAGAAGGGGGACAAATTATTATAACAGTTATAGTGTTGTTTTAGTAGTTCATGTATCACTGAGGATGGCGACTTTGTCGTTGAACCGCGTTTTAATTGAATAAACGTAGTTTTTGCGAGATCTTGTTTACGATTTTTTGTTCTACATAATATTATCTGACAAGTCAAGCTTAATCTTCATTTATAATCATCCTAAGTCCAATATTTAAGGTCCCTTGCCTACTCCAAACGCTTTTGAGCCATAGCTGTTGGGGGGGGGGGGTTCCTTGGCCTTCCGGCATGAGTCCTTCCCTATTCAGCGTTCTCCTAATTGGCATTGTGGAAATTGTGACCCTATATTCTTTTAAGTCTAAATATATGATAAATATTTAATTATTAGATAATATTAATTAAAAAAAATAAAAAATATAAAAATAAACTTTTTTTTTGTTTCAATGCCTCTTTTATACGATTTTAAAAATACCATGTTATCAGAATTATTACCACTCCAATTTCTTTAAGTTTTTTTTGGAACTGATGTGATTTATAAAGTTGGAATTTTCGTAAGTTCATAATTATCTAATAATTATATAAATCAAGTAATATATAATTAAATAGTAGCAAAACCTTTCCAAATGCCTATTTTCGCAGAGTTTATTTGTTTTTTGAATCAGGATAGAAAAGAATTGATTGTCTTGAGCCGTACTGAACATTTAATTCATTATCCTATTTGTTTAATGTTGAACTGATTTTAGATAGTATAATAAATAATTGTCAACCGTTAATCGCGATATAACACTTGAGGTTCATCTTGTCCTTCCCGTTAAAGTGATGGAAAATTGATAGTTGCCTCAAAAAGTAGATTTTAAGATGTAGTATTGACGTTATAAGTTTTACTACTTAATCTGAAAGTGTTCAAAAAATATAAATAGGTTCCTTTAATTTTTGGACACCTAGTATAATATAGTTAATTAAAAGGAAAAAAGTTACGACAGTTGTGTAATTTATATTTAAAAATATAGAAATATGTTTAAATTGATTTGTTCAGCTGATAATTTAAAACGCTTCAGATATTAATACAGATAGGGTAAACAAATATACCATAACAATTAAACCATTATGTTCTCGTTTAACTTATACGACACTAGTAACAAAAATATGTTTTGCATCTTAAAATAAGGTAGAAACTGAGTTGAGTCAAAATTAAATCAAACAAAAATTACTTTACTCTTGTTGTTTTTAAATTTTATGAAGAGTAAAATAAATCTGTTCTATTTATATGAGATATAAATAGGAAGACTCATTGATTTTTGATTTTTATCTACAAAATCGTTGGATTTGTATAATATGAATTAAATATTTCCATAGCAATAACAGGAAAATCGTAACATCTTTTTAAACTATTTTATTGTTTTAATTTTATAAAATGTCAAAAGTAATTTCTGTGAAATTTCTTAATGGTACAAAACTTAAGGCAGTAAATAACATTAAATCAACGTTATAACATTAAAATCGGTTATATTTTTAATTTATACAAAACACCAAATCAGCGACTACATACATCGAATTTTACAAATGCAATTTTCATAAAAAAATATAGTCCACAGAGCTTAATATTACTAAAATATTGTTCTTAAGTGTTTCCTCCTCCTTTTAAAAACTTCTTTTCATTTTATCTATACGAGTGAAATAGAAAAGGGAGAGGGAGAGTAGATAAAAGGAACAGCAGAACTTGTAGCAGTACAACCGTTGACAATTCATAATCCGAACTGCAGCAACCGAACACTTGCCTCTAATAACTGAACTACCATGTTATTTAGATACAATGGATCTATCAAATAATTTTGCTTCACTTGTAACTCAGGACAAATGATTTTTTAAACGTGTGTTTATTAAACAGGAAGTGGAATGATGGCAATACTTTTATAATAATTTAAGTATATATTGACTTTTACAACATTGCAAATACAGTCAAGTGTTGTACACTTCAAGAGTTTTCTTAAAAATGTTTATAACACTTACTTTTAGCAAATATTTGTTATAACTTCCTTGTTCCTGGCTTACACAACGCCTGTGTTTAATATTGAGGGACCTTGTCTCTGCTTTTAAACTTTAAGTGGTATCCGTTATATTTTGTATATAGTAAAGGGTTCTCTAAATATTTATTATATTACTTACTTTGCAAATATATTTTTTTTACATTTCTTATCTACAGCTGAGAATTGAAATTATAAAGATAAAGCTAACTCCAGCAGATTTAAAGATATTAAATCCACTCATGTCTCAATAAATTATTAGTAGAGGTTAAAAAATTTTCATAGGTAATATTTTTATAAAAAAATAACGAAGCAAAAATGTTTGGGGAAATAATGAAGTAGGTTTCAAAAAGACTATCAATTGATGGAGACACGGGCTTAGTTGATTTATGTAAAATATGTTGCAGTTTGCTTTTATCTTTGTAAATTCAATATTAAATTTGTTCCAAATCTCCCTGGTACGTAATAATGTAATATAAAATCCAAAAAATCAAATTAGTTTGTTGTACTTTAAACGTTGGCATTTTTTCATGATTTGTTTTTGTCATCATGTGAGAAACATATATTTTTTAAATATGAAGACAAACGTCACACTTAAATTGTTTTTATGGCATCCATTATAATATGCAAGCTAATTTGAGTATTTAGGAAAAGACAAATTGTGCAAGATTGCCATACAATAAATTACCGCCAATCAAGAGACATACTATTAAGGTTTTTATTGAGCTTAATTGTTGGCATGACACGTAGAAGTCTAAAATAAGTTTGGTTCTAATGAATGCGGAATATCACGGTCGATGTGAATATGTACAAACCACACGACGATGGAACTAAATCATTTCACATTTAACCCTCACTAGTAATTATGAATAATGAATTGACATGTACAAATCTATTAATTTCAATAATTAATGAGACAAGTGAATGGTAACCACAGAGTATTTCGGCATAACGAGCTTTACATTCAATAAAATATTCAGCATAATTGATGCAACCATATTTCTTTGTTAAAATAAAATATTTATATTCTTTTATTAGTTTTATTACAAGTGGTTAAGTATTTTAATTTCCATGTATTTTCATCAAAAATATAAATATAGTCTACCCTAATGAGTAGTTTCGACAATTTTACATCAAATAACTATTTACTGAACAATTTAATAATAATGACTTACCCATTAAAATTCTATAACAAACAATGGACATTATTTAGCTTCCATTGTAGTTTGTTATAAAAGTAAACGGAAATACCCATATGAAAATTAAATAAAAAATAAATATAAAATATATAAATTAACGTGGTTCAGTTTTTTTATTAATATAATTAGAAGCTATTATTGGGAAAAATAAATAGAAAGAATGAAAAGAATAGGCTAAACAGAAGAACAAAAACAATTAGCCTATTAAATTTATATCCAAATATTGATTGATAAAATGTTTTTTCGTTGACAAAACTAAAGATACTTATTCAATATTAAAGAAAGTTAATAAAGAAATAATTGTACTTTAACAATATGAAAAGATAAATAAAAGGTACTAAATTCATGTAACCTACAATTGACGATCAATTACAAAGTAATTATGTTAACATTATTCCTCACTTATATGCTTTTAAATGGTCATTAAGGTGCAATGAATGTGTCAAATATAAACATATATACTTATTTAACAAATCTAAGTTTTAATCAAGTTTCCGTTCAGTATAATCAGTTCAAAACATAGTGGTCAGACTAAAACTAAAAATGAACCATAGTCGTTGTCTTTTAAAAATATTTATGTATTTTAATAAAACCTAAGTTTGCTTCACACATCTTTAGAGTAGGTTGTATTTTATCAAAAACATAATTTTAAAATAGGGGTTCATTTTTTTTCTTTTTTTTGGTTATTTATTAACACTAAAATATTTATTTAAAAGCTTGCACACAGTGTTGAGTCTTTAATTTATATATTTTCATAGTACTTTTAATGAAACACATACTGCCGAATAGTAGAAGTTACGTTTTTATTGTTTAGGTGACAGTTTTGTTGTTTGTTTTAAATGTAAATTAACAATCGGTATTTTGGAGTGATAATGAGCAATAAATACTGTTTGTGACTTTAAAGGTTACACATGAACCAAATTTGATCAAAATAATCCAAAGTGATTTGGAGAAAATAGTAGTTTTGTTTTTGTTTTCATAAGGCAGCTTAAACCATATTTTAAGTATTCAATGACATGGAATAAATTTATCCTGATTTACGGCAAAAACTATCTTCAACTACCAAAGTTGATTAAAATCGGTTAAAGGTTTTGAGCTGTAGAGAGACACATGACAGAGAGATACATGAGATACGTGACAGAGAGTAACCATTGCGTAAACGAATTTTTTAACTCGGGGGTTTCAAAAAAAACATATTGGTTGTATTTTGTTTCCTGTCTTTGTTAACAATAAAGAGAGAGATAGAGTGTAAATCTACAGATGTGACAAAATATTAGGATTTATATTTAAGTTTATTGTTGTTTATTACCTATATATTTCTTTAACCTATTTGTTGGCTAAAAATATATCTATTGATGTCGTGTAGCAAAACCACAATTCATAATCAATGTTGAATGAAACCCCTTAATTTCCAAACAACGATTGGATGATATTAGTTTAGTGCACATTATGCAACCTAAGTTATGATTTAGCCAATGAAGTTCGTTGTTTTGTAGTTGCAGCGTTCATTCATTATCTAAACGCAACTTGTTTAAATTGGATAGTACAGTTTTCCCCAGTCTTAAATAAGGATTGTTTCTATAAGTAAGCACTTTGGAGTGGCCTTTCTTAGACTACCACACCGACGGTGCTTCCAAAATAATAATCGTATATTTTTTTCCCTCTTGATCCAATATTTCTTATTATATTAACTAATTGATTACAATATATGCTAATATATTTCCGAGTTTTTCGAAATGTTGCTCGGAAGGTGGGTTTTTTGCTTGGAAGCAATTGTTAATTTATTTTATTCTAATTAGACTACAATATCTACACAATAAACTATGTATATAAACTCTACTTAACTTGCACATAACGTAACTCAACAATTATGCATGCAAGATATTCTAAACTCAAGATTCTTTGATCTCTCATGCACAGAAATTTCAGTTACACAAATCACTTCATTGCTAAAAGCTTTACAACTTAAGTAAGCACATGCACACTTTGCTTGTAATCTATGCTTATTTTACACTTAGTAATTCTCTATTCCTCCTTATATATCTTCCACCTTTACCGGTTGACTGTTGCCTTTCATGGCCTTCCTTTATACTTTTTAATATTTTAAAATGAACCTTGCTGAAAGTAATAACCTTATTTTTTAGATTCCTTTAGTATAAGTGAGTTTTAAATGCCATGCGTTATTTACTCAATGTCAATTGTTGATACAGATCAAAGTTGATTGTTTAACCTGAAGAAGTAGTTTTCAAAATGACACACTAAAAAAATATAGTACCACAACAAAAAGAAAAATATTTACACTTTAATATCAAAATTACTATAACGGATTTACCACTCATCCTAAAATAATGACTTTACTATTTTTATAAATTCCAATAATTTATTTGATTGGAATGTGAATGCACTAAGAGTATATATTCTTAAAAATTAATGTTTAATAATAATAGTCTTAAATAGACGAAATATTACCGTCGAAATCATCTTTGTAATGATGAATAATTTATCGCTATTTTTAAAACTTATTGTGACTTACTCCTTTATAATAAGATCATGTTCAATAACCGTAGTTTATGTTACCTTTTACAGCTTAAATTTATTAGAACCAAGAGAACTCTATATTATTCCTAACTTTTAAATCTAATCTAATATGGTTTGATTGATCGTGCATTTGTTAGCCTTATCCGGTACTGCTGAAGTTTTAAAATGATTTTTTTTATGTAATTTATAATTTTAAAACTATTAATAATAACATAAATATATTTCTTCTTAAAGCTACATCATGCATATTTAAAGAACTACAAACGTTGAGACACTGAATGATTTTACCTCGTAATAGTAAAATGTATAATTTTATATTTAAACCGATGTTCAGCGTGGTAATGTTATTAGTTTTAGGTTTTTCTTTATTAAACACCAAATTATCCTCACAGAAACTCAGCATTGGGCCTTAGCTGCAAACGTATACCGGAGACATCGAGCCATCGAGGTGAACAACCTTGGACGCTTGAACTAAGAAGTAAGAAGTAAGTAAGTTTATTAAACACCAATAGTTTTTTTTTTATATATATACAATACGACCTTCTCTATTGCAATAAAAAAAAGAAATTACATATTTTTAAAATACGTTATGAAAATTGTAGGCATTATAGACTGTTAAAAAAAAAAAAAAAAAAAAAAAAAAAAAAAAAATGAGAAATGATATTCTTGAAATTAAGTTTTAAAAATTATTCGTCTCAAAATATAAAACTGAATGTACCATATATGAGGACTGCGTGTATATTGAATGTATAATTTATTTTATTAACACTCCAGTAGGCGCGCGAGTACAGGTGACGTGAGGGGTCGCGCGGATTACACTTGTAATCCAATTTGATTTAGTTGTTTTGGGCACATTTCTTATACATTTAATCTAACTTTTGGTTTTTATGGTTGGAATAAATAGTTTTACACATTTTTATCTCAAAACCAAAATTTATTTTACATTATTGCAGTCAACAAATTTCTTTTGTTCTTAATCGTAACAATTTTGGAGGTGAACTTTTTTTTTTGTACTTATGAACTAAATCAAGTTAAAATAGTAAGTAATTGTTTCTTAGGAATAGAAATGGAACTCAGAAAAAGATAATTATCGCATAGAAAATGGGTAACAGATAGTTATGTTAAGCTAAAATTACATGTTTGTAATAAACCTAACACTGAAAGAAAACTTTACTTTGTAAACTTAATCTGTATCCAAACATAAGTTATTTTAATTTATAATCTAAAAAAAAGTTGAAAAGCTTAGGGAAAGATATTTTAAAATACTGACTTTACAAAATAGAATTTTAAATTGTGAAAAAAAAAAAAAAAAAAAAAAAAAAACATATAGGCCTAGTTGAAAAATCACCGGTCCCCACCGTAACATTGATTTTTTGCTAAATCTTATACATAAGACTCGTGCAATGAAGTGAACTAAAAAAAAGAGTTAATCGACACAACGTACAAAATGATACATACAATATTCAAATACATAATACATTATCATTGTAGGGCATTTCTTCTGCCGTTTTTCAGTGCTCCAGCTAGATATAAAATCCCAATCATGGCTAGTATATCCCGAGCATCTTTATCGCGGGCGTTTCTTTCTCTTTGGAACTCAGGTCTTACTTTATCAATGTAAATATTTGTATAGATAACTATTTTTGAAATGATGTCATCATCAATTTTATGCACTGAAGTGCCATTATAGGAGTTTGTACTTGTTTAGCATTTCCATGTGGCTCTGGACGATGAAAAACTGGTATTATATTGTGTCTGGGTGTGCGTGTTGTTCGCGTTACTTGTGGGTCTAAATACCATCTCGTTTCTCTATCTTGTCCAATGTAAAATTCTGGATTGCTAAAAGGTACCTGCTGTATTTGTTGCGGAGCATTTTGAGGAACTCGTTGAGGGGCTTTTTGAAGATCTTGCTGTGTAGCTTCTACCATTTCAACATCACCAAGTTCTTCCTCTAGATTTGCTTCTAAACCGATTTCATCACTTCTGTTTACACTATCGAATTCCACTCTATCTTCCTCTGTCTCATCTCTGTCCTCCAATCCCAACAAACTTTCATTGTCGTCCTCTGTTTCTCTTAGCCACTGATCTAACTGTTCTTTTTCACTTTTATTCATGTTTCCTAATGTTATTGTCCACTAAACCCATGAAACTATGAATACCGTTCCAAAACAACACTAAATAACTACTTTTTTATCTTTTAAAACGATGGAAAAAAAATTGAAATATGTTTAAACACGAAAATACTGTAACGCCAGTGGGCGCGTGGATTACATCTGTAATCCAGTTAAAACAAGGCTCAGGAAATACTTTGTCTAACAACAATAGGCGCACTAACAAGACTGGGGTTGCACTGGCGAGTAAGGGAAGAGGTGGAGAGAAGGTAGATGACTACTCAAGGTTATACGTGTTGCCAACTGCTGTTTGGGCGAAAAACAAATTACATGGATTACACCCGTAATCCGCGCGCCTACTGGAGTGTTAAAAATCAAAAGAAGATTTTTAAAAAAATATTCCTGATTAAAACATTTTTGATATTATCATAAGTGAATTGTCTATTTGTCATATTTTAGCAAAGAAAACACAATAAATTGAAATCCATAACAATTTTAAGAAAAATACTTAGGGATTTCAAATAATTGTTTGTTGCTAATATATGACAAGTGGGCAATTTACACACTATAATATAAATAAAGTTCTAATTAGGTTCAAGTATTATATGTATATCTGTTTATGTAAGTAAATATACATATATTCTTCATAATTTCTTAAGTTTGAGTTATCAAATATTTAGTTTTATAATTATTTAAACAAATATGACAATCTCCTTGTTTGTAAAGATCCATATATCAATAATACAACTATTACATTAAAAAAAAATTTCTCTCCTAGTAAAATAATACACAATCAATAATGCATGACCTTCACTTGGAGACACTCAGTTGAATTGAAATTCATCACACTACAATGTTGAGCCGTACAGTAATCTACCCACAAAAGGTATATTGCATTTAGTTTATAGGATGACGTGTATGTTAATTTATATGACCCTTGTTAAATAAGGATTGGAAGTTAGGACATAGGAAGAACTAGCCTCTATCCTTCCATAAATCAAGGAACTTAGCTACTTATAGGTAGGGCTGTTAACCAGAGTTGGAGTAGGATTATTGGCTTATAAAGTGTTAGGGCAGTAAGACCCTGTAGGTTTTTATTGCACTAAAGTATATTGGCACACATAATGTACATGCTTTTAGTTTGTATCATTTGTTTAATTCTTTTTCGTCTCGAGTTTGTTACCAGGCGACTTAAATTAAACAAAAGGCGGAACCAAATGGTAACAATGTTTGAAAATTTAAAAAAAGACAAAGACAAATTAAATAATTAACAAGGCTCAAATTTATTAAACAAGAAAGAAATTTCGACGGTTCAGATTTTACCATTTACAAAGGTGAAAAACATCATAAGATAGATTACCTATGAGCAAAAGCTTGATAATTAACAAGATTACAATTAATCTTAAAAAAAAGTTATACGCCCTTAATGTAAAATTACAATAATAAAAAAAAAATATTGATGAATAGATTCTGAAATTTATCCCCCCCCCTTTAGTTTATATAAACAGTTACAAAATTTAACAATAAAAAAAGAAGTGAGATTTATATTTTAAATTCAAAAAAAAATTATATTAATTCTAGCAAGTTCATTATTAGATTAATTATTACATATTATGATTTTGTTTGTTAAATTTCTTAAATTCTAAATTGGCCAATATATATATATATATATATTTTAAATAAAAGTAAATTGTTTATGACATGAGAAGATTTAAAAAGAAATGGTAAAAATTTAGAATATTGAAATTTTTAAATTGACGTCAATTTTATTAATTTAGAAATAACCTCTTGGAGGTTGTTAGGACCGAAAAGTTTGCATGCAGCACCACCCAATTATTTTTCATATAAATTATAAATAGTTATACAAGATTACATTTAAATAATAGTTTCAAGAACACATTTTGCTAAACCAGATTAGGTACATGTACAATATATATATTTAAACAAAGTTCTGTAAAGTCAGTTTTCAAAAAAAGAGTCACTTTGTGCACTTGGAAATTTCTGATTTGTTATATGAAACATGTTTTAAAGAACAGGCAGAAACATGCTATACACTTTTTGCTGGAGTATGCAAAATCAAGCAAGATTGGTGTGTTTCTCCAACCAGCATTAGCTAAACCAAAAAAAACACGTTTACTAGCATTTGTGCAAATTCAGACATGTTGTAGCATTAATGTTCTTTATTTAAAACATCTGGTTATTTGTCAAAATTAGAGAATATTGATTGCATCACAGAAATTCATTAAGCTTATAATTAAATGCTTCTTAGATGGTTATAAAGCTGTATATAAATACTTGATTTTGTTTAAAATAAAGCTTGTATGAAACTTGAAAAATCTGTAAAAATCTGTAAAACAAATATTCTGGTCTAGAAGAGATTTCTTTAATTAGTTTTATATTTGACATGTTTAATGAGATATTCTGATTATTTAAACTTTGTTACCAGTTTGCACTAATTTCACATAACTGCTCAAAACTTAAAATCTGACTGGTTAAGGTTTTGTAAACTACGTTTTAAGAAATGCAAAAATTTTTATAATTATTTAGTTTCTGAAAAACTTTGAATATTAGATAAAACATGAAATACATATCTTAATGAATAAATTTCAAAACATTAACAAAATTTATAATATGGTAAAATCTGTAAATTTGGTTACCTGGAATCCTGTCGAAAGTTCACGTGAACATGTGCCGTAATATATGAAAATTTACACAACTATTTTATTTAGAACACCAAAAAAGAACACATCACTGAATTGTAGAATTAAAATATTACATTCTTTATGAAACTGAAGTATTACTTTGGCATACTGTAACTTTAAATTAGAATTAACCAGAGCGATGAAAATTTAACTACATGTTGAGAATCCAAGGACCAGGGTGAAAAAACGTGTTTTAATCAAGGCAGCTCGCTGGCTGTTGTACCTTGTACTTAGATAGATCATGCGATGATTTCTGGTGACGGCAACTACGCGGCACCACCTGTCAGGGACGGAAGGTACTGTGGTAGGAACTGAGTTGATAATTTATTTACAGATTTTATTTGTGAGTTTTAGAATGCTACAAGTTTATGGATAGAGATTTAAATCAATGAAATCAAGGTTAAAGTATATTGTAAAAATGAATGGTTATGCTGTATGTTACTTCATATATGAACTTATTTACTCCAAATAATTGTTTATTGTCATAATATGAAAAGTGGATAATTCATTGATGATTATAATAAAAAGATCCAAATTAGTGTGAACAATTCTTGTGAATTTTGCTTGTAATCTATGATTTTAAAACTGGAAAATATTTTATTTCTAATTGTTTGGAAAATAAAAGAAATGGTACATTTATTTACTCACTATTCTCTTTTTAGGTTCTAATTTTTTTTGTCAATAATGTTTTAAAATATTGGAAGCAAACAATTATTATTGAAATATTTTAAATACAGTTGTAGTTAGATTGTGCACTAAGACTTAAATATATATATATATATATATATATATATAACTTATTTTATTCTCACTAGTAGCTTTAATCTTCCCGAAAAATGTTCTTTAATAACGAATTGAATACATTTTATTATTAAAAATAAATAGTCCAACAACAATACACAAATGTTTCGATACACATACAAACAAAACCATGCACTAAATAAAAAAAGTCTGATAAATATGTAAAAGAAAATATGAAAATAAAAGAAACTTTAAAACTAAAAAAAAAGTAATCGGATATGGACTGTTTTATACATTACAACATTTACCTTAATGCATGCCTATTTGGTTGGTAATTAAATAGAATATGAATTATTAGAGAAAACGGTGGAAAAAGGTGGAATTTCATATAAAAACTAAGCTGTTTGAAGGAGAATACCTCATGTCTACATATAATGCTCGTGTTTTTTAATTTGAGAGAAAACAGGAGGGGCGGATGTATAATAACATTGATAAAGGAGTGAGTGTAAATATGAAGCCACAAGGGTATGTGTAATATCCGGATTAGAATTTCGTAATTTGAATCTGGCTGATCAGTAATATCAGGGAAATGTGTGTTTTTTTAATGCAGTACAATTCTTCATTTAACAACATGAATTTTAAAGTGTAAAATGTACCTAATATTTTTAGAAGGAATGGAACTACCCAACTTATATTACAGTAATACAGCATAATGTTTATTAATAATTAAAAAATTGTTTTAAGAAATTCTTTAATGCTGGCAAAATTTTACAGCACCATAGTGAGTTTCTATTTAAATTATTTTGTATTCAGACATATTTTCTTAAAATCTCTCTCTCTCTCTCTCTCTCTCTCTCTCTCTCTCTCTCTCTCTCTCTCTCTCTCTCTCTCTCTCTCTCTCTCTCTCTCTCTCTCTCTCTCTCTCTATATATATATATATATATATACAAATAACTATTATTTCTTTCATGTAATCACATAATAGCATAACGTATGCACATTCAAATGAATATATTTAGTATAAATCAAAACTAAGTATTAATTTACTTGCATTATCATTTATTTTTAAGTATACCCGTTGTATCAATTTGATTGTTAATAATGAAATTTATTAGCTCACTTATATAATCCCCAATTGTAATACTTATACAGGTATTTCAGGTGGGCAATTTCGAGGTATTGAGTTGGATTTACGCAATTTATCATGTGCCTTTGGGTTAACTCCCTGCCTTTTATCCCTTCAATCTCTCTAGATCATTACTTGTTCTCTTCCCACACATTACAGTATTCAAAGCTCGGGGGACATTATTTTATGCAACGTTCTTATTCTTTTAAAATGACAATGATCAATAAATTTAGTCACCTTCAAACGGCAAGGAAAATACTTATATTTACAATTATTTAAAATGCTTTCTAATTTATTTGTGATAAATATATGACCTAAGACACAAACCAAAATCCATGTATGAGATAATATACGAATAGGTTCAATTTTTGTATCACGATAAATTATAAGAATTGTTTATTTATTTGTTGAGTTTAACAAATGGTTATCAGGAAAAACATACATTCAGGTTTCTCAAAAATTAAAGGAATGCTGTTTTGCACTGTCGCATTCCTGTTGAACAGGAATCCAATTTAGAATTTGTAAGTTGAATGTTCATCTTTTTTCGAAATTACTCAATTATTTGTCAGATCTGCAGAGTAAAACCTTCTCTACTTTGATGTGTCTCTACTTAATATACCAAGGTAGACACTTCGGTGATGATAGATGACATTATAGAAGGTTTGTAGAAGGTGTTTAATGTATTTCTGTTGATATATTTGATTATAGAAACAAATATATTTTGAATGACTACAGAGTCTCCACTTGATATTATTCCGGTGTAGCTATAAATACGTATTGTCATGATGGTGTAGGCTTATTATTTCAGCTTTAAAAGTAGTTTTTTGTAAACTTAAAATAGTTATTACAGAAATCCATAATTAATTGTTAAAGAAATTTATTTCACCAAATAGAGTCAATGAAGTTTCATATAAGTCAGGAGAACAGGTAAAGTGCAATTAATGGTTGGACAAAGAAATTATCAAGACATATAAAGTAGAAGTAAACAGTGCTAAGAAATAGATGGGTCAACATAAAGTAAATTGAGAGGAGGAATTAGGGCGCTATAAATCTTAACGCTTACCCTAAACCTAAGCACGGCTTAAATCGATTTAAATGCAAACAACTGAAAGAATAATAACTCACCAACAAGTTACTTGGGATTGTAACTTGTAGCGAAATGAAGGCTCTGAGGGATTTAGTGCGGTTAAATTATCTCTCTATTTAATATCTCGTACTTGGATTTAAGATAAATAGTTGTGTATGTCTAAGTTATGAGTTTAAAAGCGCAGTGATTAGGTTCGTCGGTAACAAATAAAACTATTGACAAAAGTGTTCCTAAATTAGATAATTTGTAAATAGGAACAGATTTATAGTTTTACATTTGTCATTAAAAGATTATAAATTTACATTTATTTTTAGTTTGCCAGATTTTTTTAATTTTTAATATATTATTTATATATTAATCATCATTAGTTTATAAACTCAGTTTGATATAACTATGGAATATGAACTATGAAGTGTATTTTTGGATCTTCAGTTTTTGATAAATCAACCAGGTGGCGTAAATAAAAATGAAATATTCAAAATTAGGACTATATAAAAAATTAGGACTACTGATTTGGTTAAAAATTTAGTGAAATGTGATTAATAAAATTAATACTAATTAATATTTACTTGATTTTGAGCATGCATTAATGGTAAAGATTGTGTATTTTATGCAACAAAATTAGAATTATCAATTCAGATTCTCAAATTGAACACAAGTGAATTTAGGACGAACAGGGAAAATGTATTAACAAAAATCAATTTAACTATACACTTAGAAATATAAATATAAAAAAAAATATGAGCGATATCCTGAAATAAAGCATTCAACCTGAAGTTAAAAATAAAATATGACATATTCTGTATTCAAAATCTCTTATTTTCACTTAAGAATGTATTTTTGGAAGGAAGAGGAAAACAGAAACATTCCCTGAGAAATTTCGTCTTATTTTCTTCATCAATTTTGAGTTGTTCTGAAATAGATCAAATGAATCATCTAACGAGATATGTATTATTTAACATTGTTTATAATAATGTCTATATTGATAAAACAATCCACTGAATTATAACACCTTAAAGTTGTAATTAATCTCAGAATGGTGAAACCAGGAAAACGAATAGTAACCGTAAAACCATGAATTTTATTCAAGAAATGTATTAAAGGGAGAGCGTCCGTTGCAGCTGTTGGCAAATGCATTACTTCAATTATATGAGATTAAAAAGAGGCACAATAATAGCAGATGTTTGAAATTTTTGAATAATTGTACGATATTAAGGTAAATTATCGTGTGGGCAATAGTAAGTTTTAAAGAAGGCTTGAGAAAAGGTAAAAACTTATTCCACTTAAAGTACCCCAAATTCCTCACCGAATATCTAAAAAAAAAAAAAACTATTTTAAACAAGACACTATAAACATTTTCGTTTCATTTAATAATTCTTAAAATATTATATTATTAAAATAAAGCCGTATTTTCTATCTATTATTATTTATAACGTATTTAATATTCTCATTGAAATATCCTTTAATGAAACTGTGATACTCAAGAATATTAATAGCTTGTCTATATGTCATATTTGTTATTATTTTATATATACGATTATAATTAGTGGTTTCATTTGAATACTTAGACCTTTACATATCCGTGCTGCTAGCACTATAAATTCTATCGGTAAACTCTGTTTGGAACTGGACAATCGAAACCAATATTTCAAAACGTACTTCATAAAAAGTTGGGAATACATACATAAAAAATCCAACGAAATCATTAATTTAAGGAAATAAATCTATATAAACGCTTTGAATTTTCTGTAAACTTTTAATAAACAATGAAATTATCCAAGTTACATTAAGATATTTACCATCAATAATGACACAACTTTAAACAAAAATGGAATTGTTTACGGTTAATACTGTAGAATCGGAAGCGCTCCGAGAAAAAATGTTCACGGCTAACCATCCGGTCACCGTCGCCGATAGCTTTTTTCAATGAACCTGTAAAAAGGTATATGTAAATTACAATAACTAAATAAAACGTGCAGAAAGACACAATATAAAACCATTATGGAAAAGGTTTTTATTATACATATTGCTTACATTTTATAGTTGTGCTAAAAATCGCTTTACACTGATAATCTAATAGATTCCAGTTCTTTCCAATGTAGACATTCATCTGTGAAATATATCCTTGCCATTTCTCTTGTCTCACAACTTTCCTTGCTTGATGACAAGAATCGTTTACTCTCTGTGTTAGAATTGATTTATCCTGCGCCTAGATTTACCACAAGATTTAACCTTCGTCCCGTTTCTGCTCTTTCTCTCCTCTCTTTGCCTGTATAAGGACATAATACAGCTTTGATTTTCTATTTCATTATTAAATAATTGTTGAATGAAAATATATTAGATTCACATAAACATACAAAATGCATTTTAATTTATATTTAAAATTCATATCTTCATATTCCTTTTGGTAATCGTTAAAACATTTATTGGGTTATAATGTATAAACTAGTTATAACTTATTTACCAAGGCACAGTATATAATTAGTTAGCATTACTAAATTTTAATTCAAAGAAGTTGCATAGAGATCCCATTTGAAAAATTGTTCGATGAAAATGATAGCCGAGTTTCCAAAGGTGAAAAAGTAATAAGATAAAAATTTTCTTCATTACTTTCCACAAGAGCAGACAAGTAGATTTCTGATTGATATAACATGTATAATTATTCTTCCATGACCAAAATAGTATTGTTTGATAAAAGTAAGAGATTCGTCAATAAATCAAATGTAACTTTTACCGCATAACTTCAAAGTATAATCTATATCCGTAAAAAAATACTAAAATCGTACGAATTTGATTTGAGTGTGACGCAAATGATGCCTGTTATTTTTACTAGTCGTAGAATGTGAATTAACAAAATAAAATCACATTCCTTTGGCAAGATTTAAATCAGAGGAATTTTGAAATGAGAGAAAAAGTTACATGAAAAATAATGGAATTTTGAATATTCACATTTATATAATTTTAATCGAGAGTAGAGGATCCGGCGTCTCTGGACCAGGTGAATCACGAGGGTCCATATGATCAAGTGACCTAATCCCTACCTGTCCCTTTGAATCGTTGTGTAATCTAACCTAACTTGAGATGAGACCAAAGTTTACTAGACAACCTAATTCCTCTCTCCTAAACAAACCTCACCCTTATTTTGTCAGAGTCTGTAATCATAACCGAAGTAATTATTTTTGGTATTATATTTTTATATAACTTGAATTACCGCCATTGGTCACCAGAGCGAAATTCTCTTTAGTCCATGTAGTTTATTATATTATAAATCGTTTCTATTAGCCACAAGAGCCACTATTAACCTAAAATTAGGTACATTAGACTGTCATATATCTCTTAATACCAAAGCCGTGAATGGCATGCGAACATGACCAAAGTTAACTGAGATTTTGCCCACCAACAGTGTTCTATTAGACGTCACAGGATTGTGTGACAAAGCTTGTAAGGCGTATTAATGATAGTGTATTGTAATTTGACGTTATACCTCATTTTACCTTTTGATCACCAAGTGGCCGTAACCTCGGTGATCAAAAGGTAACATTTGACCCGATATATCCTCAAATATATTGTGAAATTAAACAACCCTATTATAAGAATAGTTTAGTAAATACTCCCCTGGGGAATAAGAAACAATCACAGAGAACCCTTTTGAATATATTTATTAAAATTGAAAACAAAAGTTTGATATTTAAGATTGAAAAAAATAAACGCTGTAATTGATGAGAAAAGTGGCTCGTGTTAGACGTTCCCGATTTCCTCACAACAAAAACTACTCACCATGAGATTTGGAGCGTTTTGTTAGACAATAATGATTTGGAAATGGACTCACAATAATCCTCTCTCATCTGAGTTTGTCACTTTTTGTTATTGTCATCAGAATGTCTAACAAGAGATATCCTTTTTTATGAATACCTGCGTCTATTTTATACAATCTTAGGACGTCCTTTGTTACGGTAAAGAAGCGCCCTGTTATATGTATGGTTCAAATCTATAATCAGTAATATTCAAAGCAATCGTTTACTTCTTACTAGGTGGAGACACTAATGTGTTACACTCATCGTAAAATAATGAACCTGTGTAACTTAAGTGATTCAACAATACTCATATAAGTATTGACATTGCCATTACAATGTTATCCAATAATAAAAACAATTATCCTGCATTTTAATTTGTTTCCAAATACACCTGTAAACAATATCATTCCCATTGACATGTTTTAGTGGTGTTGTCAAAGTCTAAAGGTGTATTGGAAATCATATTATATTACAGGATCATTATTTCAACTGAAGAGTAACAAAGTTCATGGTGCTATAAAAGTATATAGGTGTAAAGTATTCACTTACTTCACTATCACATAAGTTGCTATTAAATAACCACTGTTTATCATTTTTATAGTTTCAACAAATGGAACACTTGGATAAAGAGGCACAACATCAAACGAAACCAAGTATTCACTTGGGCTCAATTCAATATTTTGCACTATTATCACAAACTCATAAGTGTACTTCACGGCAAACGTAGGAGGAATAGTTAATTCTTGGAGGCGTAGCACTAACCATTTTGAAATTACTTAGGTTAGCGAGTTAATTCCTAATACAATAGACCTCATTTTCTTTCCTTCTTTATGGCTTTCAGGGAAACAATATAGCTTGGTAAAGATGGATTCGAAACCGTGTGTTGTCTTCTAAGCTTATTATTCATTAAATGTTTTTGATTTGAGTTTTGAATTTGATTTTTGTTGCACAAAGTATATTGTCCTTCGGTGAGCATTCCTTCAATAACATTTATAAATTCAATTTTATCCATTTTACAATTGCATAACTTTTATCCGCTTTTGGGTAATACACTTCTTTATTCTTAAATTCTTTAATAACCCTTTCGTAGTTTTTATTATTTTATATATTTATTTATATATGATGTTATTTTTACTTTACAACTAGTTTCTTCAAATTTTTCTTTATATTAGTTCGCACACTTGTGTTTGCGTCAAATATTTCGAATTTTTATATAGTTTAGACATCCAATAAAGTTTCATGATCATTTTCTTTATTTTCAATATTAAAGTTTAAGCCTTAATTCAATAAATTTAGAAGGACCGAAGAACAAGAACATAATGATGTTTGTGACAGTGGACGTTTATCGTTCAAAATCAATAATTGTAAATCACCTTGACTAAATTCCTTATTGCTCCAATTATGCACTAACTTTTGTCTATCAAATTTATTATTGTATATATATATATATATATATATATATATATATATATATATATATTTTTTTTTTTTATTCAATTTTGTTTCTATATTTCGTTTTGCACAATGATTCTAATTTCTTACTGTATTTAAGTTTTGAATTTTTACGTTATGTTTATGTTTTATTACAGACATCATTTTCTCAAATCGTACGTAAATATCTTCATAACAACTGTATATTTATCCATATTTTTAACTAACTTTAGATGATGTTCAAGAGCTTGAAGTTCTAAATTAGCTTAATTAAAATATAACAATTTTATTTTGAAATTTAGTCAACTCCTTTTTACACTTTCCTCGATTTGTTTAGTAAATTTGCTATTGGTGGGTATTTTTATATATTAGATGGTCCAAAAAAATATATAAGCCAAACAAAACGAAATGTCAGGATAAGAGCAAAAGAACACTTTGCCCACTTCAATTATAATAGGCCTGATATATCAGCTAAGGCTAAACATTGTTTAGAGGAAAAACATTACTTCAAAATAGAACACAGTTACTAAATTAAACACTATAGATTTATTGTAAATTTTTTTTATATCAACAAGTACCATAATAATAATGAATTAGGCCCGAGACAAAATTCTATTTGAAAGTAATATATATATATATATATATATATATATATATATATATATATATATATATATATATAATGTATTGTTAGATATAAGATTATTTAAGACTATTGTATTAGTTAGATGTCAACTTTAAGTTATTTAAATTGCTGCTAGGCATCTTCATATTAGAAATAAAGTTTAGGTTTAGAAACCCCTTTTAGTTTTGCATAAATAAGGGGGATGGAGCAGTGCTGGTTTAGCTATAGTTTTCTTATTAGTAGCTCATGTATCACTGAGGATGGCGACTTTGTCGTTGAAACGCGTTTTATTGAATAAACGTAGTTTTTGTGAGATGTTGAGTTTGAGTTTTTGTTCTATATAATATTATATCACAAGTCAAGCTCAATATTTAATTATCAATTCATAGTGTTTTGTGTTTTTCTATAAATAGAGTATTTTTTGTTTCATCAATGCATAGTGTTCTGTGTTTTTCTATAAATTCCCGTCAGATATATACATTTACAATCTGTTATGATATCATCATCTGTAAGTTAAATGTAGAACTTAAAGTTTAAATGATTTGTAGTAAGCCCATCTTGTAGAAATAATACCGTTTACTGAAGTTTTTTTTTTTTTTTTTTTTTTTTTTTTTTTTTTTTTTTAAACTGGGCTGTGATAACCTCCATCAGAGGCATCACCGGCGTCGACCTAATGGTCTTACTGAAGTTAATTGATTTCAAGCCCAGAAGTGGTACAAATTTGTAAACACTTAAATTAATTCAGTGCAATTAGTCATTAGCAGTCTGGCTAGTTCAACATTACAGTACTTACGTAAACAAAAATAAATTTCCACAACTTTACAAAACAGAACAACATTATTATTTACAAAATAATTCCTGTCGTTATTATTAGAAAAACGGTATAAAACTTAAATTATTTTAGCTAAAGTAACATATGTTTATTATTACTTAACATGTCTCTCTAGCAAATCAAATTGAGTTTTTTTTTTCGGATCCACTTTTGTAGGTAAGCACGAATAGCTGTCTTGTCATAAAAATTGAAATCACGATATCAATGTTTGTTTCTAAGAAAATAATCCATTTGATGTACTTTCTTCAAGTTCGATTTATTTGAAGTTACATTAGCTAATTCTAATAATAGTACATTCTTGTGTAAATTATCATGTCTTACGAAGGATTATGGTGTGAAACTGTTATGTATGATTTATTTGTCATCTTCTTAAATTGTGTTTTATTTGCAAATACTGTCGTTTCCAAAGACTTCATTTTGTGTTTTATCTGTATAAGTCTTATTTTCTAGATTCACACAACATAAAATATACCAAAACTAATTATTCTGATTCAGACATGTAAGAAACAAACAACACATCATGTTGATATTGTACAAGACACCTAGTAGCCTTAAAAAAGTAAAACGATAACAGAATATTGTTAATAACAATAACAGAAAAAGTGATGTTATTTAAAATTTGAAAGCCAAACGGATACCACAAAGAAACGCATTTTCAAAAATTTATCTTACATGTGATCTGCATAACATTATTTTAAAACATTTAAATAATACACATTTTTGATGTAAAATATTGATTGTTTGTTATTCAACATAAAAGTACATGGAATAGACTACGTAAATACCCACATATATATTATAATTACAAAATGCAATAATTTTGCTTCAAAACCCTTTTCGTCTGTTATAGTGTATTTTGTTTATTTTCATGGCGTTGACTTCTGTAAAACATTCTACAAATATTTCTATCCCTACGTAAAATGTAAAATAAACAGTGATACGGGTAATAACACTGTACAGGGAAAACAACCTCAGGACTATATCAGCTTTAGAAACTATTTATTCAGCCGTAACGCAATTACATAAAAATATCGTTTATTAATTTTTGTCAGGTACATTAACACACTTACATAATTTGGTTAGAATATTTTACATCATAAAACATTAAATTATTCTTTGCTTTTTTTCCTACCATCTAGTTATTACTAAAAAGCCATTCGAAAACAAAACATAATGACTAAAATGACACAACGTTTTTATGGAGGATATATCTAGACATATTGTTGATGTCAATGTGTCGAAATTCACAAACGTTTCTTTATTTAATTATATTTTAATAGTTTAGGAAAAGCTCAAAATCATTATTTTTTAAGATATTAAATACTACATCTCAGTGATAATTTAAGAAGATAAACCTTTAAATGAGCAACGAATGCTTTGTTATGAGGAGCAATACAAACTACGCATTAGTCTTACATTTGTGTTTAATAAATTAATACTCATTAAATGTGCAGGACATTAATTTCCCTTCCCTAATGGAAACGGTTTGTCTAATGGTTGCAGATGTAGCAATGACATTTAGTTATTAATTCAGATTTATTTAATGTTTACAATGCCGTACAGTAAACATATGAATTTAATATAACTTTTAGTAATCGCTATTACCCTTTCTTTATAGCAGGCAAAATGTGAAAGTGCTATTACTTACAATAAGTTTTATTTAAACTCTGAATGCTAGTTTGACAACTACCGAATTGAATTTTTTGGTGACGATTACGTTTGGTTCGTTTACAAAATTTATTTGTTTTTAGGGGTGCATGATTGAGTATGTTTGTGAAATGTTTTTGCACCATTAATTTTTAATTTAAAACATTTAAGTCTGGTTTGAATATACAGCCCGAAATTTTGTTATACAAATTTATCCAAAATAATTACTAGAGAATTACCAATAATGAGGGTAGTTATATATAATAGCTTAACTCACTTAAAATTAGTATTTAATATAATTTTAAATGTATGGAGGTTATTTCAATGAAATCTCTTACATTTCAAATTTAACTGATTAGATTAGAGGCAAATGTTATACTGGGGGGCGCGAAATTATCGTGGAAGAGAATTGTCATTTAATTATAAAATAATTTCGTTAATAAAAAAAAACATAATAAATAATAAGATACTGCCTATTGTAATTTCTTTACAATTGAAGATAAAAATATTTGGAATATATTTTGTAATTAGGTATATTTAACATTGATATAAATTAGTAATTTTTTAAATATATATATATATATATATATATATATATATATAGTGATTCCTATGGTCATAATACGTTGTCTCTTCAATGTATGAGGAGAATAATAACGTAAACAATTAAAAACCACATTTAATACTTGTTAACAATAAAATAACAATTAATTAGTGATACACTTTAACCAATAACACAGGTGTTTTCCTGAACAGATTAATACACTTATTATTTTATTTGTTTGTATAAGAATGTATGATATTGTTTACTCTATCCAGGGCTTTGGAATTACTAGTTACTAAAGTAGTTACAGTACAAAGACGTTCTGAAAATAAAACTATCTTTTATAGGAAAACTTAAAGTGATATTTTTATATGAATAACATACAAAAAATTTATAAAACCACATTTGAAGTAGAGTAATTTTTGTTTGTGTAATATTGTAGTATGATAATTAAATACATGAAAACAATTTTAATTTGTTAACTATAGTCAACAGTGGAAGTAATGAATAATGAAAAATATATTATGGAACTGTTATAAATCATCACTAGTATTACATGTGTCTAACAAAAACATTTATTCATTTTTAGAAAGAGTAAATTCACCCGATTGGACCGATAAATAAATAATACAACAGTTCCAGTACACAAATGATCGAATATAGTTTGTTTCAAAACAATTAACAAGTTATAGCGCAGAACAGGTCTAATATTTTTCAAGAAAATTAAAACTGAAAAGAAAACTAAACATTTAAAATGTTTATTTGAAAATATGAGTTGAAAACTTTATACAAAAGGAAAATTCACAATTATTTAGACTATTTATCAGAAATAATATTATGTCTATGATATTCGTGTACAAAATATATAATGTTCGTAATATACAAATTAAAAGTGGAGGGTATAAGAAAGTGTATATACTAATAAAAATATACCGTTTATTTTTTTAAATATATGTAGCTATTATCTGTCCAGGAAATAATAACTATCTTTCATTTTTCCATGGTAGGTAGTTATTTTATTCATTTATTTTATTTATGTTCAGCAACAACAGCGTAAACAGTCATAATCTTTATGGTCAACTACACATTACAACGTGGCAACGCAAGTTAAAATTTAAAAAATATATAAATAAAACACACAATTAAAATTATTGATTAGCCTATTTTTATGTGGGAAAGCTTATATCCACTGTACATCAATATCACATTCAACTGTTTTGAATATTCAGAGTAATAGTTAACTTGCAAATTCTTAATATAGAGATGCCGAGTTTCATGATTTATAAATATGTCAATATTTTTTAGGGTATTTTTGTTATAGCTGGATCAATTGGTTCATTCATAGCGAATAAGGCAAACACCATTCAAGAAATATATGTTCTAAGTCCAGCTACTCAATAAAACACTAAACAAGAGAAGAAGGGTTATTAATATTTGGCACAGTAGTTGCGTAAAAAGTAATATTTGAAATTATAAGTATATTTTTAATGCTGTTTACATCTAAAAGAATATGTATATATATATAATAAGATAATATTCTCTTATTAAGATAATAATAATAATAAAACAATATATTCTCTATATAATCATATATAATAAGAACACCATTATTATATCAAAAATGATTGCAATTTTTATAAATCGATAACACCAGATTCTATAGAGTTTTTATAAAACAAATCGGCCTTTAATATCAATCCAGTTATTATTTATTTATTACTCTTATAATATCAGTTGTTTTTGTAACAATAATACACTGACCACGTAATATATTCCCATTAGGTTTTTCCTTCATGATTTGTTGAAACTTCATAAATATTTGTAAATGAAAATATTACCATTATCAAAATGTCCATCCATTATATACAATTGCATATTCAATAATGTAAATATTATACATAATTATAAATTGATTTCGTTTTGATTTTGATTTTTACCTATTGAAGAATAAATAAATTGAAAAAAATCTGTAATAATGTTTGAAAATAAATCGGCATTGTTGCCCGTATTATACGGGACTATTTATATTTTATTACAAAATAAATGGAGTTAAGCTTTTACTGTATTTCAGGTAACGTGTAATATCTGCGTGATTCCATCATAATTTAAAACATTACAATTAACAAATCTCTAAACCACTGTTCTTAACTGTCGTATTTCATTCCTAATGTATTGAATTGCCTCGTCCAACGTTTATGATTCTTCCGTAAAATATTTTTGCTGATTTAAAATTTGGAACCTTTCTGATGTTGATTTATATTCCATCGAGGTTGTGTCTGTTACATTTTTATGAAAATAGTATTCATATTTAAAACTAAAGCGATAAATTATTTTTGAAATATTTAACTCTCAAAATAATATCACTTAGGGAGGGTACTTATAAAAGTATGGGTTCTTAAATTTTATAAATTGCAAATATGATATATATATATATAGAAATAAGATAAAAGGCTTGTTCAGTGTCAAAAAAATAACAGACGACTGAGTTTTATAAATATTGATTAATGATATAAAATATTTAATTTACCCTTGATGTTTTGAAATGTTAGGCTGAAAATATAGAAAGACGAATTGTGTTTTTAGTCACACTAGAGGCTGAGTAAAATCAATAGTTGTACATTTTCTGAGTCAAATTTAAATTACTGATAGAAAATTTTATGCCATTTATACAGTTACTAAAAAGGAAGTAGTAACGACGTCTGAATGATGATTCAGACAATTAAAAAAAATTAATCAAATAGAATTTTACTCCGACAGTAATAATAGAGATATTAATAAAACTACTTTCTAGATAGAGAGTATATAATGTGAGAAGGAAAATACTACGCTAATGAAAGGAATTGAAATACCAGGACCATCCTCTCGATATTTACACGATACTTGAGTATCCCCCATTTTAATTAAAGTCATTACATTTTCAAATATTTGCATGTGCGGCAGCATGTTTATTCAACCCTATGTATTATTAGTACGTTTTTATTATCAAAATATAATTTAGTTTGCACATTTCCCATATATAAATTAAGGGGAAATGAATTTCTTTCTTTCTTATAATTATTCAATAAGTTACGTGAATAGTTTGAGACTTGATACGAAAACAATTAAGAGGTTGCTTTTATAAATATATATATATATATATATATATATATATATATATATATATATATATATATATGGTTTTTGGAATGATATCAGTCCTAATACAGTGATATTAGGAATAAGGAATATTTGTGTTATTATGTTTTATTTATTTGTTAACTTAATATTTGAGGATAATTGACATAAGATATAACTATGAAAATGAGATTTTATATCGGATTTATTAGTAAAATTTAGCCTCAAATAAAATATATTGGTGAACTCACCCAAAGTTCACGTGTAATTGTCAAAAACAAACTATCGACTATGTGACTGTTATAAAATACATAATTATTCAAATGGACTTTAACATTTAGTTCAAGTATAGTTTAAGTAAATTTTTTGTTGCCCAAATACGTAACTAAAATAATTGTTTAACTTTGGTTAAAATTTAAATGGGTTTGAACAATCATTTCTTAAAAAAATAAATATTATTTACCCAAAAAGTTATACTCTGGTCGCCATATCTCAACAAATTCCTAATTTGTGTACGAGGTCTTTGTATGATTAAAAGCTCTGTACAGTTATCAGCTAAAACTTGTGTATTTAAAATATAAATTTATTGCATGGTTCTTGTCCTAAAATATTGTAAATCCTCTTATTCTCTACAAATCGACACAAATTTCAATATTGTATCACTTTCCAATTAAATGTTACGATTCCAAAAAACCATTTTCAGTGTTCACGCGCATGCGTTATCATCCCCTCACCGCTAGACATCCCTATTATCTATCATTTTAGATACAAAAAAAACCTTTAAGCTTGCATATTTTAATTATTATATTACCAAATGTAGCTTTGAGATATAGGTGCGACAAATCTTGCAATGTTTCGGTTGTTGTCCTATTGACCCCCAATCATTAGCAAATTTTTGACAGGAGTTCCTTCTTGTTGTTTAGAGGCATTAAACTCTGTGTTATCGTCGCCTTGCAAAAATAATAAGAGAAGAAAATAAAATAGAGACCCTTATCCTTTAACTTCTGTAATAGCGTCATGGTCGGGAAAAATATTAGCCAAGAAGTACGGGAGAGGAGTTAAAAATGTTATATAGATATTTTTGTCGTTTATCTAACAGTGAACAAGATATCAAGTAAATTTTTATTTATCTACTTAAATTATTACTAATAGCTTTATAACAATTTCGAAGGTTCAAATTTATCCATTAAAGTGATTATTTTAACTACGCAAATATTGAGATAATAGAATATATCTATTTTAAAACAAAGTTTAAATGAGGTACCTTTAGTAATCTCTATTTGGCAATAAAAATAAATATTTCAAATGAATATCACTAGATATACGATAAAGAAACCATACACAAACTCTTTTACCCGTCCTTAACATATCTTGTGGAAACCATTTTTTTCTCCCTTTAGGGAATTATCCCTTTTAGTCTTTAATATTTTTATTGTTCTGTTAATTAACTAATTAAGGAATCTAGTGCTGTTAACTATTTGACCTTGAAGTATTACCTATTTTCACCTTTGTATTCTTTATATTGTTAATTTTATTGTAATTGTTCATTTTTCCTAGAAAAGTTGTTAGTTGGTAACATAACTCCGCCCTTTGCGACGTCTTAATTTCTTAAAGTTTTACTCTTTGCTGTCTGGAGCTGGTTACTGAAGAAATCTCTTTTGTTTTTCCTTTAAACTGTTCCTAATGCTTTTCCAAGGGATTTATCTCATTTTTGATGCAGTAATTTAATTCTACTCGGCGAGAGCTTGTCCTGGAACTTTGAGTATTGATTATCGGTCCAACCGTTTTTACGTAATTTACAAATTTTACTTTTTACATATTTTGAGTTTTCCTCTACATATAATATATGTCTACGACAATTTATTTTACCTAAATTTGAGTTTCTGCTAATGAAGGATATATAGTTGATATTTTTATACATTAAAAATTACCCATAGATTTCCATTTATTATGTATGATTATCATGACTCTATAAAATCAGATATAACATGTTACAGGTAGTTTTAATAATGTATTATTGGTTATTTAATGATTGCAAGTTCCGTTGGTTATGGATTTGTTTTTAAATATAAGCAAAGTTATATAAGACGCTGTGTTTAAAGTACCTATGTCAAGATTTTATATGTAGCCACTTGATGTTAGGCCTTCATTTGCAATATCAATTATTGTGAAATGATCCATTTTCACGATTTTTATATTAAATTTTCTACTATAGTTTACTGAATTTAAAGTAATTTTTGATATGTAACATTAATATGTAATAAATATTCATCTAATATTGAAACCAAACTAAATGATATAAGTTTTTACTTTGTTTGTTATAATTAGTTATCTATATTATTGGTTATATTTATATACAGGTTTTTTTAAAAGTTATATAAAAGCGAGCAACAAGAAAAAGATTTTTCTCTCAAAAATGTGGTTTTTTAAGGATATTGCATTAGCTTTATGCCGATAACACAATTAACAATGGGAAACTTTCAGTTAAAATAGCAGTCTTCTTGTAGTATTAGGAACTAATGCATACATTATTATTGTATGAAGTAATACAATCATTTTAATGCATGTAAAAACTAATTGTTTAAAATTGTTATAACTTCGTTATAGCTTTTATACGTATAACTAATACATGACAAATATCTTGGTAGAGATTTATCAAACTTCATTGTCATGGCAACGACTATATCATACACAACATGGCTTCTATACGAGTAGGTAATTCCGTTAGCAACGAACTTCGTCTCAAGAGAAGTTTTGAGGGAACGTTGAGTAATCCACTTTACGATTACTTATATCACACTTAGCACAACACCTATTAGCCAACCAAGTTAACATTTTATACGGGAAATAGGCGAAGTGAAAGACGGATTGATAGATATTTGCGTATGCAATAAAGTTATCACGTGAATGCTTTCTTGGAATCAACGAATAAAGGCATCAGGAAGGCGGGAAGAATTTCCCGGGATCCTCGAATCATCCTGTTTATCTTTCCCACAAAAAATATAGTAAATATTAGGTGCCATTCTTAGATATTCAATTAACCTAACCAATACGCCCAGTATTCATTCGAATACTTCTAGAATGTGCTTACTCTAATTGTATATATATATATATATATATATATATATATATATATATATATATATATATATATATATATATATATATATATATATATATATATATATATATATATATCAACAAAATAATCTCTACAAATTTCTTGCAGGAAGTTATCATTAGCCGAGAAATATAATATTTCCCCGGTTTGAATATTTGTTATTACTTTTATTATTTAAAAACTTTTTACAGTTTAACATTACATAATCTTACATTTTTATACAACTTTATACTTTGATCGTTTTTAGTTTTTATACCTATTTATAAATAATAGTTGTGTGCAAGTAGGCAAAATCATAAGATAAGTGAGATGCAATCTGTCTCGAAGTTGTATCATTAGGAATTAAATGTAGCTAAGCATTAACTTAGTTTCCTAGTTTTGTTAGAATGGGTTGTACCGACAAGTCAGGCTAGGGAAGCATATAGAAGGGAGGACACGCCTATTACACCAGACACATTCCTAGTCTGAGGCTACCGTAAAAAGAAGTTAACCAATATATTTCAAATTTTCATGAGGGACATGACAAATTTTCTCCTACATGATAAATGCAATTTAGTTGTAGACAATTTTATAGGATGTACAATGTGTTTACAATCCGTTTTAGCAATTGCCTTCCGATTAGATAAGCAGTGGTAAACACCTTGAACTTTGCAGCAGCTTACAATTTAAAATTTGTATATCATTGAAGTTTAAGTTATTTTTTAAATTGTGGAATGTTATTTAAAATTTGCACATTTCCTGTAAATGTATTAATAAAACGTTGATATAGTGATTTTAATGAATAGATCTGCATGGACGAGACTTTATCTTTATCAAAGTTTGTAACGTAATTAGTGTTTTTAAATACTTAGGAATGTGTTTTAACAATAATTCAATTAAAAACATCTAAATTAACCACATTTATTTCAATTGTGTACGTATACTGCATTTTCAATCATTTTTCTCCTTTAAAAAAAAATTAAGTAATATATACAAATCGTTTATTCAACTTAGAAGATTATTATATAAAAATGGATTGTATTAAATAAACTCATCCTGAACGGGGTGAGTACCTAATTAATGGCACCTAATGAGTAGGGATTGATGTCATACTTAATGTCAGTGTCAAACAACATAAGCTATATCCAATGCCAAAAACTGAATTACTTTTAAACACAATTTGCACTATCAAAAATTTACAAAATAACCAAGTAGTTTCTTATAAATATTCCATATAAAATACAATATACCGAATTCGTTCTTTTGTTGCCTAAAATTCGTCATTCATACACATCTTAAAACAATTAGATCCAGAAAAGAATGAAAAGCTTTATATTAATTACAATATATGTTATTATTGATGATGCTTTATTTACGTTTGCAAGATTAATCGTGGAGCCTGATGTCAATAAACGACTTTTTTATTTATTATTTGGTCAAAATCCGTTACTGTTGAATTTAAACAATTATTTCAAAGGCCTTATATTAAAATCCCTATATTATATATCACTAGTTAGGGATTAGTAAAAGTTTATGGATGAGGAAAATACGACACAAAATATAGATTGAATTATCACAAGTAATGATAAAGGTTCCAACGGTGCTGGAGATTACCCCACCGGTTTATATAACTGTAGGAAAGTTAAAAAAATGGTACCCCTCCCTACAGTTGAAAAGATATACATTGTACAAAAATATAACCTGTTATTGAATAAAGACAAGCATTCAACTAACAGTAATTAGAAACAAAAAGATATTGCATATGGTACATCAAATGAGACATTTCTGGATGAATATAAAATTACTAAGTACTTACTGAAGTACCAATTAAAAGATATCTTCAACTTTAGTTTCATCTTTACTTCCGCGTTGCATACAATGAATGGAATCACGCGAAGCAGATATAACGCACAATGGTATGTAGAGAAAGCCATATTGATTGCAAAGGAATCAAATATAGGTCATATTACACAAAATAGAAGTTTGTAAAAGTCAGATTGTAAACAATGAAAGCTATTAGAGTCATATTAAACATATTAAAAGGTAAAGAAGGTCATATTGCACACATTAGAAGGGATTGAATTTATATTGGATACATGTTTAGGAATTTATGGCAATATTGCACAAAATGGAATTTCCTCAATGATATATTTCCTCAACCAATAAAAGCAAAGAAATAATATATTCAGCATACGACAAGCTATTATTGCGCACAATAAGCTAGGCAAAGTTATTTTGGAAACAATAATTAATGATAGTGATGGTTGATATAATAACAAGGAAGCTATTGCAAGATTTATCGTAAACAACTGTGGGTAGTCTATACCTATTGCACTAAATGGAAGGAAAAGTATGTCATATCGCACACCATGGAAAACAGGGAATGGCACATAGAATAAAATTGAAAGTTAGAAAGTCAATATTCTATACAATTAAAATCAGTGTAAGCTGTATTGCATCCCATGACATTTAAAGAAGTTCACGCAGCGCATCATATAAGCTTCCAAGGGCACTTTACACACAATGAGAGCACTTAATGGTCAAATTATATATAATAAGCAATTAAAGGCCATATTTTGGACAAAATAGAAATTAGTAACGCCGTGTTGCACAAACCTGATGATAGTAAAGATCGAAATGCCCACAATGGTAGCTAGTGTGTGGGGTATATTGAAAATAATTATAGGTAGTTTAAACCTGATTGTAAAAAAAAGAGCAAAATAATGGCATATTCTACAAAATAGAAGGTTTTGAATGTCATTTTGCATAGTTATTTTATACACAGTGGAGGGTAGTGATGGCCATATTGCACATAATGGATCAGAGAAAACCATATTCAATTACAATCTAATGAAGACCATGTTGAAAATGTAGTGAAGGCAATTTTACACAAAAAGCAGATCGTTTGGTCGGTCGTGAAAGCAGGTCGTGAAGCTATATTCCATAAAACTAATGGTAGTGGAGGCCATATTACCGATAATGAAAGGTAGTGAATGCTGTGCTGATTACAATGGAATACGAGAAGGCCATATTGTACACAACGATAGCAAGAAAAAAAAACACACACACAGTACAATATACGCAGAGTCATTTTGAACAAAATGTAACGTAGTGAAACCCATTTTGCAAAAAATGGGCTCAAGTGAATGTTATATTCCACAATATGAGTACATAATCCACACAATGAAAAGGAGTGAAACCAATATTAGAGAGAAAAAATCTATATTTTACACAACTAATGGCAGTGAAGGTCATATTACCAAAAATAGAATTTAAGTCCGTATTAAAGACAAAGTGTGATAGAGAAGACCATATAATATAGAATCTATGGAAACCTATTTTACACCCAATGGCAAGAAAGAACTATGTTCCACACGATCAGATTAGAACATGCTATATTGTACACAAAATAGCCTACTTTATATTGAATTACACACTACTGATATTAAAAAAATTCACATCTCTCAATGTGGAAACTATTAACCCATAAATTGCAAACAATATAATATCAAAAGAAGGTCATGTAGCTCACAATAGAATGTAGTAATCGATTTTTCATTAAATATCAGAGAGTGAATGACAAAATTCACTCATTGAAGCGTAATAAAAAACATTTTTTCATTCAATGGAAGGTACTGAATGTTTTATACAAATGATGTAAGTTAAGGTCATTACACAAAATAGAAGGTTGTGAAGCTACATTGTTCACAATAGAAGCTAGTGATGTTCATATTACCCTTGATGATGAATTGCAGTGAAGGTAATATTGAGAATAATAAATTTTCATGACTTATCTTTACTCATTACAGGGCCTTCGCTTAAAAAGACATTCATATTATGTTACTAAAAACCAATTGTATCATTAAACAATGTGTATTATGAATGATACAATATAAACAACTATTAGTCAAAGGACATTGGTCCAGAAATTTAAAAAAAATTAGAATTAGAGTTTAACTTTTTTAAATTTAAAGATAATGTCTTTTTTGAATCGTGTTATATGTAGTTAAGTTATAAATAGCGGTAGATGAACAACTTTTAAATTTTTATTTATATCTTTATTTAGTAACTCAAAAGAGTTCCTTTATGAAGGTAAAAGAGATTCAAATCAAAGAAAAATTAAACGAGATGGAAAAGAGTGTAATTTATATTTTAATAACCTCTATTAATTATTGACGAAAAAGTAAATTTGAATTTCTAATATGTGTTTTGCGATGTAACCTCTTTACACAGGGAAATATATACATTACAGGATTGCATTTATTTATTTCTGCTTTAATCATCATAATTTTAGTCTAACATATACAATCTGTCTCTCGTGTATTTTACTATATATACCGTGCTGCACTTTTTCATCCACTCTGGCTGATTAGTTTCGGAGTTATAGATAGACATTTTTGATTCTATATTATGTGTGTGGTTTATTTAGATTTTTCCAGTATACAGTTTCAACATTTATGTCAAAATATTTGCATCTTTTGGTTGTTTAGATGATACTTCTATCACACTTATATATTAATAGATAGTATACGGTTGTAAATGATTAAAACCCATCATATTTACTTCAAATTTTGGATTTTAATTTCCTCGCAAGATCAATGTACAACAAATTTAAAATGTATATTATATTGAAATGTTCTTTTATTTATTGGCTTAACATCAAGTAAAATTATTAAGTAGTAAGGACTCGTTTTGTGATGTTGTACATAGGTATCAGATGTATATTTCTTCCTTCTCTAACATGAGATCAACTTCAACTTATTTTTTTTTAATTAATGGCTTGTTTCAAATATTTTCTTTTACTACTTCTCAAATTCAGAACGTCAACAAATCGAAATAAATTTCAATCGATTGTACATTGCAGTCTTCAAAGCTGAGAATGTTCTTTGCTTTTCAATACCTCAAAAGAATTTACAATATATCTGCTACACTTCTACATAGCAGTTGATCATTTGATTTTTAAAATAATTGAACCAGTCATATTGTTTTGTAATTTTATTACCTAAATTGATACTTCCGATTTCTTGCAATAGCAATAAGTGATTGTTTTTATTTTTTTTTTTATTTTTATTTTTATATCCATTTAATCATTTTCCCATCTGAATCCGTGAGTTCTTTCAAGTGATGGAAAGAATTTCGAACTAACTTGATCATGTGGGTAAGATATAAAAAAAAACTTGATGTTATCACTTTTCCTTGGTAAAAATTTTTTTTTTTTATTGTTATATAACCATAATTAGTTCTTTCATACTTTGTCAACATATTTTTTAATGATCGCATAAAGAGCAGTTGGGCGATGGTTATTTGGGCCTATTTTATGGCCTTTGCACGTATAAAAATTAAGGATTGATCACTTAATAATATAGACGTCATATTTTTCTAACATTGTCTAAAATGTTATTGTTGTTCTACTTAATACGTTATTTTGAGTTAATGATGGAATTCGTGTTGAATAATTTTGTTACAAATACTATCGCAGTTCGGGTGCAACATTATTGATACGCATTATATCAAATACGGTTTACTGAATAACATACAGTGCCTAAACCCCGCTAGTTGGATCTTCTAACCTTTGAAGCGTTATAGGTCTATTAGCAATCCCGCGAATCGTAGTTCAAATGATTTCGGATCCCCTGCGAGGACACGTGCAATACCCCTGCTAGTACCCCAATCCCGTTCTTTCTCCCTTGGCGAATCACTATTGCCGAGTTATTTATATCTAAATAATAAACTAATTATTATAATTATAAATTAATATAAATTATGACAAACGTGGTTTATATAATTACCCTAATTGGGTAATGCACATTGCACAAGACCCAACACGATTAAGGCCTATGAGACCGTCACCTTTACATCAATTTACACTCGAAAAAGTTTAGAATTTTACCGGTACACCTAGGATCTAGTCGACCATTCCAAGAATTTGGTCCTTAAATAAAATTAGTAAACTTAACCGCAAAACACTCCTGGTCTCAAGGTTGAACACGCACTGGATCTCAATCTTCTTGCTCTGTGGTTTGGGATATCGCTTCAAACTGAATAAGGATGGGGGGTGTAGGCATCTTACCAAACACCTGATAATCTCAGGGAAGGCAGACTAGGATACCTGAAAATGTTGCACAATATCATAAACATGATCAAAGTTTGAATATATTTACGTAATGGCAGAGACATGTAAATGTTGTTTTAATGTAACTTTCCAAAATTGGTAATCACAAAATTTCTGATGTTTCAAATAATAATTTGTTTACTTTATGAAAATGTGACATTACAGCATCCACATAGTCATAAATTAGCGGCTTTCTATGTCATGTTGCACCGCATTATCAACATTCCTCTATTGAATATGATCTTTGACAATTAATCTAATTTTACAAAAGATATAGCTGTAGACAATGGTTATAATAATAGGTTTATTAAAAAATAAGACATAGAGATATAAATATTAAATCACTTAAGGTAAACGAAACCGCCAAAGGTTGATCTATAAAAAAAAAGGTATTTTTTCTAACATTTAAACCCATAATTTACCAGATTTTTATTGTAATGTTTGTTTTAAGACACTCCATGTCATTTTAATTGTAAGAAATTAAACTCACTGGAAATGTTGCAAGTCCTTCAACCTTTAACCAGATCCTTAAACTCTGACCCCACATTCACACACACTTAATAAACAAGACCTATTATTAAGGCTCTTCCATCTGCAATTTCTATTTCGTCTTATATCTCATTAAAGTTGCCTATGAGAATATCGAAATTGAAATTAAATTCAACAATTTACCAACACTCTTTATCTTACATAAGTTAAATAAATTTCGTTGGATGAAAATGTGAGGATATAAAGATGTACGTATTCTGTTTAGTCCTTATGGAATGCATATGAGTAAATATGTTTATAACATTTTACAGCAGATTAAAAAAAAATAAATTATGCGAGAATGTAAAATAGAAGTCAGTTATATTATTTAATTCAAAATAACTATTTAGTATGTGTTCAGTACAGACGTCCTTTTTAAAATTACCGCTCTTCGTACCTTCAGCTGTGCTATGCAAAATATTAAGGTGCCTGTTCAAAACGGTAAAAGTAAATTTATTATTTTTGGCTCGCCTCATACATCGTCCGATGTCCATGCCAGCAAGCTGATTGGTCGAGAGTTTGCCGCTAAAATGTTACACACGCTTCATCAGTCATCATCGAGTCGTCATCTATCATCGTAAGGTAAATTTTACTTTGTCTTCGCTATTACTGCAAGGCACGCTAAATATTTTTTACTTTTGGATTTATCCAACGCAGCATAATTCGAAATGCTGTTTTATTGCTACAATTAATGCCGTTTTATTAACGCTTTAAAATCAAAATAAATCTGAAGCATACTGCTGGTCTTTAAAACACTAACGCTACCTTGAAATATGATTTGTATATTTCTAATTTGCATTTAACGAAACTCTTGTACATATATATTATGCTAAACATTTATTGTAAATTTGTGAATTGTGTGTGTCGTGAATGAAGAGAAACATTTTCGATTTGGAAATAGCTCTCATCCACAGCCAACCGCCATCTTGATCAACGCATCGTTCTACACATGTGAGACAAAGGTACTATAAAACTTATATTCAGTTTATATATTTGTTTGGTAGTATTAGTATATGTACGATCTTTCACAGTTCCTAAACACTTAAGTTTAGGTGGTCCTCCGGTTTCATTCAAAATCACTTTATTAGACATCTTGGTTATCACGAGACTGGTATATTAATTTTACTACACCTAATTTCACCCTTTATCAATCAGTATGATTGGAAAATAAGATTTTAGTTTTAATTTCAAGAAATAAAATAACCCATGTGACCCTCAAACGAAGTATTATACATATATTAAGTTTTTCAACCTTGAAACAAAATTTTCAGTCGGAATATGAGTAAGAAAATGTATTACTTTCCTTTTATATCTTTATATTTTTTATACTACTGTGTACGGTTATCGGATAATAGATGTATTAAAAAAATTGAAAATCAAGTTTGTATTTTATTTAAATAATAATATTTTAAGACTGCAATAGATCGATTGTCAAGATTTCCATATCATTAAGATATTCCATTAATTCTCCAAAGTTATTTACGAGAAGCAATTTACTCGAGAAGAGTTTTCTGGATTAAATTATAAAGAAGAATACATCTTGTTGCGTCTTTTAGCTTTTCCATGCTTTACTTCTCATGTTTAAACACTGAAGCAATTTGTTTTATATCTTTTTGTTTATTAATGGTTTATTGCATCACTTGTTTAAGAAGTCAATGATGTTTTACCTACAGCTGCGTATTTTAATTTTGAACAAATATATACTCTAGAATATCATATGATTTGACAAAATGTTGTTCCGATTACGATGTATTGTAAAATTTGTAAATATTTCTTATTGTATATATATATTTTTAAATTCACTGTTTATTTTTTAGCTTTCTGCGTATATGTTCATGTGGTTTAATTATATTAATAATATTAATGTAAAACTAATCCATGTCACATTTGATATGGGAATGTGAAAGGTACACACAATAAAACACTACGAGTTATTCTAGAACCTCGGGTTCTAGCTAGTCTAGATATTTAAAGCATTTACGTTATTTGATAAAAAATGTACTGTTCCCTAAACAAAAAAATATTATCTCCGATTTTTTAACATTACTATTTGTCTAAAGATTAGTAAATCACTAGGTATTTCTTAGCAAATTTCAATTATACCTATTGTCTGTAAACGAAATATTATTTCTATTTACCTGGACAAACCCAAATGGTTGCTTCAGATTTAATCAAGAGAACAAAAGTATAGATAATCGATTTCCAAAGTGGTATAGCCCTTGAATAATAAATCGGTTTATGTGATGTATTGTTTACGAAACTCAAGGAACAATGAGGTGTATTGTCCTAAATAGAACATAGGCTAAATGTAGCTTCAGTACTACATTAAAAAATATAATTAAAGTGTTTAATTAATCTCTTGTGTTCTCTCATAGAGCCCGAAAATTGAACTGCAATATACCACATCGAGGGAGGCACACAAATTCATTAGTTCTGTTGTTTTTGCATCTAATTGTTTTGTTCAAGATCCTAATTTATATAATGTTAGGATGAAAGTGTACAGAAAATTAATAATTAATTATTACAGCAAATCTAATATCAGTGTTTATTTTAGATATTTCAGGCAGGAAACATTGTAATTATATAACAACAATTATTAAATATTTGGTAAATAGTAAATAATATTATTACTTATAATGCCTTTCAATATTAAATTTACAGTAGTATAATTATATCAGTCACTTCTATTTTATACTTATTGAATTCCATATTTCTTGCACACAATTTTAGTCAATAGAAAATAACCAAATCGGAGTAAATTATTTTTATGGCATACTTTATAATGAGCTACAATGGAATAGAAATTTACGGTAAAATATTTAATTTAAGACCATACTGGCAACTGAATGTGTAGAGAGAATTGTAACACATTACTGATTGTGCTTTAAATTATTTCAATAGCCATTTAGTTTTTAATTTATATGCATCGTACTTCAAATTGTACGTTCCAAATTAAGATAGAGATATTGTTTTCGAAAGTATAAAATAAGGTATTAGTTTTGTCAAATCTCTAAATTGGTTTATTTAAAAAAGTTTTTATACTCTTTTTACTATTTTAAATAAGCTAATATAAAATAAATAAAGGACGTATACCATTTACCCATCTCCCTACTTCCTGTGTTACCTACCAGTCTAAAAGATATATAAATGTTATTGCTTAAACAATTTTGTCCTATATGTATAATTATTCGTAATTCATTTATCTTAGTGCTGTGATCTACAACAATACTTTATTTTGAGCTAAAAAATGTTTTTATCCCATAAATCTTTAATGGATAAAATAATCGCTAATTTCTTTTAGAATGGTTTCTTAATTGTTTAAAATAACTACCAATTTGTTGATAATCAAAACATTGCATCATAACTAACTTTTCTTTTCTTATACTAATCATCCAAGATGCAGTGAGCTATAATTATAAGCATATTTAAGAATTCATACTTATTTGTTAAAGTCATAATATATTTTTCGAACAATGTAACTTACCAAATAGAAAAATAGTTAAAGGTATTCAGTATACAAGTTCTTTATGACCTTTGTAGTTGAATTGTAATCAAATATATTGCGTATGTTAGTTTGGATTATTTGGTAAATTGGTTCGACAGTCAAAAGGAATAATATATTTGTTTCGTAATTCATCAAAAACTCTATATGAAAAAAAGTTTTACTTATTGAAGAAATTAGAAATTTATAAGATAAGTTAATTAATATGACAGGCCAGTGGAAAAGAATAATAGTGCTGTCACAAAATAGCAACAAATTTGTTCTATAGGCTATTTGACTTGACATAAGAGGAGGGTGATTGCAGCTCTATGAATATTCAATGTAGGTTCCATTTAACAGATTTTGCAAAATTCCATTTATAAAAAGTAGAGTTTGAGAGTAACAGACAGAATTATTACAATTTTACTTAATGCAGATTTGTAGTTAGTAAATCAAATGGCACGGGACACCTCACAAATCAATCAACACAATTTTAAGTCATTGTAACAACTAATTCCTTAGATAATAATTATTTATAAATTATTTTACCACTAACAATATTGTCATCCCTAATCCTTAACCTATTAATTTTCAAAATCTAATTCTTGGGATATAGACAATGAACGAAAGTTTAATTTTATTCAATGGAATCATTTATATATGAGAGCAATGGGTTTTAATCCACTGAGCCGTTTGTTTTGTTGAAATCCGGGAAAACGAATGCCTTATATAGAATTAGGCAAGGAAATAAAAACTCATGAAATGAAAAGAGTCTAGGGAACCTGAAGTGGAATGTTTATTTTTAACCTAATTAATTAAGTCTTTTGTTAGTGGTGATTTACTGGCACGTAAATCCAAGAAATTAATCTACTAACAAAGTGTAAATATTTTTGTCTTCCCCCAGAATTTAAAGAAGTTATCTCAGAATGCAATTTACCTCATTGTACAATCAAACATATACATGCATGCATATCCACTTATATTTGGCCTCGTACCTAAAAATAACTTAATTAATTACATTTGACGTCAAAAAAATAAATAACTAAAATGATAGTGAATTTTTATTTTTTAAATAAATTGATATTTAAAAAGGTTCCTATATAAACAAATTCTAATTATTTACATTTTTCATACACCACTTCATCATAATCTTGGGTTTATTCATTAGAACCTACCTTGGTTAAGTCTCTGGTTATACACTAATATAGGAGATGTCATTTTTAATAAAGAATAATTATCCATAATGTATATGATGATGAAATATTGTTCATTGCAATATATTATATTGTAAAAAATCGCGTGTTTATTGTTTATATTTAGTCTATGCAGTTTTTAATTTTCATGAATTCGAAACCGGAATTATTTGTTATTATAAAATTAAGTACGGTATGTTTCAGATATCAATTTCTTTTAAATAATGATTGTTAATTAATAATTTTCATGAATTTTTAATCGGAATAACATATTATGTTGAAATTAGCTGAATTTATGAAAGGAATAATTTTTATTTTTTTTTAGTCATTAATAATTAATTTAATTAGTAATTGGAATAATATTTATTAAGTTTGTCGAGTTTAAATTGCGCTTTAAAAACTATATTGGTAGAGTAATATATAATAAATAGGCAATACACATACAAGACAGAATTTAATTGTAATTGCTATTGATAAAATTCATACTATATTTGAAGACTACCTTCAGTTAGTAACGCTTTAAAAAGAACTTATGTTTTGATCGTATATCTTTGATTTATACATTGTTTACAGATAAGCATACTGT
Source organism: Aphrophora alni (assembly GCA_963513935.1). NCBI lineage: Eukaryota > Metazoa > Arthropoda > Insecta > Hemiptera > Aphrophoridae > Aphrophora > Aphrophora alni. The sequence goes on along the minus strand of OY740769.1, from coordinate 137,213,642 downwards.
ACCCGCAGATCCACCTATGTTTCAAAAATGTCTTCGTGATAAGCGTAATTTCATAACAGATATTAAATGTCTCTATAATTGTAAATAATCGTAATTATTCACTGTTTTCTAGTGCAAAATTGAACTTATTTAAGTTTTGTAATGGAATTTTACATAATTTTTTTATGTTACATCCTAGTAAATAAATTATTTATTTTATTTTATTCTAAATATGTACTTTTCACAATTTCAACAACTGCTATATACTTTGTACTATATAATAATTTTAATATAATAAAATTATAACCGTTGCTACATATTTAACTGTAGTCATTAGGTAACAATATATCGTTGTTTATTGAATTGCTCATTAAGGTAGAGACATTTGACTGTAATAAATCATATGTAGTAGTTGGTGACATTTTCCCTTCAGTTATGTTTTTTTGCATTTGTTTGAATATATTAACACAAATATTATTAGTTGCTTCTGCATATTCAGTAGCAATTGTTTGGTGTACATCTGTTGCTGTTTTCAGTTTCCCTCTCTCTTGCTATTGCATAAATATTATATTTATTTTGATTTATTATTCTCTGCGGAATCAACGATAGAACTTTATTTACATGCAATATGTTAGTCAGAAAGAGATCCCATTTTATCATACAGTGTAACATAAAGTATATACTACGTGTCCATATTACACGATAAAACTATGGAAATTTTGTGTTTGTTTTTATTGTAATTTTCATGTAATATGATATAGCTGAAGAGGCCCCCATATGGTATACCAAGAACGATGAACCTAAAATTAAAAAATATAATAAAAATTAACTTATTATTAAATATTGACTAATATCGGCCTATTTTTTCGAGATATAGAGGTGTTTGATACGTACAAATCTATGGTAAAATCTTGTTTCCCTAAAATCTAACAACCAGTTAAAATCCTTACACAATGGACCAATAAGGTTTTATATCCCTCATTAGTTAATACACTTTTACTCAAGTGTAACCACTTATAAATACACAGCTACTATATACACAAAATTACCTCTCACCATTATGCTCAAATAAAAAAAAATAAAAAAGTAATCTATCTGTTGTTAATGCGTGGAAATAACTTTAAAAACACATTTATAATCAATCCCAACCATTATCCCACGTCATTTCAATTGATTGATACTTAAAGCACATAAAACGGTAAGATAATTCAATACTTTTCTACTTTTCTTGCAGTAACGATTAAAATAGCTGCCATTAATAAGCTATTGTCGATTATATAAAAGCCTTCACACTCAAAATTTATAATGTAAAAGGATTATACGTTTTTTATGAATTTTCTTACTGTACTAACACTTGATGTTATCTATATAGACTACCAAAAGACAAAGAAAATTAAGTAATAAAAAAAAGAATATAATTTTTCTGAGACGTCTCTTATATTATAAATTTTTTTAAACAATTAAATTTTGATATTAGAAAAAGATTCAAAAGATTTGTTTAAAAATAGGATTACCTTATTTTAAATTTTAATCCCAAGGGTTCCCGTATGTTTGTAATCTCTAATGTTGATCCAACATTATTTATAAGTGTAATACCTACCTACACAGAAATTGAAAATTGTTGAGTACTCTGAATCACTCATCCTTGATAAAATTATTGATAACTATGGTAGGCGATACCAAGTTGGTATATTGTCGGATCAGTTCAAAACTGCTGAAATAGAACATGATTACAATTTGTACAAGATTGTACAAGTTCATGTTTAAAACAGCAAGTTGTAATAACTTTAAAGACCTTTTACAATGCCTAAATTATGCAAATGATACTGCCTAAACAGAAATAAATTAATCTGATTCATTAGGTTGTTTTTTAAAGATTAATATGACCATAAATTAAACGAGATCACAACTGCAAGCACAAATTAAAACTGTAATATATATATGAAATGGCTGTTAAAATGGCTGTTTGAAATATTATAGTTAAATATTTTAAATGATTCCATTTAGGTAATCAGTATTAACTTTATATAAGAAATATTTAATAGATACAAATTTAAAAATAGATACTAAGATAGGTTATAAAATATTATAGGTAAATAAATAGTTGTTAAGTTTTTTACCATTTATTTCACACACACATGGGGGTTATTTTAAAGTATTATTTAAAATATTTGAGAGAAAGAAACAGTTGGTTATACATATGAAATATATTTTTCCTTGTCGATATTATTTCTTTTTAGGCACACCATCGGCCTCTAGTACAACACAAGTTTGGAGTTTTCCTTTTTCAATCAATTTCGCAGTTGATCTGTATTTATTGTATGGTGCGATTTTCGGTCAAAGGTTCACATCGAATAACCAATTATTTATGAAATAGCGTCCCTAAATAAAAAAATGCAAAATTATTTGTTCGAGTCTAGGTAAATAAGTTGAATACTCTTATATGTAATAGGTACAGGCCATATTGCTTCATGCAGAGAACAAAATTTTACTCTACAACTACCTATTGTTTTATATCCTATAGATTCAGGGACGATGCGCAATTTAAACATCTAAAATTCACAACTTCTATATACTCAAATCTTCATTTTACTATACCAGATACAGGGTGGAACTAAATGTTCGATATTCCTAAATACCACATTTACCACAAATACCACAAAAATCACAGCATGTAATATTTCCCCCTCCATATTTTATCACTGCGTAAATGTGTCTTTTCAGATTCTTCCTTGTATTGATTAGTCTTGAGACCTTCAAGGACAGTTCAGAATTTAAATTATAAGGATTCTCTTTTACTTAAAAAAGACGCATTTGTTATAAGCGACGCATTTACTTATTAATTTCCAAAAATGTATCTATGTAAGTTTCCAACTTGTTTTTTTAAACTTCTGCCTTTCGGAAATAGTTACAAGAAAACACACTACTGAAGAAAAATATTCAATTATGTTTTTCATTATTGGACAATGATTTAGCTTAAGATTATTGGTAATCCTAGAACATAAGTAAACATAAAATGGGCCAACATAGATCTGTAGTCTAATAGGTTACTCGAAACTAAAGTAAATTCCAAACATTTTAGTTTAAAACGAGCCCTGAATGGGGAAACCAATATATATATATATATATATATATATATATATATATATATATTCGTGATTAGTATGTACAGAACTACAAACTAACGTAACTAATGACAGACACCCCACATATGTAAACATATAGTTTGAGGACATACTTAGAACAAATGTGTCAAATGGTTGTGTTTAAATAGGAAAAATTTTCATTGGAGTGAATAAAATATGTCGCTTCTGACAACAGTTGAGACCGTAATTGTGTGGTCACTAACTATGGAGAATAAAAACGAACAATTTTTAAATGTTTTCAAGAAAGAAAATTTCATATTCTATGTTTTTTCCCTTCTTAATGGCTAATAACGGCCTTGTATATGAGTATTGTTTTACATATGTTTTATTCCCAGTGTAGAATTTTTGCCTCTTTCTAATAAATTTCTGATTTTCAACCTAATCCGATTGTTAAAATTTTGAATTATCTACTTCGCTCTATCGGACGTTTTTATATATTTTTTGTATTTAAAAATATTTTTAACATCTTTTGATTCGTCAATACACCAACATTCATATTCACAATAAATACAGTATTTAATGTTGTGTGTGTGTCTTTTTTATATTTGCTTTTAAATACGGAAAGCGTTACATATTTTACACCTTAGACTATTGAGGTCAATCTTTTGAGCGAAGAGACAGAGGTTGTTTATCTGGAAAACCGTTATGTATCTTCTCCTTTGGTACCCAACTTTTTCAACCAGATTATGTTTTTGGCTTAACATATTTTTTGTAGTATATTGTATTATTGCGTAGTTCTTGCGTTTTTACTGGTTACATTATTATATTGTCTTTGTGATTTTCACCAGATGTGCTTAGTTTCCAGTTTCAGTTTCTAACATAACACTTGACAAAAAGCAAATTTTATCTCTTGCTGACGAGAGCTGATCTGAAACGAACTCCCGAAATGATGTCAAACATGTATGAAAGAAACAAAGTGTTACATATATAAGAACAGTTAGTAGCAGTTTAGATTATTGTAATTATAAAAAAATAATAGGGGGTTTTCACTATTTATTTAAGGTAGAAATAACAGGTATGGAGCATCCCAACTAACACATAATACCATTATTACTTCTATAATTATATACGTTGTAAAAAATAGACTTATCTGATGTTATCTATTCGTTTTAAAAACGGGAGATAATTGTTCACTTATAAAACTTGTAACATCTCTAAACATAAAAGTTTAGTGCTACCTATACTCATTGTGTTCGAATTTATGTGCGATATGTGTGTCTTCCAATAGGTGTTGGATTGTGTGCTATCACTTTAATAACTGTATGAACGAAACAAAGTGTTACTTACATAAGAACAGTTAGTTGCAGTTTAGATTATTATGTCCATATAAGAAATTAGGTGAATAAATTTGGTAATAAATGCCACTATCTTACTTCAAAACTATACTAATTTTTAAACAAATAAAGAAATATTTCTGTTCACAAAGTAATGCGAAATTATTGGCCAATATCTTAAATAAAATTTCCGGTAGATTTTAGAAAATTAAAAATTCAATTTAAATACATTATGGTATTGTGGGTTAATTTGAATTTATCTTTAAATTCACTTACTAATTTTAAATAACTATTAACTGTTACACAATGTACTGATTATATATCAAACAAAACAAGGATAAACGCCTAATTAAAAGTATAAAACATATATTTGGTAATCATACAGCTAACGTTTTTCAGGCCAGCTTTTCCAAAAAGTGATTTCAAAAACCTGGCATCAATCTTTCAGTGTCGCTACAAGCACGATTCAGTTGTGCGATAAAATAGTTTGGTCCCCATCCACCGTTGCCAAAAACGCTAAACTCATTATGAATCTAAAACATCAAATAATGTATACATATTTGTCCAAACTTTAGTACAAACAATGTTTTAGTAATAACAGAAGATTGCTATTTACTACGTGCAGAAATATACGCTTGTTAAATGAGTACCAGGACGGCTTAATTTGTTTTAACCATTACAGGTGAGCTACAAAGCTTTGCACATTGATAATAGATACCAAATCCCATTTTACTATGTATTCAGTGAACCACTATTTTTTCAGGTCGACGGCCTACAAGGAGTAATTGTTAAACTCAAAACAATTGAAGCGAAAAACTATTATGATCTGTCATGACTAAATAGTAGAAAGCCACTAATAACTACCTAAATCAAGTATGTTTCCTGTAAGACAATTCGACTTTTTCTCTTATTTAAGATATCCTACTACTCCTGTGGTCCATCCCTGTGGAAAGGTAGAGGTCCACTGAATACGTACTAAAACAGAGTTTAGTATCCATTAATAATGTGCAAAGCTGTAGCTCTCTATCTGTTATGTTGAAAAATATATTAGGCCGTCTATTTACTTATTTAACACGGGGTAGGATGCCCTTATTTAAGTAGTAGGATTCCGGCCACCTAAATTATATTTTCCCCCTTATACATCTATATGGCATGATGTTTAATAATAATAATGTGACAACAGTTGTCCTTGATAGAATATCATATTAATTGAAATAATGAAACAATTATTTAATTACACAAAAGAGCTTTACTGAGCGACATATGTTAGGCAACATCGAGTCATATGTCGCTTAGCGATGCTCTTTTGCTGAATTAAATAATTGTTTCATTATTTCCATTAATGTTAATAATGTTAACTTTATTGTTATTCAATAATTAGTAAACAAGACATTCATAATAATAATAAATGGAAGGACGGGAAAAATGGCCATTGCGGGAAAAGTGGCCATTGTCGATTTTATGCACTGGATAGTGCTGCAGCCTGGCGGGAAGTGGGCATACTAGTTCTTACGACGCCATCAGTATTGTCTCTGAGTTTGACGGTGATACCTCGGTCAGTTTTCATTTACAAGT